>CM071846.1:8040000-8787500 GCA_036507275.1 Sicyos edulis
TATTTGCAAAAACCAACTTCTCATCCTCTAGTTTCGGGGTTAGGAAAAAAATTCCAAACTCCCTTCCCAATCCAAAAAACCAAAAAGTTTGGAATTAAATTTAACATATTCGAAACCAATAAACCACTCTTAAATGACAATATGCTCATATCACTTGCCTAATAGTTTAGGTGTTTGCTTCTAACCAAGTATTAATTAGGTGCAATTTTAACCAAATGCATTTCAGGTGGGAAAAGAAAGAAAAGAATGTGTAATAGTAAAATCTTAGTACAGATCTAATAATACTAAAGCAAATCCCATGAAAATGAAAGTGTACCAGTTAACTGGGAAAATATGATGCCTAACAAAAATAGTAACTCATATATCCATTGATTATGAAATCATATATTCAAATCACAGTTTATGAAATTCCAACCAGACACAGGTTCGTTCAACTAAACTAGCAAGACCATCCATTTCAAAACTATCCACCAAAAAGTTACAAGTTTTCAAATTCTAACACATACATGTTACTGAACTTGAAAAAAAAAACCTGGGCCAAAATTTTATAAATTAACCAACATGATAAAACAAAATCAAATAGCAGGCACGTAACCATGCACGTTTCCTTCATTTGTAGGCACACATGCTGATAATATATTCTTAGACTAGACTTGGTCAGAATCCCCAAAAAGAAAAGGACAAAATTTAATAATGCACGTTTAAATAGTATATTCATTAGAAGGCTCAAATCCAAAACTCTTACTAAAAAGAATTAAAAGCTTTATAGAACAATGATATGTCTACTCGCTTCAATATTTTTCATTATTATTACATTAGGAAAACCACCCAAGCCAACAGAATAAACGAAATCTTACCAATCAAATCTTTGCCCGCAAGAGGGACTTTTTCATCTTCTTCTCAAAGGAAGGAGGCTTAAGGCTCAGTGTTGTAGCTGATTCTGTCACCAAACAGACCTTTTTTTTTCCTTAACAAACGAAAAGCATTAAACCAAAATGATTTTGTAATACAAATCATCCTAGATGAAGAAGTTACTTTGAAAATGCAGGGAGAATAGAACAAGAATAAAAATTATAACAAAAGAAACAAAAACATATGGGTGACACAGCTCCATTCATTGACGTTCTTACAAGAAGACCCACTGGCACTAAGTGAACAGATGTATGTAGTCTCTGAGCAAAGGTAAAATTTAAACACCCATTGCCACAAAAAGCAGAAGAGACAAAGCGAAGCACCTTGTTGGCACCGGCTTTCTCATAGCATTTCCTGTGACTTCCTTACGCAGCGGCTAACCTTTTTCTTGAAATCTTCCCGCCTGTCCCTCCATTCCTTCTGCACCAACACACATGACAAGTTCGATCAACAAATTCTTAAATTAACAAAAACATATATACATGTACGAACCTGCTTAAAGCACAAATAACCCTAGTCTGTTTGATCAACCAACTCACTAACATGTCTCATGATTGCAACTTTTCCTACAATATTAATTTACATTATACTACTGCAGATGCCCTACCCAACTAAGGAACTCTGGTTTGCTCGAGTGGGTACAGTTTAACAGAACTGTGACTAAATGACACCAAAGATGAGAGCCAAACAAGTGCGTAACTCTAGAGACATCATGAAATAATCAAGAGGTTATAGGTTCAAATCCCCCCACCTCTAATGTTGTTCAATAAAAAAAATGAGATAAAAACAAGAAATAATTTGGAACATTCTTGTTTCCATAAAATATATTATTATTATTGATAAGTGTTGGTTGATATAATTAAATTTATCCAAATCCATGAAGTTCAAGTTTTTCAGATGATTAGTGATACAACATAATTCAACATTGTATCAAAATAGGAAGTCATAAGTTCAAATCCCTAATCAAAATTGATTTCCACTCAATAGACATTCTCGAATTTTCAAGTCCACAAGGGGAGAGGTATAATTAAATTTATCCTAATCCATGAGTCTAAACTTTTGGATTGGTTAGTGACTTAACATGATTCATCGAAATATATAGAGAGAGAGAGTTGAAAATAGCTTTTAAAAATAACTCAAGTGTCCACCAAACACGACTTGTTAACTCAACATCATCCACCCATGGGCTTGAGAGGGCAGATTCAATGCGTAGAACACATTGACCAAACTACCTTCATGAGTTGTGCCAAACTTTACTCAAGGATTATTGCAAGCTTTAGTTTTTGATTTCGGTTGAAATAGGTCCCTCCAGCAACATCGATCTTCAAGCCCAATCAAAAACTATCTTCACATTTTTGTTTCCGTGGTTTGGTCGAGCTTGTAATTATCGCTTTAATTCTTAGTATTTTGCTCTTTGATTGGGCTCTGTATTTGGCTATTTTCCTCTCATTTTCTCTATTTCGATAGACATTGTATTTGTAGCACTTTCACCAATCAATGAAAACGTTTTGTTTCTTGTTAAAAAAAATATATTTCTCCTTAAAGTTCATAAGTTTTGGCATATGTCAAAGGTATACCAACATGACTACTAAATTTAGTAAAATAAAATATCCTCTAGAAGTCTACAATGCACGCATTTCTCTCATCAGGACTCCCACTGTCACATGGCAACGTTACCCTTTGATTATCATCCTCCTACGAAAAGTTGTTCCCACCAAAAGGCAACTATGCAATGCTCACCTTTAGAAAATTATACATTGAAGTCTTTTCACTCTAAACCGAATCATATTCCTGGCGATCATGAACCACCATGACTACTAAATTTAGTAAAATAAAATATCCTCTAGAAGTCTAGAATGCACGCATTTCTCTCATCAGGACTCCCACTATCACATGGCAACGTTCTTTGATTATCATCCTCCTACGAAAAGATGTTCCCACCAAAAGGCAACTATGCGATGCTCAACACCTTTAGAAAACTATACATTGAAGTCTTTTTACTCTAAACTGAATCATATTCCTGGCGATCATGAACCACCATCACATGAAGTTCTCCCATTTTGAACTAACATCTCTCTCGCCATGGATACATCATACATCACATCAAAAGCAATTCATTCTCAATAACCTTCAGCTCAATTGCCAATCTTGGCATTTTTTGCCCTAATGCCCATTCTTCATGAGTGGTAAGCCTAATTGCTTAAGATTAGAACCAAAATGACGAACCTAGTTGTTCTTCAATTATGTCCAATAGTCTAATTTGGATGGTAGGGAAGCGGCATGGTTTTCCAACAAGGCCAACTTTCTATCTCCAGTCGTCAACAGTCACATCCTATTTTGGATATCTAATATTTTAATCCATTCCATTCAGGTACCAGGTTGCTAGTCGCCAGGCACTTTTTGTAAAGAGATCAACCAACATGCCAAACCAACCAAGATAGTGCATCGACATGATGCCTAGCAAGGAATTTTTCATACTGCTCATGTCAATTGCAATATCTTCCCAAAGGAAGATTTGAAAATTCTTCCCAGTTCCGCATGGGTCATCTCAAGATTCTCAACTCCCATTGACCCACTGGTGAAACACAAAAGCCTCCAACTTCCAAACAAGAAAATATTAGCTTAACAGCTTCTAAACTGACGATTCATATTGATGTGGACTCCTACCCTACCCTATGCAGCCACAAACTACAGTCCCCCATAGAAAAAGAGTAACATTTCAAACTAACTACAATACACCCTTGTCAATAATCCTTATCCTCCTACATGTCACACAAACTGATAAACCAACCCCAAACCTTCTCCTTTCACTTGACTGTGCAACCATCCCATTTTTCGCTCACCTCCAACTACTTCTGTACCTGTCCTTGTTTGTTGAGGGTGAAGGTCAGAAGTGAAATAATAAACCAATGTTATAGGTGAGAAAACTTGGTAGTCTCTTAAGTTAGTATTGGGCCAGATGATAAGTCTCTTTATAGATAAGCAGGGCAGCTCATGATTGAACTAAAAAGGTTGCAACTCAATTACACATTTTCTCACACCCATATTTTTTCTGAAGCACCCCTTTTGTCCTCCTTTAATTTTCTACTATACTATACACACATAATTACGGACTGCCGTGATGTATATATTTAATTTTAAACAATAGGCTTTGAATGTGAAATATCACAAAGTTAGAATGGAAAGACTAAGGGTTGATACGAAATGTGGAAGTTGTGAGATTAGATGATAAGATAAAACAGGTGTATAGAGAATGAGAACAAGAGGCTGGGTGATAGAGAACATGAACAGACCAAAAGGAAAAAAGATATAATCAAGATTCAACTAGCGAGGATATAAAAAAATTGAGAGAAAACAGTGAAAAGATGAAAATAAATAAGAAAGGGTAAAGTAACAGAAATCAAAGAAAAAGAAGAGTTCACTCCTTATGTGAATGTTGCTTGGCGTTTCTTTAATTCAGCTAGTATAAAAGATAATTCTTTTGCAAGTAATCAAACAAATGCAATGCATGTTTCCATGTATGAAGCATAGATAGGACAAACATTGGTAAACATGTATGAACAATCACTTACAGCAGCTTCAACATTTGCAGGTGATTCATCATTTGGGCTCGAGAGCATCGATATAATACTCAAAACTATGCTTTCAACCTACAACAAAAATGGAGTCTTCTTTAATGTTTACACAAAGTCCAAGGGGAAGGGAATTCGACACCACATCCTTAAAATGATGCTATCATTGTCGGGAGGTTCAATAAAGAAGTTCAATGAACATAGGCTACGTAGCAGACAAGACCAAGAAACAATTAAGGGATGCCTACCACTAGAAGATACTTTTAAGACAGATCTTGGTTTACACAAGAGATCATAAAATATTTTAAAGCACGTATATATCTAAAAAACTTCATTTCAGAAAATATAAAATCTAAAATCTATTTAGGTTTTGCTATCTATACCAGGTCACATTCTCATCATGATACATATGTTATATGCTAAGAAAGGTACAATTTTTAAACAATGTATGGAATGGGCGATGTAAAGTTATTAAAATACAAATGGCAGATAAATTCTTACAGTTAACATCCTCAGAGTACACATCATATTCACTGTAAAATATTTCTTCTCTATGTATTCAGTAGGGTGAAATTCTCGTACTTAATCCCATGAAAGTTGTACATTTATATTAACCATTAGAGCTGATGAAAGACGTGAAGACACCAAAAGAAATAATGGAATAAAAAAAGGGAAAGGGATGTTACTACACAAACCAAAAAAAGGAAAAGAGAAAGAAACTTTTACAATTTAAATTGTCCAATGAACCTTCCTAACCAGTCAATCATCTACTCTGTCCAAAATCGGGTCCACATTAACGAATAATGAGCATTCATAACTTCATCTTATAATTTTTAAATCAATTTTACCAACAAGAAGACAATGACAAAATATTTCCAATAATAAAAATTTGATAAAAAAAAACAATAGATACCGTATGAACAGGGGTCCAGCGCTCACTAGCAAGCTCGTAGCCATTAGGATCATCACCAGGAGGATGAAGGATTGAAATACAAACACGCCCATCCGGATAAACTACAATTCAAGAGACAACTTAAGCCTCAAATCACTTCAATGCGTAGAGAGAAAACACCCAATAAAAAACTAACAAAAGTAACAGACCATTAGGATGCCAGAGCTCAGAAGAAAACTTCACGGACGGAGGACTATTCGGATAATTCGAAGGAAAACTCATAATGGCATTAAAGAAACCCCCCTCGCTGCAATCAAAGTATTAAAAACAACAGTCTCCATCAGATACATAATCACATATAAACCAATCCAAGAATAACAAAACATAGCCAACGCGATCACTGCAAGCAAAACAAAATACAAGAATAATAAAAAAAAAACAAAAAAAAGAAGCCATTAAAACCTCAAGAAGATAAAGCCCTCAGTCCAAGAGGTTAATTATTAAATTCAAGAACAAGAAAAACAACGAAACAATAACAAACCCTAAAGCAAAGGAGTACGTAGAAAACAACAAAACATACTAAAGCGTATCAGGGGGGCCGATAATGGTGACGCTCCATTCAAAAATATTAGTCTCGTCGACGAGACCGGCGGAGAAGCCATCGACGGGGTGCTTGCAGAGATCTGAAAGGGCAAGAAACAAAACAACAGCTCGGAATAAACCCTAGCAGAGGAACGATTTGGAATTGGAGACAATGGAATCAGAATTAACCTTTGAGCTGCTTTTGAAGAAGAAGACAAGCTTGAGAAACGGCCATGGAGAAAAGGGCTTGGGGATTCGGCTCGAGCCCTTTGAAGAAGCAGAAGAAGACTGCCAAAGGAGGGAAGAAATAATATAAAGAAATAAATCGCTTTATTTACGGTATTTATATTTATACATGTGGACTTTGCACTGTGACTCGGGAGAGTAAAAAAACGGAGACCCAATGGTTCCGTGCCACGTGTTCGATTCGGGTATCTTTAACGGTGCAAGTACGACCGGGGAACGACTCTGGTCTTATTCACGGTATTTTTGTTTAAGGGCCGTATCCAGATATGAAAGGAAGAACCTATGGCCCAATCAGGATTTTTTTTCAGGATAAATCTTCTCTTTTTAAATTTTGTTTATAAATATAGTTTTTATCTATTAATATATCAAAAGTTCTGAATATTTTATATTTTTTAGATTTTGGATAGTCAAGTTTATAGATTGTACCTTCAATGTTAAAATCTAATTTTATCTTATATTTAAAACATTTATTAGATTTTTTCAAATTTTAGAGTTTAATGTTTAAGTTTTAATAGTTAAAGATATTGTTTATGGTTTGATTTTTTGTGTTTGTTTTTTCAAAATATATATATACTTTGTGTGTGTTTCTATTTGTAAAATGCTAATATTTGTGTTTAGTACTTGAGGTTTAATATTTGGAGTTAAAGTGTATGGTCTATTCTACACAATAATCTAGCAAAAATAGTTTTAACAAAGTATATGGGAAATATTTCTAAGAAAACAATAGGAAATACCATTTCTTTGCTCCATGAAGAAAAGGTGAGACTACCTTTAAAAAAGTTAGGATTTAAAAGATATTTTAATATCTGGATCTATTTTAAAAAGGAATAGTAGGGAATAAAAAAGAAAAGTTGATGAGGAAAATAGGACTTCTTTTTTTTTAGTACTAGTTGGGGGAAGGGGAACTACAATACCGATTTCAGGGTCGAATTCGTGACCGTGGAGTGAAAATTGATTAACTTCACACCCGATAACCAATCGCGTCATTGACCCATTTGGTGAAAAATGAGACTTCTTAGGGTCCAAGGCATGGGGATTTATTCAATTTTTGCATATATTATTGGTTTGTTTTGAGATCATTTTCCAACTTAAATTCGATTAAGGAATAATTTAAAGATAAATAAACTAGAGATGTCGAAGCCATGCCCAAATTACGGCATGCTTGAATCTATTCAAATTTAATTTTCTCAAGTCGATTTTTTTAGTATAAAGGGAGACGAGACAGAGACTATAAATTTATAAATTATAGTCAAATATAAATTTTTAAGATAAAAAACGTTAAAATTAAATTATTGTCGAATAATAAAACTAATGCGTTACCAATCTTAGTTTTCTCATGCCAATGACTATGGATAATTTTGGACAGATAAATCATGCCACAAGATTGAGAGACCAAAATAGGTCATCCGTAAGTCCAAATATGGTCAAAGCCCCATAAGAGAAGCAAGTGGGTGTTTGTTTGACATATATAGGTAGGAGTTACCTTTAGGAGTTATTAACTACTCGTAAAAAATCTACCTCCAAACAAACGAGTTTTTATTAACTCTTCATCATTTTTACTTTTAAAAATAATTCTCATTTCTAACCATTAATTTTTAATCATTCATTTATAATTCTTCAATCATTTCTAACCACTTATTTTTAATCATTCATTTCAAATCAATTAAAATAAGTCATTTTCAACCATTCATTTTTAATCATTTCTTTTTTAACTACTAAAAATAACTACTTATTTTTAAATCTACATCCAAACAAGATTTTGACTTCAACTCCTCTATACAAAAACTACATCCAAACGAGTTTTTGACAAACTCTCAATTTTTAACTATTCAATATGATTTCTCAATATAATTCATTAACTCAAAAACTATCTAAATATGTCAAACAAACAGCCGCCGAGAGTAGTTGAATGGTCAAGAAGCCAATCTCCGGGCGAGTGAACGGAGCCGACCCAAACTGGCCCCTTAACAAACTATCTTCCACACATCTGATGTATATTGGGCCTAAAGCGGCCCAAATATGAGGAAGAAACATAATTTAACCATATTAAATGTAGTATAAAAGTACTTATGACATGGGAGGGGGTTCGGACCAAGTTCTTTTTTTTTTCTCTTCGGTATAAGTGGGAGAAGGGGGCGGCAAACCTTATAAAGAAAGTATTAATAGTTTCAAATAAATGACAGTCAAATACTGATTTTCGAGATCAATCCTCAACTATGACGTTGAATTGAATTACTATCAAACAATAAAATCATCACGCCGTCGACCAAGTTCGTTTTTAATTCTACCAAATTCAAGCTTTCTCAATTTTACTAGGCAGATACACGAAAAACCTCCTGCTCTCTCATTTTCTTCAACTTGCTCTCTAACTTATTGGAATGGGTTAGTTTGGAATATATATATATATATATATATATATATATGTATGTATATGTGTGTGTGATTTTTAAGTTACCACTCATTCAAACTACTAATATTGAAATCCAAACACGCCCGAGATGAAAATTATACAAACCTTATTAAAAAAAGAATAAAACAAAACAAAATTGTCTTTCAGCTTATTTCACCTGTTTTGATGGTTGGGTTGGTCATGTGTTTTGAACTCCGTTGTCAAATACAATTTCCTCATTTCTCAACCCACAAAAACATGAAATTTCCAAAGCACAAACTCATCCAAATCCATCCACGTCAACACACCCAAATCCCAGGGGCAATACCGTCTTTTTTCACTCACCCCACACTTTTCCTATTCCCTCTATAAAACCCTAACCAAACCCCTGTCTTCCTCCCATCCCATTTCTGGAAGCTTCCATTTCTTCAACCATGGCGTCCAGTTTTCACCCTCTCTCATTCCTCGCACTACTCGCCCTCTCCTCTCTCACCGAAGCTACGCTCATGTTGACCCTGGTCAACAACTGCCCGTACCCGATCTGGCCAGCCATCCAGCCCAACGCCGGCCACCCAGTCCCGGAGCACGGCGGCTTCTTCCTCCCCTCCCTCTCCCACCGCTCCTTCCCAGCGCCGTACCAGCACTGGTCCGGCCGAGTCTGGGCGAGGACCGGCTGCGTCGGTCACGGCGACCACCTCACCTGCCAGACCGGTGACTGCGGTGGGAAGCTCCAATGCAACGGCGCCGGCGGCAGAACCCCGGCCACACTCGCCCAGTTCAGCCTCCACCACGGCCTCAACGACTTCTCATCCTACGGCGTGAGCCTAGTGGACGGCTTCAACGTCCCCCTCACCGTAACCCCACACGAAGGCCACGGCGTGTGCCCGGTGGTGGGGTGCAAGGCCAACCTCCTCGAGTCCTGCCCGCGCGATCTCCAGGTCCACGCGCCGCACCACTACGGCCAGGTCGTAGCCTGCAAGAGCGGCTGCGAGGCGTTCAACACCGACGCGCTCTGCTGCAGAGGACATTACAACAGCCCGCTGACGTGTAAAGCGTCGTCGTTTTCGTCGTTCTTCAAGCACGCTTGTCCTTCCACTTTCACGTTTGCCCATGACACCCCGTCGCTTATGCACGAGTGCGCTGCGCCACGCGAGCTCAAAGTTATTTTCTGCCATTGATAACTTTGTCCACGTGTTGCTCGTCGTTCTAGTTCTGTGTGTGGCTTTTGCCTACCTAGCTGCTTTTCATTTTTATTGTGTCGTTGTATGTTTTGTTTTTAACTGAGTTTGATCATTTAGATGCTTTCGACCTGTCTTAATCTATATGTCTTATATTGAGTCCTGAATTAATCTCTATGTTAAGAATATTAGATATTTTCAACACTTGGAAGTTAGAATTTAGTTGGATATGTGTTTTAAGTTGTGCTTAGACATAGATTTTAATAGATATATGTGAAGCTGTCAGAGAATATGGGGCTTCAACTATGAGAGACTTCAGTTATATCCAACTACGTACAAACGAAGTAATTCATATCTATTTTATATTGAAGTGAGAATTATATTGATATTGGACACTTGTAGTTTTCTCATGTGGGACAATTGGGATTTTAAAACGTCTCTTAAAATGGTATTTCTTGGAAAAACATTTTAAAATCAATTGACAATACCGGAAATAATCTACATAATTACATCATTTTTATATTGATGTTGAATTTTTTCACTTTCCATAACAAGATATTCGTGAGATCCTCATAAAAACAAATGGTTCATGTATTATATATGTGTATATGTTTATTTAATTATTTGAATCAATGATTTCAAGAAAAAACACAATAACTTTAATTACACCATTATTATTTGTAAATTAAATTTTAGCCCCTTTTTTGAGTGGGCATGGATAGTGATTTTAGAGAAATAAGATTAGAAATTAGTCATTTAGTTATAAAGATAGAGATAAATAATGAGAATAAAATTATTTTCATTTTATTATTCTATCTTTGTTGTCATGTAACAAAATTTACTCAAATGAAAATTTTGAATTTGAGAGGATAAATAGTTTTAGTTCAATAATTATCAAAATTTAGTAAATAAATTATAAATTTATTTCAAAAAGAAAATAATTTATAAATAAAAAAAATTAAAACGAAAAAAAATTGGTAAGTTATTTAATTAAATAAAATATATTAATCTTATCAATTGCTATTGTTTTGTATTTTTTGAAAACTATTAATTGCTACTTTTGAATTACCTTAAATAACAAATCAATTTAAAAAAATTGGGAAGGAAATGACTTGTCATGGACGAGAACTCATGATCTTTTGATACATGGTGAATTATGGAATTCAAATTATTCAAAATGTTATTTAATAATGAATTTAACTATGAGTTTTACTCCTCATTATAAAAAGAAATTTAATATCTAATTATAAAAAAAAATCATCACTAAAAGATTTTACCTAATTATAAAGAAAATAAATAAAAAATAACATTTAATCTTATCCTAAAAAAATCAATAATTAAAAAAAGATAAAAATAAAATTATACTAAAAATAACATAAAATCACATCCATTAAGATGTGTTTGGAGAAAGGAGGAATGGTAGTGATTAAGAGAGGAATGGTAAAGAAAAGAAGAATAACGAGGAGAATGATTATGAGGTAATGATTATTTGTGTTTGGGGTGAAAGTAATGATTATAGAGAAAAAGATTATTTTTATTTGAGATAAATATAATAATTATGAAAAATATAAAATAATGAAAATGATGTGAGTGTAAAATAGTGATGTAATGTATAAAAAGTTATTGAGAATAAAAAGTAGTCAGAGGAAAATAAAAAAAAATGAATTTTGGAAGCATGATGATGAGGGAAATGATTCCTGGTGGCCGAACGGAGAGTCATTTCCATTCTCATCTTCTCCCGTATTTTATTTTTGGTGGCCGAAACACCCCCTTAAAAGGAAGAGAAAAAAGAAAAAGAAAAATGGTTTTGTCTGGAAAATGAGAAAATGGAGGGAAAGTGAATTTGAAAAGAATCCGATGAATGACAGAGTGAGTTTACGAGAGATTACAGAGATCTGCGCTGTGACAGTAGCTTCGACCAATCAAAAAATTTCCCGCCTTCACTGTAAAACTTCAAACCATTTTATTTTATTTTATTTGTTTTTGGCTTCTCCTGATTTACTGCCCCCACATAGTACATACCATCTGCCCCCCTCACTTGCCTTTTCTAAAACTCCCTACTTACCCCATAAATTACACAAATCCAGATGCCTAAAAAATTCGTGTCCTCGATAATTGTTAGGAACTTTTCATGAATAATTAAACAAATAATTTTTATTTAATGATTATTTCAAATTAAATGAAATGCATGTTTTATTTTAGTGAAATTGATACATTTTAAGGGATTGAATACAATCTGATGAAATTGATTGAATTAATGAAAGTTGAAAATTTATAAAATTAAAATAAGAAGGCTATAATTTATTATTTATAACAATTTTTTTTTTTATATTGATTGAGCTCCATAAATTTTGTATGACATCAATATTTCTAGTTCACTCGATCTAAATTGGGTTTAGTAATTGAATTGTATTGAGTTTAAATAAATTAATTTTTTGTAAATTGGCTTCACGATCAATTGTTTTTAAATTTAATAATATTAGGGTAGGAAGATTTGATCCCATAATTTTTTTTGTTATCCAATCATACATGATATCTTTATAACTCTCTATCATTTTGTTTGGGTTGCTTTTGTCTATATACAATTAAAAGTATATGCGTTTATTTTAATTTCTTTTGATTTCAGAAATTTTAGATTATTTAATTTGAAAAAAAATAATAATAATAAATAAATTATTGTTTAAATAAGTTTGAAAATTTAGGTTTCATGTGATAACTATTTTATTTTTTAATTTTTGTTTTTAAAATGTAAACTTAAAACAAGTATTTTACCATGTATTTTTTTACTTGAACATCTAGATCCTATTTATATTTGTAGAAATTAAATTAAAATTTAGAAACAGCTCTCAGAAGTTTTTTTTTGTTGAGACTTTTGCATGTATATTACAAAATGGATAAAATATTACATGAATAGCACAATAATGAAAATATTTTCATATATAGCAAAAATTGTAAATTGATAGACTTCATATTGATAGATTCTATCGATAAAGGGTGATAGAATCAATTACTAATAAATAAAGTAAATTGATAGACTTCCATCAGATTTTATCAAGAGTCTATCAATAAGAGTCGATAGAATCAATCACTGATAAAATTCATAGACTTCCATCACTAGAGAATGATAGATTCTATAAAAAAGGTAAATAATTTTTTTAAACAAAAATGACAGAATTTGCTATAAAAGAATTATTTTAAAAAATGTACTATAATTGTAAACTGTAGTAAAAGAGTTGCTATACAACCCAAATTTCTTTTTTTTGTATGAGAAATTTAAAGAAAAATAAATTTAAATTTGTACTAAAAATAAATAAATAAATAAATATTTAAATTTAGGTTCATGAAGGGGGTTTATTAATTTTTTTCTTTTAAAGTTGAATGATCTTATTATTTTTATGTTTTCGTGAAATATATTTATAGTTTGAATTATTTAAATAATTTGGGTACTCAAATATTTAAATTTAATGTTAAATGAAAAACAATTTTTTGATGATTATCACTTTCAAATTCAAATTTATTATTATTATGGTATCATGATTAATATTAGAATTTATGATTTATTTGTAATTATTTGATTGATTAAAATGTTTGAATTTCTTCTTGTCAATTTTGAATATAACATTAAATTTAAAACAAATTGCAACTAATAATACAAACGGTCGAAAACATACCATGCTGTTAAAGCTAATGTTCTATGAGTTTCTCTAAAAATAATTCGTAAATTAAAAATAGAAAAGATAGTTTTTGAAACAGAATTTTAAGATCCCGTTACCAAGTGAGTTTTACAATTAGGAGGAAACTAAAAAATAAAAAACACAAACTTCCGTTGCCGGAACTTGAACCCGGGTCTTTCGGGTGAGAGCCGAATATCCTGACCAACTAGACTACAACGGAGTTGTTGATGCACCACTAAATTTTAACTATTCGTAAATAATATATCTGATAATTTGTTCGCTAACGATCTCAATCAACCATCCAATTGAACTGAAAGGCATTCACTGCCAGATTCAAAATTTGCCAGATCTCGTTGAAGAAGAAGAGGCCTTGACCACTCTAGTTATAACATGATGTATATTTTTTTTTTTATATTAAAAATGGGAAATTACATTTAGATTTACTCTTTTCATAAAATAATTATAAATATTAAATATAGACAAATGATAAAATATTTATATTATAGTCATTAATATTATACTATAAATACTAATTAATACAATATTATATATTATCAATACAATTTTATAAGAAAGTATTATCAAATGCCAACATGAGCAGTTGCTTAGCAAAACTAGCGTATATCCATTGATCAAAGATCATGAGTTCGAGTCTCCCTATCCCCAATTATTGTAATCTAAAAAAATATATATATATTATCAATATTCATAATTACAATTGCTAAAATTCTTAATAAAAAATATTTTTACTTTGACGGCAAAATTATCCCTCAAAGTATTGGTATGACTAAAACTCTAATTTGACGGCGAATCATCACACTGATAAAAACTAAAATATTTTTACTTGAAACATGCTCAGAAGAAATGACTAGTAATCAAAACTATTAAATAAAATGTGGATCATAATTTGATGTCATGTATCCAATTATCTACAAACAATGGTCATAATGACATGCAATCATGGCTCTTTCTCTCTACCCATATATTTGAGGTAATTGATTTTATTTGCATTATTAGAGAATTCATAAAATAGGTTAAGGAAATGAAGAAAAGTAGAGATTGTTTGACAGAAAGTGGTTTTAATTTGGGCACAAAAATGAATAAAAGAAAAAGAAAAAGAAAAAAAAAAAGAGAAGGCAAAACTTGGAAATTTTCATCATGGATGGTAGTAATCATTCATGAACTACAAGTCAATCTTTAATGAGAACTACACCACGCTTTCTTTATTGGTAACATATATTTTTTTTCTTGTTAACATCTAGAGTAAAATTGCAAATTATATATTTCTTGTGGTTACATCATTATTTGAATGTTGATGTGATATTATTTTAGACAAATTAATTACAATCTATAACTAATGCATGAAGATAAAATAGGCCGATTAGAGTTGTTGTGATAAAAAAAAATCATGAGAATTTAAGATATTATGAATTTAATCAATAGTGGCCATTATCTACGGATTAATTTTTTACAATTTTTTTTTTATATCTAAATGTTTAGAGTAAAATAGTAAGTTATGTGAGAATTGTCAAGCTACATATAAGCTGCCATAAAAATTCATGGATAAATTTTTTTTTACTCTCTTTTGTCAAGTCAATTGAAATCAACGCTTATTAGTCAAATTAGCAAGCTAGGTAGTATGCTAGTAAATATTGTCTTAGTAGGAATTAAAAATTTAATATTCAACTTCAAAAAATCTGATAGGAAATTAATATTTAAGTAGGTAATTCATCGTAAAAAAAATATGATAAAAAATTAATACTTAAGTAGGTGTTAATTACTACGGATTGACCCTCCTAACCTATCTTTATTATGTCTTATTGACTATTAAACCACTCCATAATAATTAGAGAAATATTTGCATGTAGCCACCCATGTGACATAATTTGATCCATTGATTTTTTCTTTTCTTTTTTTTAAATAAAAATTTTCAAACTAAAAACAAAATCAATGAATCGAATTTTGCTGCAAGATAGCATGCAAACAATCTCTAATAATTATATTATTATTACATTTGAAAAAGTAAGAATCCAAATTAATTTTAAAAAATGACTATATGAACACAAGACCTTATATTTGACATATTTAGACAGGATTTAGTTATATCTTATATTAACTCCTTAACCTAGTAGGATTTAGCTGGACTTTTTTCTTTTTTTTTGAATTTAACCTACACTCGAATTTGTATTCTCTTAATCATAGACGTATATATATGGGGGCACAAAACTCACTTGAAGGAATTATTAAAAAGAAAAAAAAAAGAAACAACAATCATCAAGTGGGCATTGGATTCCTTCTCATTGTCAACACCATTTCTTAGGCCATAATTACTATAGAATGTTCCTTTTGCAAAATCTATATATTTTCTCTTCCTTTTTCCTAAACAATGCCAGCTTAAAATTTTGAAAGTTGTGCACCATTCCTATTAGTTGAGCAATATGAGAACATTGTGTTGTCTTCTTGTAATGCCATTGCTTCTGTTTGCAGCTTTGCAATTAGGCCGTTCTCCAATGGTTTTTGGAGCTATCACCTACGCAGGTACATCCCACTACAAATACTTTTCAACTATCCTAATAACTAGAAATAAATTCACAACCTCTTCATTTTCATTTTAATTATGTCTACTTACACTTTAAAGTTTGAAAACCGACAATTACTTAGTTCCATTTAATAACCATTTTGTTTTCTGTTTTCGATTTTTAAAATTAAAATTACTATAATGTGTATCATCTTTTTTACCATATATACATATTTACTTAAGAAAGTAGGTGAACCCTAACCAAATTTCAAAATAAAAAATAAGTTTTTAGAAGACTACTTTTTTTTTTTTCCAAATTTTAGTTTAGTTTCTAAAAATATAGATAAGACGTAAATATCCAAGTAACAAAAAATACATGGTAAAATAGTTGTTGTAGGCTTAAATTTCAAAAATAAAAAATTTAAAACAAAATAGTTATCAAACGGAACCTTAAGATGCTGCCATAATACTTTAGTTGAACTAACCTGAGTGATAAAAAAAAACAATTAAAATAGTTGATGAAAGAAAAGAAAAAACATAATCTCTATGCAAATAAACAGGCTTCTTATTTCTTTCAACTTTGTAGGCTATATTTCTCTCTTATATTCATATAAATTATCCATAGCTGCAAATTAAAGTAATTTTTTCAACTACTGTTTCTTGGTTTAGAGGTAAGCTCAGTTCATCATTGGAGCTCGAATTCGAGGTACACACATGATGTACTACTTCCAAAGGTAAAATCAACTTATACACATAAATGACTGCATTATTCATGGCGAATTGATTATAAGAACATGCATAGATATAGAAATATTCATACCTTAAACCATTTAATTTTTGTTCTGTAATGACTGAAACCAGGCAATGAAGAAGAGAGTTTATAAAAAGCCATCGGTGCCAAATCCGGAGGGGAATCATCAGCCTGCATCAAGGAAATGACCGAAAATCTGTTTCTGAAAACTGAAAACTGTATTCCTCAAGGCTAAGTTAAAACTGCTTTTCTATGTATATGGGAAGAACAAATGAAGAGTACTCTAGCTTCTGCCCTTTGGCAATGTATCAACATATTTATATGCTTATGATTTGACTCAGTAGATACATACATACCCTTCATACACCATTTTCACCTTCTTAGGCAAGTGCCGGGTTTCGAGACTAGCTATGTCGATAGCATCACGATCATTAACGCGACACAGCAATTCAGAAAGATGTTGGGTATTGATAGTTGTATTTTTCAACAATCCAGAACACAAGACTTTTGCTACTTTGGAAGTGTCAAAACGTAGCAGGACAGTTTAACCGAAGAGAAAACTAATTGAATTTATTTGCACTATATTGAAAAAATGAATAAGCCATAAAATTGGTGGTCACTATGTTTTAACTCGATATACACGGCTCAAAATTACCTACAAATATGTTAGTATATAAAAATTAATGAGCAAGCCATACTACAAAGAGAGTACTGATCTTCCAGCTCTACTCCAGAATGAAAAAAAATAATAACAAGTAAATTGATGATAATCTTAATAGGATTATCATATCATGCACAAAGAATTCAGCATATGTGCCATTCAAACTGGAAACTATGGTTGAGGTTAAAGACTTTAAGACATACTTCTTTGAGAGATTCTTGGTTCGAGATGGCTGGAAAACACTGAAACTAGAATATCCTTCGAAGTATTTCGATGTCACAATCTAGAGACGGACTAGTGGCGCCCTGGGTATAAGAGAATGAAGCTTTGATTACCCGGTTTTCAAAAAAAAAAAACCCGTAAACCATGTAAAAACAATGTATTTGAACTTTGACTTGAACAACCAATAGTACAGCACCATTGAAGCTGATATGGGCCAAAAACATACTGGATTCTTATTAATTTGGTTCCACTTGGAAGTACAACAATCCTCTGCCTAAGTATAAATGAATTTCATGCTTAGGCCTTCTAAATAGAGGACTATTTATAGAGAGTACAATAGGAGAGTCAAACTTATAAGGAAGTCACTAACTGACTAAATAACTACTCGCTAACCGAGTTCGTTACAACCGTTTCCTTAACCGAATCCTTATTCTTATTCGGCCTCCTATACACATGTCGTATAGAGGGTCTATCAGAAGCTAGCCATACAATTTATCACGCAATACCAACCTTGACACAAAGTGTGTTATGTATTATTGACTGCAAAAAGGATCATGAGATAAGAATGAGTTGTGTTGAATTCGACTAAAAAGCTCAAGTTTTTATCTGTCATTCATGGTTATCTTGGTCCAAATCGGTGATCTAACTTAAATATATTCTATTTTATATGTAATCAATTACTTTAACTCATACCATATACACTTATATTCATTGAATTATTATTATTTTTTATTTATCTATCATAGATATTTTTCTAATAAACATTTTTGGTATCAAATGTTTTTTTTATCATTAATTTGAACATGATAGATATTTAAATTCTTAACCCTTTAGTTACTGAGTTATATATCATAATTAACTCTTATTTTGACAAATATAAATTAAACTAAAAAATGTAATGTTAGACATATAACTTATTTTCAAAATAAAATAATTTTAAAGACAGAAATGAAAACTAAATTCAAAACAAAAATGTTCAAATAATTTAAATTTATATATCGTATGTATATGTTTATCATTTAATTAAACTAATTTCGATATAAATTAAGTTCAAAAGTCCAAAATTATTCATATATCTAATAATTAAAAAGTCATCACTTTCAGTATCCATTTTTAATAAAACAAAAACAAAAACAATTTTTTGGCAAAATAAAGTGATTTTCTTTCGATAAAAATGACATCTTCAAAAAAAAAAAAAAAAAAAAAAATCCATCTAATGTCTATTTTTAATATTTTACTATTGATTTTTATTCCTGCCATTTCCTCGCTCTCTCACACTATCGTCGTCCCTTTCCCCACTGTGCTCTCTTCATCATCAGAGACAAAATTGATCTTCCTGAAAAAAGTATTCGCCCATTTCCCTAATCGCCATTACTTCATCTTCCAAGGTAATTAACCAATTCTTCATTTTCTCATTGCCCCTCTCATTTTCCATACATGTTTTTCGATCCGGAATTTTACATGTTTATTTTCCACTGTTTTTCGTATGTTTTCGATCCGGGATTTATATGGATCTTATGTTTTCTTCAATGGCTTTACTTTGCTCAGTTGGTTCGTGGGTTCTTCGTTTTCACTAGGTTACTTAGCCTTTTCTGGGGTTCAAAACCGCAACAGTTTCTTGAAGAAGTTAATTTTCTAGATCTTTATTTTGGTAAACATATGGAGTTGGTAACTGCCATTTGGAAGGCATTTTCTCAAGAAGCGAACAATTCAAGAGCATAGCAATCGAAAATCAATCGCAATGTAGATTATATTGCATGCCATTTTCAAATTTGGCAACTGTAGTTGGATCTATTCTTATTTTTGTTTCTTGTCATCTGATACTAATGGTATTGAAAAATTATAAATAGTTGTTGACAAATTTAAGATTTATTGGATTAGGTCGAGCTTAAGTTGTTTCTAGACGCTCTTATGCCTATTGTTTGATGTTGTGCGCGTTTAAGATTTTTCTCATTATGTTCTTATTTGTGCGCTTAACTTTTTTTTTTTTTTTTGCAATTTTAAATGGTAACCGAAATGGTCATTTGTTATAGTTCCGGACCTCCTGTTTCGGTTGAATTGGTTAGAAGCCTCTAATTGCATCTAAGTAATCACCATGGAATCTTCACTGCTTTTCAACCAGCTCCGGGTTTGAACCTTTTTCTTTTCTTTTTAAGTATTTGGTTATTTGTTTTGTAAATCAGCCATTGATCATCTGTATGCATCTTACATGGCGATTGTATTAATTTGGACAGGCTGCAGAACCATTTTTCCTATTGGCGGGTCCTAATGTGATCGAATCGGAGGAACATATACTTAAGATGGCCAAGCACCTCAAGAATATATCATCGAAGTATGTATTCAGGGTCTTTAAGACTCAGGTCCTTTATTCTAAATTATTGAATAAGATTGTGCAAAACAGTATTTTTACTCCTCTATAGGCTACATGACGTTAAATCATAAATGATGAAAGAAAATATTAGTTTCTCTTAGTTTGACGCATAAGGTAAGTTTATGAAGCCAATAATTTCATGGCATCAGTGATTTGTATGTGACCAAGGATTCACATTGCACTCATAATTTGGCTTTCTTTTTTACTTTCTCTTTTGTAAAGATTTTATATGCTATCTTGCAGGTTAGGTTTGCCACTAGTTTTCAAGTCAAGCTTTGACAAAGCTAACCGCACATCTGCAAAATCCTTTCGTGGTCCGGGCATGGTTGAAGGCTTGAAGGTTTATAATGATTTACTTGTTTGATGTTGGAATCATCGTGATGAATGTTCTTTCACTTGCATATGTCCATTTGTGGATTACATGGCTATGCGTGGGCATGGTTACACCTTTCAAGAACATAATATGTTGTCTGATGATCATTTTTGTGCCAGTATTTTTAGTTTTTCCGTGATTTGAATGTTACTGAAGTATAACCTCATATAGAGAGGAAGTCTGGTATGCTTATTATGGCCCAACAATCAGATATTAATAAGTTGGAATTGGGAATTAGGAATTTTAATTCATATCTAGCTGACTTTCCATTGATAGATTTTATGTGATTGCCAATTTTAAAAAGTTGTGTCTTTTTGTGCATTGGACCAAGATGGCCTGTTCCATACATTGTACCAAAGGAGGCTCCAGTATTCTTTTCTCCTCTGTTTTAAGACATTGATGTCTAATACACACTTGCGCGCATGTATATTGGGATTTAAGTATAGCTGGAGGAAAGGGGAATTCTTCAATTGAAGATTTATAACTTTTTTGTTGTTTCAAAGTTGCATCTCATACTTGTGTGTTCGATGTGGCACTTGTTTATTCCTTGAGTTTATTGCGTTGCTGTTTCAATTCCAAATTTTATGCAACTTATGAAGATCATATGATTTACCATTGTTGCAGATACTTGAAAAGGTTAAATTAGCATATGATTTACCAATAGTGACCGATGTGCATGAAACCATACAGGTACTTTATCTCATTTATTTTACAGACACATAAACCCACTATGTTTGTGTGGTAATCTGTTTGAGGTCTAAAAAATGTTTTGTTAGATCCAATCCAACCATGTTTTGAACAATCTTAGTTTTGCAATTCTTATACATAATTTTCCCAGTGGTATTCCTTGAAGTTACTGCCATTTTTCAAGTAAAGGTTGAACTTCGGGTTCTAAGTGTGAATTAAGAATTAGTGCGTGAGTTTGGAATTTCTAAGTCTTTCAGACAATTTTTTAACGTGTCGTCTCTAACAGTGTGAACAAGTTGGCAAAGTTGCAGATATTATTCAGATTCCTGCATTTTTGTGTCGTCAGGTAATATCAATACTTGTTGATGGGATCAATGTTCCATGATTTCGGTTTAATCGAAGTTAAAGAGTGTTAGTTACTCATATTAATTTTCACCTCATACCATAACAGACAGATCTTCTAGTTGCAGCAGCCAAGACCGGGAAAATTATAAATATTAAGAAAGGCCAGTTTTGTGCTCCTTCTGTGAGTGAATTCTGATAACTTAAAAAATTAAAATGTTTTCTTAGTTCTTACATTTTTTTTAAATGTCTATTTGTTTCTAATATGTAGTATCATTTTTCATTTTCTAAATATCCATTTCTTCAGGTAATGAAAAATTCTGCTGAAAAGATCAGAATGGCTGGAAATTCAAATGTGATGGTTTGTGAGAGAGGAACTATGTTTGGATATAGTAAGTTACTGGATTTTCTTTCTGCAGTTCATGTTTAACATTGTTTGTTGTGGTTGTTTTATTGGAGAGAAGCTTGCATTTGCTTCTTGTCTCTATACTAAAATTTCTGATAAGATCAATTAACCTTGTTCATTGGGAGCTTTTTTTCTATAGAAAACCAAGTTTCTTGAATGAAAGATTATCACTTGGAGCTTTTGCCTAAAATTAAAATTATCTTAATTTGTATAAAAAATGAGATTGATCAATTTGTATGGAAAGCACTTATGGGAGGCATCTCTTACATCATTTGGAAAGGTTAAGAACTAATTTTTGAGCTAAAAGTAATATCTTCGGTTTTATATGGGATCATGGCTTTGGAGAAAAAGCAAATATTTTTGGGATTAATCACATTGCTAAATCTACTATTTGGGGAATATGGTATGAAAGAACAAAGGGATCTTTGGGGTATTCCTTTGTTAGGTTCATTAAGGGAATTTGACTGATTCATCATTGTTGAATTCTTTTTCATCTTATAATATGTATGGTTTGCTTTGTAGACGATTTAATTGTTGATCCTCGTAACCTGGAGTGGATGAGAGAGGCAAACTGCCCTGTTGTAAGTTGTTTGATCCTGGAACTTTTCATTCTCTATAATGTGTTTTTTTGTTTTTAGACAAAGAATAGCACTGTTGTTCTTCAGGAGCTCGACAAGTCACCTTGATTTTTAAATAAAGTTGTATTTCAATGTATAATGGATAGCACAGTACACATCCTTTCTATCATTTGAATCTCATAATTTGTCACTTTTTTCTCTGTAATAATACATTTGTGATTTAGTATTAGATGAAGTAATGATGTGCTTTATTTTAATCGGGGCCAAAGTAATTTGATAAATGATTTCACTTCAGGTTGCTGACATCACGCATTCATTGCAACAACCTGCCGGGAGACAGGTATGTATAATGTATTGCATTCACGTTTTATGAACTAGCCAGTTGCACTCGAACTTCATTGGGAGGGTAATGATATTATTTTACTATTTTTAGTATATCTGAAATATTTATTAATTAATGTCCTAAGCATGCATAGGAAAGAATGAGATGTGTTTCGTTGCACATCGGCTTGTTTCCCATGTTGTTTGCATTGCACTCACTCAAACCATTTGCTTAATCCATTTTTTGAATTTGGACCCTAAAGCCAAGTTGTCCATGTTCAACTCAGACTCATTAGTTATGTTAGGTCAACTGGTCAAGTCTACCTCAGTGTTTTAAAAGGCGCGCCTAGGCGCAAGTCGCACCTTTAGCGCCTCGCTTGGGAAAAGCGAGGCGCGGTTAATTAGGCGCACGCCTTTTGGCGCCTTACATGAAGCCTCGGGCACCAAAAGGCGCGCGCCTTGTGGGCTTTTGGCACTAGTCATTCGAAGCACGACATAACTGATTCAAGACATTTCAATGTCTTAAATAACTTAATTTTTTAACTCACAAAGACAACATTCGCTTAAAATGAAAGGTTAATAGTTGAATCTTATGTATGTTTTATATAGATTCTTTGTTAAACTTCATTTCTATTCATGAATGAAGGTTAATAGTTATATGTAATGTATGTTTTATATATGATTCTTGGTTAAAACTTCATTTATATCTATGGAAATGTTTTTATTGTGTATACACACACACATATATATATTTTTTGTGTTTTTTTTATATAGTGCGCTTTAAGTAAAAAAGCCCTTGCCTTTTGGTGCGCCTTGCGCCTCAGGCTCCAGAGGGCCATTGCGCCTTAGTGCGTCTTGCGTTTTTTAAAACACTGGTCTACCTCATTTGGCCTTCCAGATTAGCAAGTTTGAAGGGTTGATCCAATCCATCTAGTGATTCAGTAATTCAGTATTCAAGTTTCCAAGCTTTCCCTTTTTCTGTGTTGTAAACTGGACCAGGATGTTCATTTCTGTTCTAAATTTTGTTACTCAATATCTTCATCTGAACATTTTTCACTGGATCTTTGAATTTAGAAGGCTAAATATATGTGTTTTATCTCTTTGAAGTTGGGTGATGGAGGTGTTGCTAGTGGTGGCCTACGTGAATTAATACCATGCATTGCGAGGACAGCAGTGGCTGTCGGAGTAGATGGGATATTTATGGAGGTATTTAATTTTTATTTTTATAATTGTTACTTTCATATCAGCCACATATGTAGTTACCCATTGAAAAAAGAGAGAGATTTAAGAAAATGATAAGCTAGATAAACAATAGTTTAAGGTAATTTCTAGAATTACCTTCTGCAGCTCTTGCACAAGTTTACTGGAAGTTATTTATTTTGTTTGTGAAATTTTTTTTAGAGCATAGTCCATGTCTTCAACTAGGTCATGCATATTATCTTTATTATTAGTTTAGCGTTTGTTCTATTTTAGTGTTTAGACTTCTTTCGATTGTAAGTTTTAGTCTCATAACTGTCCATAAAAATCAACTTATTCTTGGCCAATAATTTTACAAATTATTTAATATAATTCTTACATGTACACGTCCTTTATTTATTTATGCGATTAATAAATTTAGACTTGTGTTTGAATGCATAGTAAACTAAATTTTGGGTGAGAGTGACCAATGAAATAACTGTTAAAAGTTCAGAAACGGAACTAGATTTAAACCTTTATCATATCATAACTATGCTTCGAATTTATGGATATTTATATTGGTAATTTTACTCTCTTAAGAGTTTGGTTCTGGTTTGAAGGTGCATGATGACCCTCTGAACGCACCAGTTGATGGTCCAACACAGTGGGTGAGTTTTGCTTAACAGGGTTGAGTTGCATTTATATTATGATATCTTTTAAGATAAGATGGTTATTTGCTTGCTGAACCTTCGAATTATATTGCCTTTTCTGATTAGCCTTTGCGTCATTTGGAGGAATTGCTGGAAGAGCTTGTGGCAATTGCAGTAAGTTCATTAGATTTCTTGAATCTTTTTGCTGTGTTGTTTCTGTTGACTGGGGGAAACATGACCTTGGATTGAACTGAAGTTGGCCAAATAGGACACATTTGGTTGAGAGTTTATACCTTATGGTTCCATTCCATGTTTGAAGTTTCAATGAGCCATACCAATTTCTTATGCATATTTTTAGTATCAAAATTTACCAGGATCGTTTTTCTTTCCTCAGCGAGTGAGCAAGGGTAAACAACGTTATGATATCGACCTGACGCCATTTCGTGATTAGGGATACAAGGCACCATGAAATTTCATTGTGAGGTATGACTTATGAGACCTATGATTTCAATACTCAATGAAATTAACTATTTAGATCAATGTTCTACCCCGTAATTGTTGAACTTAACAATAACTACTTTGATTGAAGGGATTTTATAAAAATTTAGCTTATTCTTTGTACTAATTTTTCTTCTCCATTAACTGAAAACAGATAAGTGTTACTTGAATCCTTATATTGTTGTGGTGTACCTTAATTCTTAGGTGGTATGGCAATGAAGCTTGCTTTCAGTTCATGAGGATCGCCTGAATTTTGGTGTGGTCAGTTTTATCTGTTTCCTGCATCGAATTATTTGCTTGACCAAATGCTTCATTTGAATATTATAACTTTTTGATGCTCATATTAGATTTCTCCTTCACAAATTTCATTCCTCATAACGTATGAGCATTAATATGTATGACTGTTACTCGTGACTAGTTAATGGAGAAGCTCGAACTCATTAAATCATATGACTAATGGGGTTAGTTTTGTAGATGTTGAAGTTGTTTGAAAATAAATACTTATTAGTTTTTATAATAATTTATGCTAGTTGAATGATTATATTTGTAGTTATAATAGCTAAATCTATCATACCATTTTTTTCTTATTCAACTACATTAAGGGTCGAGAATTTAAACCTATAACCACAAAATCGTACATCATGTCATTGGAGTTGTGCTCTTGTTGGTCTAAATCACACCAATTTAGTACGTAATCAAACATAGTGGTTAGCGTTTTAAGTTTAGGTTGAAATTTTGCCTAATACTAATTTGCTTCATATACCAACAATTATTTGAAAAGCTACAACAATTTCAACCCGATTTTTAAGTAGTTTAGGGTTCTAGTAAAAGATGATTTAAGCTATATTAAATATAATGAGCCACATAGGAAGACTATATGAAAGAAGTATAAACAAATTCTCCACCCACACCCAAAAGTAACGTTAAATTAGTAGGCTTTATTGGGAAATAAAAGTGTAAACTTAAATAAAGGATGTATAATTATGTTTAGAAGGCAATAAAGTGGATGATGTTAGGCTGCTATGACTTTTCTTTCTTTACAACTTGTTGGTTGCTATATTATTTGAGATTTCCACTAGTTTAAATTATATACAATTTTGAGTAGAAAGCACTCTAAATTAGCCATCAAACATGCCACTCACCCACACAAAGAATAGGTTAAAAACTTCATTTAGGACAACATGGGGATGTGAGGAGAATGATGAAAACTAAAGGAGAGAAATCTTCAAAATTCACATTATAATTTCTTATTAATTATCCAAAGTTATCAAAATATATGAGATAAACAATCTATTTATAAGAAAATGAGGGTAATCTAAGTAATCTATGAATGACCCAAAAGTTAACTCATAATTCTTAACCTCCATCACAAAACTTGCAAAGGTTATACTTCCTAGTAGATATGTTGTCGTCAATTACTAAGATACTACCATGGTGCCCTGCCCCTCCAAACACGACAACGACAAAGCTTAATTACTACAATCAACTTGAATTTAAAGTACGACATTTTCTAAAGTTTAACTAAGATACAAAAACCATCAAAAGAAGAGTTTGAGTAGCATCTTGTACGATTCATTAGAAGGAGATTACAAATTCGAATCCTCCCACCCCAAAGTACTATTATACGACTTGTAATTAAACGTGATTATTGAATAAAACACGTTGGTTAGAGTTTGAAGGGTTGGAAAACAGCGATTGGCGTTTTGTCTCAAGTGCCGGCCATGTGCGTTGTTTGTTCCATGGCCAAACATTCAGCAATTTAGTCCCAATAACCAAACGCCGCCATCCCACACAAACTCACTCTCCAACTAAACTCCAAACATTAAAAACCACTCATTTCTCTATCACTCTTCTTTGCTTCTCTCGCTCTCTAACTATGCTATGCAATGCCTACCGCCCAAAACCCGCCCCAATCCTTAAAATTTATCAATTATATATATATATATATATATATATATATATATATATATATATGCTACAAAAACAAGATTAACTGAAATGTGTTACATTATCAATACTTAATATGAGAATCTTGATAACCACTCAACGAGTTGAGATTCTAGGGGTGAAGTGCTTGATAGGATTTGAAGACAATGCTATTCATCAAAAAGGTTGTAGGTTTAAATCCTTCTCCCCAAAACGTTGTTGAATCAATTTTTTTTTTTGGTTTATATTTATTAAAAAAAATACAATGATTTAACGGTGTGTTAATTATGTTTCTAGATAGATAATAAAACTGTTTTATTAAAAATACGAATACAAAACATTTGGTCAAACTCTTAGGCTAGGTGAACTAAGTTATATCTTGAGAAAACATAGTTCAAAGACATGTCTCCATAAATATTGTTTGCGATTTCTTAAATATAATAGCTTCTCTTTTAAGTATGTTATTTATTTTGCATTTCATTGTTATTATTATTTTCCTCATTTTCATAACAATTTAATAAGGAGAAATACTTGATTAAATGAGTCCTATTTAAAGAGATATGTATCACTATTTAATACCACACAATTTACACTAAAAAAGATTAACAAAAAAAAATTTAATTTTTTTTTAAAAAAATTGTGCACCAAATACTTGTTTAATTAGGGTTTGCTCATATTCTTAAAAAAGAAGTAGGGGTTTGCTCATGAACAGACAAGTGTATTTGCGGTTTAAAGAACTGAAATAAAGCAATTACACGAAAAAAGAAGAAAAAAAGACAGTAGTTTGATGGATATTTGGTAATGGTTAAATCTTTGTTTAATCTCCCAACTGCTTCGTTTTGTAGAATATGGGCAGTCGCTTTTCCACATTAATTTCAAAAATTTCAATCCTTTCTCTCTGGGTAGTTGGACTCTTTCTTCTTCTTCTTTTTCCTTTCCCTTTCAGCTTTCACCCTTTACATTCATCTCCCCTGTTCCCTGTTCCCTGTTCCCTAATTTCAACTGATTTTTTTGTTCTTCTCTTCGATTCTCCATCTCCACGAAAGGGGATGCGAAATCTGAACTCGAAATGCCTTCTTTCAGCTGGTTGTATACAGGATTAGGCGTCATCTTGGGGTTCCTCTTTCTCGGCATCATTGCAGAGCTTTACTATCTTCTATGGCGGAACAACCAGAGAATCAACACCACCGACGTCGACGACCACCACTACAACAAGCGCCACCCGATTAACCCCTCTACCCATGAAATTACCACAAACCCACCTGAAATCCGCCATGGATTTGACCTCGAGCTCGGCTCCGGCGAGGATTTGTTGCTCAAAACAGGGGAAGAAGACGAAGAAGAAACAGAGGATTTGGAGCTACAGGGGATTTACAATCTGGCCGGCCAGCCCAGATTTCTTTTCACAATCAAAGAGGAAACGAAAGAGGATTTGGAATCCGAAGATGGGAAATCGAGAAAAGGGTCAAGAACCAGAAGCTTGAGCGACATAATTGCGGCGATTGAAACGCCGTTTTTCACTCCCATGGCTTCGCCGCCATTGAAGGCTTCTGTCGACTACTCTTCGTACAAACTCCATGGATTCAATCCCCTCTTTGAATCGTCGTCCTCGTTAGAGTTGGAGCAGAATTTGAACAGGTTGAGATCTTCGCCGCCTCCGAAGTTCAAATTTCTGAGAGATGCAGAGGAGAAATTGTACGGAAGATTAATGGAAGAAGCTCGAAGAAGAGCAGAAGTAAAGGAAAAAGATGGGTTTGTAATGAACGCTAAAAATGAACAGAAAAAGCTTCCGATGAATCAACGGTTCCATTATTCTTCGGGTTCTTCTCAGGTTCTTCCTCTGGTTTCTTCGCCTCCTTAATTTCGCGATTTAGTTTCTTATGGTTCTTAAACTGTTTCAGTTTAAATCCTTCGAAACAGAGGAAAAAGAAGGGTTTTTTTTTAAAAAAAATTTAATTTTTGTTTCTGTTGAGGGTAAATTATTTGTAAATATATTGTTGTAAGTTTTGGATTATGTTCTTGTTCTAGTTTGTTTGTTGAGGAAATTCATGGAAAAGAAGTTAATAGATTTGTTAATTACCATTCAGCTTTTAATAAAGTGCGGATGAATTCGTGCTTAGAGCTACTGTTTTTCTTTTCCAAAAGTTTAATTTTTTAGTACTATAATATTTGAGATGAAAAAATTGGAATTAAATATGTATCAATTATAGTTAAATATTACACTTCACAAGTTGATTATATTTCAATTAATATGTTTTTTCTAAAAATAATTATAGCATACTATTCAAAGGTCTATACTATTCAATTAATATGTTTTTTCTAAAAATAAAGTTGGAGTTTATTTTTATGGTTTGAAAAGTTAGAATTTAATTTATATAATTTTTAAAAAATTAATAATTACGGTTTGTAATTATTGATCAAATTAATTATTCATTTATAATTTTTTTTAATAATGATAAACAACTCTTAGACTTTTTTTAAGGGGTAATATATGGATTGTTTCGTGGAGTACATGTAGTCTTTCAATATCATTACTTTAAAAAGTTTATATTTTGAAACTCAAAATAAATTATTATTTCAGCTCCTATTTAAATAAAAAAAATCCATTGGAAACTTAATCATAAAATATGAAGGGTAGAAGCTAACTTGAGCAGTTGCTTAACGGTACTATAGTATGCCTAATGTCTAGAGGTCTTGGGTTTGAGTCCCTCCACTCCTAATTGTTGTAATCTCAAAAAAAAAAAATATATGAAGGGTAGACAAAAGGGGCTGTTTGTTTGACATATTTAGGTAAGAGATGATATAGGAGTTAGAACTCTCTTCAAAATCTATCCCAAACAAGATTTTGACTCTAACTCCCTACACAAAAATTACATCCCAACTCTCAATTTTTAACTACTCAATACAACTCATCAATATAACTCCTTGACCCAAAAACTACTTAAATTTGGAGAGAGAGACAACAAACCCTATATAAAATACTACTTTTAAATAATATGATAATCAAATACCAATTTTTAAAATTAAATCCATGATCGAAGTTGAAAGGGATTACCATCAAAATAATCGATGCACCATCAACTCATACGATTCCGCTGGTTGAATTGTAAAGTGGGTAAATATAAGTAATAGCGAGAGAGTTATTTAATATCAAGGAAATTCTAGCACATGTATAAATCAAAATGTTTAGAACTCTTATTTTATTAATCATTTTTCCTTCTCTAAAACAAAATTTCAAATTTATGAGTTCTTTGATCATGAACACAAATTTTAACAATAAAGAAAGTGCAGAAAAAGAAACAACATGAAAATTTATGTGGTTTATTAATGGTGTGTTAGCCAGTTTACAGACAAAGAGGGGACATAATTTTATATATGAACTCTGATTAAATAGATTAAAAGACTCAATTACACAAACGTTTTAATGTAAATTAGATTGTGCTATGAGATACAATTAACACAGCAAAGGCGAAATACACTTACGAATGTACAATGCGGATGCGTTCACAAATGCCAAATGAATGAGTTTAAATATGACTTTGTAAACATTTTTTTAAAAATATAGACCATAAATGGGTTTTAAAATTACTTTCTAAAAATAGAACATTTAAAAAATAAAGGGGCACTTGAGATTTTTCTCAACTACAAAATGAGTCAGCAGTCGCACATGTTTTGCGTATGAAAGAGGGAATTTTTGGGTAAATAATTTTGACATTTTTGAAGGAGCAGTTAATAATTTGATATTTGAAAGGTTCATGTTATGAGTCAAGTTTGAAAAAATAAAAGACAAAAAGAAAAAGTGAGAAAAGGTTTAAAGAAAAAAAAAATAGAAAATTGGTTGTGAAAGTTTCAATTCATCACTTACCCAAACAACAACAAATGTCATTGTTATTATCACGCGATACGGCCGCCGAAAGTTGTTTTCCCTCAACCAATATTTATCATTTTATTTTTGGACTTTTTTTTTATAAATAGACTATATTTGAAATATTTTATAAATATAGGCATCTTCAAAAATATTAGCAAAATTAAAATTTATTTTAATACTTTATAAATTTCAAAAACAATGAATTACAACAATATCTTTAATTTATTGATTTTTTCATTTGGGAAGAGAAATTTTAAAAAATGAAATTCATCTCACATCCCAAATTAGAAACTGTTAATTTATGGTGCATTAATTGTGGAAAACTATAAAGTGCCAATTTAGGGTGCATTAATTATGGAGAACCAGAAATTGCAAATTTATTATGCATTAATTGTTGAACGAAAGTGGCGACAGTACATTGTTAGAGATAGAGTTGTCATTTACATACAGTATGGTTTGTAATGTACATGTATAGTATAGTTAGTAATGTGCATGTTATTTGATTTATGATAATTTTGTTTATAAATAGACCGTATGCATTGTTGAACGTTTAATTTCGATGATTGAAATTAGAACCAGTTTAATAACCACACAGTATTAAAATAACTTGGTATATATGGTACACCCATAATATATCATGTACTATACTATATTTTAAAACTTTATGTTTTTTTTAAAAGTTTTTAATTTGCTGATATGGATACTTGTAATGTGATTTAATATATTTGCGACAACGAACAAGTAATTCTAAATGTACAAATTTTTGAATGTACAATACCATGTAGTAAAACATTTGGAATTAACATACGTAATTGTGAATTGATAGAGACTCATACTGTTGGAACAACTTCACACAAAATTACTATTCACAATGGTATCAGTAGTAAATAAAAAAGGTGTCACGGGTTACAAAATTGAAACTGAAAGTGTTCGACATAAAAAAAAACTGTAAAATCATCATTGGGTGAATGCGTTCCTCAATATTTATACAACGATCTTCAGCTACTTCATGATTATGATACATCTTCATTTTCATCTCACTGACCACTATACGCAATACAGATTGTGATGCTTGTTGAACCTATAAGGAAAAGTTGTATAGTATTACAAAAATGTTCAAACAATATTGTCCTATATTATAAGTCGTATAATATGCATGTATAAACAATACTGTATTGCGGAATAGAAATGTAATAGATATAATATGAGTACGAAAAATGTATTAGACATTAATAAAATGAATAATAGACCATAAATGTAGCGTGTAAGTTATATAGTATGCAGAATGAAATAATGAACATATAGAGTTTTGTATAGTTTATACAGTAATATAATAGTACACGACAAACTACACTATTAATGGTATTATACAAATGAAATAATTGATGAACCTATAAGGAGAAGATGTACAGTATAACTAACCTAAAAACACAGTATGAACATACGATATATATTCAATTATACAGCTTTGCAATAAAGTTTATCCAGTACGGTACTGTATATTGAATAAGTGGCAGTATAGTATATTATATATTACACAGTATCTTCCCAATTCAAAACAGGAGTATTCAAATACTAAAGACTACTATGTGCAATTAAAATTGAAGGATTGATGAACTAATAAAGAGAAAATGTACTATATAACTAACATTAAAACGAAGTGTGGGCAGTACGGTATTGATGAATCTTAATACGACAGGATAGTGTATTTAATAATTAGACAGTATTATAGATGTGTATACACATTGTTGTAAAGATGATTTGAATACATTTCTAAACATGATTTGTGACGTTCCAAGAAATGAAAAAAAAATGACATAACAGGAATAAACATACCATAATCAACGATTTGAGCCATATCGGATAACGATTATACTGGATTGAACAAGAACGTGTTAATGGTGATGAATGAGGAAGAAAAATGTAATAAATTTTTTTTGTAAAATGGAGATTAGTGAAAGGAGATGAATTAAATCGTCGGATTATACAGTCCCGTCGGACCTGAGTTGCCGACAACAATTTACGCGTTTGCAGGAAAGTGAAAAGAGAGAAGGAAAAACACGGAAGAAATGAAAATGGAGGACTGGGAATAATGGAATGGAGATTGCAGAATGTAAAAATGGAAAGAAAAAGGAATGTGAATAATAATGAGAGATAAATGTAAAAAGAAATAAAAATATTTTTACATTTAATGAGTTGACAATTAAATATGATATTTTTTAAGTGATGGAAAGTTTTAAAAATGGAGGTTTAAATTCGAAAATTCTTTATTAAATGTGAATAAGGGCAAAACGGTAATAAAAAATAAATATAAATTTCGAAATTTAAAATAAAAATTAACTTTGCAAAAAAAAAAACTTGGGCACCTAAATTTGTAAATACTTTTCTTATATGGTCTACTAACTACAATTTCCCTTTTTTCTCCTAAATATTTTTCAATCTCGAAAATAATTATAAATATAATTAAGATTAAAAAATAAATAATTAATAATATTGATGAATATTGTTAGTATAAATTAGTATTTGAGATTACAATAATTGAGGATGGGAAAACTCGAATCCACACTACTACAATTTTAGCTTTCTATGACAATTTTTAATTGTCATAATTGACTTACTACGACAATTATGTCTGAAAACTTCGTTGTCATGATATCCCGTGTCATGGTAAGTCTTTTATGACATATAATAACAATGTCATAAAATATAATTTATGACAGTTATAAAATTGTCATGAATGTTTTTTCACAACAGTTAAAAATTGTCATGAATAAATGAAAAATATACTTTATAATCTCTATTTATGACATTTTATAATTGTCATAAATTAAGTTATTTTTGTAATTTTAACTTTTGTTACCATGACAGTTTTTAAATGTCATAAAATAGAGTTATTTTTCCAAATAAAGTTAAATTATAAACTGTCATGATTTCTATTTCTTGATAGTTTAAAATTGTCATAAAATGGGTAACATGACTCTTGTAATAATCTTGATAACAGTTTAAAGTTGTCATAAATTAGATTTCATGACAATTGTAGTAGTCATGATTTATATTTCATGATAGTTAAAAGTTGTCATAAAAGGTATATTATGACAGTTTTTTTTTAATCTGAGAATTTAATATATTCTACTAATTTATTCATTTAATTCATGCTAATTACAATTAAATCTGTCAATAATTGAACATTTAAAAAATAATATCACAATCCACATAAAAACCAAATTGTACACCATGTTAAATGCTGGATTTCCATGTCACTGAAACTCTAACTTCACAATTGGTGGAACACCCTACTTTATTGATAATTCTTAAGCAAATATACAACCCAAAAGTCTATATAATAAAGAGAGAATCCATAATATTTACAAACAAACTACAAACTAACTTTACAAAAGCTTTATAGAAGGTCTAGAATGCAAAACTTAAATACATTCTTTTTATATACACATTCTAAAACCAAAGAACCTAAAAAATACTAGCTTTGCTACCTGCCCACCAGTCCCAAGCTCATCGTCGTTCCTCTCTTGAGGCCACCTAAACGTTAAACATAGAGAAAAACATCCAACAAACTCAAATATCTCCAATACTAAATGTAACATATCCATATAAAGAAAATCCTCATAAGATTTAATCTCTAACCAACATACAACATACAACATTCAACTCAACACCCACCACTCCTAAAATTCATGAAAAGAAACACTTTCTCCTCATAATAGAAAACCCTTGCTTCTTCCACTCCCACGCGCTGCATAGATAAATTACAAACTCTAATTTTCCACATATCTACCATTATCGCATTACTTCCACACCCTTTTCCCAACTAAATAAGAAATTCTATCATCAAGGTAATACACACGCGAAAATGAAATAATGAGCCTTTAAGAGATCTCACCTGCTGATGTTGCGCCTCCCCTTGAATTTTCCTTAGTTCCAGTACTCCTGAGCCTCCTATACAATTAAAACCCACTCTATCAATTTCACTCTATTTCATTCTATTCTCAACAGGGAATTAAATAGACTTTTTATCTTGTATAATTGTATTGTTTCTCTAGTTTTTGTTAAATCCACAATTTCCAGCCCTGGCGAGGGAGACAAAGTTTGCAATCTAAGAGCCAATTGCTTACCTTCACACAATTTTCCTCCTTTCCTTCAATATTTTTTTATCTCTTCCAATTAGTCCTTTTTATTTTCCCTTTCTTCCAAGCTTCAGTTTCCTGCATCAAGAGAAAATAAACCCACATCAAAAGTATGAGTAAGACATTATTTTAGAAATAAGAAATTAGACTTACTTGATACAACGTTGCAGGTGTTTATTATCCATGTCAAGATAAAAATAGTTCAAAAGGCAAAACAAACAATAACTCAATTTTGGTATATGAGTTCATTGTATCAATATCTAAACAACAAAATGAAAATAGAAATAACAAACCTTAGATGAAGAGGGTCCTTGTCAAAATCTATTAAGCAACCTCATAATGACTAAAAAGTGTTGATAAATGAATTATAAAGATAATAACTAGAGATCAAAACTTAGAGCCTAAATTTAAACAAAGTCCATTTGAAGCTTAAAAATGAGGTTGAAGAATATCAAAACATGAGGTTGAAGCATATTAGAAGCTTAAAAATGAAATAGATGCTATAAACTTGCGTCAATAAAATTAAAGTTAAAGTTACTAAATAAGAACCTGATTGATGAGCATTCATTTGATTGTACGTTAGAAATGTTGATTGATATCCTCCTTCCAACTTTGGAAACCCTCAACAAGCTCAAAATAATAAAACTTAAGAAAGAAAAAGTGATAGGCATAAAAATAAACAATGTAGAATAATTAACAAAAAAAATCCTTAATTAAAAAAAAAGAGTAGAAGCAGCTTTCATAGAATTCAAAGCCAAATTCTTTGTGCAAAATTCTACTTAACTTACCAATAGGATTAAAAAAACTCATAATAAGTTCACCAAGATTTCTAAACAACAACATGGTTTAAAGTCCATAATTCAAATTGAATACCTTAATTAGTGTCTACATGCCTAACCAATAGAACATGAACCTAATTGATATATCAAAACAAACTACATGTCTAACCAATAGAATACCAAATTCCACCCAACAACACAAAGAAAAACCTAAATAATTCATACATTTTTTCATTCTTGGCAGCAAGAAAAAAATTGGTCTACATCAAGTGTACCATATAAGAGTGATAGTAATAATTTCATAAAAGTTGTTAAGAGCCCTAGAAATTTAAGGAGTTATTTCAAGAAATTAGTCTCATAATATATCAAAACTACAATTCAAAACAAAAAACTACATTCTAGTTGAATTTCATTTAAAAGAGATGATCCACTAACAACTGAGATTAAAAGTGCAACAAAATTCAACCCACCCATGTTCCATTCATTCGTTATGGATCTTTGGTTGTACAATTGCAGCCAAGTTCAATAAAGAAAGAACCATAGAAAACCCCCTACCCCTAATAAAAAGAAACTACAATCACCTTTACCAAGTCCAACAAACATTTGGTGTAGGCATGTGCAAAAACAAATGGATCAAATTCACTCTTAGACCTGCCAATAGACAAAACAAATCAAGAATTTTTATTCATTCTGATCTCTCGATGTCCAAAGTTCATTTCAACCACCAAGTCAAACCAAAGCAACACATATACTAACACTTTCTCATCCTATAGCAATCAAACAATTGAGGCATATAACAAAATCATTAGTCTAATAAAACAGAATGAAAAATTCAAGGAAAGCAAGTAATATGAATTGTTTTATTTAGATATAATTCCTTGGTTTTTTAAATCTCTATTTTTTTTGGACAAAGTCTTGCTATCTTTTCTCATTTTTTAAATTTGGCAAAAGAAAAAAACATGGAATAAAAGTGTGTTAAAATAGAAAATACACTCGAAACATTGTTGGCGAGACCAACTTATAGCCCATAAGGAGGAAGCTCATCAGAGTAAGATTCAAATCCGAATCATTCAAATGATACAATTATGCGTATTCTACATCGATGAATAAGTAAAATATCATACCTTTTAAAATATTCTACATCTCGAAACGATGAAACTCGAGAGCACCTGAACACAAAACAACACCGAGCGTTTGTTAGGGACAAGCTAAACATGTCACGAAGGAGGTTAACATCACGGGAACGAGGGGAAGCTACTGCCCGAAAATGCCTCGTTGGAGCACGGCGGCGGCGGTGGCAACACGTGGTGGCAGGCGACGGCACGTCGTCTCGGAACGGGGCGGGTCATACCTCGTTGGAAAGGTCTGGAGTTCAGGATCAAGGAACAGGTCTCGGATTTGCAAACGGACTCCTCTAGCTCCCGAAAACTACAAAGAAAGAAAGAAAGTTGATCAACTCGCCGGAAAACTCCATTAAAGGCTGAGGTGAAGCTCGAAAACAACTCTAAAGAACTTACCAACGATGAGTAACTCGAAAAAAGCTGAAGAACACGAGGTAGAAGTGGAGGGTAGGGTTTGGGTGAAAAGAAGGAGGAAAAAGAAGAAAGGAGAAAAGAAAAGGAAAAAGTAATAATAAAATAAAAAACCTTCTCCTTTTTTTTCCTTTTATTTTTAAATAAAACAAAATCTCCATTTTCTCTTTTTTTATCAATAATACCAAAAACAATTTCTATTTATTTATTTATTTATTATTATTATTATTATTATTATTATTATTATTTTCAACTTAAAAACTCATTTTTCTTTTCTTTTTTTTTTAGATTTTATATTTTATTTTAATAAAAAACTCAATAACCTAGATACAAAAAAAAAAAAAAAATTAAAACTTACAAATATTTATTTTTTATGACAATTTTTAAAATGTCATGGTTTTAGTATCCCCAATTAAAAGGAGGTGTTGAATTTTTTTTTCCGAAACTTACCCATATTTATCTTTTATGATAGTTTTTAAATTGTTATATGATCTTGTGAAAATTTAAAATACTACTATTTGAATACAAAAATTTTTATGACAATTATGAAAATGTCATAGTTTTAATATATAATTTTTATGACAATTATGAAAATGTAAATAATTGTCATAAATTGTTTATAACTTAAAAATTATCTTTCTTTCTCTCACAAAAGTGCGTTTTTTTAGATTTTATGCCAAAATTGTTGTAATGCCAATACCTCTAGTTACACTAGTGCCGCTTAGTATTTTACAATATATAATAATGATATTAAAACGTATTAATGACTATAAATACAAATATTTTAAAAATATTTACTTTTGTAATTATTTTGAAAGTTCTATGATAATTTTGTTTGTTTATTAAATTATAAGTTCAGACACTAAATTGTAAGTTTGACGGTTTAACCTTTGAATTTTTAAAATTTATTTTATAAACAATTAAAATTTTAATATATCATAAATTTATTAAGCACAAAATCGAAAGGTTAGAGAGTTTTATTGGAAACAAAATCTCATAGCCAAAGTTGCTCAATTGGAATCTTTTTATTTATTTATTAATTCAACGATGCTCATTTCGCATCTAAAACTTCAGTTTGAACAAATTCAAAATTAATTTAGTTACAAAGAAATCATGTAAATGGTCTTAATTTTCAAATAAAGTTAATATATAATTTTCACTAAATTAAGTATGGAATAAAAAAGAAAATCTTGCTTTAGAGATGGTCCTTGTAAACAACATTTAAATAGAAGTGGCCATATTAATAATTATTTTCTAAATTTAACTAATCTTCTAAGTTTTCCTATTTAAATTTGAACATTTTGTTTTTTTTTAAAAAAAGAAATAACAAACAAATATATTTTGGTTTCAATGATATATATATAATATATATATTGGAATCCACATAAAACAAATTTTATCATACCATTCTACTAATTCTGCATTTGTGACCATAGTAAGCATACTGCATAAAGAATTGATATTCAAATCCCCAAATATAAATTCACTTAAAGTTAATAGAAAAGAATTATATTAAACACAGACACTTTTTTTCCCTGAAAAAATACGGGGCTCATTGAGCGTCTTTCTCATAGCGTCATGCTTACTAAAATATCGTTACATTTATGGATTAAAGTATATTGCATTAAATAATAAATGAACAATTCTTCTAAAAAACTAATAAATGAACAAATGGTTTCTTTAACTTTGTTTTCATTTATTCAAAAAAAAAAAAATAATAATAATCAACCAGATCAGTAGACTGACTTCCATATTTTCATGACCAAAATATCCTTCCTCAATTATAGAGTTGTACAAGTCAAAATAAGTTGGTGCGGATATATTGGCAATTTTTTCCCCTTTATTTTTACAAAATTAAAAGCTATACAGAAATTAATTTTCAGTTATATTTTTTTAAAATAAAGTAAGTAAAATTGGACAGACTAGTTTCATTTCATTAGTGTTAAACCAAATCCATAAATTCTAGATCCAAGCAATTCAAAACAACACAAATGATGAAAATCAAACCAAATAAGATATGTAGTAGAGAGATAGAAGCACACCAGCATTTAGAGTGATTTAAGAATCAGCCCTATATCCACTATGCTCGAGATCATCTTCTCATTCCAATTTGTCAAGAAAATCAAAAGGCTACAATGGAGACTCTAAACTCTCTCAATTTGCTAAACCCTAAAAGAAAGGCTCATATACAACTTCTAAAACCTCACTTTAACCCATGGTTAATGATATAACAAGTCATTATTTACAATTAGAGGGAAAAAAGAAGAAGAAAACCTAGCTCCTTTCTTTCTATGAAATGATCTTGGAAATTGCAAAGAAAAAAAAAAGTTATCTGAGTTTTTTTTTTTAGATTACAACAAATAGAGATACTACTCTATTGACAAAAAAGTTATCTGAATTAGAACCAATCAAAATGTATCCAAAACTTGAAAAGTATGATTTGACAAGACCATAACTTTAATGATATGATGTAAAATATATATTTGAAGATACCATTTTTTTTTTGAGATTTTTAGAATTCTTTTTTGAGATAGCATTTGAGTTATTATAAATAGGAAGTTATTATAAAACATAAATTATGACAAATAGTTCGAACCCAACCTTAATTTCAGATAACTAAGCATTTAAAATGGTATTTGAGAGAGATGTTATTATAATTTCAGTATATAATAAAAGCATTTAAAATACATGTTATTATAACTTTTATGAGGGAATAATTAATCTCAGACAACGACCATTATGTGAAAGGATTATGATTATTTGAACAATATAGTTATTATTATTATGATTTCAAAATTATCTGTGATTATTATAATTGATGGACCAAACATGAATGAAGTTATAATAATTCAACCCTCATTTTATAAATGATCTCCTAAATATGGCCGAAGTTATGAGTTCAAATCATTTCTCCTTAAATAAAATAATTATTTTAAAATCATCTATTTTTTCTTCGAAAACAAAATAAAAAATGACATAAATTAATGCATAATCATTAATTTATTTAATATGAATTTTATTATAGATAACAAATTCTTGTATCAATATTTTTATTATATTTAACCTCTTCTTTTAGATACTAAGGGGCAGTTTGTTTGACGTTTTTAGCTAGGAGTTAGATTTTTGATTTATTAACTCCTTCTTGAAAACCTACATCCAAATGATTTTTTACCAATTCCTCCCCAATTTTACTTTTGAAAATAACTCTTATTTTTAACAATTCATTTTTAATCATTCATTTATAACTACTCAATCATTTCTAACCTTTCATTTTTAATCATTCCTTTTAAATCAATCAAAATAACTTATTTTTAACCATTCATTTTTAATAATTTCTTTTTTAACTACTAAAAATAACTATTCATTTTAAATTTACATCCAAACAAGGTTTTGAGTATAACTCCTCTACACAAAAATTATATCCAAACGAATTTTTGGCACAACCCTCAATTTTTAACTACTTAATATAATTCATCAATATAACTTCTTAACCTAAAAACTACCTAAATATGTAAAACAAACACCCCTAAGTCATTATCATTAATCGTTTAAAAAAAAGTCATTATCATTAATTAATGGTGCCAAAAAATCACCAATTAAAGGGTATTTAAGTAATATCATTAATTCTTGTAAAAAAAAAGTAATATCATTAATTAATATATATATATATATATATATATAATCCTATAAAAAATAATAGAGATTTAATATCCATATCTGTCTAATAATATTATGATATAAGTAGACTATCCAAATCAAAATTTTAAATTGTCAATAGAGTAATAGCTCAAGCGACATTAATATATACCTAATAATTTAAAGGTGATGAGTCAGTGACGCAATAATTTCATTGTTTGGTTGTGAATTAGTTTAACACCAACGACGTAGGTTCGGTCCCGAAAATTGATATTTGTCCCCTCCTTAATATGTACTAAAAAAACTTAAAAAATCCATTTACAATGTCAAAATAAAAAAAAATTAGTAATCTCTTTTTTTTTTTTGTTATTCAACCATATGATGAATTTAAATCCATAATTCATAGTTTTTTTTTTGTTTTTCTTTGAGATGCCGTAATTCAAAATTTTCTTGAGTTGAAAAAAAGGGAAAAAGAGGCGCTATCAAGCCAAAAATTCTAAAGTAAACGAGCTTTATATAATTTGTTTCTAATTAAAAAAAGAAAGAAAAATCCTGTGGCCCTACAGAGTCTTAAAAGATGGAGTTTGAATTTCAAAAAACAAGGTTCCGTTTCCATTCTCTTGTAGAGCAGAATTTGAAATTAAGCTACACCAGCCGACCTTTTCGAAATTATAAAAACAGCAAATTCTTTTTTAAAACCCAGAAATTAAAAAAAAAAAAAAAAAAAAAAAAAAGGTTTACGTATACACTATTTGTTCATAAACAAATAATAGAAAACTCTTTCCCAATTTGATTTGAAAATATGAGTAATCAAATAGTTTATTGTCAATCTGGTTAATTAATTATTTGCCCTTTCACTGTCACACATGACTTCTATTTTTTCTCCCTTTTCTTTCTCTAGTTTTGGGAAACTTTGTTTTTTTTATTATTTTAAAAACATTTGATATTAATGTTGTTTTATTTTGAAAGGGATGGAAGGAGACTTGTGGTTTTATGTGGCAGTGGTTAGATAAGTTCTTTCCTCACAAGTTATATTCATTGTGGTTTTGAACACAAGGCCAAAGAAAGGACATATATCTTTCTTCTTCTTTCCTCCCCCAGATACTTATATTAATTTAAATTATACTGAAATATCCTCCAAATAATTTATTAATTTAGATTAAAATTTTGTGACTCACATTTATAATAAAATGATTTTATATTTTAGCTTTTTACGACCATTTAAAGTTGGTTAGTTTGAGGTAATTTTGTATTCTAATTGTGAGTTAGAGTTTTTGCATTCATTCTGTTGTCCAATTTAAACTTCTTATCTTATATAATTTTCTTTTAGATTATAATAATTGGTAAAGAGCATTCGAACTCAAGACCTCTTGATCATTAAATATATACTTGGTGAGTTATTGTTCTTGTTGACATTTAAACCCCTTATCCTCAAATAGCTTCTTTTGAAAGACATTTTCCATAAATAGAATATTTGATAAAAATATTATGATTGATCATGCATTTTCCTCATTTGTATTTTGAAAAGTGTGTAAAATTAGATTTCCATTCGAAAATGGAAATAGAAAATGTTTAGATCTCACGAATGTTTCACATTGAAAAAGTGGAGATCCTAACAAAAAAATGTTCTCGAACTATTATAAAATTGTATGTTTAAATTTTGAATATATCAATAGAAAAAGAAATCGTTAAGGAGAAGGAAACAAATATTTTTGTGATAATAATAATTGTGAGGAAAAAATGAATACAAGAGGAAGAATGAAGACAATAGGGGCATGAATTGAGACAAATTATGACTTCTTTTAAAGTTGAAGATTCAAATCTTCACCTTCACATTGACAACATATAATAAAAGAAGAACGAGCAATATACGGTATGTATCAATTCAAAGTCAATAGTGAAAATGCCAGAAAAGGTTTAATAATACCAAAGAAGTAAAAGGTTTCCATCATATCAAATAGCCAACTAGATTAACACCATACATCAAAATTTGAGTAAATGACAAATTACCATATTTAAACTTAAAAACAATAAAGTTGGATCCTTTCAAATAAAAAGTTGGATCACTTAAGAAAGACAAAGAAGACTTCTAAGATGCAAATTAAAATATTGGCATGATGCCACCTACTCCCCTTCTAGATAAATTCTGAATGAACCACATCAATAACAATAACAAAAAAATAATAGGTATAAAAGTAGTTTCTTTATGTTATTATTTCTTATTTAACCATATGCATATTTATAAAATAATTCTATTGGTTACTTAGTTTTGCAATAGATATATATTATTTATAATTTTAGTATTTTAATTACAAATTTTGAAATAGATAGAATGGGTAAACCCTCAGCCCCAATACGTGGAGTGGGCTCGGGCCCAAAAACCATAACTCGGGCCATACCCCCAAACGCTCCCATATTCGTTCCAAATATATTTCAAAATCTTATATATATATATATTTCAAATTTCCAAATTTCTTATCAAAGTTTGAACTTAAGCTTCCGAAAAAGAATAAACGAAAAAGAAGAATGATTTCTTTTTTTTTTTTTTTTTTAAGAAGACTAAACTGCAACATCTCGTGGCTGTAGTTTAGTGGTGAGAATTCCACGTTGTGGCCGTGGAGACCTGGGCTTGAATCCCAGCAGCCACATTACATTTTACCAAATGGGTAAGTGAAAAAGAACAAAGATTTCTGAAGTTTAGCTGAAGGTGTGTCAGCTTTCATATAATTACGATTGGAGAATTTATTTTTTAGAAATGGAGCATTTTGGCCGATCATAGTATTAGGAAATTTGTTATAGAAGACAACTTTTTGGTAGTCTATTTAATGATAAGGCATGGGGAGGATTGATCAAGGTGGAATCCGTCATGGTGGTGCATGCTGTTGCCTTATTTATTTATTTTACTTATGAAATCTTTTGTAATCTGATTATGTTTTTATTTAATTTTAATGGAGTGTAATATTATGCTTTATTTTACTCATGAAATCTTTTGTAATATTACTTTTTTTTTTCTTTTTTTTTTAATATTACCTTTTAAGTGTATAATACCTCATTTTGAAATAAAAACTTAAATATCCACTCTTTTTTAATCTAAATTGGAGCGATTATGCATAATTTTGTCAGTTAAAATTATTTTTATAATAAATAATATGAAGAATATTTTAGGGACATAAAATTCTCTCTCACTACTAATGATTCGAAATAAACATTTATTTAAACGTTGGAGAATTATGAACATTCCATCATTTATTAAAAGTAGTCCTATGCTATTATTTCCCATACTAGGGATTTCGTCTAAAACATTGTATTCATAGGATTTTTTAGAATTTCTTTTTATTATACCAAAAAATAAGTTTGGTAAAGTTGAATGATTCGTTCCGTAATACAGAGCTGACCATAGATAACGAAGAATATCAGAATTAAGATCAAAAGCTTAGCCGCTAAAACAAAGTCCGTTATTTATAACTTGAACAAAACACTGAAACTTCTTTTAAAATGTTTCTCAAAAAAAAAAAAACAAAAAAAAAACATCTTTTAAAATGCATTAATTTACAGAGACCATCTCTTTTTTTCCACAATCTATATTTGAAATAATTCTTCAATCTTATAATGTAAAATAACTTATCATTTCCAACGACTTATTTTTCATCATTAATTTATAACTACTTAAAATAAAATTTTAATTCTAATCTTTTATTTTTACTCGTTCATTTCTAATTTTTCAAACTAAATTTATTTTTAATTTTTCATTTTTAATAACTTTTGTTGTAGATTAAAATTTTAGTATATATATATTTTAATTATAATAACTTTTTTTGAAAAGAATTATAATAATTTTTAAAAACTGTTTCATGGGTATCAAAATAAGAAATATTTAATTTTGAATCTTATAATTTCAAGTTTCACTTATTAAAATTTAAAATTTTTATTGTTGGTATTGCAACCAATTGTCTCACATACCGAAGAGAGTGAAAAAATCATGAATATAAATGAGATGACTGCAATTTTCATTAGTACGAAACTTTTTAGAAAATGCCCAAAAATAAATTAATAAAATTCATGAGTAGGGCGTTCTTTAACTATTTTTTAATTTTTATTTTAGGAAAGGACGTTCTTTAATATTTACTTAATTGAAGTAGTGTACCACTTAATTGAAGTAGTACTTAATTGAATGAGTGTTTTGTAAATGGATTTTTTTCTAAAATTTTGATATCCATAAATTTTTTTTTTTGCTACTCACGAATTTTATTTTATTATTTTCATACTTTTAATGTTTTTAACTTTTTAAGACACGTTTAGTTTCTTAGCAAAAATTAATAAAAAAAAGTCTCCAACCTTTTTTTTCATTTTTTGTTTAGTTTTAATATATAATTTCTTTTTGAAAAAAATTAAAGAACGAGAAACTTAGAATCACGTTGATTATAATGTTTAAGCTTGATTCTTAAAAATAAAAATAAGAAATCAAAGTGAGCCGCACTCGAAAGAAAAATATTAAAAACTACATGATACAATTTCCTTCTTTTATTAGATAAAATATCTTAATGAATTTTTTTTTTTAGAATAAATATCTTAATGAATTGAATTATTTTTGTAATGGACTATTCTTTCATATCAATTTATTATTATTCAGCTTCAAATATCAATTTTTTTTTTTTTTTTTTTATACAATCAAATTATTTTATTTGCATAAGCAATTATCACAAGTACATGAAAATACGAAGATGATCGTAGTAATAGAAATAATTTAAAAATTCCGTTTTATTAAATTATTATTATTATAAAGAAAGACATGACGTCAAAGAAGTACAACAGAAAATAAAAAAACTTGATTAAAAAAAGGCATGAAAGAGAATGAAGGAAATTAGTGTTGGGTTTTATTCAATTAGTGGAAAAAGCCCACTTTTAGGCCCATTAGGGCTGTAGGTTTATTAAAGTGAATTTATTCACTTTTGTTTTGATGGTGAGAAACAGAAGAGACGGCAGAGAAAGAGAGTGAAAAATAGAAAGAAAAAGAATTTCGCACAGGAGTTTTGGCGTTTTCGAGTAACTAACCGTTGGATCAAGCTGAAAATTTGATTCATAACACAGAGGGTCTTCAATCTGAACTGTGGGATTGTGGTTTAGAGGCTTCTACATCCAGATTCCAGTGGCGATTCGGTTCCACAATTTGTGAGACTTTTCTATTTGTTTCTCTTTGGTTTAGTGTCGTTTGTTGCCGAGATTAGTTTTCTCGAGTTATTATCTGTTGTATACCTCTAGTTGTGAATAGAGAGAATTCGTTGTAACCCATTATTGATTATAGTGGAGATTTTGACTTCGGTCCGTGGTTTTTTACTCCTCACCTTGAGGAGAATAATTGATGCATATTAGAATAGTTGTTTATTCCCAACCATTAATAGTGCACAGTTTTTTTTTAAAGATAAATCAGTGCACTTTTTTTAAAGATAAACAGTGCAATGTTACTTTTTTTTTTTTTTTTTTTTTTTTTTTTTTTTTTTTTTGAAGTTTTGAGTATTCTCATTGACACTGCTTCTCCTATTTAAGTTCTAGAACTAATTTGTAGAATATAGTTGAATTATCTGCAACAAACACGGAATATATGATAATTACCGAGGGTTGTTAAATATGGTTGAGGTATTTGTTTGGTGAACTTAGTAAAAATTTGGAGACTATTACGACTTTTATGATGATTTTTGTTAAAGATCTTACAATTATTCTACATTAGAAAATTAGTGGGGTACTTCCTTTATTAGAATTCCATATTCTCTAATAGCTTTATTGTTTTCTTCCATATAAAAGATCATATGTTTTATGAGAAGACAACACATACATTCGATACAATTTTGTAATTAAGATCATTCTTTTAGGTGATATTCTTGTGAGCAAGATTAAGACCAACAACAATCCAATTGATATGATAATTAATTCTCTTCCATTAAAAAAAATTCAAAATTAATTGCCTGAATTTAATTGGTGTTTGTAATTTCTAAAAACTTAACAATTAGAGAAGACGAGTGAAGATCTTTTTTAGTGTTTGAGTCAATTAACATCAACGTGAAAAGTTGTTGTGCTAGCAATTTCTTTGTCCTCCATCACGAATTCTTCACACTAATGGCTCCCCCTTTCTTCTAATATCTAAGGCTTCTTGTCTTCTTCACCCGTGGATATATAAATACTATCCGAATCACACAAAATATAATTATGTGGGTAGTGAATACAAATGTGGTAGGGACAATATAACACTAATTAAGTGAATAATTTAAGTAGGGAAATGAAATTGAATGAGAAGTGAAAGGAAATTTAGAGAGAGAGAGAGAGAGAGAGATGCATGTGGGTGTGGAGAGAAAAGAGCAGAGAAAGGGAAGTGTGGAATTCTGCGCCCACCTTTGATTGCTTGGTCTTCGTCCGTACCCACACATACAAACAGCAACCACTCCTCTTTTATGTCTTTCTTTTCTCTTTGTCACCCATTTCTATAGACACCTTTACCCCTATCACATTTCACCTTTTTTTTTTCTTCTTGATTTTTGTGAAAGTCATATGGATTATTATTATTACTCTCCCTTATTTTCAAAAGTTTGTCCATCCCCTTGGGTGTTTATAATGCAAACATATATATATATATAGCTAGAGACCTTTCTTTACTTTATTCATTTCATTATTTGAAACAAAACCACCTTCTTCCATATCTATAATGCATTGTAATATGTGCCATTTTCTCACTCTCTACAACAAGGGAACACTTCTAAAAGAATATTTTGGAAATTTCTCTTCTCTCCCTAAAGAATCTGAGTCAAGGGGCATGTCAGCAATGTTTTGTTTTGTTTAAAAATAAGATACTTCAATGCAGGTAGAAGTTATGAAAAGTTTTCCAATTCAAAAGAAAACAGACCATGTCATAGTTTCCCAATAATTTAGATTTGTTACACACCAAGAGGCAGCACTAAAAATTCCATCTTTTAATTTCAAACCCCCCCCCCACTTTCCACAAATTGTTGTGAGATTTGTCGTGGGATTTCTTTCCAACCATAACAATATAATATACATGGGAATATGCTCAAGGAGAGTGTTAAAGGAAAGGATAACATCAACTCGAGGAGAGTGTTACGAAATGGAAAACAACTTCACCGAGTGAAAGAGTTAAAATCACACTACTTCTTCACGATCTTTTACTAGAATTCTTAGTCAGAACATCTACTAATCTTTGTTATAAATAACTCCCCATGTACAACAAGTTTTGCAAGAAATAAGGTCCAGAGTCAAAAGTTGTTTGCTTGGTTTCGGTTGAAGGCGGATACCTATTAGTAGCGAGTAAATGTTAGGTTATACTGTGTGTTCAATCCCAAAATTAGTTCTATACATATGACCAACCACAAGAAAAATAAATGCAATAAAACTAAATGAGGAGTCATATCACCATAAACATAGCATTTGAGCCCCTATGAAACTTCTCCTCCTCTCTCTAGCATTTGATTACAAAACAGTATATATAATATTTCTCTTTTGAGAAACAATGCCTAATATATATATATAAAGAAGACTTCTAAATTCTTAGATTCGATGAGACAATATTGTTGAATTCAGACAAATCTTAACTAACCTTTCATTCTCATTATTTCAAAATATTTGTGCCCTTTGAAGAAGCTACTACTCCAAGTAATCTGGATCTCTACACACGATTCAACCAAAAAAACAAGAAACAAAAGTTGTAGAAAAAATTTAATGTGGTTGGTTTTTTTAGTTTGGTTCTTGGCGTTTTGTGTAGATTGTTGAGTGTTGAAAACATCCGTACCTGCACATAAATATTCTCATATTCATCATTTGTATTATGACAATATCATTGTAACTTTGTCCTGTTTTTCTCTCTCTATCGTGTACACACACATGCACACACACATATGTTCTGACGAAAAATATGAACCAATCAAAATTTGAAAGTAAAAGAAATAGAGCATGTGGGTTGCAATGCCATTACCTGTTAAAGCTTCATCACTTATCCTACTTTTTTTGTATCATACAATTTGAAGACAGAGACACCAATAATAAAAGATGTCGTTGAAAGGTATTGAGTTGTTAGCATCAAATGAGGTCAACAGTTTTCTCTTCAAAATCAGAGCTGCCTTAAAAGATGTGCTCTCAATATATAATGTGTCCACATTATATCTTACCGTGTTCTCAAATTCCGTTTATAGCTCCTCGGTAAAAATATTTACCTTTTTTTTTTCGAGATCGGTTATGGACAACGAACATCCATATATCTTCACGTTATCAATTTTGAACATCAATAGAGTTGTTGTTTCTTTCTTGTATATCTAACATCTTTTCCTCCATTTAGCTTATATGCATGCATTAGCAATAAGATCAAAGTTGAAAACTTTCGTACCTTCCTATTACATCTACTAAAAAAATATACAATGCGATGTGAAATCTAAATGGGATTTTGTAAAAATTAGTGACAACGAATATTAATTAATATGATAATGATTTGGATGTAAGAACTTTCGATTTGTTTTTTTATTGTTAAGGTACGACAAACCGTTGATGAATCTCTACATTTGTATGACGTTTTTGGTTTCACTAAAAAGGGATTACATTTCCTTTTTTTGTATTCCTAATATTTATCGTCTTAAAAAAAGTTTCGTATTAATAAAGATGTTGTCTTTCTTACTTACATACCTAAGATATTTTTCTCAAATTAACAATGTAGAACTTGGGTCGGATGGTAACCAAAAGTTTCTAGTATAATTTTGCTGGTATATAAAACTGAAATAGATGCGACTAAGTTAGGGATTAGAATAAGTTTTTTTAAGCTAAAACCTCATCACTTGATTCCATAAAGAATACTTACTTGCTAAAATTAGCTATATGCAAGTATATTTTTGTTTAGATCTGAGGAAAATGTGTCTTACTCTTCAACTTGTCAGTGCTCTTGAATCTAGCTAGTACATGTAATAATGCAAATATTGTTGAAATGTTAAATCAATGCAAGTGTGTTTACATCAATCAGAAGCTAAGAGCTTCAAATCAATTAGAGAATTTAGTTAGAACAACACATAAATTACGAGTTCAATTAATACAACACGTTTAAGAATAATAGATTAAGAAAAAGTGCAGCCAATCCCATGCAAATTCAAGACAAAAATGAACAATATTTCAACATATTAGACATGAAGGGGGTCATTTTTTATTTTCATCATCTCCAAGATTATGAATACAATTCTAAATAAAACTCAATCATAAACCCTAACTAATGCATATTCTATTTATAAATTTATCCAAAACTTGTGTGCATTAAGAAAAATAAATTAGAAATACACACTATAATTAAATACCAAAATTAAGAAAAAAAGTCATCCATTTAGATCCAACTCGATCGATTTTATTACCTTAAACAAACCATACGCATATCATAGTCACACAGATACTCAAAAGAAATTGAAGGGGAAATTAAACAAATATCCCTACAAAGTACAATCTTCTTCTTTTTTTTTTTTTTTTTGTTATGAGTAATTCTATAAAACCTAAGTAGTAGCTTAATAAAAGATTTAACTGATCAAGTGAATGGCTTTATAAGGTGTAGTTTGAACCAAATTAGAAATTAACCTCAAATCACTTGAACATTTAAATCTTAGTAATAAGTTGATATATATAAAATGAAACTTACTACAAAGCTGTGTGAGAGAGGCAGCATTTTAATGATTGAAGTCGCAAGAAATATGTCCACTTGAAGAACTGATAGCTGAAACATCTGTCCATCCATTTCCATTGCTCCAAAATTGATTTGATGATTTTAACAAATTCAGCACTTGGGTTTCTTCAATCTTCACCGGTGGCAAATGGGTCTCCCTTGAATTTGATGTTAGGATTGAATTTGTTGTATTTTCACTCATTTGAAATGGGTACAACCCCATTGGGGTTTCGAGGCTATCTAAGAAAGGAAAGTTTTGAGAACTTCGCCACTGATGATTCGAAACGGGTCCGTTTTCGATCTCGTTGAAATTCAACCCTAAATTTGATGTTCCATATCGAGAGAAATTATTCAATGAAGCCATGAATGAAAGGTGAGGTTGTTGCAAGGGAATTGTAGTGGTGGGTGAGTTTGAATTGTTATTGTTATTCAGCTGCTCACCGTTCCCAGCCGCTGGAGACTTTGAGCGTTGTCTAGTCTTGTTCTTCTTATTCCTACGACAACCGCCCCCGACCGGGACGTTTCGTAGGGAGCCCCCACGAGTCCAGTAGCGGCGGCAGGCCTTGCAGAAGTGTCGAGGTTGAGAGAGGTTGTAGTTGTTGAAGTAACAGAACTTTGTGTTGGTGGAATCGCATCGAGGACACTTGAGAGCCATTTCGGGTAGCGGTAGGTTGGCCATCCGAGCACGGTCTGCCATAGATCCACGGCGGATCGAGTTAATCCCGCTACCACCGGGCGGTGCTGATGGTAGTTGTTGATGAACTGGCAGTGAGGGAAGCTGTTGTTGATGAGGAGATCCATTATTGGTTATCTGATGATGATGATTTGATTGCTACAAATGAACCCAAATACAAAAAAATGCAAAACAATCCAATTAAGATATATAGATATGTGGGATATTCAAGGGGAGATTACAAAAGAGAGAATTAGAGAATAATTCTTTGTACAAGTGAAGAACAAGAAGAAAGAATGAAGAAGAAAAAGAGGGGAAACCCCTTAATTTACCTGGTGATGCCAATTGAGAGGAGGATCTAAATAGAGTGGAACAGAAGAGAAATCCATGGGGGGAATTGAACTTTTTTTTTTTTTTTTTAATAATCTTTTTGTAAAGTAAAGAACAAAGGTGGAGAATCAAATGCAGTTTTGGGGAATACCAAAGAGCCAAAGAGAAAAGAAAAGGCAAAGAAAGATGAAGAAGGGAGGAGAGAATTAAAGCTATATGCTGTGTGGAAGCTTTTGTTTAACTTTGCTCTCTTCCCTTATCTTTTTGTTTTATTGTATTTTTAGGGTTTTTTAGTGGAAGGAGCTTCCTTCGCTTATAAGCTTCTATTCTTTTGATCTGTGTGGCTCAAAAGGGAGAAGAGGAATATTATAGTGGCTCACATCTCATGCATAATAATATTAATGCTATCAAAAGAGAGATTCTTTTCTTAATATTTCACTATTCAACGCGCACCCGCCTCAACTATTCTTACTCGATAATATATTTATTCTTACAAAATATTTGATTGTTAGAAAAATATGTAAACAGTTAATTTTTAAGTTAGGTAAGTGGTTACATTGAATTGATGCAACGTCCCATAATCTTTTAGTGTGCTCTTTTGGTTTACTTGGTTGGAAATGAATTCTAGAATTTTTAACAACAAATGTAAGTCTCTTACCCCTTAAGGGAAGATATTATAGTTCATGTTGCTGTTTGGTATGAAAAGTTCAATCGCTATAATGATTATGATCATCGCTCTATTACACTTATTTAGAAATCCTTTTTGTAATTTATTCCACCTTTGTATATCATTTACATACAAAGCTAAGGAAGTATCCATTTCCAAAAAAAATTAATAATCTTTTTAGTTCTCCAACCTTCTTTGGACTACTAAAATAATCTATAATAGTTTAATCAAAGAGAGATTCTTTGTCATTCCATTAAAATACCATGTAATCAGAACCTTGTACTATTCTCGTCCATATAGTTTCAATGAATTTTAAACAGTCTCTATTGCTAATTTAGGGTCAATTAACTTTTCAGAAAATAAATTAGTCTTTACTAGTTATTCTTCTCTTAATTTTGAAATATATTCTCAATATGTCATTTGTTATTATTTTACCAATTTTGATATAATTAATAAATTTATAAAAAAGTACAAATATTCTTGAATCTTTTATTTGTGCAGCTACGTCAGTAGCTTTTGGGAGCGTCTCTCTGGAAGGAATAACATCAGAATGAATATAGTTGCCACTTGCCAATTTAGCAACATTGAAGCTCTTAATTATTGCTATAGAGAAATCTAAATAGTTCTAGAAAACGCCAATTCTTTCATTTGTACAAACATTTTTGAAGTAATTTTATAGTTCATGTGGCTTCAACGTGTCATCAAGAAGAAGATTCAAGTCACATTACTTCAATCCTAACGGGTGCATATTTTGCAAATCTCATGTCTCCATCGAACACTTTTTTTTTTTGTTGAGATTATATCAATTGGGGTGGGGGATTTGAACCCAAGACGTTTTAGTCATTAGGTGTATACTAATGCTACCGAATAACTGTTATTATTCGCTCCATGGACCAGTTCTTACCTTATGAAATAGTAAACTACAATTAAGAACCCCAAAAAAAAAACCAAGACAAAAAAAATTAAATTTACATGGTATATTAATGTTTTGTTAATTAGACTACAAGAGAAAAATCATTTTATTTAGAAGAATCGTAAAGAACAAAAATATTCAAAAAATGGGTTATGAATTTAAAAGAGAACTTATATAGTGCATCTCTTGTTAATCTCTAATACAATATATGACTCATATTTAATAGATAAGCATTTAATACAAAAATATACAACCCCTATATCAAAATACTTGAGATCTCGCTGATTGTTGCTGAGTGTTAAAGATCTCACTATTATCTCACATTAGAAAAGTGGAGAGTCTTCCGAGCATTTATAAAATAAATAGACTACTTCTCTCATCACTAATTAGTATTAATATGGATGTTTACACTATCCAATCTCTTATCAGAGCTCATAATTAAGCTCAAATAGATATTCGATTCAATAAAATAAAATTTGTGATCTGATTCAAATTGGTAGAATCCTTAATATGTCATCTTAAGATGATGTCTTTTTCGAATTTCACCAATCTTGAATTGGAACACAAATTTATTTCATTGGATCAAATATTCGTTTGAACTTAATGGGCTATGTTATCATATTAGATAATGTAGACGTCCATCTCAAAATCAATTAATAATGAAAAAAGTCCCACATATTATATAAATGCTTGGATGACTCTCAATTTTTCTAATATGAGACAATAGTGTAATTCTTTAACACTCAATATTCTCAATATTCACAGCGCAGCATAGTTCAACATATTTCAACAAATCCTCTTTCATTACCCTTGAGTTGGTATGGGCATACCTTAAGACCGTCTAGCCCCTCAGTGGCCATATAAAGTTCAATTTTCTTCGAGCGTTTGCTTTAGTAGAAAACTAGAAGGAACGGAATGCTAGAATTTTTGAAGATAACATAATGAAAAGTCCTCTACTTCTTTTTGAGAGAGGATATCCTTATCAATTTTGCTTCTACCACCTTTAAATCTTCTTTTTTTTAAGGGACAAGTATAATATTTCTACTATTGCTTTTAATTCAAAAGCATTCTTGTAATCTTTTTTTTTTATATGCGTTGGGTATACTTTTTTTTAATGAAGCATCCCTTTCAAATAAATAAAAAGAAACAATTTGAGTGAAAAAAATCTAGTCTTTTAAAAATTATGATGGTTGTACTATGGCTTTGAATTGAAACTTTGTTCCAATTTTGCTGACCTTATAATTGTATTGATCTTCCATGTAGTTTCGCCTCATCATTATAGTAACTTAAGAAAAAAGTTCGAATACTAATTCTGAACATTAAAATTAAATGAACCGGATTAGTCCCATAGTTATGGACCAAACTCTTTTTTTTCTTTTTTCTTTTTTAACAATTATATACTAAATAGTATTTTAACATGATTATTATTACAAAACAATACTTGCCTTCTAGTTTTTGACAACCGAAGAGGAAAATTGCAAAAAATGGGGAGAAGAAAGATTTTCTTTTTTCTAGAAAAATATATTGATATCATAATTTAATGGAATCGTGAATAGAAAAATATGCATGACTAGTTCGTTGGCAAGTATTATCCAAATTATGGAACTTGTGATGTAAAAGTGAATTTGTAATGTGTAGCTATTAGGGCTTTGGTGGTGGGGTTGAGAAATACATAATAAAAGACACATAATTGAGGGACTTTGCCAATGCATTTGCCTGCAAACCCTTTAACTTTAACGACCCATTAATTTCAGACAACTTTTATGTGGGACTCTCAATGGAAGCCATTCAATTCAATTCAACAAGAATTTTACCATTTATATCCTTATTATTTAACTCACAAATAATAAAACAATTCCATTCCACTTACATTTTTTTTTTTTTTTACATTGGGTAGGTTATCTTTTTGGGATGTTGTGGTTTATGTCTCTCTCTCTCAAAAAAAAAAAAGTAAAATAAAAAACAGAACCAATGAAGATTGATTTAAAGCCAAAGTTTTAACTATAGTTTTGTTGATAATCCACGATTATTTAGTTAGGGATCTCATTGCCCAGTCAGCAAGTCGAGGTCTAAGGACGAAAACTTTGGTGGAGTTCGGAGGCAACACCTCTGTCAAAACCTAGACAAAATATGTATTTGGGTTTGTAATTTTGTAATTGGACTTTTATATATTTTGGCCATATTTTATAATAAAGTTTCTATGAGAGTGCACTAGCTCCATTTGATGATATTTTGTGAAACAATTTTCTCCTCTATCTATGGATGTACTTAACACATCGTTAATAAACAATGTAAATTTATGTATTTTCTTTTACGTTTCGTTACACTTTTCGTTGATTGTTGTTTTTGATTTCTTAATAGTCTTCATACAGTTTGATTTTGAAGGTAGATTTTGAAATTTGTTCTATTTTCGATTGTTATGTTTTCAAATGTTCAACTTTAGTGTTTTGACTTTGAAGTTTATTTCATTTAAATCACTAGCCATCCTTTTCTACACTTATGACTTATCCTAAATACTAAATTCTTATAAATTTTCTAATTTATATTCGAACATTATAGAGTCAAACAATATGTCATACGAAAATAATTAAGATGCACCTCAATTGGTCACAATACTCATCCGGAATTTCCACGCAGGTATGAACTATTTCCATTAGTCATCAAATATTGTAGCGTATTATTTACTTAATCTTTGACAAAATTGTAACTTTTTTCTTCACTTTAGTGATAATTTAATGTAGTATTAGAGAAAAAAATCCAACGTTTCAGTCTTTAGGATTCGACTAAGGACTAAAATGCCATATTTGACTCTTTTTTTAACTTGTTTTTGGTTCTGACATTCTACTGTATCTCTTGCAAATTGACCGAGTTACCTATAGACTTTTAAGAATTTTTAATAGGAAGACAATCCTCATAAATCAACACGAATTCGTTGAACATATTTTGTCCTCACTAAATTACTCAACATAAAATTTCTCAAAATCAAACGTGTTTGACTTTAGAGTTTGTTAGTTGAAATATTGAAGAAAAATAAATTGTCTTATTGATACACGTTGTAACTTTCAATTTTTTAATTCAAATACATGGTCTCAATTCATTTATAGATTGTGTCTCAAAAAATAAAAACCATTTATATATTGCTTCTAAATTCCGGCTTTACAAAAACATTATCCATCCAAACTTTATCATCCTATTCAATTAATTTATGATTTCAATTAATATATCATTGTTCACGACACGTTCCCAAATCATCATAACAAGGGTTTTCCCATAAATGTTGGCAGATTGATGAGTCTCATTTACTTATTAAACTTTGAAAAAATTGCATTTTTTTTTTCACTTGAGCTTTTTTGTAGCTAGAGATGCTTGCCTATAAAATCAAGAAAAAGCTAAATTTGTATTCAAACATAATTATGCCATTTTACTATCAACATCTTTTTTGGTCACCTTTTTCACTATTAAGTATATGAGACTTGGTCTCTTTTTAACTTTAATGCTACAATCATATTACTTTGGAAATGAAGACTTTTGACTGATATGTGTCTTTGTTATTTGTTTTATTATCCTTCCCGTCATATAACTCTTTTCTCTATTAAATAAAATTCTTAACCTTTTCTAGATTGAGACTTCAAATGAAAATTGGGTTATTTCCTCATCAAGAAATAGTGGTGATTTGTTTTTGGGTATATAATTTGATTGGAAATCTTTGAAGTGACAAAAAAAATATATAAAATGGTGTCTTTACTTCATTATGAAGCAACCATATAAAAGTATGTTTTTTAACGCAATATAAAAGTATGTTTTGGACTAAAAAGAAACATATAATTTAGTAATTAGAGGTTACAAGTTTAAAGTTTAATTAAAAGAAAAAATACATATATGTTTTGGAACTTTTTCTCTGTAATGTTGTGATTTTAAGCCGTTAGAAAGATAGATTTAGTATAATAATAATAATCATGTTTGGTAAAATTATTATTAATTTCTCCGTACAACCGTTTTCTCATTAATGCATACACCCATTTAAAGTTTTTTTTTTTTGAGATTATATTAATTGGGGAGGGAGAATCCAAACTAAAACTTCTTGGTCATTGATTATTTATTAATCCTGTTAAGCAATTACTCTAGTTAGCCTCGCTTAAATATTGATTATTAGAAAAGTAGACAACTTTTCACATCATTTTCTTTTATTATTATTATTATTATTATTATTAGTTTTTGAGATGATCCTAGTTTCTCTTCATACATACCCATCTCTCAATATTCTCTCTACCACATTTTCCCCCAATTTTCTCGTTTTAATTATTTTATTTTAGTGATCCTTGTTAATTTTTAACTATATTTTTTAGTACTATAATAATGTCCCAAAAAATAAAAAAAAATCTTATAATTAGGCCAAAAGTAGTTTTGAAATACTAGAGTAAGAGAAAAAAAATATGTATTTTGTTTATGAACATTTATACTAATTTGAGTATATATATATATTACTAATTTTAAGAAAAAAAAAATATTTTTAAAAGTACCCTCAAATCACAACCCACAACAAGAAAAAGCAAAAATTTTGTATTTGATTATAGATTAAAATGTCAAAAATCAATTTAACATTAGGGTGGATAACTCTACCCTTTCCAGAAAAAAAAAGGGAAGAAAAGATTTCTCTCTGAACTTACAAAAAAAAAAAAGCAAAAAGAAAATTCAGTTCTTTTTTTTTTTTTGGCTTTTATGGATATGATGACAATGGAAGATAGTTGTTCTCTTCCTTAACTTATTTGGATATATGCAACTAGATTCACTATAATATTCCATATTTTGCCTTCATTTTAAAAAATATTTTAAATCTGCTGGTTTTTTTTTTTTTTTTTTTTTTTTGTTGAGAATCTCACATTGATAAGTTAAGGATATCTCCAAGTGTTTAAAAGGTAGATGGACTACTTCTCTCATCACCAATTGGTTTTGAGGTGGAACCCCATAATCTCTAACATGGTATCAGAGCCCATTAAGCCCAAACGGGTATTCGGTCCAATAAAAATGAAATTGAGATCCGATTCAAGATTGGTGAGCCTAAAAGAGGCACCATCTTGAGGGGATGGACTACTCCTCTCATCACCAATTGGTTTTGAGGTGGAACCCCATGATCTCTAACATTTTTTGAAATCAAAAGCTAAGGACAAAATTGTGACATATACAAGATCTAAACAACCTTTTATGTACACAACAAAAGGTTAAATTACATATTCAGTTCTTGAACATTTAAAATTTGTGTAATAGACTTCTAAACTTCAAAATGTATTTATCAAAATTTTGAAACATTTAATTTTGAGTGTAAGAAATGTTTATTACTTCTTTTAACTTTCAATTTTGCGAATATAAAAAATCTAAAGCTTTTAAAGTATTTAAAAGTCTATAAATTTTCAACCTTGTGTGTAATAAACCACACTTGACCTATATACCAATATTAAATCGAAAAATAAATTTAATTTTTTTTTTTATCAAATATAAAATTGAAAAGTACTTTCAAAATTATTACAGTAAAAACAAAATTGAAAATCGAAATTTTTATCATTTAAAAAATTTAGAGATCTAATTTAAAGTTAAGAAATTTACTATAATTTTTTTTTTTTTGAAGTCAAGTAATTTAAAGATAACATTTGAACAAAAAATTTTCTTTTTAGAAAAAGGTGGAAGGGAAAAAAAAAAAAAAAACAAGTGAGACTGAATTTTAGCAAGGGATTGAAATTCCAAAACCTTTTGAAAATTTGTTTGTTGTTTTTGGAGAAATTTTAAAATTAGTTGTATTTTAATTTAGTTATTCGAATTAAATTGTTGTAATTAATTAGAAATGGAGGAAACGCGGTAGCGTGGAGGAAAGGCAGAAAAAAGAAAAAGGAGACAGGTAACCTCAATCAATGTTTCATCAGATGCTTTCCTGTTGGATATTCTCACTGCCACGTCACTCCTCTAATCAATCAATCAATCACTATGTATACATTATAAATCCACACAATTATTTTACTTTCTCACTCATCCCATTTGATTATTGGATGCTCAATCATTCCATAAATTATATCAACTAATTACCATTACCTAGACCACCTTAACTTTAATTAACATATTCTAGATATTCAAATCTCTTTTCTTCATTCTTATTTAACTTTAAAAATTCTTAACATACTTTTCATCAAAGTATCTTCAACAATCAATTAAAAACTTAGATGGAAGGGTTATAATAAATTTAATTATAAATATATTTATAGGAAACGAAAACATTTTTATTGATGAGACGAAAGTGTTACGAGATTTTGGGTTTGATTCTAAACCATTTATATAATAAGATAATTATATTGACAAATCCTCTAATTTTTTTAGATTCTAAGCTATTTAGGCAAGATGATCTCCTTTCACCTTTCCTCATTCTCATCCTTACGAACTATCTTTCTCATCTTTTAATTGGATTCGTGAATCAAAATATGATTGAAAGCTTTGCTATACATAATGCTACTAAAAAGAATAATGTGTATCACCCCAGCGTTAAGATTTCTCACCTTTTGTTTATTGACGATATTTTATTATTCATAAGTTATAATGATGGGGAGAAAATACATAACTTATTCAGAATTCTTCAAGCATTTTAGAGTGCTTTTGGACTATTTATAAATGCGAGTAAATCAAGGCTTTTTGGGGGGTCAATTTGAGCAACACATATTTTTTTTTTTTTTTTTGTATTGCTTATGCATCAGAGCAATTTGGGGAAAATTTCTTCCTCTCATGTGTATGAATATTGATCCTCAATGTAGCAATTCCATGAAAGATCTCATTAATAAGGGTTTCTAGCTAGCATCACGGGTGACATATTTCTTTGGAACTGTTTTTTGGTTCATTTGAAAGGAGAGAAATGCTAGAATTTTCAAGACGCTCACACACCTATGGATATAATTTGGGAGGACATTGTAACCAATGTGGCCATGTGGTGCAAGAAATCGCCTCTTTTTAACGATCATGAGGTTGCAACTATTTCTTTGTATTGGAGAGCTTTCGCCTCATCATTTGTACTTTAGTATGTTCCTTACATACGGCTTATCAATATAGTCTTGTATCTTTCTTAAAAAAAAAAAAATTACAAATCCAACAAATGATTTTCATTATTTTGATATGTACATTTTACTTTTACTTTTAAAATCAAATCAAAATTTGAAAGTTAATTATAAAATAAATAGTTTCTAAATATTTGTTTTAGTGGGTAGAATTTTGTTAAGATTCTCGTACTCTTTTTTAGAAGATGAAATTATATGCAAAGAATTTCAATACAAGTTTAAATTTCATAAAAAAAAAATAAAAAATAAATGATTATGCCAAAAGTGTTTAAATTTTCAATTTGAGTTTGCATGTTTTTTAAGGATCGAATTTGTGAGTGTAATGTTGAAATGTATTAACTCCAAACAATAAAACTAACATACCACTAACTCTTTCGGTAATTTGAATTTTCATTCGCTTACCATTTACAAAGAAATATCCTTATTAAAGAAACAGAAAAACTTATTAATATGAATGTGTAGGTAACTCAACTTATTAATCATGTGTCACCATTTTGAACCACACATTTTTTAAGTATATGAACAAAAAAGAAAAAAAAGTAATTATTTGTGTAAGACAATACTTCCAAATTTATTAACTTACAACAACCGTCTTCAAATCTATACCAAATTTTATTCTCATTCCATGTCAACGAAGGAACTAGGGGTGCAACAAAAAACCGAAAAACCGAACCGAACCAATGGATCGGATCGGTTTTTTACCTCAAAATTGGACATATCGGTTTGTAATTTGAAAAAATCGAAAATATTGGATCGGTTCCGGTTTTCATTTTAAAAAACCGATCCAAACCGATATATATATAGTCAATAATTCATATAGAGTAATCTTCTTTCCATTAATATTTCTTTAATTCACCCCTATTTTAAGTAAAAAATATCCTTAAATAATTTTAAATAAGTTAAAAATACTTATAACCTTTAAAAAAATAGTTGTTTAGTTGTTTTTATATGAGAAATATTATTTTTTATATATTAAAAAAAATTGGACATTGGATCGGATCGGATCCATTTTTTGACATTGAAAAACCGAACCAATGGTTCTATACTTTATTGGACATTGGATCGGATCCATTTTTTGAAAACCGAAGATATTGGTTCGGTTGTCGGTTTGGTACAAAACCGACAAAAACCGAACCGAAATCACCCCTAGAAGGAACATTCAAATATGTATATTTTTGTTGTATGTGTTATACCTTACACGGTTACTTTTAGAATCAAAATTACATCAAATCAAAAGTAAAACAAAATTGAAAAGGTAACTAAGGACCCAATTGTAGCATGGAATATTTTGTCGAAATGTCGTAACAAAGTTTATTAGACCAACTTAAAAAAAAAGACGTCAAAGCTTTCTATAATAGTACACCACTAGTTTTTTTAAGAACAAAAATTGAATAGGATTCAATTATATCTAGTTTGATAACCATTTTATTTTTTTTTATTTTTTTTTTGAAATTTAAACTTATTTTTACTCAAATTTCCTACAATATACTATATATTTCTTACAATGTATTCATATTTCCTTAAAAGGAAGTATGTGAATTCTAACCAAATTTCAAAAACAAAAAACAAACTTTAAGTTACTTTTTTTTGTTTTCAGATTTTTGTTTGATTTCTACAAATATAGGTAAAATGAAGATGTCTAAGTAATAAAAAACATACGAGAAGAAAATTGTTGTAGGCTTAAATTTCAAAAACAAAAAAACTTGATTATCGAACGGGGCCTTAATAACTTAAGGGCTTTTAACAAGACTAGGCTAAATAAAGAAAAAAATTACAAAAGTGTCTATATTTAGAAATTTTTGCAAGACTAATTAAGGTAATTCAAAAGAAATTTCCTTTAACAGAGAAAAGACAAAAATACCCCAACATCTTGAAATCAACGTTTAAAAGAAATCACTTTAGACGGGTGAATAGCCTCCTAAAAAATCTCCTTAAATTGTTGTTTTTTTTTTTGCATTTCACTTGTGAAGCTTAATGCATTTTTCAATTTCTTTCTTGTTGATAGTTGTTTCGATTTTGTCAAAAAATATAAAATTTTTCAATTGAAATTTTGGATATTATTATTTTTCTAGTATGAATAAATGAAGTAAGTTGTGTAATATATTGATAATTCTAAAATATATTAATAGTGTTTTTTGTTTAAGTGTAAGTACCTTAGTAGTACTGTATTATATATTTATCTCTTGGATGAGTATTAGTTATGATGTATTGTAGGAAATTATATTGAATGTCCTCTTGTTATAAAATAATTACAAATGGAAGTGAAATTTAAAGTGTTTGGATCTATAATAATTAATACTATATTATGAATACGCATTAATACAGTATTTTGGTTATTATAAAATAATTACAAATGGAAGTGAATTTAAAGTGTTTGCATCTATAATCATTAATACTATATTATGAATACTCAATAATACAGTATTTTAGTTATTAATATAGTATTATGTATTATTAATACAGTATTTTGGTTATCAATAAAGTATTGTGTATTATTAATACAATATTATGTATTATTAATATAGTATTATAAGAACATATTATTAATACTAATGATCATAATTGCAAATTTTTTAAAGCTATCATATATGTAATTACACAAATATCTTCATCAACAAATCAATATTTATTGAAATAAAAAGCACCAAAATTTTCAATTACAAATAATATTTCCCTAAATCATAGTCCGTTCTCATCTTTAGTTTCCAACCATAAAGTATCTTGGTAAATCTTTACTATTACGAGAGATGTAAATAATATTATACATCATTTCTTTATTATTGACAGTTGTTTTAAAAAAAATATAAATTTTTTCAATAATGTATTAATAATTAAATATGGATTTCTGAATATTATTATTTTTTTAGTATTGATTGAGTAATTAGTTTGACTAATGTATTAGTAATTCTAAAATCTATTAATACTATATATTTTTTTATTTGTGTAAGCATAATGATTTTTGATATAATAGTTCATACTATATTAACGAGTATTAATAGTACAACATTGAATTGTATTTATAGTTATAAATGCAAATATTTTCAAATTTAAGTACATTTATAAATATTTTGTTAAAATAGTTCATATTGTATTAATAATTTAAGATTGTATTAATGAGTATTAATAATATAATACTGAACCTATTTAACTATAGATGCAAAAAGGCTAAATTATAGAAAATGCCCCAATACTATGGTGTTTGTGTCAAAAATACCCCTAAACTTTTAAAAGTTTCAAAATTACCCCTAAACTTTAACAAAAGTTTTAAAAATGCCCTCACCGTTAAAGTTGGATGGAAACCGTTAAAGTTTGGTTTCAAAAATACCCTTAAACTTGTATTATGTTTCGAAAATGCCCCTAAACTTGCAAGATGTTTCAAAAATACCTTTAATCTTAAAAAATATAAAATAATAATGAAAATGTTAACATTTTGTTTCAATAATACCATAAATATTTAATTGTGCTCGTAAAGATAAATTTTACTTTTGTATTTATAACTTATGAATTATTTTTATATAAATATTAATTGTTTAAACTTGAATTGTGTTGAGCAAGTACTCAAAAAAAATTGTGTTGAAAATCTCACATTGAAAATGTGACATACCTCTTTTTTTTTTTTTTAAATCAAATGTGACATACCTCTTAGCAATGAATTACTCTTTCATTGTCAATTGATTATGAAATGAAAATCTCATGCTATTCTAATATTGTATCGATTTTTTTTTATTAAATTCAAATAAGTATATATATATATATAATATACATAATAAATTATCTTTAAATTTTGAATAATTGAATAAATCTCTACCTCAAAATATTCATTCATGCCAAAATTCATGGTGGCAGCAACTTTTTTAAAAAAAAAAAATTATGGATGATGATTATGATTTAGAATTTTAGAACTTTTTTTTTGTCACATTATTATTCAAATGTTAATAACATATTTATTTTCATGGCGAAAAAAGATATGAATAAAGAATAACTATTTTTAAGTAAGAATAATTTTTAGAGTTTTTTAAGGGTACAATATTGACACTTTTAAACAAAATCGTAATTTTTTTATCCAAAAGTTATCGACAATGTTAAATTTGGATGAAAACCGCATACTCATCGTCAATTAATTTAGTTTCAGATCACAAATAAGTAATTCTATTATTTAAATAAATTCAAGCTAAAATCCCTACATTCAATTATAAATTATCTTTAAAGAGTTATGATTATTATTATAGATTTTTAATTTTGGAACTTGTTTGGTCATTGTTATTTAAAGGCTAATAATATATTTGTTTTCGTTAATTAATTTGTTTTTGGAGAAAATGCATTCGAATAGAGAAAAAAAACATTTTTTAAATAAGAATATATTTTTTTTAAGTTTTTAAAAGATCGAGAATACTATTCAAATAAAAGTATAATACTTTTTTATCTAAAAGTTATTGACGATGATATTTTTAATTTTTTTTTAAGTCGAAGGTATTTTTAATTGTTTTTAAAGTTTAAGGGCATTTGTGAAATATTTTCAAAGTTTTGGGGTATTTTTTAAACCAAATTTTAACGGTTTCCATCCAAATTTAACTGCAAGGGTATTTTTGAAACTAAAGTTAAAGTTTGAGGGTATTTTTGAAACTTTTCAAAGTTCAAGGGCATTTTTGACACAACTCCCATAGTATAGGGCCATTTTCTATAATTTAGCCATGCAAAAATTAAATATTTTTTTAATCTCAAAAAATATTTTCAAATTTGACTACATTTTGTAATTATTTTGTTACAATAATTCATAGTGTAAAAATGATACATAATATCATATTAATAATATATGATACTATATACATGAGTATTAATAATACAATATTGAACCGTATTGATAATTATAGCTGCAAATTTAACTATTTTTGTAATTATTTTGTTAGAATAGTTCATATTGTATTAATAATACATAATACTATATTTATAATGTAACACTCTATTAGTGTGTGTTAAAAATTGAACTGTATTTATAATTATCGAAGCAAATATTTTTTAATTTAACTACTTTTATAACTATTTTGTTAGAATAGTACATTAATTTCAATTTCCTAATCTTAGACAATTTAACATTTAGAGCATTAAATCTAGAAAATTAAAATCCACCCTATAACGGAAAAGAATGAAGTAAAACAAGAATTTGAAATAGAAAAAAAAACCATGAAATTTTGAAAAATGAATCAAACATAATTAATTAATTTATTGTTTTAAGAAATTTCCCAAAAATATAATAAAAAGAAATTATAAAAAAAAACCCAAATTGTAACAGCCGAGTGGCTGCATGACAAGTTGGTAAAAGGAATAAAGAGAAAAAAAGAACATGAGAAGGGTAGATTAGGTATTATTGAAAAGTATTATTAATTAAATTTAAAACAAAAAATAGTTTTACAATTACTTTCAATTATGACTAGATTTATAATTATTTTTCTAAAAGTGACTATCCACCACAATTTCTCATAACTTAAACATGATTAATGAGAAGATCATTTTAAAAAGTTGAAAAGGAAAACTTAGTTCAGTAATAATTGATATATATCTACGAACAATATCGTAGATTTGAATCTCTATTTTTATTATTTTTTCTTTTTTTCTTTTTGGTAAATAATGTACATGTAACGCCTGATGGAGTTGAAGTTGGGATTGGAGAAACAAAATGAGAGTTACACAAAAGAAAAAGAACACATGAATGTGGCAGATATATATAGGAAGGGCCAAAGCAAAGGCCTTTGCCATAACAAAGCTGCACTGAACACACCACTGTAAAGCCTCTGCCTCCCTGTCTCAGCATCTTCCAGTTTTGCCAACTCTATCTCTCGACCGACTGTATCTGTTGAGGATTCCACATCGGAAATTGAATAGATCTCCTAACAATTTATAAGATATATAATTTTGCTACTTCTTTGATTATTAGTTCACTGTGAAATTGATCACTTTATCTAATATTTTCGAGTTAAAGTTCATTCCTTTCTTTTTTTGAGCTATTGTCTATTTCATCTCATGGAATATAAAGGAGTTTGGCAAAGCTCTTTTTTTTTTCTTTCCTTTTCTACTTTTTATTCAACAAAAACATAAAAGAGGTCGTTGCATTTGTACGTAGATCCAAAACATTAACAAATCTAACCTGAGATAAGAGGTTTATAAATATGTTTAGAAAAATTTCATACTTGTTATTTATGTAGCACATTGTATGTCACAATTTTATTTTCCTTTTTTCTTTATGGTTGATTTTTACTTTAAAATGAAAAAAAGTTGAGTAGCTACAAATGTGGTACGTATGTAATAAGTAAAGTTTAATAAAAAAAAAAATTTCTAATTAGGTTAGTGAATTGTCAAAAAAATGGGTAATTTATCAAATAGGGTCTTTTGCGGAAACTTATTATGTTGGGTCCAATTTTGAAACTGTCTTTAAAAATGGGTTATTGCGTCTCTAGTAGAGACGCAATCCCTTTATACAACTTCCATGATTCCATCCTAACGATGAGGAGACGGAATTTACATTTTCTTTTTCTTTTGTTTCTTTCTTATTTCTTCTTTTTAATTCTGTTTTTATTATTTTTTTCACTTCTTTCCTCTTTTGCAGCCGTTACAAGATTCTGTTTTGAATCTAATTCTTTCTTCCTTTCTTTTAGGTGAGATCCATTTATTTATTTTCATTTTTTTGACAATTCTGCCTAAATGAATATAGATGTTTAATTTTTTTTATTTAAATATATATAATTTATTATATTTTTTAGTAATATAAAACTCATTATTATGTTAGAATTATAAGATAGAACCAGGTTCAAGGAGTTTGGAAGAACGATTTATTTTTAAGTATAATTAAAAAAATATATATCTTAAAATATTTATGGTCAAATTTATTATCAAACTTTAAATCTAGTAACTAAAAAGTTTCTAAACTTTAAAATAATTTTGAATACACAAAATAATATTATATTTTCTTATTTGAATTAAATTTCAAAATTGATGATAACATTTAAAAATATTTATAGTTTTTATTATTTTATATTAAAATAATTTAATTGATGATTAAAATTACCATGAAAATTTAGTTTACAAAAGACCTTTTTAATTAAAAATGAGAAACCCAGTCAAATAAAAAAGGAAGTGTTTTATAAAAATAATTCGATAAATTTTTTAAGAATTTGTAAGATAATATATATTTTTCAAAATATGTAAGATGATATTTAAGTATTTTTTTTCTTTTTTTAGAATGATATTTAATACATCAATATAATTTAAATTATGATAAATATTTTTTTAAAAAAATAATAGAAAAAGGGAATTCAAATTTGTATCTCCACTTGTAACCGTTATAGTTATGTTTTTGTTGGTTATAATAAATAATTAAATTAGATCAAGGTATTTAAATAATTGATATTTAAAATAGATAATTAATTAAGATCGTGTTAATTTCTTTAAAATAATTTTGATCCATTGATTTAGAACAGGATAAATACCAATTTACTTTTATTAACCTGATATTTTTAAGGGTTAGTTTTAGGATACTCATTTACATTATTAAGAGTTAAAATTAATAAAAGGTTAGAGATAATTTTTTAATCTATAATTTATTATTATTAAAACTGAATAACATTCAGAACATAGGAAAAGAAAAGAAAGTATGAAAAAATTGAAACAATAAAATGAAAAAAAGGAACGAAATAATGAAAAAAAAAAGCGGAAAAGCAAAAGAAAAAAAATAATAAAAACCAATTAAAATTCGCTAAAAAAGCTGGGAAGGTCGAAACTAACGGCTCGCCATTTTCCATCTTATTTTTGGGTACTTTGACCATGGGAGATTGTTGACCGATTAAAACAAACAAGTTTGACCGAATATACCATATGTGGCGTCTCTAGAAGAGACGCCACAACCCCATTCTTCTCAAACTGACCCATTTTAATAAAAAGTTCTAAAAAAAGACCCATCCTTGTAATTTAGCCCAGAAAAATCTATCTGCATATAACCCAACTCCATCTATAATTTGACGTCTACTAATTATATATTACTTTTATGTCTATTCATTGTAAAAGGTCTATCATGGATGTAAATAGTTGTTAACCATAGGTTAAAATACTAATTTTCGGCTGTTTCAATTTATTTACTTAAATTACTTTGAAATGTTAAATTTTAATTTACTTACTTTAATCATTATTATTTTTTAGTTCATCATAAATTTGAAGCTAATTCCAATTAAAATTGACTTAATTAGACCAAATTTATAGTTTGACCAATAATATATATTAGTGGTGATAGAAGCCTATGGTGAAGATGTTTATCAAGGATGGTAGTTTATTTATTTATTTATTTATTTTTTTGAAATGACAAAGAATAGTACTTAAAAATAGTATAACAACGTTAGTGCCAATTTAGCGATCATTTGACACATTTTCTCAACTTATAGATTGTAGATTCAAATTTCTTGTTATACTAAAATATAATCTTTGAAAAAATAAAAGAAATTGACATATTAAACCTAGTTACTACACCGTTGAGCCATTTGAAGTTGCTACTCATCCTTGTGTTGTTGTTAACAAACATTTGATGATTACAAGAGGCAAAAGTGGTATCATGAAACCCAAACCATTTCTTACTACTAGCTCTTATTTAGATAGTGTACCACCCAATGTTGAAGAAGCTCTTTCAACTCCTCACTAGAAACATGACATGCAGTTTTGATGTCAAATAACACTTGGATGTTGGTTCCTAAGTCCAGCAATCCGAAAGTAGTAGACTATAAGGCATGTCATTTCAGATAATAGAAAATTCACATCTGGCTATTGCATATTTTTGTGGTTCAAGAAATGATCGATTATATTACGATTTAATACTGAAGCTGAGTATCGATGCTTAGCTACAATTGTTATGGAAATGGTTTGGCTGTCTTCCTTATCCATAGAATTTCATATTTCCTTTTCTTGATCCCCAATATTGTGGTGAGGCAATTAAGTGTTAATCATGTTCTACTCTCTAAAACTAACATGTTGAGCTTTGAATTTCCTATGTGCGTGATCTTGTGTTACATAAGAAGTTTGCAGTACAATATTTACCAGCCGCCTCTCAGTCCCTCGGAAAAATTCGAGGATGTAGAATGCTTTCATACATTGGCAGGTTTAAGATTGTCTTTTGACCACAAAATCGTTCCTCTTTAGAAACGACACAGGAAATGATTCTTTAAACCCGACACAAAACAAAAAATTATTAAATTATAATAATAACTTACAGATTAGGCAGGCGATCTTCCACCAGCCATTTGTGAAGCAAAGCTGCCTCTTTTGGCATGTAAATAGGAACAATAGAAAGAAATTTGGAAAACAAGATCAAAGTCCCTCCTCTATTAGCTACCAACGTCTTCGGTCGTAGAGGTCGGATGTGATGGCTGGTTTTGAGGTTGAGACTCTGGCGCTTGCACCCGAATCTCCTCTGGATGAACTGCATGCTCGAAGAGTCGGTTTATTCGCTCAAGCAACTGAGCAGCTTTTCGCTTGCCTCTATCCGTGCCATTGCGTGCTAAATCAATTAATGAACTGGTCACTCCATGATCCCTGGCCTCTACTAAATGTTGTTCATCTCCAGAGCAGAGATGCACAAGAACTGCTGCTGCGTTCTCTTTGTTCCTGGGGGATCCTGTCCCGATAACAGCTACCAAAACTGGCACTGCCTTCGCAGATCCGATGGCAGCTTTCCCTTCGGAATGGCTAGAGAGTATTGCTAAGATGGCTAAAGCTTCATCCACCATTCCGGTTCCTGGTTCAGCGAGCAGCTGCATCAAGGTTGGAACTACACCAGCTCTCACTGCCTTTCCCTTGTTTCCTTGGTAGATGCATAAGTTGAAAAGAGCAGTTGCAGCATCTTTCTTACCCCTTTGAGTGCCTTCGCTAAGCAGCGTAACGAGTGGTGGGATGGCTCCAGAGGCACCAATTCTAACTTTATTTTCATCTACAACTGAAAGGCTGAAAAGAGTGGCTGCAGCATTCTCCCGTGCTTCCATGCTCCCCTTCTTGAGCACGAGAACAATACCAGGAACTGCCCCAGCGGAAATGATGCTTCCCTTATTGTTTTCACATATAGAAAGGTTAAGAAGTGCTGTCACAACATGCTCTTGAACACGAGAATCTGGAGTTGAAAGAAGCCCGACAAGGAGAGGTATTGCGCCAGCCTCAGCAATCGCAACACGATTATCTGCATTCCGCTTTGCAAGAAGTCGGATCTCACCAGCTGCAGATCGTTGATCTTCAGGATTTCCAGATGCAAGTTTGGAAAGAAGAATATCAATCTTTGTGCGTTCGGCGGGTGAGCAAGATGATGAACTTCTAGATGGTCGAGCACTGCTGGGTCGCTTTGGTGGTTCAATACCATTAGCCTCGCACCATTGGGCTATAAGACTACGCAACACGTAATTGGGGGTAAGAGTAGTGCTTGAAAGGTTCTGTTGTGTCTTTGGGCACGTCCCGTGTCCTGCTTCAAGCCACTTTTCAATGCAGGAGCGTTCATAGGTCTACAACAAAGAAAATGTTGGGTTTTTCAAATATTAGTTAAAATATGAAGATGTAATGGCTGCTAAGGATGGAATCAGAAAGATATAAAAGGCTTAATATACGGATGGTAATCAGCAGAGCAACACTTAATCTTAGACTTGCAATAATAAAATACCTGATCCTATCTAAGACTAAAACTAAGCAATAAATCCACTCCTACACGAGAGACATGAAAGTTGACACATGATCAGTTCAAACTTCGAGACGCTATGCATCTAAGATATCTCATTCTGATATTTTTCTTCACCTAATATCTGAAAATAATGAGGATGTAATGCAAATAACTAGAGCCACTGACAAGTAAAGTGAGGCCAAACTGTACATACCTGTCCAGTTGAGACAATGACAGGATCTCTCATCAACTCCAGGGATATTGGGCAGCGAAAATCATCTGGTATAATTGGGGCCTTATTATTTTTCTCATTGGATATTTGCCCACTACAACTAGCTGGAAGACTCTTAGGAGTGTCTGTTTCGAGGTTCTCCTTTTGCACAAAGTCTTTTATTTTTTTCAGCATTCCTAACATCTTCTCAATGCTCTCGCCCGGATCTCCTCCACTAGGAGTAGCCATCTCATGCAAAGCCATGGACTCTTGTGTAAGATCGGAAATTCCGATTAGTTGTAATTTTTCAGCTAATCTTTTTAGGCGGTCTTGATCTACAGAAGAATTGTTGCTTGTATTATAAAGGGCAACGATATCATCCAACAACTCAGAGTCAGGTGCATCGACTCTGCCATTAGCTCTTCTGAACTGTCCAAGAACAAGCTCGACCTGCACATAATGATTTTAAAATATTAAATAGCAGGCTTCTACACGGTGTCTAATATCTAGTTGAGATAAACACAGCGGAAGATCCAATCACTACAAAGGTTCTTCCTTGTCATCTGTAATCTTTTATAGGTTAAACTAGTTTTGAACTCTAAAGACTACATTTCATTTGGACCAATACTATTTTTGAAGTTGCGTTCAACTTCTACACTTCTTCATTTCATATTCACCTTAGCATCAGGGAGGTCATACCACTATTGGTTAACATGAAGGTACCATACGGCATACAGTTTCATTTCTAACTTTCGGCTTCAGCAGAAAATTCACAAGGCATAAAAAAATAAACTCCTGGGTTAGTCCTAATGGGAGACTTTAACAGAAAAAATAAAAACTATCAATACATAGAGACAACAATGTCGACGGGTTACAAGTTTGAAATCCCCTAACCCAAGTGTTTTTGAATAATTAAAATAAAAAACAATGCCAATGGGTTTTCCTATAAAAGTTGTATCCTTCAAGGAACATCCTTTCCTTTTCTAAAACATGCCGACTTGAACATAGTTGTAGTAGTTAGACATTTATGTTCGCCTTCTATTACCAATTGTGGTATGAATTCCCTCGTTTTATTTGTAATACAAAATTCTCAACATGTGACAACGATGAAAATTGAGCAATAGTTTAAGAGTGAAAGCTATAAATTAAAAAAAAAAAACTTTCCATGGAGCAACACAACACTTGAAGAAATCAAAAGAAAGATGTTGCAGATCTTCTATGAATAGGTTTGTTTATTGCATATACATGTCGAATGACATCCTGATATAATACTATAATAGTCAAGAACAGAACGTGTTATCACCTAGTAAACAGGTAACGTGCCTAGAGAGTGCAAAATTGCAGTAAAATGATATAGTCTTTTACCTGCTCTTTAACTTCATCGGATATATCAAGTTTATCATAGGCTATTCCTTCCAAAGCTTGTTCCAAGCGAGCCGTTACATCGTGAAATTTGTTCATAATTTGCTCCCTCTCTACAGCCTAGCATTATAGAATTGATAGCAAAATAAAGTTAGGATTAAAAGTAGATATGCTAGCAAAATACCTACAATGTTTCACATATTTCTTCCTTTAGTATGAAAATTAGCTATAGAAATTTGATGCATCCTCTGATAAGAAGTTGGTAGTGATTGTAATAATGTCACAATAAATTTTCAATGATTTCAGAAGAGAACAAAGGAATTGTCAATACAGACGCTAGCCATTTGTATGTCTGATCGCTAAAACCAATTAAGCTTAAGTTGCCCACTATAAATTGGATTTAAACTGGAAGTAGTTGAATCAAAGACTGTAATACAAATTACAAACAAAGTTCAATTATAGAAAGAAAATCATATGCAAGTGAAACTAAGAAAATTGTAAATTTCCATAACTAAATCACTTGCCAAAATGGCAAGCACAAGGAATCTAATGATTTACATCTCTATCGTTACAGAATGATGTAAATAACACAAACTGTAATTACGATCTTAAAAATTTTCCATTCCTAGCATACAGAAATTCGGAGTAAATGTTTCAATTTGCATAAAAAAAATGTCATTGACCTAAATATAAGGTAGCTTCCACAGCAAGAACGACGATTATTCCATCAAATAAAATCCATCATATACACAATTGTGGAACGATGAGAACAGATATTGTATGGCTTTCCTCAATTAGGGATCAAACGAATCAGGCGGCAGAAAAGCAAGAAAAAAACAAGAGAAGCAGCTCCAGCAATGCGATTCCATAACCAATAAAAATAGCACTCACCAGGAAAATCTTACTCCCCTCGCTTCCAAATCTGAGCAACTTCTTCGCCGATTCGAGAGCTTCTTTCAACAATACGAGAGCCTTGAGAGTATTATCAGGGACTGGCTGCTTGCAATCCCTAATCTCTTCAAACATTGGGATCAAAAGCTTCAATCTCCTGGACAAATTGCAATACTGCTTCTTCACAGTAAGCCTAAAATCCGAGATCCATGCAATCTCGTTCACCACATCGATCAAGCTCTGAATCAGAGCAGCGGTATCTTCATCCATGGCTCAAAACCCCGCCCAATCAGATCTCTCGCCGTGAAATCTCTCAACGAGTCAGATTTTTCAAGGTCTCTGGTTGCAGCTTCAGCAGAAACGCTAGGAATGGCCGGTGAGAGATTTCTCCATCGTAGAGATTTGAGATGGCGATGATGAGAAACAGAGTTGTGAATGGAAAGCTGAGAGAGAGCTCTGAAGAAGAAGGGCGTCTTTGTTTGTTTGTTTGTTTGTTTGGGCTGGGTTTTTGAGACGCTCTCATTCTGCCGTTTCCGTTACTTTTGGCCGTTTTCTGTAACGACGGAGATGATGACGGCGGTTTTTCATTTCAGATGAATTTCAGCTCACTCGGCTTGGCTTTTCCTTTATTTATTATCAAACTATTTTTTTAAATAAGGATTTTGCATGTATATTAAAAAAATAAATAAATAATTCTATATATAGCACAATTTCTAAATTTATTTATTTGTATCACAAAAATTATTGAAATCTATCAATTTGCATTATTCAATTACTCAAAATAGATTGAAGTCTATCAATTGAATTGATAGAAGTTTAAAGTCTATCAGTTAAACTGATAAAAGTTTATTAGTTGAACTAATACAAGTCTATTATTTGAACTTGATAGAAGTCTAAAATGTATCAATTAAATTGATAGAAGTCTAAAGTATATATGTTCAACTAATAGAAGTCTAATAATTAGAATAGAAATTTTGGACAAAATATGCTACGAGTGAAATTATTTTAAAAAATGTGCTACAATTGTTGAAGAGCCAAAAATATATTATGGAGGACAAATTCCCTAATTAAAATAGTATATACTTTCAAGTGTATCATCTTGTCTTGTATAACACACAAACTATGAAAATATTACATGTTTGAATTCTATCGAATCAAAAGAGTGAAAAAAAAAAATGTATACTCATTTGTTTTTACTATTAGTTTACTTTTGTTTCACTCCATCATGTTGTGTACAATTCTTCAGCTTTAAATGGTAAAAATTAGGTTAGATAAAACTTGCGAAAGAAACTAGCTAACTTAATCCATACCTATATCGCCTGAGTGCTTACATCTTCTTGACGGTCGGTGGTAAGACCTTTACATATGTCTTTTCATAATAGTTCGGACGGAATACTCGTTCAGAATTAATGAGCTCTATTAGCATATTAAATAATGTGTATATTCATTTTAAAATTAATTGGTAATGAGAAGAACATTCTACTTATCTTTATAATTGCTTGGATGACTCTTTGATTTTTTTGCAATATAGAACAATAGTGAAATTCTAAGAGTTTCATACACATAAAATGTTTTATACGAATTTTTTTTTTTGAAACAAGGGTAACCACACCCGTCCCAAGGCCTGGTACGGGAGACATCGAATAAGTAATGTGGCAGGTGAATCTCGAACTGGAACTTTGAAGGGAATATACTTTCAAAGTCCAAATCTTCAATCACTGTGTCACCCTTTGAGAACAAAAAAATGTTTTATACCAATTAATAAAGATGTTTATATTCTCTTATAAATTTATTAGTTATCCTTTAATAGTTCAACCAATATAAGATTATACTTTGTTTATATTTATGGAAATGATTCTTAGTGGCTAAGAGAGTTCTAAGAAATTAAGAGATGATAAATTTATTTTATAATAGTCAATACCTTTAGAAATTAATTTTTATAAATTTTCATAAAATTAAATATCATAGAGTTAGACGATATGTTTGTGACAATAGTTAAAGACAGAAGCTATTACAAATAATCACACATATAATAAAAAATAAAAGCTTTGCTTATATTTTCAATAATAATATAATATTGATGTGGGGACAAGCATGAATACGCGTAATGAAGTGGCCTCTCCCATTGGCAAGGGAATTTTAAAAATGTGAAACTGAAAAGAAAAAAGGCGAATTAGAATGAATGATAAGGTTGGTGGTGCCTTGTCCCACATCACCATTTTCATTACAATTAAGTTCAAGGAGAGGAGGTATTGTTTCAACCAACCCCCAACTTTTCCAATCTCCTACAAAATCATGTCTATTATCTCCAAGGGATCCACATGCATATTTTAATAGAGATATTGTTGAACATGATATATCACACTCAACAAACAACCCAAATCAAGCAAGGAACAAAATTTCCTTAACTACCCTTCTCAAACTTTCTATATATGATTGTCTCGACTAAATAATTTTAATTTCGAATTGTTGTATCGTAAAGTATATAGTCTCTCAATACGCACAAACGTGTTAATCAAATCAAAGCATATAAACTCCTAACACTTGAGCATAATTTCACTTCTCTTAAAATTGAATGTTCATATTTTTACTATATAAACCCAAATTTGGCCAACTTGGACTTTCATATACATAAGTTTCAATAGAGGAGTCTCTCAATTTGAACATAGGTCTACCTAATTGGCAAACTTCAAATGCACGTGCTTACTCTTCTAAAAATGTTTTTTTTATGTATTATATATTACATTTTTTGTACAATATTTTTTGCTAAAAAGTTCCTTTTTTGGCTCTTGAAGTTTGGGTTTTAGCTCCGTTTGGTCTCTTTAAGCTTCAAAATATTATGCTCTTATCTCTAAAGTTTAAAAAATGTTTCATTCTAGTACTCTTTAGGCTAGTTATGTTTTCATGAGTTAAAAATTATCTAAAAAACAATGTGCTAATAAGAGAAAATGTCTAATGATTTAATAGATAACAGATTACAGTTCAAATGGTCCTCACTCCAAATTTTAGTGAATAAAAAAGTAATAATAACTCAAATATAATTATTACAATTTTTTTAAATTGAAAAAAGAAGTTTTTTTTTACCACGTATGCCCTACTATTGGTACCAATATTATTATTTTTTATTTGAAACAAGGATAATCACGTCCGTCCGGTATGGTACCATTATTTTTATCACTTTAAATTACTATTAAGCATGTTAATATATTGTTTTTTTTATTTTAAAGTTATTCCATTTTAATATATGGTGTTCTAAATATTATATTAGCGAAGATGTGAAAGCAACAAAGCCTTTAAAGTTGAAAGGAAAATGGATGACAACACAAGAAAGGAAAAAAAACGAATATTTTTAATTCAGAAATTGGATCATGTTTAGTGGCTTTCACTCGTCTTCTTTACCAAATATAATATTTTCATGATATAGGAATTTTATAGACAAAGAGGCAGACTCAGAAAACAAATTATTGAATAAATTGTGAAAAGTTGAGTTCATGGTACCACCTTAAATAATTTGCAATAATTTGTTTTTTGTTAAAATATCACTTCGAGTGATAGACTTTAAAACTTGTTTAATTTTGATTTAATTTTTTTTAAATGTCTTGTTTAGTTATTAGACTTAATTATTTTATTTTAATTCTTAAACTTAAAAATAATTAATTTTATTTCTTGAACTTAAAAAATAAAACTCCATTGATTCTTATAAAAACATTTGTTCATTTTTATTTTAAGAATTATCATCTTTCTACAAAAAATGCTCGTTATATTTTTGCTCGTGTTAAAATTATTTGTAGTATTGAATATATTTTTTATTGGCATCAATAAAGATCTTCTTTTTTTTTTTTTTTTGATAAAATACGAAATCTGATAGATAATCTCTTTCTAGTTAACTCCCAACCTATCTACAAGATGAAAAATAGAATGGTATCAGTTAGACAGTGTTTGAATATGAAATTGTAGTCATTATTTTAAGTGTTTATAAGTAAGAGATTATTTTAAGTAATTAAAAATTTGAATTATAGTAATAACTCGTATAAATATAATTAGGAAAATTGTAGTAATTAGACCACATTCGACAAGTATTTGCAAATATAGGCGCTCAAGTTTTTTTTTGCAAACTTAATTTTATTTTTAAAATTCGAAATTAATGATTTTTTAGTAATACCATTTTGCCCTTCTACACATTTAATGCCCAATTTTCAAATTCAACCTCCATTTTTCAAACTTCCCATATTTATATTACATACCATTTTTATAAATGTCAAATTAACGTTATTAGATTTTAAGTAGTACATTCCTAAAATACTTTTTTCAAAACGATTTTTCTCTCTCTTCATCTTCAACCTCTCATTTTTCTATTGTCAAGAATTTTCGTCTGGATTTTTTATCGAAAACTTTCCTTATTTCAATAATATACAGTTCTATCAAAACTGTATTGTTATGTCCTATTCACCAGAACCGTATTGTATTAGAGAACAATACTTTATGTTTGTAATGTTAAATCTTTATGAAATCCATTTACACAATAGGACATTTTAAGAACTATCCTATTGTTTTAATAAATATTGTATTACACTTCAATTGGTTTAATGATAGCTCTCAAATAAATCATATTTTAGTTGTACTTCTAGTTGTTAATAATACCTTATTTTGATACTCGAACGTGAAATACAATCATAAATCTATACAAGTGCTGCATAAAGAATAATAATACAGTTCGATAAATACCAACAATCTGATAGTTTATTTTGATACACTTTATTTCCTCAAATTCCTACATGTGAACGTAATACTCACATATTCTATACAATATATACAGTCTGGTACATTAATGCCTCATGTTTCAATACCTTAAAATCAAATCCAAAGGGAATAATGATTGTACATGACTTTACCATCGCTTGTTCACTATTGCACTCACATACGACTACCACTGTATGACTAGAAAGTAACGTATTCTCTTGCCCTATTTTTCCTACAATATTTGCAGACATGTATGACTAGACACTAAAGTATCTTTTTTCCCTATTTTTCCTACGGTATTTCCAGACATTCCAGTTATTCATACTTCTCTTCTAGTCTTAACTTCTGTCAACCTTGTTCCCTTCTTATCATTCCATCGTGCTTTGGGTTTCACCTTCCGATGATCTTTTTTTGTCACGATCTGAAGCACTGGATGAACTTGATGTCTTAAATGTGAAAAAAAAAATATAGTTAGTAAATACGGTATAACATAAACAAAAAATCCATACATTACACATAACCATACTATTTACACCCTTATGAAAGAATACACCGATTCAACTAAACCAACAGAAAACTAAATTTTTTTAAACAATCACTAAACAACTACAACTACAAATCCAAATAGAATGAATAGTGAAAACCTATCAAAATTATAACATTATTGTACATGCAAGTTAATACCGTACATTCAAGTTAATACAGTACAATACCTCTCCTAACTATTGTGCAATTCTGTTTTCGAGCCCTCAAACCAGAAATCGACAGTAGTAATAATCTCAGGAACTATAATAAAGTTTTATTTAAAACCCTAACCACAAATCGAGGAACGAAACTAATTAAACTAGAAAATTAAACTCATACAGTGTTGATTATTACAAAATCCCAAAACTACAACACTCATATCCCTAGAATCCCCTCACTCCCCATTATCGAACACCAGATTTTATGTATTTAAAAAAAACCTTAAAAACTGAACATAACTGTATAAACCTACCTTATGATGACCTTCAGTTCTTCTTTCCCCCTTGTTTTCCATTCCGATCGTCAATCGCAAAATCGTTGAAACGTCGTCGAGATTGCCCAACTAGAGAGTTTTTTCTGGAGAAATCAAGAAGAAGACGAAATGAAAGAAAATAAATGAAAAGACACTTTCTATTTTAGCTTTTTTATTGTATTTAATTTTCGTAATAAATACACGCTAATTTAAGAATTTGTGGGTATAGAATATGGAGAGTTTTTCCAAAATGGTTAATAATTCGAAAATTAAAAAATTAATTAAGGAGGGTATTATTGTAAATGTCAATTTAGGTAATTAATAATGTAATTAACGAAATTCCATTTTTGCTAATATTTTTCGAGGAACATATATTTGCAAATATTTTTCAAATATGATCTATTTATGAAAAAAGCTCATATAATTATTCGTAGAGAAGTTGTAATTAATCGCGGTTTGGATGGTGATTTTTGCATAAGAATTGCATACAATAGTTTATTTTAGTATAGTTATAAATAAATTTTTATTTTAAAGGATTAAAGATGGAAAATTACAAAATAAAATGTTATAAAAGAATAATGATCTCTTAACGATTAAAAAAGAGTGATTTCAATAACTTGGAATGCAATTGTTTGAAAAGTAGTTATAAAAATTCTTTTATAATACCTCCTTAATTACATAAAACAATCTTTTTTAAAAAAAAATCTACTTTAAACAAACCACCTCTTAAAGTGAGAAGCTTGAGAAAAGGTCAACAGTTTCACGAACTTAGATTAAACATTTTTGCAAGACCAAAATTAAAATGTACTAGAGATAAAAATATAGTGGAGCTTCAAAATTAGGACCAAAATAATATTGTGAAGGGCTCGGATTGAGAGTAAGAATATGGAGCCCACGTGGAGGGCTAAGATAGTGGATGAGTGGAAAACTAGACCATCAATCAGGTCATTCCGACAACGAAATGTGGCTAAATCCAATTGGATGTCTGTCAGCTGTCTCAGCCGTTTTATCGGCTCGGCTCGGCTCGGTTGTCCGCGACGCCGGCCGATCACAATCCGGGATCGGACTCCACTGGACGGTGGGCCCACTTTATTTATCATATATTCATTCTCAGATAATGGCTTTCGAGTTTTTTCTTTTTTTTTCAGCTTTAAGAAATTGACTTTTATTCTTTTTTATTGGATTTTATTATCAATGTTTATTAAGTTAAAAGACATAGTTTTTTTTTTTTTTCTGGGGTTCAAAATTGCAGGATTTTTTATTCAATTTATTATTTAAGAGTAATATTTAAAGTAGTACTAAAAAAAGGGAATATTTAAAGTAGATAATATTATTGTTGTAAATAATATTATTTATTCCCTAATTTTTACCCATCAACAACTTTGTTTCATTTTTTTTTATTTAAATAAAGGTATTTATTTTTTGTGTAATTTTAAATTATTAAAATAATCGTGAAAATTTTCTTGATGTAATCGTTGTGGACCTTGAGGGGCTGTTTGTTTGACATATTTAGGTAATTTTTTATTTAAGGAGTTATATTGAAAAGTTGTATTGAGTAGTTAAAAATTGAGAGTTGTGTCAAAAACTCGTTTGGATGTAACTTTTCTGTAGAGGAGTTAGAGTCAAAATCTTGTTTGAATGTAGATTTAAAAATAAATAGTTATTTTTAGTAGTTAAAAAAGAAATGATTAAAAATAAATTGTTTTGATTGATTTGATAGGAATGATTAAAAATAAGTAGTTAGAAATGATTTAGTAATTATAAATGAATAGTTAGAAATGAGAATTATTTTTAAAAGTATAAAAGATGAGGAGTTAATAAAAACTCGTTTGAGTGTAGGTTTTGATGAGGAGTTGATAACTCATAATACCAACTCTTAGCTAAATATATCAAACAAACAGACCCTAAAAGTTTAAGAAATTTTATCACTTTTAAAAAAAGGATGCATAACTTATGCATAACTTTTGTCATCATTTATTAATTTGGAAGTAAAACTTCATATTTTTTTTAATAGTAATAAATGAAATATATCTCAAAATTCTAAGATTAACACATGTTTTAGACAGGTTTAACATGTCGGATAAAAAATAAATGCAAGGAATATTTATAAAGAAGAATTAAAAATGCAAACGAACACTTTAGTTAAAATAAAAGTTATAATATTGTACATATATTAAACTATATTATATATGAATGTGGATTCAAACGACGTAATACATTGTCGTTTAGCCTATTATGGGAGCTTTGTATGAAAAAGACAAATGAGGAAAAAGCAGTTTACACATAATATACAGGGAAAACGTAGGCATCAAACATTCACCGGAAGAGTTGGACCCACGCGACACATCAACATTATATTTATTTTATTTTATTTTTTTGCAAAACTTAAACAAACATCAAACTTTGGAACTTTTTTTTTTTACGCATACTTGGAACAATTAAGCTTATAAACTTTTAATTAGATTAATCATTATTCTCTAAATTTGATAAGTATTGGCAATTAATCATTAAGGTTAAAAAGAAAGTGTGAAGAAGATGGAAATTTCTGCGTTGTAGCCTTATACACAAGAGATAAATGATAAGTAAAATTTATAGGACAAATTTATCCACGTATTGAAATTGTTTCAAAATTGATTAATTGGAATACTTAAGATTTCGTTTGATTTTTAAAATTTAAGCTTAATCTTATTTAAATTTTCTACCATATATTTCATCTATTTTATAGTTTATCAATATTCCTTTAAGAACATAGGTGAAGGTTAACCAATTTTTAAAAACAAAAATAACTTTTGGAAATTTTTTTTCTTCTTCAAATTTTAGTTTAATTTCTATAAATATAGGTAAGAGGTAGATATTCAATAAAAAAAAATAAAAAAAAATAATTTTTGTAGATTTAAATTTTAAAAATAAATAGTTATCAAATCGGACCTAATTTATTTTAATTTTGATCGATGACAGCAATAATGAAATATTATTATTTTAAATATGGGTTCGTGTGGAACGAAAACTGCGGCACATGGTTGGAGGACTGGACTGTGTGTACACAATGATATGGTTTAGGGTGAACGTGGACCGTCCGATTAAAAAGCCATTTTTATATCCACCGTCGTCCCAGTGGTCCCCAATGCATGTGATCCGCCGCCATTACAACTCACCAATGGACCACCGGTTTTGCCCAATACTTCTCACAATTTTATTTTTCAATTCCAATATTTGAATATGTAATTTCTTAAAACTCACACAGACTTTCCATCTTATTACAATATAATAATTATCTTAAATATTATATAAGGAAGTTTAATCCCAAATTTTGTTCATTTAAGATAAAATGATAATTTCTAACACGCTCTCTTAAATTAATTAAATAGAGATTTTTTTCTTATAAATATTATAAAGTTTTTTTTAGATTATAATAATTGAAGGTGAGAGATTCAAACCTAAAATCATTAAATCATAGATTGTTGGCAAGGTTTCTCATTTTCAATATGATATAATTAAGGCAAGAATCTCTGAGAAATAAAAAAAACCAACCTCAACTGTATTTGACAGTAAAATATAATCTCTGACAGTTAAACTTGCTAACTATAATATAAATAGTCAATTAAGAAGCAGAGGACAAAATAAGGTAGTGAAAAATTGGTCACAAGTTTTCTTTGCAATTTAACCGGTGTGTTCTCGTAATCTTTCATCAATATAAGTGTGGTCTTCTATTTCATTTAAAACCTTAAGGGGTGTTTGTCTGTCACAGTTATGGAAGATTTAAAATATATATTTATCGATTATTTTTTATAATTACTAAAAACAAATTTTTATTTATATCATTCAAAATAACTCTTTATTTTTAATCACTAATTTATGATCATATATTTATAACTATTCAAAATAATTTCTAACATATATTAGCAATTAAGAAGTATAGGAATGGAACTATGACATCGGGTAGATCATGATTGTACGCAAGCTAAATGAAATATGAAAAGAAAATAGTAAGCAATGAGTGTGAGAAAACCCTTGCTTGGAGGAATTGTACTTGTCGGTTCTAAAAGACATTCTCAATCCGCATAAATGATAAAAACATATTTTTAAAATTATAACTTAACCTAAGCATCAACGTAATTCACGAATAGTAAGATGTGGTGTGGAACTAGCAGAATAATAAAAATAAAGTATAGACTTTTTTGGTTTTTTTAGTAATAGAGATTTTTTTTGCCCAAAATACCCCGCAATTCTCCAGAAATTTTTAACTGGGTATTTTCGTCTGTTTCATTATTTAAAATTATCCATCATTTCTCCTAAAAAAACATCCATTATATAATAATTTTGGTCATCTATCTGATAAAACGTTAGGTTAGACATTTTTCAAAATTGCTACTTAATTTTGGATAGCTCCACTTTTACAAGCATTTTTTATGGGTTTAATCGACTTTACGATAATGTTGGGTCCATGTGTGGTGTAAAAACGAATGTATAATTTAGGGAGCCTTCATCTACACCTTTAAAAAAAAAAAAAAAAAAATACACCTTTATAAAGGACACTACTTTATTTAAAAAGATATGGTCACCACAATAATAGGAAGATTCTTATTTTATTTTATCTGTGTTAAAAAAATGTAAGTTGAGTTTCTAAAATTAAAATTACAAAAAAAGAAAAAAAAAACCCAAGATGATAGCAGAAGAGTAAAACATGATAATTAAAGTCTAATTTACTCAAATTAATCGGGTGAAATGTATGTTTTCTTAGTCGAACCATTATGGTTAGAGATTTGAGCACATAATGGTACACTTGTGCTAAAAGAAACTATTGCATTTGTTCGGAACCAAATTTATGAATTCTTTTTTTTTTTTTTTGAAAAGAAATTTATGATTTCTAATCTTTGCTCTTTTGTTCAACGACTTTAGATTAAATAAAGTTGTCATCAACTTAATTCTGTTGTAAGGTTGTTATATGTAGGTTTTTTTTAGTACATATTAGAGAAGGATAGACAAATATCAATTCTTGGGCTCGAACATATGACATTGATGTTGAATTGGTCTACAACCAAATAATGAAACTATTGCGATAGGGTAATCTATTGAAAACATGCCAAGGAAACTCGTAGGAAATTAAATATTAAGTAGTTGGTTACCATGGAGATTGAACCCATCAATTTTTGTACCACAAGATCCTCTTTAACCCTTATGATAGTTCTACGCTAGCATAATTTTGTCATATTAAATAAGTTAGATACACTTCTAAAATACCACTCACTATTACAAACATTTCTTTATCCAACCAAACTCCTCCATATGAAAATGATATTACTATACTTTCTTTCGAGATTAACGGGAACATAACTCAACTAATGAAGAGAAATTTTGTTCCATTTGTGGATATGGACCATTGACGTAGATGTTATTTGGGCTATATATTTAGGATAACCCAATCTCTTGGTCGGCCCATAAGTCCAACTAATTTGTCTGTTTCTCAACGTTCAGTGTGGACTCACATGACATCAACTTCCAAATTGATTGCGACAACAGGGCATGGTCTTCCATCCCTATATTGCTCGTATTCTTTACATCTACAACGCATATCTTATTATGATTACTTATATTATATGGTTAAGATTATTAAATGATAAAAAAACATTATTCACCGTAAATGTAAGAAAAATCCAATATTAATGTAATATACTAAAATATCATGAGTTCAAATTCCTCCCTTTCCGAATGGTTTAATTAAAAAAATAAAACTACTTTCTTAAATTTTTTTCAAACACACGGTTACCAAAAATTTTATTTTAAAGAAGAAAATATAGACTATCAAACTCAATTTCATTCGTGTTAAAGAACACAATTTAATAATAGTGTACATCTTTCTTTCAAAAAAAAAAAAAATGATAGTGTACATCTTCTCTTGAGAAAAAGTTTGAACTTTCATACTTGTATTAAAAAGTTCGTTAATTCATTATCACTATTTTTTTTTTCAAATGAAGATTTTCAAACGTTTTTATCATATATCGATTATCAATTTGTTTATCTTTGAAGAATTTTCTTAGATAGCAATTTTTTAGGACAATTTTCTAGGGATAGTAGTGAATATTAAAAATTAGGGGATTTTGCATGTATAACAAAAAATGGCAAAATATTTTCATCTATAGCACAAAATCCAAAATAATTTCATTTGTAGCAGAAAATTCAAATTGGCTTCTATCGCTTGTTGAGTTTTATTAGTGATAGAATTCAATCAATGATAGACTTATTCTATCACTGCTTAAGTTTTCTATCAGTGATAGAAATCTAAATTAAGTTCTATCACTAGGTGAGTGATAGAAATAAATATGTTATAGATGAATTATTTTAAAAATTATGCTGCAAATATAATACAAGAGGTAGAATGTGCTGCTGATGGTAAATTCTCTAAAAATTATATACACATCAATTGTTTTTAAATTTTTTTATTTTTTATTTTAATTCTAATTAGAGATTTGAATCTGAGATTTTAAGAAGGGAAACGGCGTCTTTAACTGCTGAATTATGTTTATATATCGATTTTTTAAATAACTTTAGAAAGTTGCTTTTTTTTCTCAAAAAAAAGAAAGAAAGTTGCTTCTCAAGAAAAAGAAAAGTTTATAAAGTTGTATTTATTTGATATTAATTAATTTTGAGGTAGTTAATTTTTATCTTTTATTTCTGTCATGATTCTGTAGTTCCATAACGAATTGAGCATAATTCAATAAAGAAAATTCTTAAAAGGTACAAGATGAAGGCTTTTAGTAGATTCATAGTTACTATTGCATGCAATTCGTAACTTTCTTAAACATTATTTAACTCAGATCACTTTTTTGGTTTGGCTCTTGCAGAACATAGTTTGATCGAATTATCACATAAATAAAAATACCTAGAGTTCTTTTTTTGTTCTTTAACATTATTTAACTTGATCACAGTAATTGTAGATGATTTTTCTTTTTACATCAAACGTGTCCAACTATATACAACATTAATGTCAACTCAATCAAAATTGATTTCATCTGCACATCAATATCATTCTATTAAAGTTTATCCATTAATGAATACATCGTGTCAATGTTTTTACTAATAGCTTAGTGATGGCTAAAACAGAGACGACAGTTTGTAGATTTAAATTGTTAGTATTCTAAACAGTTTTAAATAATGATAAAGAACATGAAATACCTTTTTAGTCCGTAGATTTATAATCTAATTTTAATTTGGTGTCTATATTTTAAAATTAAACAATTTTACCCATAACATTTTAATAATGCATACTTTTATAGCCTAAAAGACAACAACATCATTAATTTAGCATAATATTGACAAATTTCATTATTAGAGTAAGTTAAAATCGATTATTTTAATTTTTGAATGAATTAATATTTTTTTAAAAAAATAAGCATAAAAGTGAACTAAAGAAACACAAAAGACTAATGATAAACATTATTTATTATTACTATTACTATTCTAGTACAAATTATGGGAGAGAGGCAACTACAAACCCTACTCGAACCCGTAACCATGATGTTGAATTGGATTACAACCAAACAATGAAATTATTAGACCACCGTTCCTTTCAATAATTATGAGCATTATTAAAATGGAGAATAAGTGTTCAATTTTAATATTTATGAACTAAATTAAAATTATATCTCAAATTTAGAGAGTAAATATATAATTTTCCCTAAAAATATTTAAATTAAAAGAAAGAGATTTTTTTTTGTTGGGAAGGGTAGAGTTCGTTAGATTGGAATAATTGACAGAGGAATAAGGTTTAATGATTAGAGATTTTGGAAACTGCAAAGAAAGCATCTTAGGATGAACAATTTTTCAGGAAAGGCGTGAGAATTTAAAAATGATTCAATAAAAAAAAGGGAAAAAGGAAAAAGAAAAAGAAAAAGGGCTTGCAATTTTCAAAAGCTAAGTCCCTTTTAATAATTTTAGATCCGTCTGCAAAAGGAAAAACATCCTTCTCCTTTACTCTTTCCCCTTTTTTTTCCTTTCTCAGAGGTCATTTCCATGGAGGATAAGGATGTTTGTAATTTCTCTGATTTTATTGTCTTTCCAACATAAGTCAAACACATGACCTTAAAAACACCAAACTCATTTTCATCCTCCAAAGTCAACTGCGTGACTGAGAGACAAAGAAAATGTAGCAGAGAAATAGACATTCAAAACCGCCATTCATTGAAGTTTTGAGAATCCTATGTGTATGTGTTTTGTTTTCTTGACCTACCTCTCAATTCCACTTGATATAATATTTTCCACCAAAAATCAACCATAAAGAGCAAATGTCCATCTGAATTAGCTGTTAGGATCCTATGTCGAAAACAGACTTAGCTCATAACAATATATAAAAAATGTGGGCTACTCCGTCTGTCATCCAATTATTTGCTTTCTAATATGAGCTTAGTATATAAGGCACCTATTATGAACTAATTTAGTGGTGAAAGAACTTTTTGAGAATTGATTCAAATTATCAACTACTATGAACTAACTTAATGGTGAAAAGAAGTTTTTGAGAAATTAAGAGACGGTCGATTCATGGTATCGACCTATTTAAGAATTAATTTTCCATAATTTTTCTTGGCAATCGATTGTTATAAAGTTGTAAACAGAATTGTTTAGGTGAAATTAATAAATTGGTCAAAACACTCAAGGATTGAAAACAAAGATCTTCAAATAATTGAGATATTTATGTTGCAACTCGTCAATCAACAATCAACCTAAGAACTTAAATCTGTGGATTAAAATAAATTTGATTATAGCAATTAACAAGATCATAAATTTAAGCATAAGATTTAATATCATTCCAAAGATTGGTAATCCATTCTCAAGTGAGCTCACAAAGAAAAAAATAATCAGACAATTCATAAACTTTGTTATGATATTATGTTAAAATTCAGCTTTTAAGCTAACAAGTTGGAGAAACTCCATATTTCTACAAGATCAATTTCAACAACTAAAAGCCAAAAAAAAAAGAAAAAAAAACTAGTAGTACACAATAGTTATGAATCATCAGGGATATTGTTTCTTTCTTGTCGAACGTCCCTCTTGATCTTACCACCAAGGCCTACAAGAAAATCAGATGGAAACAAAGACTGAATCTCACTGGATAGATCCAGCAACAAGCGCTGTCTCTCCGCCGCCTTTCGCTTCATCAACGGCCGAGATTTTGGTTTCCTCGGTGCCAGCGGACACCGAAGGCTCGTTGGAATCCTATGCTCCAAAGACGTCGGAGTCTTGAAACCATTGTCGTCATCTCGAACGGATGTGCTTCCATCATTTTCCTCTTGTTGTTCTTCATTGGAGTTGACATATCTCAAAAGAAAAGTGAATTCCATGGTGTTTATATCATTTTCAGAGAGTAGTATACTGGAATTGAAGAGACCCATGAAGTCAAAATACGTGCATGGAAGAAAATAAAGAAAATAAATGAGAGAGAAAATTAGAGGTAGAGAAGGATGTGTGGAGGTTGATGATGATATATAATACGAAATATATGAATTGAAAGTGGGGGTTTTGGGATATATAATTATCAAAGGCACTACATGTTTTTTTTTTTCTTTTTTTAATTTAAATTTGTCTTGTGATTTTCAACACTTTGGATTTTAGCTCTCAAGGTGTTGCGAGTGGAGAGAGAAAAAGACAGACAGAGAGTGTGGGAAAATAAAATAAAAAAAGGGAGAGACTTTGAAATTGTGCAATTCGGCGAAGGATCCAATGCAACAAATATACACATCCACATTTATATATGTTTTTCTCATATTTCTATCTCTCTCTCCTAATTACTCAATCAAACTCAATACTTACCTCCACCAAACACGATGCTAACGTATTAGTTTTATTATTTGGCGGTAATTCAATTCAACATTGTGGTTATTATGTTCTTCGCAAATTTTCTCCCTCAATTTGTATTAAAAAAAATCATTTTAATCCATAAACAATTGAGGTTTGTTCTTAAATTTTAAAATATATGATTTTAATTTTTAAATTTAGAAATTTGTTTCATTTTAATTTTTTCTAATGGGAGAATTTATTTTTCTCTAAAATTAATAATATTTTTTTCTCCTCTCCCATTTTCTCTCAAACCTTACTCCTCTTGTTTTTGTTGATTGTGTTTGTATTTTAATTTCTACTATCCACTTCTATAACCATAGGACTCGTTTCTTTGTTTGACCTCATATTTAGAGAAATATTTATCTAAGAGCATAAAAATTGAAGGAAACTCGTGAAGGATGGAGAGGAAAAGAGAGAGAGAAAAAATTAGGGAGGAGAGAGAAGAGTTGAAAAGAGAGAAAAATTAAGGTTAGAGGACTCGAATCCTTAACTTCTTTATTCTTAAGTCATACCTAATATTTTGCCAAATATCTAACAATTGTCAAGAATCAACAATGTCAAGAATCAATTTTGAACTTTTTGTTCAATCTAGGGATTAAAATTGAATAAATTTAAAAATTCAAGAACAAAAATTAAATATTCAAAAGTTTATCAATCAAAATGAAACAAAATCATCTCAAATCTAATGAACAATTATTTTAAATTAGAGTAAAAATTATCTCCTTAATTGTAAGGACCTAGTCTCTCTTTATCTTTTAAGTCGGGTTGTTATAGGCACAAATTTAAGAGTAAAACCTTTTTTTAAAAAAAAAAGAAATTCAACAACAAAAATTTGTGACTAACATGAAAAGTAAAAAAAACTTTACAAACGAGGAGGTAAGTTTTACTCTTTAAATTATATGCTAGCATAGAGCAAACAATTAATGAAGTCATATTCATTTTTTGTAGTATAAAAACTTTTCACAAATGAGACTACCATTGTGTCTTGTGCAAGGAGAAGTTTTTCTAGGAAACTCATTATAATTTTGCAACTAGGAAACGAAGGTTAAAATTGAAAGGAGGTTAGACTAATGTCAAACTTTCTCAGTAAGAAACATACTAACGAGTCAACAAGTACAAACACAAAAAAAAAGGAATTAGCACAATTGCCCCTCTCGGCTCATTTTAAGTTAAAATTTAGATAAAAGAGTCCTAAGATATTTTAGTCTCTCTATTTTAATCTTACATTTCCAAATGCCTAACATGAATAGAAACTTAACAACATTAGTGTATAATCAATGATCAAAATGTCATGAATTCGAATCTCTGTCCTCAATTAGTAGTGAAGTTTTATTAAAAATATAAAGACTAAAATTGAATATCTAAGATACATTTAAAATATAAAAAGATTAAAATAAACAAATTTCGAAGTGTAAAATTAAAATAATATTTGTCAACAAGAGCATAAAAGTGTATATTGTACGACTAGTAATCATGCATGTTCGAATCTTCTTTTCTTCCAATATTATTATTATATAAAAAAATTAGAATAATATTTTAACCTAAGTTAAAAGAATAAAAAAAATGTGCCATTATCCAGTAAAATATAAAACTTAGTCTAGGTGATTAGATTAGTAGGCAATTAGTATCATGAAATGAATCACATTTGTGCTTCAGTGTCAAGCTACAATTATACATCGTTACCTTTTTCCTCTCTCTCTCTTTCTCCGAAAAGAGTCAGCCTTTAACTAAGCATGAAATTTCGGCTAAGCAATCGCTTTAGGCCAGATCTCTACAAACTTTGATGCACACATCCACGTGCTTCACTACAGGATAAAGCAAAAAAAAAAAAAAAAAACATACGATTTCAAAAACATGCATGTATGTGTGCTAGTGTCGTGTTATGGTACTAGGGTTGTCGGGAAAATGAGAAAATTGTTTGAAAAGGGAAAAAAAGGTAAAGAGGTAGTGGGTTTGTGAAAATAGCAATATTAAAAGGGCAGTGAAGCAAAAAAAACATAGATTTGTAATTTTCTCCGGAAAATTATGTGGTTGGATGGTTTGGTGTGAAATTATAAGGAGCTTTTGCATGTATATTACAAAATGGATAAAATATTACATGAATAGTACAATAATGAAAATATTTGCACATATAGCAAAAATTGTAAATTGATAGACTTCATATTGATAGATTATATCGATAAAGGGTGATATAATCAATTACTAATAAATAAAGTAAATTGATAGACTTTCATCAGATTTTATCAATAAGAACCGATAGAATCAATCACTGATAAAATTGATAGACTTCCATCACTAGAGAATGATAGATTTTATCAAAGTCTTCTATAAAAAAGGTAAATAAATTTTTTTTTAAAAAATGGCAAAATTTGCTATAAAAGAATTATTTTTAAAAATGTACTATAATTATAAACTGTGGTAAAAAAGTTGCTATACAGCGCAAATTCCCAAATTATAATTTATTAATTAAAAAGGGAAGGCAGAGCATATCACAAATAAACTTGTTCATCCATTGTCGGATTCTTCACAACCTCTGCTATGAATCTATTATCATTACTTCCATGCACGCTTAGCCTTACCCACATCTAACCTTTTTATTTATAACTTACTATTTACTCTCAAATTATTAAAGTTTTTTTTTTTTTTCTGAATATAACCCTTGTTTCTCAATATTTGGGTTGAATCTTTTTTAAAATTTTTAGGGTAAGTTATAAAATTTGATGCCTATTATTAGAAGAAATTAGAATCATAGTCCATAATATTTTTAAATGTTAAAATTTAGTTCATTTAATTTGAAATAAGATAACAAAAGTTTAGTCCATATTTTTATATGTTAAAATTTAGTTTATATGATTAGATAAAAAAATTTTAAAAAAATTTTGACTAATTTTTTTTTTTTGCATGTATAAAAAAAAGGATAAAATATTTCTATCTATAATACAAAATAAAAAATAATTCATTTGTAGGAGAAAAATTAAATTGAGTTCTATCATTAGTTGAGTTTTATTAGTGATAGAATTCAATCAATGATAGACTCATTCTATCACTGCTTAAGTTTTCTATCAATAATAAAAATCTAAATTGAGTTCTATTACTAGTTGAGTGATAGAAATTAATGAGCTATAGATGAATTATTTTAAAAATTTTGTTGCAAATATAATAAAAGAGGTACAATGTGCTGCTGATGGTAAATTAAAAAAAAAAAGAAATTAAAAAAAAATCATATTATTTATAACATAGGTGGTGAATTAAATAGGTGAAAGTAATTTCATATCTAAATAATGTGATTGTCAATTAATTATAATTACTTTTTTTAAATGGGAGCGCAACAAATGGGATATAAAAGGTACTACTAATTTTTTTTTATAACAAAAATTGCATATTCATATTTCGTATATTATTGATCTTTTTCCCCGTTCAAATCAAGATTTCTTGATAATATATCTAATTTTCTGTATATATAAAACTGATGCATAGAATTATTGGAATTAACATTTTAAAATTAAGATGAACGTGAAACTTTTGCTAAAAGTGTACGTTCCTGATTTGTTTTCTTCATAAAGTTCGTATAATTAACAAAACAAATTAAAACTTATGTTAAAAAATTATTGATACTAAATATTTAAAACTTTTAAGTTTGCTAAAGATTCAGAACTTTAATCATTTGACACACCTTGGGCAAGGTGCCCAAGCTATTTTTTGTTCATAGAAATTTTTTTGTGTTTCAATGGTCCACTGAAGTACGACTTCGAATAACATTTCATTAAGAAAATGTAATTTGGTAAATCAATGATAGATCCTTAACGTTCAATTCGTTTTTTTTTTTTTTTTTTTTTTTTTTTGAGTACAAGTTGGAAGATTTACACCCTTAATTTTCACTACTTTAAAGTATTTTTTTAGTTCAATAAAAATTAAGATGTAAAATTGGAATTCATAATCTTTTATCATAAACACATTTATAATATTTAAATTATAACCTTTACACTTCCAACAATGTCAACGGAAACCTTTTATTGAAAAAATAGATAGTAGGCAACCAAAAAAAGTAAAATTATTATTTGCCTGAATTTCTGCCGAAGAAGAAAGAAAAATGACAACATAAATTGAAAGAAAAATGGCTACAAAAATGGAAAAGAACATGAACAAAGGGAAATATTTACCATTTGTGAAGAAATATTATTAATTACTTTGCACACCAAGATATAAATTGGAAGTGTAATTTCTAATCATCTCATTGGTTGACTTTGAATTTGTAACGATGGAGAGAATGATGGGTAAACTCAAGAATTATGGAATATTAGATATATGACCTTGAATGATAACAATGCTAGAAGTTCATATTGTAACACACCAGTGTCTATTTATATATAATTATAAAGAAAGTTGGAGATCTTGGTGATCTCAATAATATTATTGATCAAATCCATTATTTTATAATTTTTAGGGGAGGAATTATCGACGTATAATATTATGAAAGTTCAATCTTATCCATAGAATTTTATATGATTTTCTCCCAAATATGAGAAACAGTTCAAGACCACACTTTTTTTTTTTTTAATATAAAGGTAAAATAGGTTTATATACTTTGAATTTTATTTATTTTTCTTATTTAAATTTGAAGTGTTCAATTTTAATCTTTATATTTATTTATTTATTTTTAAATTGTGCCTTTTATTATTACTTTCTTAAAAAAACTACTGCATTGTTCTATACACTTCTAAAATATGTTCACATTTATTTTATTATTTGTACTAAAATTATTAATATTATTGAACTACTTTTAATTAACCTTAAATTTAATATAAGAGTCAAAGTTTAAGTTATTGTGTATATGAAATAGAATTGAATAATTGAAAATTTAGATATTAAAATGAAATAAATCTCAAAATATATGGACTAAATTAGCATTTCAATCTATTTAATAAAAGATATACTTTGGGACAAATTGTAAAGTCTAGTTATTCTTAACAAATTTTAAACTTCAATAAAAAAAATGTTTGAGTTTTAGAGAGGGGGAGATGGAGGATTGATATTGAGAAAATATGATGGAGGCTGCACTGCCAACATCTTTACAATTAAGACCTAATCATGCATACTAAAACAATAAAACTCTAATATAAATTTTGAGCCTACAAAATGAATATAGTGTTGGGAATATAACAAAAAAGTGTTAGTCTCGTATGGACTAAATAAAGAATAGATCTTGATATTAAGCATTTTTTATAAGTAAACAATATCATATTAATGTGAAAATTTTGTCAAAAGTTGTTGGCTCTTAACAAATTATATCAGAGCCGACTTAGTCATGTATGTAGAATCTTTAAGGTATAGAATACTCGTGACTCTCAAAATGTATGACATAATTATAACAAAAATCTGTAGTTAAAGCCACCTCTTGAAGTGCTTCACTTATGGGTGCTTATAGAAATATTTGAATGAGAGATACTTATGAAATTTATTAGTGATTAAGCACATATGAAATGCTCAAGCAAGGAGTGTTTAAGTTTGGTGAATAGTACTTATAAAAGGTTGTTCTAATGAATGATAGGCATTGTGTGCTTAAATATAAATTAGATGGATTCAATTCGTGATTAAGCTACAATAGGCTTAAGTGTATTTAAAAAAAAATTGTGATTGAGCTAAAGTGTGCTTAACTAAGTGTAATTCAAAACATGAATATCCAATGAATAAAACTCGTATATGATATATTTCTTTGTGGAGATGATTGTGTGGAATTCAAATAAAATGTGATCTCGTATTGTTAATTAAGAAGTAGACCTTCAATTTAAGAGGAATAACACATGTGACTTTTTGGATGTAGCATAAAAACAAAGTTATTAAAATCTATGTTCAAAGTGAATATTATCATACGAATCGAATATTTGTCTTCAATTTTGTTCCATACATAGATTAACATTATATATAATAAGCTAATTTAAGTGAACATAGTATTTTATACAATTTGACTACTTCATGAAAATAAAAACTATAAAATATTTAAAGGATATAGATTTGGAAGAATGGGAAGGGGAAGAGGAGATAAAATCATATATTATTTTGTGCAATTAGAAAAGGGGAAGAGGCTGTGTGTTATCGACTGCAATTTATGAGGGATCAAATGGGTCCAACAAATGCAGCCAATTTTGATGCATCACTTTGTAATGGGAATTGTTTGCTTTTAGGCTTAGGATTCCTTTTTTATTTCTTTTTTGTTTTTCTTTTTCTTTTCCCCGACCTTTAGTGGTAGGATTCCTAATTTGAATGTGGGGGAAGTCCTTACATTGGATGTGTGTCTTTATTTTCATTTGGACTTTTCTCTTCATCTTTTATAAAATACTTAAAGAGTTTGCAAAATTATGAGAAAGTTAATTAATTTCTTCTCTAAATTTTTGCACTCATTCATTGCAACATAGTAAGTTTAGTATTTTAACAAACTCTAAGAAAATTATTATACGTGAGATTCCAATATTTAATGTGAAAAATATAATTTAAATCATTGAACTACATGACTAAATTTAAATCCTCATCGTACAGTTTTTAAATATATATATATATATATCCTCATCGTCCAACTTGAAAAAACAAAGTCTAACTATTTAATTTCTTATATTTTATTTTGAGAATTAAGCTTATAAATACACTATTTACTTATCAATTTTATTATTTAGAATAAACTTTTAGCCTATATTTCATAAACCCAACTCATACTTTAGAAATTAAAAAGTAACTTTCAATACCTTATATCTCGAATTTTAGTTTGATCGATAATTCAAATAAACTATTTAAGAAAGATAACTACATATTGAAATAGGTATTCGATTAAATAAATAAAAATTGAATTTAAATTATTATTAAAAAAACAGTATAAAAAATTACGTATTAAAAAAAATCATTAAATTGAAATGGGTATTCAATAAAAATAAAATTAAAATCTGACCAATGGTGAAGTTAAAGGAAAAAAAGGGTTAAAAAACCTTCAAATATCCACATACTATCGAATACTTATTATTTGAAAAAATTATGCTGGATTATTGAATAATTGTAACGAAAGTTTAATAAGGGCTTTATGACTGTCAAATAATAATAATAATAAGGGCTTTGTGACAAGAGAAAGTGAAAAGTGACGACATAGATAATGGACAATGGATTAGATAAATGAAAAAAAGCATGGGACCCAGCTGGATTAGCTTGGATTTCACCGAATGTTAGGGGCAAAATCGATAGCTTAAAAGAAATTTAAGGACCACATTACTTTTGTTCCCACATTTCTTTCTAAATTCCCAATTTTACCACTCTTATTTTGACAACTATATTCTCATCTTGCCCCCTCAATTATTGCATGTTACCATCCTTTGCTATCTTTTTTTTTTTTTTAATTTTTTTTTTTTAAATTTCTCGTAACTATATTATATTGATGATTTCTGTTATGAAAACGATAATCAACATATGTAAAACGAATAATAAACGTGAGAGAAGAAGAACAAATCAACAGAAATTTATGTGGTTTACTAATGTAGTGTTAGCCAGTCTACAAGTAGAGAGAGAGAACAATTTTATTAAGGAGAACCGAATTACAGAGTTACAGAATGAATATCATAGTAAATACAGCTAGGTTTTAATTTGAGTTTATATATAGAATCTCAATAAATCTTATTACAGCGAGATCCCCGATTACTATTCGCAGGGCATTGGCGCGTTCAAGCGGTATCTCAACAATTTCAACCAATAATGAAGTATTTAAACAAATTGAGTTGTTCTAGATTAGACATGTAATCTTCAAAAATAAAATTCTCATCGACCAACAAAAAATAATGTTCTAATTGGTTGTCTTACAAGTTCGAATTTTGCAATATAATGGCCTAGAAGAGAATGTATTTGGAAAGTTTTGACGAATAAGGAAAAATATCAACAAAGACGAGATCTAAGAAGAGGGAAAAGTTTTATATTGAACACATGGAAGGCATTAAAGAATTTTTAGAGCAATGTGGTGAAAAAAGATGTCTATGTAAACATGCATGAACTTACATTTTTGTGGTAGTCTATAGATAATTAAATCGGAGAATCATTTATTGAATTATGGATATTCACTTCCTCATAGACTCTTAATGATTTTTTTTCATGGAGATCGAATTAGTTACCATACCTTAGTACGAAATTTCTACCATTATGCCGTTACAATTTTATAGATCAACAATTGTTGAGTCCATCAATGAAAATTAAGTGAATGATATAGTTAACCTTTTGAATGAGATAGTATTCTCAATTGTTAAAGAAGAAGATAATTTGTTTGAAAATGTGATTTCATCTATTGTTTATGAAAATGATAGTTTAATTAACTTCATCAACCATGATGCAGTGACTCAAGTGGTCAAAGACGTGAGGTGTATAATGTGATGAATTCAATCCATGGTGGAATTAATTTCTTACGAGTTTACTTGACATCCAAATATTGTAGGATCATGCAGTATGTCATGTGACATTAGTCGAGGTGCGCGCAAGCTGGCCCAGACGGTTATGGATATAAAAAAAAGTTTAATAACTTCATTAAAAAAGTTGATGAATGAAGTGTGTAATCAGTTGTATGATGGGCATACATGATTCTCTTCATTGAACTTTTTAGTAAGATTGAAGCACTTTAAGTTTTTAAAGATTAGGGTAATACTTTGTTTGATATGCTTCTAGTGTTGTTAAAAGAAGCATTTCTAATTGATGCAAATATTACCAATTCGTACTACGAATTCAAACAAAAGTTGCACGAGTTAGGGTTGCGTTCTGATTCTTTTATTGCTTGCAAATACGCTTGAGTATTGTTAATTAGTAAAGATTATCTTCAACATCCAATTTGTGGTGAGTCTAGGCATAATTCTGTCTATTTTAAAGGTAGAATATTTTCTCATAAAGTTTTATGTCATTTTCCATTGATATTAAAATTGAAATTGATAATTTACATTAAAAAAATTTATGATTCTAAAATGAGGTGACATTAGAAGCGTGCTGAAGAAGAGTGTATTACCAACAATCTTGCTTATGATGATAGGTGGAAACATTTGATCAAGAATTTCCTGGCTTTGCACTTTAGATCAAATGAAATATTTACTTGAGTCTTTCACATAAATTCAACCCATTGAGAAATATGAGTACTTCCTACAACAGTGACAAGTGATTTTAGTTCCATACCACTCATCTACTTGGAAATGCATGAAGTAAACAAATTTCATTTATATCCTTGCTAATTCTAGATCTAAAATCTCTCGAAGAATGAATTGACATTTACTTTGCAACCATTGATTAATGATTTGAAACAGTTATGACATAAATCAATAGTTGCACATAAATATAATTTCCTTTCTTGAAAACTTTGGACTGAGAATTAACGAATACGTACATGATGAAATTTGTTTACTTCATATATTTCAAAGATAATAAGTTATATAAAATTAACATTGTGTAGGAAGTACCCATATTTTCGGTGTGATATTAGGGTACATGAATGAGCCGATCAACAACTTAATTCTAAAAAATTTGCAGAATCTTAAAGAATATTCAATTCATAATGCATATACGAGATTCGAGAACTCAGTGAAAAACTAAATCTAAGAATGTAAGGCTTAACTAGCAAATTTAAAACCTTAATTTCAGTAATGGGAACATATATTAAAGAAAAGTGATTGAGAAAGAGATGATTAATGTGGGGCAATGTGATTTTTAGAGTTTAATAATATAAAATAATTATAATAATGGTAAAAAAAAAAAAATGAAAACCAGTTTACAGACTCTGATGACATATAATTGCATCCAATGCTCATGCTTCATGATTTTGCTTCCCATCTCCGACCATCATGCCCCCATCTCTTATGATCGTCATCATCAAAAATAAAATAGAATAAGTAAATACCTAAACAAATAAATTTTATTGTATTATATGATATCATATTAAATTTACTTTATTATATCTTTCTGGCTGTCTATACATGTTTTTTTAAATGCAAATTTCAATCTTTTTATGATATATGATTTAACTAGTTACTCTAGGTTAAAATAATTTACTCCTAACCGAGGGTCAGTGGCGCAGTTGGTTATCTTGTCTAGTGTTAATCCATTTCAACTCACAGTCACGAGTTCGAGCCCGAAATCGGTATTTGGCTCTCATATTATTTGAGAGCAATTGTACTCTCTATGTAGGGTTTGTTGATCTCCCTTCCCCCACTTTGTACTAAAAAAAAAAATTAAAATTGAAATATTTTATTCTATCAAAGTTTTTTCATAAAAAAATCAACATTAAAATTGAATAGCATAATACTTTGGGAAAGTATACTATAATTTACATTGAAATTGTCACAAGTGAGTATCTCCAACACAACATTCCCCCTCAAGATGACACCATATATAGAAGACCATCTTGAAATTGATTTGATCCGAATTTTTGTCCCGCCTTTTTTTTAAGCTGCATGGGGTCCACACCCACTTTAGAATTCAAAATTTGGGAACCAATAACTCACATGAAGCTCTAATACCATATTAGAGAATATGAGGTTCCACCTCAAAATCAATGGACAATGAGGAGATTAACACATATCCTTTATAAACATGTTAAAGAATTCTTATCTTTCCAATGTAAGACAATTGCCACAAGATGAATATGTCCAACATTATGCCTTTGAAACTACTATTTTCGTTGGGGGTAGACTATGATTTATGATCAAGCTGTATATATATAATTTGTTTTTTGAATTCTAACAAAAATATCTTCATTACTCAATCTTATTTAAAGTCCAACCTATTTGAACTATAAAAAGGAGAAAAAACCACTGATTTCTTGGTATTTTTGTTCTTTTCGCTCGTTTTTGAAAAGAATTCTTTTAGAAAAAGACAGAGTAAGAGAAAAATAATAGAAAGAAGAATAAAATGAGATGGCATCAAAGTGATCTTGTTAATTGGTATAAATTTTTTTAATGAAGTTGAAAGTTTATCGAAATTGATAATAAAATCAACCTGAAAATTAGTTTGTTCTCCATTTTTTTTAATCTAATTTGTTCTCCGTTCTTTATACACATACCCCCCACACACACACACACATATATATATATGACACCTTGCGCATGGTTACCTTTATTTTAAAAATAGACAGAATTTTTTTAGCGATCATAAACTAAATTTTGTTCCGAATGTCTTTTTAAAAAAATTTGGGAGTTATTAAAAAAAGTTCGAGATAGTTAACACATTTGATCTTAAATTAACTATAGGAGTATGGGGTAGTCGAGAACTTGGATTTGGAAAATTTGCTCATTTCAAAAGTCTTCAATTCGAGATTTATTTATAACATTAATTTGTAGACACCTCACATAAAACTAGAAATGACAATGAGACTGACATTAATTTCAAAAATTAAAATTTAGTTTCTATGATTTTAAAACATTAGAATTTACCCTTATATGACTTTATAAAAGTTAAAATATAGTCTTTATTATACTTGATGTATTAAATACATGAAACTAACTATTAAAGCATAAATGCTTTAAAAAAAAAAACTATTAAAGCATAAATGATATGATTTTTTTGTTTGTTATACTAGTCATAATTTCGTCATTGAGACTAAATAACTGACTTTTAATTTTTAAGTACTTAATTTGCTAACAATTAGAAATGATAATGTTTATCTTTTAGGTTTTATCAAATCATAAAAACTAAATTCTAGTTTTTGAAATTATAAAAATAAAATATATATTTTCTAAAATCATGAGAACTAAACTCTCTAACTTTCTTCGAGGATTAAACTCATATTTTACCCAAAAATCAAACTTGTAAGTTAAAAAGGCATGTTTGGTCGATAAGTGTAATTGGAATTAATTTTTTTTTAGGGGTTTGTATATTTCTCACATTACATTGGTAATAATGATATTTTATTATAGTAATAATTAAAAAACAATAGGTAGCATTTAAAGCAAAGATCAATATAAATCCAAGGAATGGTGAGAGAGAGCAGAGGATGACACATTTTTGCAACCCTTTGTGGGGTTCAGAAATAAAGAAGGAAAATGACAGTTGTGCCCTGTTGGAAGCTTTGCTAAAGACCAAAAGTCTCTATATGGATAACACTTTTTAAAGTAAAAAAGAAAAAGATTCTGAAGCTGCTGTGAGAGGGAAATTTATATATGGAAATGAAATTGTAAACAAATCTGATCCAATTCAATGTATAAAGCTGAACCCCACAGACAATATGGGGCTGACCTTCCACTTCTTCCATTGCTCATCAATTTCAGACACAATTCTATATATGTCACTGGTAAACTCTAGTGCCTTAAAAATATAAAATCAAATATTAAATTGATTGTAAGTGACTAAAGATATGTTTTGAAATATTTTTTAAACATATAAACATGATCTTTAATCATTTTAAAATAATTCTTAAAATGACTTTAATGCTAAAATGCGGAGAGTTTTAGTGACATGGTGTATAACTAATTTAATTACTACAGTTACAAATTTGAATGTCCAAACCACAATTGTTGTTTTGAGTTAAAAAAATAATGACTATAGCAAATGTACCAAAGTTATTTTTAATGAAAAAGAATTTATTAAATCCATGTTTTATAATCCTTTCATTTTTTAATGAAGTTTATGAATATTACCTTTCACTCATGAATTTCCATGTTTTAAAAAATTACAGTCAAACTTCCTTGACAATATAAAACGAGCAATTTTAAAAATAAAAACTTATTTTGGTTAGGTTTGGTTTTTGAAATTTGATTAAAAGCTTAAATAATTCCTAGATGATGTGCACACTATAGGGTGTTTGTTTTAAGAGAAGGTGAGATGAGGTGAGGTGTTGAAGCTCAACACCTTGTTTAGCCCAAGGAATTCTTCACCTCACATCATCTCATCTCATTTTCTCTTTTTTTTTTTTTAAATTTAATTTTTTTTCATCTTTATATATATATATACTTATTTTATGTTTGATATATTTTTTTAATAATATTATTATTTTAATATATTAATATATAATTATAATAATTATACTATTATTATATTAAATGTTTATTTAAATATATTTGAATTTTAAAAATTAAAATAAATAGATATATATTATCTCTTAATATATGACGTTAAATTTTTATATTTTTATTCATTTTTTAATCGTCTTTAATAACAAAAAAAAGTTAAAGAATTTAAATTGTTTAGAGATAGACTATAAATATCATATTTAAAAATTAATAATTAAAAGTTATGTGTTTATTTTTAATATTAATAGTAAATATATCAATTTATTATTAAAATAAAAATTAAATTTAAATAATTTATACACATTGAATTTTTATTGGTAGTTTACAATAGATTTAAAAGTATGAACTTATTTTCAATCAACTTAAAAATATTAAACTTATTTTGTTTGTTAAAAAAATGAGATTCAAATTTTATACTCTTTGTATTCAACGTTGCACTTTGAAATAATAGTAAGAGTGAATATATTTTTTTTAAAGGATAAATTAATTTAAATAATTTTGAGAGTCTTGATTGTATATACAAAAAATCATTATAAATTTCAAGACTTGTATGAGTCATAGGGATTGAGATCTATTCTTCTTAATAAAAAAAACAATAAATTTCAAAATTTAAGGGATATTTTATTACATAATTATCATCAAAATGTGACCAAGTTCTCTTTTAACTACAAAAAAACAATAAATAAATTTTTTTAGGGGTGTCTATGGTTCCCTAGAAGTATCAATGACTAATAAGATAAATATATTTAATTTATTATTACCTATTAATTAGTATAATTTATTAAAAAAATTTTGATCTTCGACAACTATGAATATGAATATGAATATATAAAAAGCATAAGAAAATAATTTTTTTTAAATAAAATAAAAATTGGTATCAAGATTTTATAATGACTAGTTTAACCAAATGGTTTTATTTTTATTTTTTAATAGATAGAATCTTGGCATTTTTTAATTTTTTTTATTAGTTAGGTCTAATAAATCTTTAAAAAAAAAGTTATTAACGATGTACAAATATTTTAGATTAGTCAAACTTTATTTTGGTGGTGTGAAATTTTTTTTTTCTCATAATGTTTTTTAATTAAACAATATTTAAGTATAAAATATTAGAAACTTTTAACCTCATGGTTATTATGTCATACATAATATCTTTTGAAACTATGTTTTTTTTAATAAAAACATTAATATGATTAAGGGTGCTTAATATTAAATTTATATTACTTACATTTTATTTATGATAGTAGTTATATTTACCTACTTATTATATTAATAGCTAAATATTTGAGAATAATTATTTTTTTTAAAAATAAAAAGAACAATTTTATTGTTAAAAAAAAGAACATTAAAAAAAACATATCTTAACATCTCATCTCCTCCCTCTCCATCCCAAATAAGGTTTTGCTGTCATCTCATCTTATCTGTCTGCGCCACAAACACCCCAAACAAGGTTTTTCTGTCATCTCATCTCACCCCAAACAAGATTTTCTGCTATCAATATCTCATCTCATCTCACCTGAAGACAAACACTCTGAAAATGAGAAAAAAACAAGTTTAATTTGAAAAAATAAAAAATATATATATATATATATATATATATATTATCAAAAGTTTTTGGAAATTGATCTTGTCCCAAATTCTCAAAGCAGCTCATAGTACGTCCTCATAAAGATTTTATTGTGTATATCGAGATTACTTAGTACTAGGTGATAGAATTTATAGATTAAAGCTCGTGCTTATAATTTGAACAGTTATTCTTTGTTGTATTTTGATTATTTGAACGTATTTTAAATTGACTTGGACTTACATTGTTTTTTATTTTCCAAGCTTTATTATAACGAGGGTTTGTAAACTGTTCAAGATTTATATTGTTTTTCCAAAGTTCAAATTTTTGCTTGATATGAGATCAGTTTTCTTGAAAGTTTATTTCTCATGAAATAATCCAACAATAAACTTTAATTTTTAGATCACTTTTTCGTTTTAAAATGGACTTGAGTTTATTTTGCATGTGAGAGAAATATGAATACTTTGTTTTTCATGATTAGAGTGACTAAAGTATCATTTTGAGTTTATGTTGATTTGTAGATTTAATTTAGAATTGATGTAATCTAAAAGTGATTCTTTGTTTAGTATCCAAATAATTAAAATATATGAGAGATGTGCTTATTAATAAACTAAATAGGTAAAAAATCAATTATTTATAAACTAAATAGGTAAAAATCCGTTAACCTAAGTTCTTAGTTCTTACCCTAACACTCAATTCTCAACCATCATCATGTGGCCCAAAATAGTTCTAACTGAAAAAAGGCCCAAAATAATTCAGATCACAATCCATAAAGCCCAAATTATGGAAGCCCATTAGTTGAAAAAACAGTTAAAAATTTTGGATGGAAAACAAAACTTGGGTTCGGGTTCGGGTTCGGGTTCGGGTCAATGCCTTTGATGGCATATTATCCTATTATTTCGGGTCGGGTCTAGAGGATCGGTTGTGCTTCTTCTCTTCCCTATGGCACGCGATACATCGTTCCGGCACCGATTGAGTTCCGATGAGAAATATTCCGGTGGCTTAACCATCAATTTCAAAATCCGATCAGTCATTCTGTTAGATTAACGACGGAACTGTGAAGTTGTTGCAAAGCAGAGACTTCCACTGCAGCTCAGGTATATATCACAGATCCAACTCGATGGCTCTAATTTGTTTCTTTGAAATTTTCAAGAATTTGTGCATTTTAGGAACCGGATTCTGTGTTGCAAATCAAACAAACCACTTGTCTAAGTCCTGCAAAACAAGTTCATGTTGTTCCTTTGGATTCCCCTCAACTCTAAAACCAACGATAACATATAATAATCATTTTTTTTATACATCTCTCGTAGCTCCAATTAAAGTTCCCTCTTGCGATCATCGTCGCTTAGAATTTTCCTAGTGGCCTAGTGGTCAAGAGAGTTTTAAGTTTCATCGAGGAATTAAGTTTCTACGGGTTTCCTTTTCCAACATCCAAATATTTTAGGGTTGGGAGTACATAGGGTGATAATGGTCCAGGTGTGCGAAAGCTAATTTGGATAGTCACCAATATCAATAATAAATAAAAAGATTGTCTCCAAAGGGTGGTGCAATGGTCGAAGGCTTGGACTTTGAAGATGTGCTCTCTTCGTCCTAGGTTCGAGACTCACTTGTAACATTAATTTGTAGACATCTCTCATGTTTCCATTGACATCTTCCATGTTTCCATTTCTTTGATGTTTTTCGGTGCTTGTCCTAAGGACGGGCGTGGTTACCTTATTTTAATAATAATAAATAATAATGATAAAAAAAAAAAAGACAGAGAAAATCTCTACGAATCACCACATAACTTCTTTGTTAATGGGGCATGTCACTTCTAAATCATTTTATAACATCAATTTTTATGGGATCTAGATAAGTATTTGATCATCTTTCTGTTTGCTTTATCTTTAACATTTTAGCTTGTCATGTTTATTGAATAAAAAAGAAAATATTACGCTAGGACTAGGTTATTTTTGTCATGGAATAAAAATAATCTCTTCCAGCCACACAAATACAAAAGTCAGAAGAAAGAAATTTTTTTACTGAGGAAGTAATATTTTTATGTTTCTCATCAGCTTTTAATCCAAACATTTGTTATGCAAAGAAATTGGATCCTTGATCACATGTATCACTAACATTTGTAATGAAGCCTCAATTTACTCCTCAACAAGGGCAAATAACAGCTAGGCTTCGATAGTTTACTCCAACACATACATTTTAATTGAAAAAGACACTTGATTTTTCTTATAGCTCTGCACTTATAAAGCTTGTATTCTACGAGTTTAACTCCCTTGTGTTTTTTTTATTCAATAACATTGTGATGGTAATTTGAATCCTTAATTTCTTGAATACTCAGTTATTTGTTATGACAATGAGCTATCCTATCGGCATTGAATTCCCTGTTGATCAAGTATTGTCTTAATTTTCATTTTCACTCTGTCCATCAAAGTTTCATTATCATACATACCTTTGATACAACCAGAACCATTGTTGATTTCTTTTTTTTTTTTTGGAAAGACAGCCATTCTTGAAACTAAGAATGTGTTTCTTGATTGTTTTTAGGCTATAATAATACCGATGTTTGTTCTAGATTCTGCTACAAGTGTCTTTACAAACAATATCAGAATAACATGCAAACATTATCTCAGGTGAGGCAAAACAGAATCAAAGCACTCAAATAAAAAATTAGATGATGAAGGAAAATTCCCTTTGTTACAAAAGGAGAAGAAAGAAAACAGAGTATGAAGAAGAACAACAAAAAATTTATGTGATTCAGACAAATTCAGCCTGCAGCCACAGTGTAAAAATTTATGAAGTTCTTCCAAGGTAAATCTTAAGTTACAAGACACTCTTTAAATTTTTGTGACTTTAGTATTGCATTTGAGATTGTGATTAGATATCGTGAAGTTCCACTTCCATCTGAATCCTTCTTACCTTCTCAATGTGGAATCCTCGACACAGCCTTATACTGATTTGAGAGACCTCGTTGGTTATAACCACAAAGGCAACCGTCATACTCATATCTCTTGTCGTAAAAGCTGTTCAATAGAAATCTCATTAAATGAGAATTCAACAAGAAGGGGTTTTGGAACAAGAAATTCCCGAGCCACATGTTGCATTGAAGGTCGAGCTTTTGGATTTGGGTGGAGGCATGCCAAGGCCAGTGTTAATGTGAGAACTATATTCTGTGCAACTCCCACTTCGATTAAAGGAGATCTTAGACGTGGGTCTAATAAATCCTTGATGGTTATTTGAGGAGTACACTTGGACCATAAGTTATTCAATAATTCTCCAGGATGTTTTCCCAGTATTATTTCTAATGCCACCACTCCAAAGCTATACACGTCACATTTTTGTGTAATGGCCATGGTATATGCAATTTCAGCATAAAAGTAGTTCAAACACATTAAAACTTAGAATATGAGTTATAAAAAAATATTTATACCAACCATAACGAGTATGACCTTATGGTCAATAGAAACTTAAGTAACTAAGAGAGATGATGAGTTGCATCTATGATGGCAACCTACTTAGTAAATAATTTTTTATGAGTTTCTGTGATATAAAAATATTATAGGGTCAAGCGGTATGTCACGTGATAGTAGTTGAGCTGCACGTAAGCTGCCTCGGGTAATCACGAATATAAAAAAAGAATCTATAAATCATTAAAGAACAATATTATATGTTCACTTAACTATCATGGAATGACTTAATAGTCAAGAGGATCTTGAAAAACTAAGAGGTGATATGTTAAATCCATAGTAACCAACTACCTAAGATAGTTTCTTATGATTTTTCTTGATATCCAAATGTTGTTGGGTCAGACAGTATGTCCCGTAACAATAGTCCAGAGGCATGCAAGCTGGTCTGGACAATCATAAATATAAAAAAGAAATAAAAATAAAAATTGAATGTTCACCTGGAGCAATATACCCATAAGTGCCACCAATGGTTGTTTGATAGGATGAATCAATGCCAATCAATCTTGCAATGCCAAAATCTGATAAAAATGCTTCTAGCTTGGAGTCCAAAAGTATATTGCTAGTTGTGACATCTCGATGAATGATGGGTATGGTGCAATCGTGATGTAAGTAGCACAAAGCATCTGCCACTTTACTGATGATGTTTATTCTCTTCTTCCAGTTCAATTCCACTGCTTCCATGTCATTGCTCAACACCCAAAGTAGGCTTCCCCGCTCCATGTATTCGTAAATGAGAAACATGCAGCGATTATGGATGCAGTATCCATGAAGTTTGATGATGTTCTTATGGCGTACCTGTTTTAGCATGTCTACCTCATTCTAGAAACTCCTGAAAAGAGCCATCTCGTGGGCTTCGTAGGTATGAAGCTTCTTCAAAGCTACAACTTTACCTGTTGGAAGAGTTGCTCTGTAGACACTTCCATATCCGCCTGCGCCAATGCAATATTTAATGTTAAAATCCTCTGTTGCTTCGATTATGTCTTCGTATGCAATGCTGCCATCGTAATCCCATATTGAAAACATGTTTCCATGCTTATCTGATTTCCTTACTACATTAGTCGTAGTAGTAGTAGTAGTATTGATCTTCGTCATTGCGTAAAGGAAGCCAACGTAAACAATTAAGAATAGAATTGAAGCTGGAAGAATAATCTTTAACTTTTGGAGATCACTCTTACGTTTCTTTGGAGCAGGATAGTGAAACTGAGGACAATTCATAATTATATCGGGAACTCGTCCTTGGAAAGAGTTATTTGATAAGTCGACAGTTAGACGAAGAGGGAAATTGGGAACATAGCCTGTGAGATTATTGAAGGTGAGGTTCAATATGTTACAATATGGCAAATCTCTTAAGTTCAGGTTGACAGAGGGAATTTGGCCATCGAGGGAGTTGTGGCTAAGGTCAATTGTCACTTCATAATTATTGTGAAACAGATCAAATAAGGTGGAGGGAATGGACCCAGTGAGTTGGTTGTAGCTCACATTTAGATTTGTCAAACTTTTGGAGTGTCCAATTTGTGGGGGAATGGATTGACTGAAGTTGTTTGAAGCGAGATCCAACATATACAAGTGGGTGAGATGAAAAATGGAAGAAGGGATTGGTCCAGTGAGCATATTATTGAATAGAGATAGATCTCTCAAATTTGTCAAATTCCCTATTTCAAAAGGAATTACACCATTCAACATGTTTCCACCTAGAAGCAATGACTCCAAATTTGTCAAGTTTCCTATTACTGAAGGAAGCTGACCTATAAGATTATTGTTAGATAAATCAAGATAGGTGAGTTGGGAGAGATGTGTTATTTGAAGAGGAATTATCCCTTCCAAACTAAAAAAAAAAAGAAAGATAAACATAAATAAATCAAATCAATGAAGGAAGAGAATCAAAAAAATAAAATAAAGAAAGGAAAAGAAACTTAAACAAAAGAAAAATGGAAAATAAATAAAAACGAAGAGAATTCAGAAAAGTAATAATTAAAATCTTGGAGGGCCAAGACCATTGAAGCATTTCAATTCTTAAAATCTAATATGGATTCGTTAATAAATATAGGTAAAATTAAAAATTTTGGGGGCGCCAGCCCCCCAGTCTACACTACGATCCGCCACTGGTGGTATGTGTCGTGGCAATAGTCTAAATGCGTGCAAGCGGACCACTCAGTCAATCACGGATAGAAAAAAAAAAAAAAATGATATGTTCACCTGGAGCCATATATCCACAAGTGCCGCCAATGGTTGTATGATAGGATGAATCAATGGCAAGCAATCTTGCAATACCAAAATCTGATAAAAAGGCTTCAAGCTTGGAGTCCAAAAGTATATTGCTAGTTGTGACATCTCGATGAATGATGGGTATGGTGCAATCGTGATGTAAGTAGAACAAAGCATCTGCCACTTTACTGATGATGTTTATTCTCTTCTTCCAGTTCAATTCCACTGCTTCCATGTCATTGCTCAACACCCAAAGTAGGCTTCCCCGCTCCATGTATTCGTAAATGAGAAACATGCAGCGATTATGGATGCAGTATCCATGAAGTTTGATGATGTTCTTATGGCGTACCTGTTTTAGCATGTCAACCTCATTTTGGAAACTCTTGAAAAGAGCCATCTCGTGAGCTTCGTAGGTATGAAGCTTCTTCAAAGCTACAACTTTACCTGTTGGAAGAGTTGCTCTGTAGACACTTCCATATTCACCAGTGCCAATGCAATATTTAATGTCGAAATCCTCTGTTGCTTCGATTATGTCTTCGTATGCAATGTTGCCATCGTAATCCCATATGCAGAACATGTTTCCATGCTTATGTGATTTCCTTATTACACTACTAGTAGTAGTAATATTGACCTTCATCATTGCATAAAGGAAGCCAATGTAAACAATTAAGAATAGAATTGAAGCTGGAAGAAAAATCCTCAACAATTGGAGATCTATTTTATTTTTATTTTTTGAAATTTTCAACATTTGGAGATCAGTTATAGGATTTTCTGGAGTAGAGGAGGGAAGCTGAGGACAATTCAGAAATGGATAGGGAACGGGTCCTTGAAAAGAGTTATTTGATAAGTAGACAGTTAGATGAAGAGGGAAATTGGGAACAGAACCTGTGAGATTATTGAAGCTGAGGTTCAATATGCTACAAAACATCAACTCGCTTAAGTTCTTGTGAACAGAGGGAATTTGGCCATCGAGAGAGTTGTGGCTAAGGTCAAGTATCACATCGTTATAATGATAAAAGAGATCAAATAATGTTGAGGGAATGGATCCGGTGAGTTGGTTGTAGCTCACATTTAGAATTGTCAAACTTTGGGATTGTCCAATTTCTGGGGGGATGGATTGACTGAATTTGTTTGAAGCCAGATTCAACTCAAACAATTGGGTGAAATTAAAAAGGGAAGAAGGGATTGGTGCAGTGAACATGTTATTGAATAGAGATAGAACTCCCAAATTTATCAAATTCCCTATTTCAAAAGGAATTGCACCATCCAGCATGTTTCCACCAAGAAGCAATGACTCCAAAATTGTCAAGTTTCCTATTCTTGAAGGAAGCTTACCTGTAAGATTATTGTGAGACAAGTCTAGATGAGTGAGTTTGGAGAGATGGGTTATTTCAGAAGGAATTAAACCATTCAACATGTTTCCACCAAGAAGCAATGACTCCAAATTTGTCAAGTTTCCTATTCTTGAAGGAAGCTGACCAATAAGATTATTGTGAGATAAATCAAGATAGGTGAGTTGGGAGAGATGTGTTATTTGAAGAGGAATTATCCCTTCCAAACTAGTCCCAGACAGAGAAAGAGAAACAAGGTTGGGTAAAGATGAGAATTTCAAGCTCTGTAGAGTGGAATGAATCGGCAACTTCCTAGACAACCTAATCTTTGTAACACTTCCCGAATCATCACAAATTATTTCGCCCCATTCACTACAACGCCTCGAGATATTGTAATAGCCGCTGTTCCACCAACCACTATTAAGTAAAGCATCAGCTTCAACCTCAAGTGCTGAAGCTAATTTAGAAGCATTGTCCGCTAATACAATAATAGAATTGCAAGACAAATTGCACAAAACAACTACAGACCAAATGGAAATCAACTTTGCCATTTACCTGCTGCCCCTTCCGATTCCGTACAACAAACCAGTTCTTCAAGTTTGTAGATCAGTAGAGACCTGAAAGTTTCGGGGTGACATGTTCATTTGAATATTTGGGAAAATTCTGGGCTGCATCTACATGTTTGTATCTTTGACTCAATCATTACAAACGCTTTTAATTCTACCAAGAAAACTAAAAAACAGCTTTTTGAAAATTCTCATGTACACATTGTAACAGCGACTACACTCCTACCTTCCTAATGGAAATGTAGAAAACAAATAAACATTGAAAATTTGCCCCATTTATGATTCATTTTAGTCCCTTCTTAAAAAGTAGTTTGTTTATATACCAAAAATAATTTATGTTTGACAATTTCTTTTTTTGATACCGAGCTTTTTGGGTGATAACTAAAAATCAAATTATGAGAGTTTATGCCGAAAATAGAAATATCATATTGTTAAGGGACAGAAAATCCTGGACCAATCTTTACACTGGTAATGTATGATATTGTCCATTTTGGACATAAGCTCTTGAACTTTATTTTTAATTTCACTAAAAGGGATTCATACCAATGAAGATATTTGTACTCTCTTATAAATTCATGATCCACTCTTTATTTAATTAATATAGGATTACACTTAGTTTGTATTCTCGACCCATAGCAATGTGGATACTGGTGAAACTTTTTTTTGAAGCTATAACACTAGTGTTGATTCGGTTTTGCCTCACCTGAGATAATGCTTGCATGTTAGTCTAATATGGTTTGCAAGACATGTGCAGGCACTGAAACAATCAGAAGATGAAGGAAAATCTCTTTGTTTTTGAAACAAGGATGTAATGACACAAGTGAGTCTCGAACCCGGAATCTTGAAGGGAACATACCTTCAAAGTCCAAGTCTTTGATAAGGTTGGGCTTAAGACTCTATGTTAGCAATTACTTGGAGAGTAAGTTAGAGACTAGGTTTATAAATAGAGTGAGTTAGGTTAGGGTTTAGGATCGAAATTATTGAGTTATTGAGTGATTTATTGTACGGCTCAAAAGATTCTCTTGAGAGGGGAGGTTCCAAGACCTATCAAAACTTGGCTTATCTTTATTCTTTTACTTTTAATATAATCTAGATCCTGGATCATATCAATTGGTATCAGAGCAGTTTGGATTCCTGGTTGTAGAGATGGACCAGGAAGAGGTTCGTTTATTTCGAGAGGCATTGTTAAGTTTGATGGCCTCGGTTGATTCTCTAAAAAAAAAATCAGAGAAGGGGTAGCTTCAATGAAAGAATATCTCAGAAAATGAGAAGAGATGAGGTAAAGAACAACTTGGGCAAACAAGGTGTTGAGTTTCAACATCTCATCTCATCTTAAAACAAACACCCCATGTCGGACTTGACTCATCCTAAGAACCGTCTACCACGACAAAAGCCTACAACCCCCAACCAACGATTCTTACATTATGATCAAATTTATATCAAACCAAAATTTGTTCCTATAATTTTGTTGTTATAATGTTTGAGTTAAAATAAAATTAACCAAATAAATTAAACCTAACAAATCTAGCAATAAAGTTTCATTTTCGCGTTTGCTTCAAGTTGTCATCATAGCAAAGGTTTAAGCTTTTTAATTCAAGAAACTACAAAAACGTCTAAGAAAAACAAAACCGATATTTGATATAGCATGTTGAGGCAAGTTCCCATGTTTTGTTGACCATCTCAAACTTGGGTTGCAGGTTCGGGTCAAGAACTCGGGTCGGGTCTTCCGGTCAGTTGCGACTTCTTCCTCTCTAGGGCACGCGATACGTCAAGATCGCACCACCTATCCCAACGTTCCGGCCACTGATTGGCGAATAAGGCGGTGGCGGAATCCTCAATGCAAAATTCCGATCAGTCATTCTGTTCAATTAACGGCGGAACTGTGAATTTGTGGCAGAGAAGAGACTTCCACTACCACACAGGTAAATATCTGAGATCCAACTCGATGGCTCTCATTTGTTGCTCTGAAATTTGCAAGAATTTGTGCATTTCAAAAAACTGGATTCTGTGTTGCGAATCAAACCAACCACTTGTCTAAGTCCTACCAAATAACTTCATGTTGTTCCTTTGGATTACTCACTGAACTCTACCCATTTAATTTAATTCTCTTGTGTTCTATCAAGTATGATCCTGATTTTCACTTTCACATATCAAAATTTCATTACCATATTATGCTAATGCATGCAAACAAAATTCCACGGGGTGATATAAAGTTTCTTGGTTGATAATCAAAAACAAAGTCACAATAGGCAATATCATATCCACAATTGGTGAAACTTTTTTTTGTAGGCACATTCTTGGAACTAAGACTGTGATTCTTGATTGTTTGTAGGCTATAATACCAGTCTTGATTCTGATACACTACACATGTCTTGCAAACCATATTAGACTAACATGCAAGCATTATCTCAGGTGAGGCAAAACCGAATCAATCAGCAGATGAAGGAAAATCTCTTTGTTACAAAAGAAGAAAGAAAAATAGAGTATGAAAGAAGAACAGCAAACCCAAATTCAGCAAGCACCCACTATGCAAAGGGGAATGAAAGTTCTTCCAAAGTAAATCTCAGGTTACAATACACTCTCTCTTGACTCTTTGTTATTTTAGTATTGCATTTCAGATTGTGAATACACTCACTCTCCTTATCATATCTCTTGTCGTAAAAGCTGTTCAATAGAAATCTCATTAAATGAGAATTCTACTAAAAGGGGTTTTGGAACAAGAAATTCCCGAGCCACATGTTGCATTGTAGGTCGAGCTTTCGGATTTGGTCGGAGGCATGCCAAGGCCAACGTCAATGTGAGAACTATATTCTGTGCAACTCCAACTTCGATTAAAGGAGATCTTAGACGAGGGTCTAACAAATCCTCAATGCTTATTTGAGGAGTAGACTTCGACCACAAGTTGTTCAATAATTCTCTAGGATGTTTTCCCATTATTATTTCTAATGCCACCACTCCAAAGCTATATACGTCACATTTTTCTGTAATGGCCATCGTATATGCAAATTCTGCACAAAAAAAGTTCAAACACATTAAAACTTAGACTGTGTTACAGAATAATATATTTACCATTATGGAGTGACCAAGTGGTCAAGAGAAATTTAAGGTGATTATTTTAATTCATAATGGTCATCTGTCTAATAATTAATTTCTTGTGAGTTTCTATGTCATCTACATGTTATAGGGTTAGACAGTCTGTCCTGTGACAATGTACGAGGTACAGATAAGTTGGTTCTGACAGTCACGAATATATGAAAAAAGAATCTATAATTAAAGAACAATATTATATGTTCACCTAACCATTATAGAACGACCTAGTGGTAAAGAGGGACTTGGAGGAACTAAGAGGTGATATGTTGAATGTATGTTTGCTAGCTACCTAGAAGTTAATTTTCTACGGGTTTGTCAAGTTGGAGAATCAGACGGTATATTCTGTGACAATAGTCTAATTTGTGTGCAAGCTGCCCAAGAGATTGAGAGTCACGGATATAAAAAAAAACAAATAAAAATTATATGTTCACCTGGAGCCATATATCCACGAGTGCCACCAATGGTTGTATGATAGGATGAATCAATGCTAAGCAATCTCGCAATTCCAAAATCTGATAAAAAGGCTTCAAGCTTGGAGTCCAAAAGTATATTGCTAGTTGTGACATCTCGATGAATGATGGGCATGGTGCAGTCGTGATGTAAATAGCTCAAAGCATCTGCCACTTTACTGATGATGTTTATTCTCTTCTTCCAGTTCAATTCCACTGCTTCCATGTCATTGCTCAACACCCAAAGTAGGCTTCCTCGCTCCATGTATTCGTAAATGAGAAACATGCAGCGATTATGGATGCAGTATCCATGAAGTTTGATGATGTTCTTATGGCGTATTTGTTTTAGCATGTCAACCTCATTTTGAAAACTCTTGAAAAGAGCCATCTCGTGGGCTTTGTAGGTATGAAGCTTCTTCAAGGCTACGACTTTACCTGTTGGAAGACATGCTCGGTAAATGCTTCCATATCCGCCAGTGCCAATGCAATATTTAATGTCAAAATCCTCTGTTGCTTCAATTATGTCTTTGTATGCAATGTGTCCATCGTAATCCCATATGGAAAACATGTTTCCATGCTCATATGATTTCACAACTACTTGAGAGTAGTATTGAACTTCGCCATTCTTTGAAAGGCAAGAAAGTAGCCAACAGAAAAAAATATGAATAAAAGAATGCAAGGAAGAAGAATTTTCCACATTTTGAGAGTTTTGCGATATTCTGTAGGACACGAGTGAAGCTGAGGATCATTGCCACACAGTTGTTCGTTGCCAAAAACTACAGAGGCACTAAAACGTTTCAGAAATTGATCGGAAACACGTCCTTGGAGCGAGTTATTTGATAAGTCGACATTGCTTAGAAGAACAAGGAAATCAGGAACCGAGCCTGTTAACTTATTGAAGCTGAGGTCCAATATGATACTAAGTTGCCTCCCTTAAGGTCGTCATTTTAGCAAAGGGAATTTGGCCATCGAGGGAGTTGTGGCTAAGGTCTAGCATAAGTTCATAACTAGAAAAGAGATCAAATAAAGTGGAGGGAATGGACCCAGAGAGTTGGTTGTATCTCAAATTTAGATTTCTCAAACTTATGGAGTGTCCAACTTCTAGGGGGATGGACTCACTGAATTTGTTTGAAGCGAGATTCAAGTCAGACAAGTTGGTGAGGTGAAAAATGGAAGAAGGGATTGGTCCATTCAGTGCATTGTTTTGTAGGAAAAGATGCGTCAAGCTTTTTAGGTTTCTGATATTCAAAGGAATGAAACCAATGAAATAGTTCTGTGAAAGATCTAATCTCTGCAAGTGAGGTAAATGGAACAAAGTGGATGGGAGAGGGCCATTGAGGTTGTTACGATCCACAGAAAGAAAATTTAGAGTGTTCAAATTTCCAATCGTGGATGGAATTGGACCAGTGAACATATTGTCGGATAGAGATAGAAAATTCAAATTTGTCAAAATCCCTATTTCAGAAGGAATTACACCATTCAACCTGTTTCCACCCAGAAGCAAGGACTCCAAATTTATCAAGTTCCCTATTACTGAAGGAAGCTGGCCTATGAGATTATTGTAAGATAAATCTAGATGGGTGAGTTTGGAGAGATGTGTTATTTGGAGAGGAAATGTACCTTCCAAACCAGACCCAGAGAGATCAAGAAACACGAGGTTGGGAAAAGAAGAAAAGTTCATGTTCTGTAGAGGGGAATGAATTGAGAACTTCCGATGAAAGCGAATCGTTGTGATACTTCCCGAAGCATCACAAGTTAGCTCGTTCCATCCGCAACGCCTCGAGATACTGGGATTGCTCCACCAACCACTGTGAAGTAGAGCATCAGCTTCAAGTTGAAGTGAAGCTGATTTAGAAGCAACTACCAATTCAACAATGAAATTGCACAAAACAACTACACACCACATGGATATCAACTTTGCCATTAATTACCTACCTCCCCCCCTTCCGATTCTGTACTTCAAATTTGTTGGAGTAGCTAGAGAGAGACCTGAGAATTTCTTGGGCGAGATGTTCATTCAAACTATTTGGGGAAATTCTGGGCTGCATCTACATTTTTGCATCTTGAAGTCAACTGAATGACCATGACAAATGCATTCAATTCTTCGAATAAAAGTCAAAAATAGCTTTTCAAGATTCTTATGTACAGTCAGTACACTTGAAACCATTTGTCATAGGTAAAAAAACATAGCTTTTGAAAATTTGCGGGTTTTGATAATCATTTTAAATACTAAATAACTACTTTTTTATATGTATTTTTTTAATAAAAAAAATTCGAACTTTGTTTGGTAATTGTTTTGAGGGAATTTTTCTATTTTTTTAATTTTTAGGTTTAGGGTTTAGTTTCAATTTGGTCCTTATATATTAATAGACCCCTGTTTGATAACTTTTTTGTTTTTTGTTTATGAAATTTAAATCTACATATCAATTATGTTTATTTTTAGTTCTTTGAGATAATAAAATAGTTAGTTACATTAAGTAATATTGACTAAAACGATGATTGATTGGACTAATTTTCAATAATTGATGAAGCGATTGTTTTAATTTTAATGTGAATTGAATTCTTAAAAGAAAATAAGTATAGAAGTAAACTAAAAAAACATGAATATTATTGAAATTGTCAAGAATAAAAGTGTTAGGAGCAAATTGAAACTAGAACTCAAACAAAAAATATGTCTAGATTTGAAAATGAGATTTGTAAATAAATATTTTTTTACTAAAGATTTATATTTAAGGTTTTGGAAATAAAAATATGTCAGCACAGGTTTATGAATACTATGTTTCATTCATGAGTTAGCATGCTTTAAGAAATTAAAGTCAAACTTATAGAAAATTAAAACAAGCAAATTTAGAAGCATTGGTTTCTGAAATTTGATAAACAAAGTATAAATAATTGTTTAAATTTTTAAAGTTCAATTATTCAAAAGTGATTATCGAATTGTTTTTGGAAATTGATCTTTATCTTGTCCCACATTCTCAAATCTCTAAATCTCTTGGTTACTCATTTATTATGGCAATGAAACTATTCTGTTGGCATTTAATTCCCTTGTGTTGGTCGAGTATTGTCTTAATTTTTATTTCCAATCTGTCCATCAAAATTTCATTATCCTTTGCTACAGGTTACAACCATTCTTGATCTTTTTTTTTTTTTGAAAAAATCTTGAAACTAAAAATGTGTTTCTTGATTGTTTTTATGCTATAATACCAATGTTGGTTCTGCTATACGTGTCCTTGCAAACCATATCAAACTAACATGCAAACTTATCTCAGGTGAGAAAAAACAGAATCAAAGCACTCAAATAAAGAAGATGAAGGAAAATTCCCTTTGCTACGAAAAGAGGAGAGAAAAATAGAGTACGAAGAAGAACAATTTTTAGAATTCAATATTATTTCGCCCCATTCACTACAACAGAATCAAAGCACTCAATTTTTAGAAAAATAGAGTACCCTTAATCATATTATTTCGCCCCATTCACTACAACGCCTCGAGATATTGTAATAGCCCATGTTCCACCAACCACTATTAAGTAAAGCATCAGCTTCAACCTCAAGTGCTGAAGCTAATTTAGAAGCATCGTCCGCTAATACAATAATAGAATTGCAAGACAAATTGCACAAAACAACTACAAACCAGATGCAAATGAACTTTCCCATTTACCTGCTGCCCCTTCCAATTCTGTACAACAAATCAGTTCTTCAAGTTTGTCGAGTACAGACCTGAAAGTTTCTTGTGTGACATGTTCGTTAAATATTTGGGCACATGTTCATCTACATTTTTGCATCTTATTGGAGTTCGCTACTTTATCAACTTTTTCCACACGTCCCATTCGAAGACCTCAAGTCAAATGTAGCATTTAAACAAAAATAATTGAAAATAAATAAATTTCTTTAAAAGACCGAGACTCAAAGGTAAGACGAGGAGTACACATTAAAAATGTGAGAAGACCTCTTAATTTTTATTAGATAGATGAACTACTCGCGTAAGCTAAAAAACATGTATTCGGCAATTAAAAATGAATTTTGGATCGGATGGAAGAATGATAAACCTTAAAAGACGCCATCTTGAGAGGGTGGATTAAATGTATCCCACGTTAAAAAAATGAAGAGGTGAAACACTTTCATGTCAAGAGAAGTCGATTGCCCTTCTTGTTCATTGATTTTGAAATTAAACGGCATGTAATCTAACCGTTACCACATTCAATATACTAGTTCAGCTAGACTTTGTTTTATTAAGAATAAACACGATATTCCTATTATAAAAACTTATTTACTTACAATATATATATATATATATATCATTTAATAACTTAGACTCAGTCAAATGCAACGACGTGTCGAAGGCCCCACTCTCCTCTCTATACATGTCCCTAATATTGATAAAGTTGTCGGTTGAAGTCTTTCTGAGAACTTCATCTCGACATTGACTCAGCCAAAACCCTACATTTCAGCCAACGATTCTTTGATTATAATTGGCAGTTCTGTCAATAATTTGGACATTTCGTCAACAATTTTCACGTTTGCCCAAAAAATGAACATTTTCTTATCTCAAATTTTCATTATAATCTAGAGTTTCTTGAAAACTTAACATCAATTGTGTACATTTTACTATAATTTCATCATGAAAAATAAATGATAATCACCTTGATTCGGCCATTACAATCCAATATTCTACCTCCCGATAGGATCACAAATCAGTAAGATAGAAGATTTAAAGCAAAAACAATTTCAAATGTGAGCATTTAATTACATGCAAACTTTTGGACTTGGAATAAAGTAGTGAAACGACTTCATGATACAAATTGTGTATGATTTTCAAATTAAAAAAGATGCAAACTTTATAAAAGGCACTTTTTTTTTATTAATGTATGAAAGCGCACTTGTTAAGCGTGTAAAAAAACTCTTCAATTTTGACATTCGTCTAAAAAACTCTTTAATTTTAGCCAACAAGGACAGAGCTCTAACAACTTATACAACATAATAAATATGAGATTACAAGTTTGAATATCTCTTTTCTCAATATTGTTGTATAATAGAAAGGACTCTTAAATTTTGTCATCAATCCTCAACCTGCCCCTAACGCATTTGAGGTTCTGGATTTTATTTCAATATAATGTGTATATCTGTTTTAATTTCAATATTTAGCTCCCATAATGAGCAAGATTCACTACTTTATCCTATTGTCAGTCTAGATGATCGTGTAAAGTTTAGGTTACACTAGAATAGATTTGACATGCATGTTAATCAATTACGAAAGTAACTACTCCCAAACGTAATAGTTAGGGAGAGTGCATAAATTAATATCATTTTAGATTGAAAAAGATTCAAATTCATTTATGAACACAAAACAGAACATCCCAAATTATTAATTTAAAAGCATTAACATATTGTACTAAGCTCACGTTCACATCTTTGGATGCACTTGAGCCAATGTAGTATAATAATTTCTACTCTCCTAGGGCTTGTTTGGCCCGCCCATATCAGCCCGGGAAGGGAAGGGGCGGGCCCTGCCTGGCGTTTGGGCCGCCGGGTTAACCCAGCGCGTAACCCGGCCCAACCCGGCGCGTACTGTTCACTTTTTTTTTTTTTTTTTTTTTTTTTTTTTTTTTTTTGCTTTATTTCTTTTAAATTCACTTTCCTTCTTTCTTAATTTTTTTTTTCTTCTAAATACAAACTTTCCTTTATTTCTTTATTTATTTATTAGTATCAATTTTTTTCAAAATACAATATTTATCTATTTTTTTCTTCTAAATACATCCTATTTTTTAAAACATATTTGTAGTTTGATGTTTTTATAATTATAATTTGATGCATTTGATTTGATCATAAACTTTATTTTAAATAAAATAATAAGCTTGTTAACTTTTACTAATTCATTCATTTAAATTAATGGATTTTTTTTTTAGAACCACTTAATTGATTAAATTTATACTATATGCTATTTATATATTTTTTTTATTTTAAAATGCAACAATTATTATTATTATTATTATTATTATTATAGATATATCAAGTTCTTTAAACAATATTTGTAATTGTTTATATATTTGACTTTTTATGGACAATGTATGCATTTAAAAAAATTTATATACAAATATATATTAATTTTATTATTTATCAATTTTTTTTAAATTTATACATTTTATAAAATAAATAAAAATATATATTTAAATAATCCTAAAATAATTACTCAAAATAATTAAAATAGTTATCTTTTTATTACATCTATCTTAATTTGAATTTCTAAACTTAATTTCATTATAAAAAATTATATTTATCTATTTTTTTTTAACAATTATGAAATTTATATATTTTGATAATGAAAGTTATTAAATTTTTAAATTTTATTTAAATAATAAATATAATAAATATAAAATGATATATTATAAACATTATATTAAAAATATTAAATATCTATTTTTTTAACAAAAAAACATCACTTCACTACTTTTCTCATCCCACCAAACACCAATTTACTATCACTTCTTTTATCTTCCCTTCCCACCAAACACCAATTTACTCTCACTTGCCTTCCTTTCCCTTCCTTTCCCTTCCCTTCCTAGCCAAACAAGCCCCTAGATATTAAACTTTTCCTACTTAATTTTATTAGCCCTAAACGTTATTGGGAAAATGATTTTGTATTTGATTCTAAATCCTCATTTAGGGCAAAAACACTCCTAATACTTCCCCACAAAACATCAAGTATACAGTAGTTTCGGTATAGCATTTTGCAAATATGGTAGGTTCAAATCCATTTAATTAATAAAACTAATCAAATTCAATGGATTACTCCAAAAAAAATCAAATGATTCGATTGATTTTGAGATGAAGAGGCCAAACCAATTTAATTTATAATCACAACTCAGACCAATCCCATCACCATCTTTGAGTTTCTTTCAGATATCCAAGGACGTTCTAGCACAGCCAATTTCAATAATTGGAAATTTTTTGTCTTCACACTACATAATCAATTGGATATCAAATCAGCTATATGATGTGAACATTGAATAGCAATACTTTTAACAGATTTGAAAATTAAACTAGATAAAGAAAAAAACCAAAGAATTCAACAATGTAAAAACAATCGAAACCAGCACAGGCAACGAGAAAAAAATGGAGAAATAAACCAGAACAGTTCTTACATTCGGTTTAGAATAAACAAAGGCCTGCTAAAGTTGATTGCTTTCCAAGATTAAAATGGTTTTGAGAAAATTATGAGTCAAGGCGCACAGAGAAAGCAGAGAAGTTTATAGTTAAAGTGAACATACATACCCTCAGAAGGTAGTGGGCACAAGTTTCCTTCTTTACTTCCACCACAAGCTCTGCTCTTCCATACAGATTGTTCAATTTCTACAAGGACAAAGATACATGTTTTCTCAAAAGACTAAATGCCAAAGAGTCAATAGAGAGATGATCATCTTCAGAATGTTTCGACGTTTATTTCCGACTGCACTTCACAAGGGCAGTAAGTAAAACTTACATGTCTACTTTCGCATTCTCCTTGCACCAAGTTCTTAATCATATGGAATTTGGATGTAGGCTGCATCACAGACAAAGGGGATATCAGCATACATGCCTGCAAGAGCACAGCGTATGCATTCCAAGACCGTGAACAGGTAAGCAAACGCCACGGCGGTCCAAAAGTGCATCCCAAATTTACCCCAATAGACTGCAAGGGGCATCCAACGACTCACTGTGCCAATAACTTGCAGGGCAATCTCCAACAACATGCCCATGACTACGTGAAATCTAAAGAAGTGTGGCCATTCCTTCCTTCTTACAATTCCTAGATAGGCTACGAAGAAATACGCCATCAAGAACCAACTTGGTAGACTCCCAATGGCTTCAAGAAAGGGATAAGTGCAGAATTCGAAGTCTTCCAGAAATGGGTGTAGATGGTATGCGGTTTCCCCGTACATCCACGTTTCATGAAGGGGCATTAGATAGGGTAGGCATGCTAGTGTCCTCCACCACCATTTCGGTTTGGTTGTCATTGGAGGGAAACGAAAGCTTGTAGGAACATCTTTTGCTGCTCGTGGTGTCGTGCCTATTTTTCTTTGATTTGGTAACCTTGGGATTGTATGTAGCAAGCCACCTAGATCCCCGCTTAAGAGAGGTGAAGATGCAGCTCGTAGGTTTAAGGGTAAGAGACCTAAATTCAGAAAATAATGAATTAGAACAAGCACACCATTCACTCAACTACTAAAAAAAGTGATGGTATGATTCTTTAAGATGCCAGTGTCACGAAAGTCAGATAAGAATTTCTTACACTAATGTCTCCACAGTAGTTATAATTGTTTTTTATTTCTGAAATAGAGATAAAATAAAAGGTAAACAAAGATTGTTAAAGGTTACATATGCACCTCTATAAAAACATGTCCGATTCGCTAAACGAGGTTCCCATGAACTCCTAATTCCAGCTGCTCGAATACTATAATCAGGGGTACGTGAAGTGGCAGAGCGGCTAGGAATACATAACCTGGAATTTGAGAAGAAGCACCCAGTGGGTGTGGTGCATCCATTGAGAATCATATCTAGGCTACCTGTTAAGCAACATCGTTGTAGGGCGTAAGAAACAAATTCATAGGAAAAAGAAACGGTTCAAGTTCTCTTGCTACAAAGGAAAACTAGGTTAGAAACAACCAATAAGACTACCGAATAAAACGCATATCAATTACACTGCATGTGCAAATGCAAAATGCATTTTTAAATGTATGTGTATGCCCAGAGAATTTCTATTATTTAATAGTGTTGGATATGTACATCTAAAAGCAACATACTTTCATAATACAACAGGATTACAGGATTCTGAATTATACTCTGCTCATCAATTATTAAAGATGACATTCTAGTATCCAATATTCATGGAGTTCTTCACGCAAAAAAAGAAAAGAAAACAAGCTTTTAGTGAGAAATATGAAGTATATACGAGAACATAAAAAAAAAACAGCCAACAAGAGGAGCCAAGACCTGAGGCACTAATCCAACTCACACTGAAATGGAGGGATTAGTGAACAACAGAACCTTCTCAATCATCGTCTGGAAATCTTAGTTTCAAGCGAAAGGAACCCCAAAGGACTTGTTGCATTAGACAGACTTGAATACCAGAATTTTTTTTTTTTAAAAAAAAAAAAAAACCAGAGACTTGCATTGGACAGGAAACTAAAAGGAGAAAGCTAAAGCTCACAGGACCTAGATGGGAAAGCTACATTATACAAGCATTTGAGTAAAGAACTCTGCACTCCTATTAGAGGCTCTAAACTGAACATATTAGCAAACGAATCCAGCTTGTCCAAAACCTTTTTTGGAATTTATTTATTTCAAAAAGAGCAATATGGAGGAGAAGCTCTAGTGGCATTTGGCCATAACACTCGAGCATTATCATGCAACCATCCCCATCAGAGCAACTCTAGAAGCTAATCTTTGAGATTTCTAGGAGGACATACCAAGCTATACCAAGAAATTGAGTCCATGATAAATAGAGTCCCAACCCTTTAAGGAAAAATTATAGTGAATAAAAGGATGGCTAAACTATTGTTCACTACTGTACTGTTTCTCGGCGGGCAGTGTTTTAAAAATCCCAAGGTGCACTAAGGCACAAGGGGCCTCTGGGGCCTGAGGCACAACTACAATTTTTTATATATATATATGTGTGTATACACATTTTCATAGACATAAATGAAATTTTAACCAAGAATAATATACAAAACATACATTACATTTAACTATTAACCTTCATTTCATAGAAAGAAATGAAGTTTAACTAAGAATATATACAAAACAAACATAAGATTCAACTATTAACCTTTCATTTAAGCAAATGTTGTCTTTGTGAGTTGAAAAATTAAGTTATTTAAGGTATTGAAATCTCTTGAAGTAGTTATCTTGCGCTTTGAATGACCTAGTACGGAGATCTCACAAAGGATAAAGGTTTCACATGAAAAAATATAAAGAAAATAAAAAAGACCCTAAGGCGCGCGCCTTTTGGCATCCGGGGCTTAACGTAAGGCGCCAAAAGGCGCGCGCCTTGGGCCTAGGTGCACCTAAGCGCGCGCTTGACGGGGCTTTTTAAAACACTTTCAGCGGGTAAACCTTAGGAGACAGAAAAATGAGGTTTTTTCCTCTAAACTCTGAACAAGGTGTAACAATGTCGAGATAAGAAATTTCCCTATAATTTTTTGTATGCTATAGTTATTGTGATTATTACTCAGTGTAGACGCTCCCCAATCTTTTATAACTACAGTTTTCCCTCCATCCTCTCTAATTGGAGAGGTCTTTTATAATTCTAGAGGCTCTTTCTTTTTAAATTTCATACATCAACGATATTATTTCTAATCCAAAAAAAAGGTGTCTTGATTTCATAATCCCTCTATCGAATAGGTTTAGTCTCAACTAGAGGTTCCAAGAAAGTTGTGGGATTTCAAGTTCCTCTAACCCCAAAACCCTAATTTCAATGTTCGGGCGTTGCAGAATTCTTCTATTGCATAATTAAGTTCTAGTACATAGGAGCAAGAATAGGTTCAACAAAAAACACAATCCGCATAAAGAAGATTGAAATGAAAGGCAAAAATGGCCCAAAATCTTTGAAGTTACCAGATCAGAAATGGCAGAAAAATCGATGAAAGTTAAAAAGAGGTTTAAGAATCCAGAAGCGAAGGTACCTGAATCTGATGCACACCAACATAAACATCGAAGGCAGTTGTGAAATCTGCGAACTTGTGCTGCGCGGCCGGCAGGATAGAGGAGAGAGGCAGCTTCTACACGGATTTTCTTTTTTTAAATAGAAAAAAAAATATGTGAAATTATACTATTTGAGTTTCACAATTTTAACCTAACTCCAAAGAAAAATAAAAAGGATTAAAATTAAAATACCCTTTTATTTTGCATAAAGTTTTATCAAATTTTGCTTAATTTTGCAGAATTTTACTCTTTTCCTCCCTCCACTCTGCAAGGTTAAATTATAAATTGGTTCATAATAGATGGAGAATTAATTATGGGAAGATAATTTCAAGAACAGTAGAGATAGTAGAGTGTGTATCTTGTATAATATAATAACTAAGATATTACATGATCGTGAAGTTGAAATATCCATTTTTAAAATCAAATATGTGAGTGTGGAGTTGAAAAACTTATTCGGTAACTTATGTTCAACCTTTTATATTCACCTTTTATTTTCAAAAATTCTCAATTGTGGTTCAACTTTTTTAAAAAATAAAATATATAAAAAATAATAATAATAATAATAATTACTGAAGATTTTTCTTTTAGAAAAGAAAATAAATGGGTAGATGGACTATTTGTGGTGTGAAATGGGCTTTAGTCTTGGGCTCGTATTGAATTGTAATCTCGAGCTGGGCGCTTGAATGTATGTATTTTTTAACTTTACTTTTATATTTCTTTCTTTTTAAAAATTAAATTCACAATCAAATTAAAATAATTATTTCATTTCTATTTAAAATTATTTTAATCATTATTTTAGTTAAAATTATGTTAGGAAATTAACACTTTTGTTATATCAATGTTTAAAACCAAGTATGATTGAATATCATGAATAAAAAATATTTAATTTTGAAACGTAAAAGACTAAGTTGAAATTGAACTAAAAATTAGGAACTAAAGATGTATTTTTCAAAAAAAAAAAATGATACCCAAATCACACACACAGTTCTTGCCATTAATGACTTTTTCATATATGAACAAATCAAACCAAAGGGCTAATTGATTCACAAAAAAAAACAAAAAAAATCAAAGGGCTATTTTTTTTTCTATATATAGGATATTAATATATTATTAGGAGAGCCAAATATCAATTTCAATAATCAAATTCATACTTGTGGTGTTGAATTGGATTACTATATAAAATCATTATATTACTAATCTTTTCATTTGTATTTGACTCATAGAAGACGGTCAATAATAGGAAAAAAAAACTTAAATGTTAAGTTTTGCCAACTTCTATCAATCATAGAATCGATACAAATTTAAGTCTATCATAAGATAATTGAAAAAGGAAGAGATAGAAATCATAGAAGAAGTCTCTATCAATTATATATCAAATACCTTCAAAATAAATTATTAATAATTTTGCATTAAAAAATTATGTTGTGTCCTATAGGATATATCATTGTTCATATATAGGTTCACTTATCAACCGTCCAAATAGATATTAAAAAAAATGTCAATCGTCCAAATTAAACTTTATTTAAATTTTTTGAGAAAGAATTAAATTTTATTTTTAGGACAACTACAAAAGAGATAAAATAAAAGGAATGATGTGTGAAATGGAGGGAATGAGACTAACAAATCCTACCTAATAAAATCGAATGAGTCGGTAGTAACGATTGGTTATCTGTAATCCATTTTCACTTCACGATCATCCATTTCCACTCGACGGTTACGAGTTTGATCTTAGAATCATTTGAACTCGTGATTGTGGAAAAGTTATATATTAGAATTGATGATAAAAACATAATTTAATGTGTATACAATCTTTGGTAAGATCAAATGGGTCAGTGGTGCAATCGTTTCATTGTTTTGTTATAAATCAATTCAACACCAGCATCATAAGTTTGAACCCGAAAATCGGTATTTGTCTCCCCAGTTCGGATATGTATTAAAAAAAACTAGCTACTAGCTTTTCTGTATTATTATTTATTTATTTCAATAATAATTAATGTGAAAGATTCAAACTAAATTATACCTATGGAAATTGTAACTCTCTTTTTTTTTACTCCTTTAAAATTTTAAAAAGAACCTATTGTTTGCCAACGACATCTTTTAAAAATCTACCGTTTGCAAACGATCATCTTTTTAAAATTTTATTGATTTTCATCGATTTGAAAAAAAAAAAAAGAATCTGAGTGATGAACGTTTGTTTCCCTTCTTGAAATCTAAAATTTCATATTCTATTTTGTTTTTATTTTGTATTACAATTTATGAAAAAATAGAATGGGTGCAATTTGTATTATTAGACTAATGGAATGTCATTTTCCAATCTCTCGTTGATCATATATAGTTCACCGAAACTTTCTTTGGCTGCCAAAGGAACAGAAATACAAAGAAATATTTAGTTAGTTAATTTGATGTGGACGTATATAAATATATTTATTTGGGTGAAGCTGTATTTCATGCCGTGTCTACCTTGGATATATCATCATTCTTTTAACTTCATTTGTCAAGGAACCAAATTTCATTTTAGGATAAGTTAAAAAAAGAATAAAATAAAATAAATGATGGACAGTGAAAGATGAATTTAATCTAGGATTTGAATAATAAATCTTTTGTTGATCCTCTATTATGTCTTACTGTCAGAGCCCGGAACCCTCGTTTATAAGATAGTAGAAGAAGTTCAACATGTTGCATATCAATTTTGACAAATAAGTTAACAAATATTTGAATGTAGTGTTTATCAAAACAATTTTGAAACAAGTTAATGACGAAATTTAGGAGTACTTATAAGTACTCTTTTCTCTCTCTCTTTCTGCAAAAAAAGATACTTCATTCATGTTAAATTGTATGTAGTTGGCATTACTAGCAAATAATAATAATATGAATATAAGAAGGGAATTTGTGCTGTATAGCAACTTTTTTACCACAGTTTACGATTATAGCACATTTTTTAAAATAATTCTTTTATAGCAAATTCTGCCATTTAAAAAAAAAATTATTTACCTTTTTATAGAAGACTTTGATAGAATCTATCATTCTCTAGTGATGGAAGTCTATGAATTTTATCAGTGATTGATTCTATCGGCTCTTATTGATAGACTCTTGATAGAATCTGATGGAAGTCTATCAATTTACTTTATTTATTAGTAATTGATTCTATCACCCTTTATCGATAGAATCTATCAATATGAAGTCTATCAATTTACAATTTTTGCTATATGTGCAAATATTTTCATTATTGTGCTATTCATGTAATATTTTATCCATTTTATAATATACATGCAAAAGCCCCATATAAGAAGACCTAATTTATATAAGTAATAGAAGGAGAGGGAGTCAACTTGAGAGGGAGTTTTTTTTTTTAAGTCAACAATATTTAAGGGTAGATATTTCAAACTTGTAACTTCTTAATTAAAGGTTATACAAAATGTTACCAAACTCTACTATTTTAGAAAGAGAATGTTGAGAATTATAAGAATATAACTTTTTAGGTTTATATCATATAAAGCATTTAAATAATATTATTTTTTATGATTTATTATATTCAATTAGTAACATTGATTTACCGAAATTGGTCAGTGAGCGATTGGTTATCTTGTTTAATGTCAATTCATTTCAACTTTTCAATCATAGATTCAAGTCTGAAAATCAGTATTTGATTCTCATATTATTTTAGAGTAGTAGAATATTTTATCTATTAAATATTTGCAAAAACTTATAAAATATTGAAAAAATTTATAATGTCATTAGTGCATATTGTCATCTCGTACCATTTCTCAAATCAAATTGACATGAACCTTTTTAAAAAAATTAAATATAGTTTGACGTGGACACTCATATATTTTTTCAGATTAAATAAAAGCTCATGTGTGCATTGTCAAAAAAAAAAAAAAAAAAATCTTGTAGCGCCAAATTTCATGCCATTTACCTCACATCGGATATATCATTATTTATATATATCCATTTGTCAAACAAAGAAAAATCAGCTTTGATTCGTTGACCTAAAATAATAAGGCTAAATTATGACAAAAATATATTTATGTTCCATCAAAAGTTAATGTTATAATTAACTTTTCATAAATGTATTAAATCTATTCTTTATTTTTTAAAAATAACAATAATGAGAAGATAAAGATTCATATTTCAACAAAATTCAAGAGTGAGAGGTTTCAAATTTATAATTGAATAAATTGGTTGATATTCTAAGACATTTATTTTTCTTTTTTTAGGATAACGTATTGATCTATTACTTTTGTTGATTAAAATTACTTTTAGAGTAAAAATTTAATGAAAGGTTGGATGAAAAATTCACTTGATGAGGACCTGAAACAATGCGATAACAATTTTTATAAAACTTTGTCTAGATTAAGTTGGGAAGCACGAATCTTTAGATATATTTGGTTTTCTCCGTTCAAAATTCTATCAAGTTTTCTAATTCAAAATGTATTTTTGAAATATTTATGAAATGTTGAGTTTTTAAAAAAACAACAATATTTTTTAAATAGATGAAGTATTAAAAATGATGGATAAAAAAGACTTAGTTTAAAATTTTAAATAATATATTTACTTCATAAAAAATAAACATATATATATATTGCTGATATATATATATATCAGCAAACACATATCCTAAATTTTAGATAATTAACAGTTCAAAATTCTTTTTAACCTCAAAATAAAATAGCTCAAGTAAAAAAAAAAGTATACAAAGACATATATGCATGAATAAAACTAATGAGTATATATTTTAAAATATAATTACAATATAGAGTGGTTAAGTTTAAAAAAATATATAAAAATAATCATTTGCCCGTTTATACTTTAACAAAAATGAGAAATAGTTCAACCGACATCTTATACTAATTTTATAAACTTTATAAACGATTAGAATGTCAACCAAAAGGTCAAGTCTCCCTATTTTATCAAAGTTATTATTGAATCGGATATCTATTTGGACTTTTATGGATGATTTTGATATCATATTAGGTAAGTCTAGAATTTTTTCTTAAAATCAATTAATAATAAATTAAAAAACTTGTTCATCTTATTAAGATTACAAGATTTTTTCTATATGTTTAATTTGAGATTTTCAACGTTTAAATATTATGTTGCTTTAAATGTTAAAAAATTAATTAAAATATTGGTGATGTTTTAACTTGGTTAATTAATTATAATCCTATTCAATTCCATGGTCAGGTATTTGGCTTTCATCTTATTCATTTAATTGAGTTAAAATATTGAAAGGATAGATAGTATGTTTGACTTTGTTGATTGATTTAATAAAATTTAACTTTATGGTCATGGTTAAAAAAAAAATGATACCATGATATCTTATAACCTAGTAACCAAGATGTTATATCTTCAAACCCCCAATCTCCAAATGTTGTGATTTAAAAAAACACAAAAAATATATACATATATATTTAATTAGAATTTCCAATCGTTTGACAAGCAATCATAAATGGCTTTGAAAATAGCAATAAAGTTTTGGATTATAATTCTTATTATTCTTATATGCAATGTTCACACGTAAAATCTTTCTCATTTTGATCGCTTCCCGTAGTTGAATTAGATGCCAAAAACATGAAAGCCAAGTTGTATTTTAATATTAGCATTTGAATGGTCGATTCTAAAATTAGACAAATTCAAATCACTAAAATAATCTTAATTTGAATGGAAGGATGACAATCCCAATTACTTTTGAGTGTTGGGCTGGATTATTTGATCATCTAATTGTATTAAATTAGTCCTTAAGATCTCTATAAATAAAGAGAGATCCCCACACCACAAAACACAACAATTCCCACAGCTTTGATCAAATTTAAATTCCTAATTTTCAAAAAGTTTTTTTTGTTCTTTGAAACAGAAATGGCTTCTGGCTGCAAATGTGGTAGCAACTGCTCCTGTGGAGACTGCAACTGCCAATCTGGGTCTCTCTTTCTCTTTTGTACAAATTTTACTTCATTTTCATTTTAAATTTAGATTAATCAATAACAGTGTGAAAAATATTTTATGATTTGAAATAACAATGAATCTATCATAATCATAAAGGTTGGATTAGGTTTGAACAAATTCAAATTTTAGGCTCTATTTGATAACCATTTGATTTTTTTTTTTTTTTTTATGAAATTTAAGCCTATTTCTACTCAAATTTACCACCATGCTCCATCTTTCCTACACTATATCAATCTTTCCTTAAAAAAGTAGGTGAATACTAACCAAATTTCAAAAACAAAAACAAGCTTTTGGAAGCTACTTTTTTTATTTTCAAATTTTAGTTTTGTTTATTAAAATATATGTAAGTTGAAAATATCCAAATAAGAACAAAGTTATGGTAGGATAGTTGTTGTAGGCTTAAATTTCAAAAACAAAAAACGAAAAACAAAATAGTTATCAAACGGAGTCTTAGTAATCAAGTTGATTCATGAATTCAAAGTTAATTTTTTATTATATACTCATCATATTAACTTTTTTAAGTGAAAAAATCATTTCAAGTTAGTGGAATAGATTTTTCGTAATACAAACTTTTGGGTTACTTCATCTAAAATAGATGGTATTAGTTAAATTTAAAATTTTCACAAATTTTATATTAAAAATTTGAACCAATAAATCAAACAATCAAAACAAAATTGTTTCATTTTTTTTTTAAAAAAAATTGGAACTCAAACAACAAAATCTTTTCTAATAAATATTTCAACCCAATTGGAAATTGTTTTGCAATTTATAAGTTAGAGGGATCGATTCTATAAACTAAAATTTAGACAATTATGGATCTTTTGTGGTATATTTGTATTGAAACCTATTTTTTAATCTTTGCAGGACCATCAAAGAAACCACCCTGAACATGTAAGTGATGATTTAATTTAATTTTCTCTGTAAAGAAAAAATCGCAACAATTCTGATTCAATAGTCTACATGAATACTTCATAGTAACAATAAGGGCGTTGTTAGAATTTTGATTAGAAAAGAAAGTGATAAATAAATTGGGCTTAAACATAATTGAATTAATTCAAATATTAACAATTTTCATCTCCATAAATCTTTACCTCCACATATGTAGTGTTACATTAAAAAGATCTCAATAGTTAAAAAAATATAGGATGTGTATTTAATTAAACAATAGTTTGAAAATGGTTCGATATTTGGTGTCCAGGGCTGGGTGTGGCTGCGGGAGTAGCTGCTCGTGTGACCCATGCAGGTGCAAGTGAGCAATGGAAGAAGTGGATAAGACCCAACAACAAAGCTTCTAAATTGAGAATAAATTGATGAATAATCAACTTGCAAAATCTGTTTTTTATTTTTTATTTTTTCTTCTTCTTTGTTTGGTGGAAATAAATTGTTGTATTAAAGATTGCCAGTGAAACTCTATGGTTTTCATGGCTTCTTGAATGTAGTGTGAAATGTATTTGTGTATTACTGCTTTGTTGTGGGGTGGTGGGGTTGATATTCATCAAAGCTTCCTTTGTGTCTTGTGTGTTATTAATATGAATATTTGGTTAGTGTACATTTCATAGTTTTTCCACAAAAATTTCTCTACGTCCATCTACAAATTGTAGGTTTGAATCATTCTCTAAATATTATTAATACATTAAAGAAGTAAATTCTACATACGGTGAGATGATATATATATTAATTACCATGTCGAAATAATGTTCACTTTTGCTATTAGTCACTCATGTTATAATTTACCTCTTTATATTTGAATTTCAAATTACTTTTTCCTTCATTTTAGCCAAGGCATACCCGAAACCAATCCCCCTTTATTTACCAATATTAAATGGAGGAAAAATAGTTTCTCAAAAAGAAAGGTAGGAAAATGATATCCTCAAAAAAAAAAAGGGAAAAAAAAGGAAAATGATAAAAGAGAAGATAAAAATACGATTGTTGGAATCAATGACATCCGAAAAAAGAAAAAGGAAAATGTAGAGGGTGGAAGATTTTTTTTTTGAGTACATATGGAAGGAAGGGGACAATTACCGATTCTCGGGCTCGAGCATGTGACGCTGGTATTGAACTGGTTTACAACCAAATAATGAAATCATTCCCTATTTTACAAAAAAAGATCAAAATTGTTTTGGTGAAAAATAATTAAGAAAAAGTTAAAATTCTAAAATAAAAAAATGGGAAATCAAAATCGCTAGTTATTTATTTTATTTTTTTTCATTATTTTCTCTAAAATTATACCTTATACCTTTCATCTTTTTTAAATTTTACATAGAAATAGTTAATAAAAATTAATTTTCAAAAGAAAAATTAACAAAAACAAATCTTAATTTAAATTATTTTTTAAAGAACAATAATTAAATGGAATATTTGAAAATTCAACAATCAAAATATAATAATTTTTTTTTTGAGACACAAACTATAATAAATTTAAAGTAACTATAATGAAACATTTATTTAAAGAATACGTTGTAAACGAGGTGTGAAATCATTTAGGTCATAAACAAATCAGATTTTTAAAAAAAATGCACCGTTGAATTACATTAAGAAATATATTTAATAATAGACATGGTTTAAAAATATATTTTAATATCAACTCAATTCAATTAATTGAGAGGATGAGATCATATGAGTTTGAGTTCTAGGGGAGGGCTATCTGATTATTTAATTAAAACAAAGAGCTTCGTAAGTGGTGTTTGTTTACCCTATTTAAGGAAGATTTAGCTTGATGAGTTTATATTGAGAAGTTATTTTGAATAGTTAAAAATTGAGAATTATAGTTAAAAACTTATTTTGATGTGGATTTTGTGTAGAAGAGAGTCAAAATCTTGTTTGAATGTAAATTTAAAATTAGTAGTTATTTTGAGTAGTTAAAAAAGGAAAAATAAAAAATGAAGAGTTAAAAATAAGTTATTTTGATTTATTTAAAATAAATGATTAGAAATGAGTTTTTAGAAATAATCGAATATTTATAAATGAATGATTGAAAATGAATAGTTAGAAATAATAAGTTATTTTTAAAAGAAAAAAGAGAATAGATTAATAAAAACTCGTTTAACTATAAATTTTCAAGGGAAAGTTAACGAATCCTCCATCTAAATTCTCCATAAATGTGGCGAAAAAACCCTCCTTGGGAGATAGCAAAGGTGTTCCAAAAACCAAAAAAAAAAACTGGAAACCGTCCACGTGTACGGTGGATATTCATCAATTTGGTCCTCAAGTAGCACTACAATTAAGTAGAGACTAAAAATGGAAGAAAATCATACACAGCTTTTGAAAATTTGATTCAGCAAAATATTTTGGTTTCTCTGAAACAAAAAATGGCCTGTGGCTGCAAGTGTGGTGACAATTGCTCATGTGGAGATGGCTGCAATTGCCTCACTCGATATCTCTCTCTCTCTTTTTGTGTGTGATGGTGTTCGATTTAATGTTTAATAATCATCTACCTAAAATATAATTTAGGTTTTTTCTAATTAATAAAGAAATATAATAGATGTCAAATTGGTTGGGCAATCCACCAACATCATGTTCAACTCTATGGATTAGAGCAAACCTAATTCAACTCATATATTTTTAGATTGATTCAATTTTGAGTTTTCAGTTAATCTCTCTAAAACTCAATTTATAGCTAGTATATATTAAAAAAAATGAAGAAAATATGTATTATACTATGCATGAACTTATATTATCTATGTTATTAGTGCATGTTACTTATCCATCTACTAAAAAGTTATCTTTTTAATTATAGACAATATTATTCTTAGTTAGGATTAAATTGTGTTGTACAAAAACAAAAATTGGTCAATTTGAGAGCCAACTTAATCCAACCAAAATTATTTAATCATGACTTAACTCAAATAAAATTAATTATAACTCAACTCAATCCGCACCAGTATTGTCATATTTTTTACACCCCTACTTTTACCTTTTAACATTTTTTTTGTTTGTTTGAATTGTGTGCGCAGGAATAATAATGGCTGTGACGATAGCTGCTCGTGCGATGGGATGAGTCCCTAAACAACAAAGCTTTTGAAATGGAATATAATTATGAATCAACCTGCAAAATTACATATGTTTTTGCTTCTACTTTTCTACTTTCTTTTTTCAATAAGCGATGGATGTATGAACTCTGTACTGCTTTGTTGTGGGCTTGTGTTGGATGTTTCATATCGTCAAAGCTACAAGTGTGGCTTGTGTTAATTAGACTCAAATTATTGACCCTTTAGAAAACCTAATAGGATATAATTAAAAATCTATTGAAAGATGCGAGTGTTGGGAGTTCTTAACAAAAATAATAAAAGTTTACTTACAGAAATAAAAGATCCGAATCTTAATCTAGTAGTAAAGAAAGTAAGTTTGATTGAATATCTTTTAAAATTTCCTAAAATGGTTCCGAATCCTCACTTTATTATGTATATAAACAATAATCAAATGAGAAATCAAATGCATTGTGTACTCTAACAATGCCCTCTCCTCTAGCGGTGGTGTGGATTTCCCTGATGGGAGGATTCATGTTTTTGCTTATATGGCTTTTGTGTGAACGTAATAGACTCAAAGAAATTATGTTAGAACTCATAGTACAAACTTGCCTTGAGTTTCTTGACGAAGAAGAAGGTTCGATGTCCGTCACCACGACGGCCGCATACAAAGACATGATGATGACAAAGAAGACGACGATAACCACGGAGGAAACTGGCGATTCCGTGTGTGCGATATGCATCGAGGGATTTAAGGAGGAACATATTTGCAGAGTTGTTGACCATTGCGGCCATTTTTTTCATAAGGACTGTGTTGATCAGTGGCTCGCCATTAAAAACTGTTGTCCGTTGTGCCGTTGTTTGGTTCATGTCGAGCGGAATGTTTTTTTACTAGATTTATAGTATAAGATATTTTGTGTAAAGTTAATTAAAAATTAGGTTTTAGAACCTTCTAAAAGTGTAACTGATAAATCAACCTTAGTGAACACAAAATCGTCTGGTTCCTTGTAATTATTTAATGAGTGATGAGTAATCAATACTTTCTTTACTATTACACCTAGTGAAGATGTTTAATTTCCAATTAAGAAAATCTTTTTTTTTTTTTTTATAAAATTTTCGTACTTTGAGCCTTGCAAATTTTTTTTTTAAAATCATGTCTAATATTTTATGTCGAACCTTCACATATATATTTTTTTTTTTTTATATTGAAATTATTAATATTGTTGAACCAATGTCATCAAATTTTAATAAGTTAAGGTAAGTTAAGGTAAGGTATCAATTTTTTTTACTCAAAAAAAGTTAAGGTAAGGTATCAATTGATACCTTACCTTAACTTATATCATACATGCATCACAAACAATGATTTTTAATACGCCTCTTGTCATATCTATATTTCAAACACTGACTTTTAATATAATATTATTTGTATCTATACTCCAAACACTCATTTCCAATATACTAATTACATGTCATATATGCTCCTCAAATACTAATTTCATATATTTTATCTTACGCTGCAAAATTTTTATCGTACTATACCCTCTACAAACTTTTTACCTAGCAGCCAAATGCCCCGGTTATGTCCATCCTTTTTCTTGCTTTCTTTTTTGGAAGGCACATGAATAACAAACTTTTTTGTTTTAGTTTTCACAAACTTCGTAATCTTTTTTTTTTTTTTGAAAGAAAGATATGGAATTTTATAGAAATGCAAGCTAGAAGCAAGCATGATTAATGTTCATGAGTACAAAAAACTCTCCAATTTAGAGCAATACTAGCCATATCATAATTACAAAATAATGAATCTTTAAAACACTAAGAAGCCACCGAGGATCAGTGACGTAGTTGGTTATTTTGTTTGGTGTTAATCCATTTGAACTCTAAGCTCACGAGTTCGAGCCGATATTGGTATTTGACTCTCAATGGATATTATCGCATACTTTTTTATAATACTAACATTAATGAATATTTATAATAAAATATTAAAATGTATTAATGATTATGAATGCAAATATTTTAGAATTTGTATACGTTTGAAATTAAATTTCAATGAGTAGAGCACATTCAATACAATTTTTCATTTACTCATTTTTACTTATTTGTTTAAGAAATATAATTTTATAGGTCTATATTTCAAAATTTCATTTTTCGTTCTTTTCAAAAATATAAAAAAACTTAATGCTTGTTTTAAATTTTTTTAAAATAATATTTCATGCTTTATATATATCTAATACTAAGAGTGGTGATCAAAATTTAAACTCGTAATCTTATAATTTAAAATAAATGATATTATTCAAGTGGTCGCTAATATGATGATTTCATTATTTGGTGGTAATCCAACTCAATTCATTAATTTGTTAATCTTTTTTTTTTCTCTTGATACTTAGTAAATATGTAAAAATTGTATCATATTATAGTTTTTTTTTTTTTTGAAAATTTATGATATTATACTTAAATTTATCTTATCTAACTTGTTAGTGAATATTCTTTAGTAATACATTAATCTTACGTATATATAAATAATATCATTCTTATAAATTTGGGTTGAATTAGATTGAACAAGTCAAGAATTGACGAACCATTAACAAACCAAACTTAACAAAAACTATAAAATTATAATCCAACTCAATTCTATGAAAATTATTAGGCAACCTATAAAGAGGTGAGAAGATAATATTAAATAATTAAAAGACAGACATTACCGAGTGAAAGATTTTGGAAAGAAATGTTATTTTGGAGTGTACAGACAAGGCATAGATATAGATGAAAAGTTATTCCACAATTGAAAAGGTTGAAATGGAAAGTAAGAACACAGATTAGACAGAGTTGAAGTGGTAATAATTTAGTATTATTATTTAAAACAAAATAAAAGAATGGTAAAACTTATCTTAGAATGGCAATACGTGTAATGGTGAGTCATTGGTTGACCAGGCATGTTAATCGAAAAATCTCAACAAATTAAGTGAACAAACTCACAATCCCTGGCGCTATAAATACCAACTCCAACCTTCACTTCATTCCAACAAACTCACTGTCACAACCTCAGCTGTAGCAATGGCAACTAATTTCCAGCTAATTATTTTCTCCATAATTTTTCTCATCTCTATCGCCGCCGTCCATGGCAGAACTTTTCCAATCAGGAGAAGTATTCTGCATGGGGACGGCGACTCCAATTCCGATAACAGTTTCACATTCGTGTGCGATCCATCCCGTTTCTCGGATCTCGGATTAAATGTAACCAAGTTCCGTTTCTGCAATGGATCTCTGTCGTACGCCGCGAGAGCAAAGGATCTTGTGGACAGGATGACCTTGACCGAGAAAGTTGCTCAGCTAGGCGACCAGGCAGCCGGGGTTTCCCGCCTTGGCTTGCCAAAATACGACTGGTGGTCAGAGGCTCTTCACGGCGTCTCCAACGTGGGCCACGGTACTTGGTTCGACGAGGTGCTCCCGGGCGCCACTAGCTTCCCTAACGTGATCACCACGGCGGCATCCTTCAACGAATCGCTGTGGAAAACAATTGGGCAGGTGAATTATATTTAACGGTGTTTTATTGTTTTGAATAATAGCAATACATATTAATGAATTTTGTATGTATGTATATATAGGCTGTATCAACAGAAGCAAGAGCAATGTACAACTTGGGAAGGGCAGGATTGACATTTTGGAGTCCAAACATCAACGTGGCAAGAGATCCAAGATGGGGAAGGATACTAGAGACCCCTGGAGAAGACCCTTTTGTTGTGGGCAAATATGGCTCTAATTATGTCCGAGGGCTTCAAGATGTTCAAGGAACTGAAAACGCCACTGATTTGAACTCGAGGCCTCTCAAAGTTTCAGCTTGTTGCAAGCATTATGCTGCTTACGATGTGGACAATTGGTTTGGTGTTGAACGCTATAGTTTTGATGCTAGGGTACATATAATATGTACCGCAACTGCACATCCCATTAATACATACATATATTACTATTTTAACAATATGAAATTTGATTAGGTGACCGAGCAAGATATGTTGGAGACATTCCTTAGACCATTTGAGATGTGCGTTAAGGAAGGGGATGTGAGCAGTGTGATGTGCTCTTACAATAGAGTGAATGGAATTCCAACTTGTGCTGATCCTGTTCTCTTGAAGCATACAATTAGAGGAGATTGGGATCTTCATGGGTACTGATTAATTAAATTACCTCCAAATATTTTGTAATTAGGCTAAATCTAAATATAATAATTAATTTCTCACAATTAAATACTCTCCTGCAGATACATCGTTGCAGATTGTGATTCAATTGAAGTGATGGTTAACAATGCTAAATACCTTAATGACACGAATGAAGATGCCGTTGCTCAAACCCTAAAAGCAGGTACAATTTTTTGTTTTTTGTTTTAAAAAATAAAAATTGATAATTGATTTTAGTTTTTTGTTTTTAAACATTAAAAACCAAAAAACATATTAGATAACTACTTTTTTGTTTTTAAATATCATATTTTGTTTTGATTTTTTTTTTTTTACTATTTATTCTTGATTTTTTTATACTTTTTTTAAAACAAAAACAAAATTCTATTTTTAAAAGCTATTATTTTAGTTCTTTGAATTTCTTCAATATTTTAAAAACGTTTTAAAAATAAGAACTAAAATTAGTTACGAGACAAACTTGTTTTCAAAAAAAAAAAAAAAAAAAAAAAAAAAACTAAAAACAAATTGCTTATCAAACAAAGCCATAGTAATATATTAAAAAGTTCACATTTTTTTGGCTATAATTAATTACAGGGTTGGATTTGGACTGTGGTATCTATTATCCAAACTATACAGAAAGTGCAGTGAGACAAGGGAAAGTGAACATCAAAGACATAGATAAATCTCTAAACTACCTCTACATTGTGTTAATGAGATTAGGGTTCTTCGATGGAAACCCTAAATTCCAATCCCTTGGAAAATCTGATGTCTGTTCAGACCAACATATCGAATTGGCTACGGATGCGGCCCGACAAGGAATCGTCTTGCTTAAGAATGAGAACAACACTTTGCCTCTGGACAAATCCTCCTTTAAAACCCTTGCCGTTGTCGGCCCCCATGCCAATGCGACCTCCGCCATGATCGGAAACTATGCAGGAATTCCTTGCCGGATCAAGTCTCCGATGGACGGTTTCTCTGAATATGGAAAAGTGAACTACCAAATGGGATGCGAGAACGTTGCATGTAAAAGCGACAAGTTCATATTTGAAGCCAAGAAGGCTGCCCAAAGCTCTGATGCAACCATCATCGTTGTAGGGTTGGATTTATCCATTGAAGCGGAGAGCTTGGATCGCGTCGATCTTCTTCTCCCTGGTTTGCAAGGTCAACTTGTCCAACAAGTTGCCGCCGTCTCCAAGGGTCCCGTGGTTCTTGTTATCATGTCGGCCGGCGGCGTCGATGTCTCTTTTGCTCAGAATAATCCAAACGTCAAGGCAATTCTTTGGGCTGGATACCCTGGAGAAGAAGGTGGCCGTGCCATTGCTGATGTGGTTTTTGGAGCTTACAACCCAGGTTAGAAATTTAAATTTGCTAAACATTAGGGTTAATAATGGTAGAATTAGGAACTTATTAAACTAATTACAATAAGTTCTTTTCTTGTGTTTTCAAGGTGGGAAATTGCCATTGACATGGCATGAAGCGGACTATGTGAACAAGCTGCCAATGACATCAATGCAACTCAGACCAGTGAAGAGCCTTGGCTACCCCGGAAGAACCTACAAGTTCTTCGACGGCCCCACCGTCTACCCCTTCGGCTACGGCCTTAGCTACACCACCTACACCCACACACTCGCCTCCGCCGACAAATCCCTCAGCATCACCCTCAATGCCTCCATCCAATGTCGTGACATCCAATATGATGATGATTCACACAAGCCACCCTGTGCTGCTGCTCTCGTCGATGACCTTGCATGCACTGAGACTTTCAGCTTTGACATTGAGGTTCACAACACTGGAAATAGAGATGGGTCTGAGGTGTTGATCGTGTACTCGAAGCCGCCAAGCGGGATCTCTTCGACACATATAAAGCAAGTGGTTGGGTTCACGACGGTATTTGTGAAGGCTGGAGAAAAGCAGACGGTTAGGTTCGAGTTGAATGCTTGTGCTGCCTTGAAGATTGTGGATTTCACCGGCTACCATTTGTTGCCCGCCGGTGGACACGCCATTGTTGTTGGAGATGGCAATGTTGAGTTCCCTTTTGAAATTAGCTACAAGAATTAGATAGTTTTGAATTTTATTAGTAGCTTTTTCTAGTTCTATTTTCTGGTACAGAGATATAAGTCTAGGGTTGTTGTTCTTAATTTTTCTCTTTCAGTTCAAAGACATGGATTTAACAATGCAATAAATGATCAATGATATTAGATTTATCTCAGTCTTTTTTTTTATACACCCAGATCCAATGGTGGTTTATATCATTTTCTAAGTATCACTGGAAATTGAATATTTTGGGGCTCAAAATAAAAGACATTTTAAGAATCGATTAAATTTATTAAATTTATTTATTTTTACATAGTCATAAACACAACATATAAAATTTAAATTAGAAATTCACCTCCTAATCCAAATGCAAACGGATGCTCTCTATGATCAATGTTCATCGCTTTTATGGGAAAAAAAAAATCCGAGCTCTAATTGATGTAATTGTTTGTTCCTAAACATATTATCTAAGGAATCATATAGTTAAAGAATTGAGTTTTCTTATTATTATTTAAATCTCATTATCATTTTTGAGCTTTTAATATGATTTCCTTTTGTTCTCTAAATTTTCAAAACGTTCATGTAATATACACACAAACTAGTCTGTATTATTTTCTAAACTTAAAAGAAAAAACAGCCATTAGAGTAAATTATTTATCCTCCTCCTAATGAAAGAATCAATTATTTACTAATTAGATATCATTTTAAAAATCAACCATCATGGTCTAAATGGTCAAAAAAGGTTTTGAGGTGCTTAAGGTGACATCCAAATATGGTAGGATCAGGCGGTATTTTCGGTGACATTAGTCTAGATGCATGAGTCGTACAAAATAGTAGGGAAATCGAATCAAAGAAAATCGAGTCAATAATTTTGTTTTGTTCTCTCAGTTTGAGATAAAGCTAAAGAAAACCAATCCAATATTACTCTTATCCTCTAATACTTCGTTACAAAATATAAATCTTAGAAAAATTCTTAAAATAAAAATCCAATCCAAATATCTAACAAAAATATCTAAAATATTTAAATACTAAATATCTCAATCTATTCCTATAACTCCTATCCACATAAACCAAACAACGGCACCATGGGCAAGTGTTCCTAATGGCAAACCAGGGGTCAACACAATCCTTATGAAAAAAATGGCCGCAACGGTCAACAACTCTACAAATTTGTTCCTCCTTAAATCCCTCATTGCATATCGCACACACGGATTCGGTACCTTCCTTCTTCATCGTCTTCATCATCATCATCATGTCTTTATAAGCGGCCGTCGTGGTGGCGGAGTACGGGACTTCTTCTCCCCTTGACAATTCTTCGTACAGTAGTTCTATTCCGAACAATAGTAAGAAATTGCAAATGTGCAATATGAGATCTAACATAAATTCATACACTATGTTTCTTTCATAGAAAAGCCAGATCATAACAAAAACAAATATGAATACTCTCATTTGGGAGCTCCTCATCGCCGCCAAAGGAGAAGGCATTATATGTTGTTAGCACTATGGATTTGATTTCATTTGGTTGTTCTTTATATATATTTATATATGATAAAGTGGGGATTAGACACCATTTTAGGAAATAAATTTTAAAAGATATTCAACCAAATTCACTTGTTTTATAAATTTGATTAAGATTGGGATCTTTTGACAGCAAAATTTTATTATTTTTGTTAAGGATTTTTTTTTAGGCCAAATCTCCAACACGCGTACGTTTTAATAGATTTTTTTTTTAAAAGTCCCTTTTAATAGATATTTAAGTACCCTACTAGGTTTTCTAAAGGGAATTTGAGTCTAATTAGCTAGGTCATAATGTTTTTTTTTTTTTTTTTGAGAAACATATATTTTTATTTTCTTAAATTCATCAATCTATTGGTATAAAATCAAATTTGATTTCTAGTTTCTACACTTTAAATTGTTGGTCTATGAAGTTCATAAACGTCACAAATCCTATAAACGGCATTTTTCTTTTTTATGCTTTTGTTTATATGTATTTGGACTTTTAGCTCGAAATTGTATGCATTTAGACTGTCGAAAGGAACCAACTTTGTATCTTAATTGTGATGGTAAAATTATACTATATATTAGTTCTAGAACTATTTTTTCTAACAGACAACTAAAGTAATAACTTAGTTGCATAAGCATTTTTTTCAAAAAAAAAAAAAAAGTTGCATAAACATTCGTTCATAACTAATAAATTATGAGTTCAAATTATTTATTTTTATAACCTAATAACTAAGAATTGGTTCCGTGACCAATGAGGACCAAGAGAAGTTCAGCCCCATCATCCTCCTAACTTTGCGCACCAAAATATCATGTTGAAAGAATTCAATGTAGAATATTATAATTTCCGAGAGCTACTTCGTACATACTTATGATAAATTATAAATATAGCATATTATTATTATTTCAAATCGGTGGGAAGTATGTATGAGGTACCTCTCGAGAAGTTGACAAACTTTTTTCTCTTCAATGAATGTGAACAATCAAAGAAAATATAATTTAGATATAGTAGGTATATAAAATATTATTTATTAGATAGTCATATATAAAAAAAATTAATAAATGTGGTCATTGATATTCACTAGTATCGTCATTTGTTATTCATTGAGAACTATATCACATTTTATTATTGAATAAGAATTGTCATCACATTTACCTTACTCTTCGATTATGAAACTACAAAGTCTGTTATGAAACTACGGTAAATTTTAAATTACATAACATAGTTTTGGAGGAAGATGATGAGCTTCAATGGATATCCACTTCTGATGGAGAATGAAATCAATGAAAGTTATTCTGAACAATATGGAGGTGGATAGAACTAATAAACCAAATGCTACTTTTTGGACAAACTCTATTGCAAAACAAGTTAAATTCTCTATTTGGACTATGCTCCATCGAGAGATCAACATTGGAGAAACTCTGCAGAAAAGAAACCCGAGGAAAGCGCTCCAACCATCTTTCTGTGTTATGTGTTTGAACTGTGCTAAGAGTTGTTCACACACTTTCTTTTGTTGTTCCTCTTTAGAGAAAATTGTCGGACTCAGTGCTGTCAAGTTTACAATCTTTTGAATCTGTTGAAAAATTTTTGTTTGAAAGCTTTTGTTTCAAGACAGGTAACCAAATGCAAGAACTCATCACTAACATTAAAGGAGCAATTATTTGGTGGATTTGGAAGGATCGCAATTATAGGATTTTCTCGGAGGATTATAAAGCAAAGACAACTTCAAATTTTTGGGACTCTATTATTCTTAATACTGCAGAATGGAGCCTCAAGTCGAAGTTTTTCACGAACTACACCTTTCAGATATTGTTACAAACTGGCATGCCTTCATGTAATTTCCTTTTATGCTCTCTTCTTCCTCCTCTTTGAATTACTATTTCCCTCTCCTCTTCTTTCTTCCTTCTTCTTTTGTCTCTAGTTTTTCTCTGTTTTTTCTGGAGTCTTTCTCCCTTTTCTAATAATATCAGTATCCCTTCTAAAAAAAAAGTTTTAAAATATAAAATTGTATGATATAAAATGTAGCAAAAATAAAATAAAAATCTTAAAATATAACAAAGAAGATTTTAGCACAAAATCAAAACTAATTCATTTAGAATAGTAAATTTAAATTAAATTTTATTACTGGTTGAGTTCTATAAATTATAGAATTCAATCGATGTATACTTAATTCTATCACTGGTTGAGTTCTATCATCGATAAAAAATTATGTATTATAAATGAATTATTTTAAAAATTGTGCTGCAAATATTGCAAATATAATAGGATGTAAAATGTGTTGGTGATGGTAAATACCTTAAAACAATATCCCTTTCCAATTAGTTAATTGAAAATTAAAAATATTAGGTACATAAAAGAAAATAAATTTTTCAAAGAAAAAAAACATTGCAATCGCTCCAAATAAGCGCCGGAAGGAGGAAAGAAAGAGCCCAAACCGTCTTCATAACAGCTCCGCAAAGCCGTCGTTCAAACAACAAGATATCGAAATCATCATTAATATATTTGTGAATTTAAGTGATTTATATACCATCGACCTCCGATATCCTTGAATTTTAATTGTGATTGTAAAATTATTTTATATTGGTCAAGAAAAAGAATTTTTCTGGCACAAGAATGATAGCTTAATTGCAGAGTGTTTGTCCATAATTAATATCATGAGTTGGAATCTTTATTTTTAGATATTGAACTAAAATATAATTACGAACAAAATAGAAGAGTAGTTCAACCAATATAAATATATATACATGAATAATAAATAAATTATAAATATTCTTGGTCGTCGACCCCTGAGTCACTATGAAAACCGTTTTCTTGTTAAGTATACATTAATTCAATTGAACTACTGTTCTAATTTCTAAAAATATTGACATTTGAGTGCGATACAAATACACATTCCCTAAAATTAACAAAAAGAGAGGAATATGGTTTTGTGTAAGCTTAATTTTGATGGGGATTTCGAGATAGAACATGAACCAAAGATCGGCACAAGGGGCAACAGGTCTTAATCTTGAGCCAACGATCAACACAATCCTTATGAAAAAAGTTGTTGCAGCACTCAACAACTCTACAAAGCTCTTCCTCCTCAAATCCCTCCATGCATATCGCACACTCCGAATCGCCTTCCACTCCCGTCTTCGATAAGTCCTTGAAAGCGGCCGTCACAATGGCGGAGGAGGAGGCTTCTTCTTCCTTCGCAATGTGCGGGCGTTGCACCGCCGCCTGTCCTCGTGCCCTTTCAGTCTCATACCAAACAAAATGTCGCCACTGATGGCCTACTCGGACTTGCTGGCCGGCCTCGATATCGAGGTCTCTTGCTTGATCAGTCGGCGTCAGGTAGCGGATAATTATTGTTATAATACAAAACATGATGAAATAAACCAAAACGACGAAGAGAAAAAAGGATAAACCCGGGTGCTTGGAAACGAAGGAACTAATCATCGTCGTCGTTGGAGAAGCTGAAATTTGTAGATAGTTGAAAAATAATGGAATGATCATTTCATTCGATTATCCTTGCTTAATTATAAAGTTGGGATTCCATATACTTTTAGGAACATTGAAACGAAATTCAATTGGGGATGGGAAACTTTTGTATAAGTTTGATTAAACAAAATCTTTTTTTGTTTTTACTAAGATCTCCTAACACTCGACCTCGGACTTTGTAATAGATTTTGAAGTGTTTTAATGGGTTTCTACTTTCTAGAATTTAATAGTTATTTTATAGTAAATAATAATTATTATTATAATAGTTACACCGTTTGAAAATAATTTAATTTCTATTTTTGAAATTCAAATTTTTCTTACTTAAATCTTTTATAAAAAAAAGTCTTTGTCTTCGCTTATTTATTTATTTATTTCAATTACATAATGTATAAGGCAACTAGTTTATTATAGGTTCGAATCTTGTTAAATTAGAAAAATAAGTATTTAAATTTAAACCAAATTTTAAAAGTTAGAAGTTAAATCCCCTTTTGATGATTATTATGTTTTTTGTTTTCTATTTTTATTTTTAAAATTTTAAAAATAGATTCGTTTAGTAATTAATTTTTATTTTTATTTTTAAATTTTTTAAAAAAATTAAAATATTAAAGAAATTTTAAAAACTAAAAATAAATAGTTTTTGTTTTTTCTATAAAATTGATAGAAAAGTAATAAAACAAATTACAAATACAAATAAAGTTTGGACTCGCAAATTTGAGATTTATTAGATTAATTATCTTTTAAAATAATTTTATTTTTTCTTAAATATTAAAAGTAATAATTTTTTAGTTTTTAGTTTTAGCCGAAAGGAAATTTGAAATTTTGAAATAAATACACTTTTTTAGTTTCAACATATCTATTTTTTGTTTACAAATGTGATTTATCTATAAATATATTAAAATATATTTTTAGATTTTGTAACTTTTATCTTTTTTATTCAATTTGATATTTTGTCGTAATATTTTTTTGAAAAAATATTTAAAAATATATTAAAAGAATGATCTTCATCAATGTTATTAAGTAATGTATTCATATTATAATTTAATGTTTATAATCTAAAACATTTTTTTATACATCATTATCTAGAATTTAAATTAGGTTTCACGGATGTTTTATTAAACATTTCTTCTTCACGGATGTTTTATTAAAGAAATTTACCACATTTGAGCAAAATTTATGCGATATCTTGTTTTTAGTATAAACAAATTATGTGATATCAATGATGTTTTATGAAAACATACGTGATTAATGTGCCATGACATCGTTATAAATTAAATGTTTATCTAAAAAACATTATAGATTTTTTAGTAAATACCAAGATTAATAGACTAAAAAGTTATCCGTGAATCTCTTATTCCAAATTAACTTTAAAAAATATCATATAAGAAAATAAGAGTAATATATAATGTTGTCTTTTTTATATTGGTTAGATGAAAAGATCATAAATATATTAATCATAACAATCATTTTTATTGGTATGAAATATGAAATAAAAAACAAAGTAAAACGTCATAGACTAAAACCTTTTTTTTAATAAAAAAAGTACATATATTTCTACTTTTGATTATTTGAATGTAAATAGGTGAATTTCTTCTAACTTTTTTTTAATCGAAAGTACATATTTCTACATTGATTATTTTGAATGTAGAACTAGTTACATGCATCTAACTTGATATTCAACACTTAAATTGTGATCATTAAAGGAACTATTGACATTTAAGTGATAAAAGTATGGTGAAATTAACCATAAATTTAAATTCACAAAAAGTGGAGGATTTAGCTTTGTCTATGCTTGATTTTCATGTGGATTATTTCAAGATCAAACATGAACCAAAGATCGGCATAATGGACAACGGGTCTGAATCTTGAGCCAATGATCAACACAATCCTTATGAAAGAAGCTGTCGCAGCACTGAACAACTCTACAAATCTCTTCATCCTCGAATGCCTCCATGCATATCGCACACTCCGAATCGCCTTCCTCTCCCGTCTTGGTCAAGTCTTTGTAAGCGGCAGTCGCAGTGGCGGCGGGGGAGGCTTCTTCTTCCTCCGCAATGCGCCGACGTTGCCCCCCTGCCTGCCGTCGTACCATTTCAGACTGAAACTGAACAAAACGTCGTCGCCGTTCATTGCCTACTCGGACTCGCTGGCCGGCCTCGATATCGGGGTCTCTTGTTACATCAATCCCCATGCACTCCAGAATTATTATTATAGAACAAAACAGGATGAAAGAAGCCAGAATGATGAAGAGAAAAAAGAAAAAATCCTGATGCTCCGAAATTAAGGAACTGATTATCATCTCGTCCTTGGAGAAGCTGGGAAATACGCTGAAATTTATAAGGATGGGATTCGGAACTTTAAACAAAATTCATTTGGGAATGGAAAACTTTTAATCTTTGTATAAATGTGATTCAAGAAAATCTTTCTTTTTTTTCACTAACATCTCTTAACACTCAATCTTTGTAATAGATTTTAAAGTGTTTTAATGGGTTTCTAAAATTTAATATACTGTTTTTTATGGGATTTTATCTTCACTTAAAATAAGTATCTAAAATTCAAAATTTTAAATATATTTATGGATGTTCTTTTTTTTTTTTAAGTTTGATTTTTAACAATATCATATCATACTACATTAAAGTGTCGCTTATCATACCTCATACTATAGCGTGGCTTTAAGAGAAAAATCATTTTTGAACAATTTTACCCCTTAAGTCATACCCTAAATTACAAATATGTCATTTATTGAAATATAAAAAAAAAATTAAATGCAAATAGCGTAGAAGATATTTATATTATTATTTAGATTTTCATTCATAGAAGATAAAATATTTTTATCAAATCTCATAGATTTTATGACTAAGTTAGAAGATAAGAGATTTCAACAATAAATGAAGATATTTACAATATTATTTAAATTTTCATCATCTTTATAACGTAGAAAATAAGATATTTTTACTCAATCTCATACATTTTATCTGACATTTTATATTCAAATTAAAATAATAAATTAAATTTTCCAATCCTATAAATAGTTCTCTACATTTTATTTACAATAACACTTTTTGTTTGTTTGGATTTACTTTCTTCGTTTTTTTGTTTTATAATAAGTTATTTTATTTTTGTTGGAATATTTATTTTAGCTTTCATCTAATTTTTCTTTTTTTGCAATAATTTTTTAAGGGATCTTTTTTGCATAATTGTTGTCTTTCAAAAAAAGACTTAGAAATCTAGAAAAAAAAGTTTGAAGAACGATAAAATTATCATCTGAAGTTAAAGTGCATGAATTGTTCAGTTTCAAAAGTTTGGTAACAATGATTTCCTATTATTACTATATATATATATATATATATAGTTTACAAACACATTTGAAACTTTCTCTTTGCTTGTCGTTACCTTTCTTGGTTTCTTTTTGTTTTTTTGTTTTATAATAAAAAATTTAGTTATCTTATCTTTATTAGATTATTTACCTTAACTTTCATCTAACTTTTTTTTTGTTGTAATAATTTTTGTAGGCGTCTTTTGTTGCTTAATTGTTGACTAGTAGATGTGGAATTTTTTTTTTTTTTGAAGAATGATAAAATTATCAATTGAGGTTAAATAGATATTTACTAAAAGATATATTTAGCTTATTTATATTTATAATTATAATAATGATATAACTCTTATAAATTTTATAATTCAAAAGTAATTGGTTTATTAATAGATAAAATGAAAAAACTAAAGGGCATCGATTTTTAAAAATCAAATTTAATTTTAATGCGATAAATTTTATTAAATTTTTTTTAAATAATAACACCTATTATTTTTTAAGCTCAAAATAAAATATTAACTGTTTTTTAACCTAAATGTGAATTTTATAAATTTAAAATGTTTATAAAATTCAATATTAAATTGAAATTATTATTTGATGATTTAAATTAAGTGAAAAAATATAGGAAACAATTTATAATTATAAATAAATATATATAATTTATTATTTAAAAAATTATCATGTGCAACGCCATGTTAAAATTATAGTATAGATAAAATGTAGATATCAAAAGAAAAAACTTAAATAGTTGTAGACTTAATTTTAAAAATTAAAAAGTAATAAAATAGAGCCTATCTCATTCATAAATTTGATTTTTGATGGATGTTGTAGATATAAATTAAAATTTGATTCTAACAACAGTAAAAAAAATTGATTAGATCAGGGAATTTTGGGATAAATAGTCACTTTTTATGATCTTGATATATCTATCTGATTTTTATCTATAGATGTAATAAAATATACTTTTAGATTTAGTAGATTTTATCTTTTTTATTCAGTTTGATAGTTTATCTTAAACGCCAAAAAATATTTTTAAAATATTATATTTTAAAAGAAATTTAGTTTAGTGTTTAGAGTGTACGAGTTAATGTTAAGGTTAGTTTTTTTTTTTTTTTGAGATGTTAAGGTTTAGTATTAAACATTTAGATTCTCAAATATTTATATTATTAATTATTAGGATTTAGGATTTAGGATTTTTTATGAATTTTGAGAATGTTTTTAATGGTAATTTTAAGAATGTTTAAAAATGAAATAAATTGATTTATTTTTTGGAAAACATCCCAGATTAGTCAAATGTAAAAAATAATTACAAATGCATTTAAAAAATAATAATAATTACAAATATAATCTCTTTTTTTTAAAAATAGTAATTTTAATCATTGGTATTAATAATATTTTCTTATAATACTTATTGATTATAGATATATTTAAAAAATTTATGTATGATTGTTTTGTGAGATCTTGAACAATTTCCCTATAATATATATGGCAAGACACAAATATGAAAGATTTTCCATTTGTAAAAATTGAATACAAATGCAATATTAGTCTATTTAATAGGTTTGTAAATGTTTATTTAATAGGTTTGTAAATGTTCCTAAATTGTATTTGCCTTATGTTTAGTATATATTTTTCTTGCCAAAATGTTTAAAATTCGACTGCTATCATGAATAACTTGGTAATAAATTGATCAACCAAGCAGTCAATTTGACAAATTAGATAGGATTATCAATTTATTTTGGTTGAGTTGAATTTTTTAAAAAAAAAATATAGAATTTTCATGGATTGAATTGGTTCTTGAATTGACTTAAAATTGATTTGTTAGCTCGAGCTAATTCATATTTATAATTTATTTTGAAAAAAAAATTATCTAAAACACAAATATATATGTATATGTTTATTTTCTTTAATTAATATTTTAGACTTTTATTTTTTAACATTCTTTAATTAATTTTAAGTTTGTAAAATTATATCAAGATATAAATTGAAGTTAAATTGGTAATTGAAGTTATTAGGTTGATGTTCATAAAATTTGAAAATAAATAATAAATCTATATCCAAATTAAAAATAAAAAGACTAATTCAATGACTCAATTAAATTCAAGTAAAAAATATATATAGATGGAGTTGCTCCAAATTTTGAATTGGTCCAATAAATTTCTTTAACCTAACTTAACTCATCTATACCTTACAGCGAAAAAATCAATTTTTTTTTTATCATCCATTTAAAATTGAATGAAGTTAACTTTATCTATAAATGGTAATGAAATTAATGAAATAAAAACTTAAAATTTAACTTACCTAAAAATAAAAATCTTTCCCAAAATTTACGTATTGAAAATGGATAAGATGGCTTGCCTTTATCCATTGCAAATTCTTGGGAATCCGCATAACCAGCCAGTACAATAGATCTTCGCGATTTTTTTTTTTGGTTAAAATAAGATCTTCGGGATTTTTTACATATATTAAAGTCATATTTAAAGTGATTTTAAATTACTTAAATTAGTTTTCTAACTTTTTTAATAGTTTTTTTTTAGAATTCAACTAACAATTAAAACTTAAATCCCTAACCAATGTAGATATTGTTCCTTTTAACATGTTTTAGTTAGGTTTTCACCAATCATAAACACATAATTAATGATTTAAAATATAAAATTTGAACATTTTAAGTAGTCAAACTAAAACAATCAATTTAAAAGATAAAATCAAACATTTAGTCTCGATTAAATTACTATTTTATTTTTATTATTTTTTTAAATTTAAGTTTATAACAACTATTTTACTATATATATTTTCTTATTTGAATATATCTATATTTTAACTTATATTTTTATAAATCAAACTAAAGTTTAGAATTTTTTTTTTTTAATTTGGTTCGTATTCTTTTTTTTTAAAAAAAAAAAATTGATTAGCATTCACTTATTTTCTTAAAGAAAGATAAATACATGAATATATTATAAAAAAAAGTTGAATGAAAATAAACATAAATCGATAAAATGCTCTGTTACTTAAAAGGAGGTTTGTAGTTCGGATCTCATAATTGAGTAGAATTTTAAAAAAATAATAATAAGTGATTTAATCTGCAAACAAATCACTTATTAATATTACCAAAAGGATAGGTGGAGTTTATCTGGTTTGGTATTAGTCAAAGGTTGGATGGCCCATACTTCTAATCTCCCTTCCTACTAAAAAAATCACTAAAAATTAGTAATTACTAAAAAAAATCACTAATTACAAATGGAAAAGAAACAGATCAAACACCTACGACACAAAAACACACTAGAGACGAATAAAACAGATTTGATCATTCAAAAAGCTTGATCAAATATCCGAATCAAGTCCAGCCAATGAAACTCAAGAATCTGTTACGATTCAAACGGCCTAATCATGATAGAACAAATAAATAAATAAAATTATACACAAAAAAAAAAAAAAAACTCAAGACGGATGCGGATAAACAGTACGAAAATGAACAGGGGAACGACAAAGAGGACAGTGAAGTTTCTTCCGAAGCCATTGATCGATACAAAATCGATGAAAAACGTGTTTACACGCCGGTAACAATCGACAAACCTCACCGTCCACGAATTCATCCAAACAAATCGAACAGTCTGCATTTACCTCTCCGATTCCTGCTTCTCCGTATTGGAACAGCCTCACTGAAATCACCACCGTCCTCGACGGCCGTGGTCGATCCGCCGCCGGTGCAGGCGGAGGTTGGGCCACCCTCGACCGACGCTGCTCTCCGGCTTCGATGTCGCCGCTTCGGTATTTGCGCTCGTAACAGGTGAAGATTACGTACACGAACATTAAGGCAAGAGCGGATAGTCCAGCGAGATCTAGGAAGTCGAGTTCGCGAGCCGATAGAGCGGACATGGAGTCCTCCGGCGGCGGCGGAGGCATGGTTGCTGTAGCCGATTGAGGGGATTAGCTTTGATTCTACGGCCGTCGGAGAGAGTAGAATTCAGTTTTTCACTTTTTCTTTGTTTGTTTCCATTTTTCGGATCACACTTTTTGGGAGAGTGAAAGAGTTGTTAAAAGGAATGAGATTCTTAACATTTATGAGACGCTTTCTAATGGGCTTTCTTCATAACTCATCTTACGGGCCCTCGTCAGTCAGGCCCAATACCAATAAGGCTATTTATGTAGTTTTATAATTTATGACTGAAAATTCTTATCAGATATTTATATTACTAATTCACAATTGACATACTATTTATACGTATGTTTTGGAACTGAAAGATTGAATTACTAATACATCACCATGTTTATTTCTCTTGGTAGCTTTTAAAAATTTAACTTTTTTCACTTGATTTTTTATAGATAGGTAGATTTATAGTTCTTAAATTTTAAACAGATTTTAAAACATAAACAATATGGAGAAAAATTCTAGAACACTACAAAAGCTTCAAAAATTTGTAAACAAAAAAAAAAATATGTTTCCAAAAGTTTGTTTTTGTTTTTTAAATTTGGTTAGTATTCTTCTACTTTCTTACTGAAAAATGGATACATGGTAGGAAAGATAGAACACATGATAGGAAATTTGAGTAGAAATAAGTTTAAATTTCGTAAACCAAAAATAAAAAATCAAATGGTTATCAAACGGGACCTTAATTTTATGGATTATTTCAATGATCATCCCAAATAGCCTTTTGATAAGAGTGAATCGTAAGAAATCATCAATAAACTGATAGCTCAAAAATTTAAGAGGATAGATTGAGATGAATTTAATTATATAGTTAATAAATACTTATAATTATAACATTTGTGGGCTTGCAACTTTAAAAATACCCTTTAACCTTTCAAAACGAATATGAATTAGGTTGAGGTTTAAACCTAGAACCGTTGCTCTAATTATCTAATACTATGTAGAATGGTGTGAAATAAATTAATCCACAAAAAAACAAAAATTATAAATTCTTATAATTTAACTTCGGGAGTACATTAAAGTTAATTTGACTTCATGGTGTTTTAAATGTTCCATGTTTAAAGACTATAACCTAAGTTCCATACAATTAAAAGGTTTACATTTAGAATATTTGAGACCACAAGGGTTGAGGAAATTACAAAGAAGTGGTAACCGTGGTGGTTCAATGACGATGAACAACAACACAAACACAGCTCCGGCAAAGCGGGCAGGTCCGCTCCACCTTGAACCACCGGTCAATACAAGCCCTATGAAACACGTGACCGCACGTGACCACTTTTCTATACTCTTCTCCATCTTCAAGCATGCTAAGGCAAATCACACATTCTTTTTCTCCGCCCTCGTGATCTTTACCGTAACAGAACACCGGCGCTTCTATCTCCAACGCCTCCGCCAAGTCTCCGCCCTCGCAGCTCCTTTTCGTGTCGATTACTTTGATGAGCCAGAAAATGAGTACAAAGAGCAGGAATAGCACAGCCGTAGCCAAATGCTCAGCGTATGGAGGCAGTACAAAAGGCGACGACGGCGGCGGTGGTGGACACGGCGGAGATGAAAGAATTAGCCGCAACATGGTTTTTTTCCTTTTCTTTTTTAATAACTTGATTTAACTGAAGCTATTTAAAATCTGCCTCGAAAGTTTTCATTTTGGTTTATTTATAGATGTACTTTGTAAAGGGTTTAGGAAAAGGAAATTGACTTTTTACTTAACGCGTATGGCAAATTTATATATCTTATTTTCTTTAATATGGAAAGTTTTCATGAGGATATTTGCCGTATATATATATATATTCATTTCATCAGTATTTTAATTTATGGAGATATTTCAAAGATAGCAACAAAAAAGAAGCATTTTGCCTATGTCAAAATTTTTGTAAATATGGTAAAAACGGATTCACTCAAATTAGATTAAGAACTACAAAATTGATAGGCTACTTTAATAAAGAAAATTTTGAAATTAATAGCCCCTTCAATCAATTTAAATATTTTATATTGGTTATCTACGAAATATTTTTAAAATGTTGTTATAACTCAAATATGGACAATCGACTTTACTATCTATAAAAAAATTATTTACTTTTTATATAATATATATATATATATTTAGGATGATTTGGGTCTTGAACAAGGTGTCTCACTTGTGGGGAGCTGAAAGGCACTTTGTTTATAATTATTAGATCATAAATACATTATTCATTAGATAAATTAGTGAAGCTTAAGAAGAAGAGGTAGGCAATGACATGATTAGTTAAATGAACATTAGATTAACTTAATGTATAACATAATCTAGTTTAATTTGTTTGGTCTAAACATTGAGTGAAATATCATAGCGTGTTGGACACAAAATGCATGTCTTCTTCGTATATAGATTCCAACATCAACAATGTTGCTGTGTAGTGGCTTGTTGAGTCATGTTGCCTACCAATATAAGTTGTATTACCATAAATTTATCCAACCTTAATTACTATTAAAACAAAACTATCCGTTTAAATCAGCCATGTCTTTTTTTTCTTTTTTTTTGAAACCAAATTAACCATGTCTTTTCATGATTATATAAGTGGCACGAAGATATAATCTAAACTTTTCATATAAAAAATAAGCAAAATTTATATGATTAATTAAATCTAGAAGATAATTATGCATAAGATGATTCTAAAAAGAATTCGCAAAGTAACAATTATATTAATAAATATTGTCACATACTTTATATAATGAGGACACTAAACGGAAGGGAAGCCAATCAAATTTCTTAAAAGTCTATGGGCTGGGCCCAATCAAAAGTTTGGAATAAGGTGATTGGGCCAGACCCATACTAAAGGGAAGGGAAGCCAATCAAATTCTCGAGTGAGAAGAAAAGTGGGACACAACAATAAATATTCTCCCCACCTCATTCAGTCCTTCCGTTTCCGTCTTCTCTTTCTCTCGTCTCCCCCAACCCACATGTCTGCTTCTGCAACTTCCATTCCGGACTCCGACTGGCCTCGTCACGACCCGACCCGACCCGACTTCTCTTCCCCGGACCACCTCCCTCCCGACCCTCTCCTCTCCGCCGGCTCCTTCATCGACTCCTCCGCCGCCCGATGCGAAACCCCCTCTTCCCCTCCCAACCACGCCCGAGATCTTGACCGGAACCATCTCCACAAGCCGGACTCCTCCGCGACTCGCCGATCTCCATTGCGAGCTCACCCTCCGGATCCCCCCGTTCCTGGAAATGGAGATTCTCCGGCCGCCAAGAAGGTGTCCGCCTCCTCCGAACGCCCGAACTGGCTGCCGCTGGGCTGGGTCATGGAAGATAAAGTTCGCGCCTCCGGCGCCACAGCTGGAACCGTTGATAAGGTGAACCGATTCGTTTCTCGTATTCTTTGAATCGTTTGTCACGTTGAATTTTTAGTTCTTCTTCTTGTTTCGTGCTTTTGAGTTCGGGAATTAATCGACCGTACAACTATTAGTCCCGGCTGTGGTTTCTGAGTTTCCTCTGTGCAATTTAATGTACAGGATTATACTGTCGCTTTGATTTTTTTTTTTTTTTTGTCTACTCTACGTTCTGGACTATTGGCTTACAATTTTCAACCAGTTATGGATGATTACGTTGATTGAATTCTTACTGCGTTTGGAACTTTGGTTGAGAATTAAGAACATGAGCCAATCAGAAGACAATGATCTTTTGTCATTGCCTCAAGGGGTTGGTTGTAGCATTCCCTTCTCATTTGTTCTCTTATCAAATCTGGAAACAAAGAACTGTATCAAGTAGTAACGAGTTTAGTAATTTTTCTGAAAATAAATCACTACTTTAATTCTACATCGTATTGATGGATATTGCAGTTTTAGTTACCTGTTTGGGATTAAAATAGTTTCATAGGAGCAAACAAACTAAAGGAATTCAGTTCATCTTCATGATTAGGCTCTTCCTCTCTCCATAGATTTGTGTAGGGAATTCTTGTGTCTTTTGTTTGGTATGACGTTTAAGTATGTTCCCTTTGTACTTTTCTCTGAATGGTGAACAAGGCCTTGACAAACTTCCATATAAATTTAGGTGAAAACCATCAAGTCAAGAGTGTTAATGGATTCAATTCATGGTCGCCACTTGCCTAGGTAATAATTTCCTATGAATTTTCTTGATATCTAAATGTTGTAGGGTTAGCCGTATGTTTCATGACAATAGTTGAAGTGCATGAAACTGACTCTCACACTCACGGATATCAAAGATATATATAGGTGCTTTGGACTCACCATTTATACTAATTCAATCAGCATAATAGATTTGGTTGATAAGGATGGAGACCATTGGAAATGGAATAACAAAACCTTCACTGTCACGTTGGTAACCAGTCCATAAATGTTCAAGATCAAATTTGTAGGATAGTATTTTATTATTTGATCACTCTGTGCATGTTGGTGAATAGCTTCGGGTTCAGTATTTGTAGATTTCAAATGCTCTTGTTGGACTTCTGCAGTTCATAGGGATGTGACTAAAGCTTGGTTCTTGATGTATGATACTGTTACTAAGAGTCGTTTTTTGAGATAGATTCTACCTTTATTTTTCATTCATAATCTTTGTTTTAAGCGACATTGACATTGTTGGTAGACAAAACAAGTGCAATAAGTACGGTCGCAAGTACCATTTAGCATTTATTTATTGAGGAAGAGTTTCGAGTGTCATATGACTAAACCTAAGGTACTTGTGACCGTACTTAATTGGAATCATGCTTGGGCCCATTTATTTCTTGAGGTTCTCTTTCTTGCTATCCAGTTTTAAATGTTTATTAAACAAAAAAACAGAAAAGAATGTAAAAGAATCTAATATATCCCCATGACCCTTGCAGTACTACTTTCATCCAGTCTCCGGCCGTCGATTCCGGTCAAAAATCGAGGTTCTTTACTTTCTGGAAACAGGAACGTTAAGGAAACGGAAAAAATCATTAGACGGTAATGCAACGGTGAGTCTAAAGCTTGTTCTTTCTTGGCACACCCAATGGAATATTCAGATCTTCTCATCCATTTTTTTCACTTTTCCTAATTTTCAACTTTGCAGTCTGCTGATGGCTCCGAAGAACCCAAGAGCAAGAAATCATCAAGCAAAGCTAAATCTGCTCCTCTAAACTTTGATTTCCTCAATGTGCCTGAAAAGGTTGAGTGGGTTCTCACAGATCCTTCTAAGGAAGCTTGGACACCGTCTATCAACAACGAGAAAGTACCCGAGTCAACTAAACGTGAATGGGTGGGAGCATTTCAACTCCTCGGCCGATCGAAAGTTTGAAGGCAACTTCAAACCTTTTAGTCATTTTTTGGGACACATATCTTAGCAAAAACCACCCTCCCTTCCTCTATTGGCTTCTCATCTACAATTCTTTTGGTCATTTTTGGAAGGAGCAGGTGAGGTTGAGGGAAGTGTTGTGAAAACCATATTTGGTTTGGAAAGTTCACTGCAAAAAATCTTGACTGTATCTAACTGACTGTGTCTTGACTGTGGGGGAAAGTGACCAATCTATGTAGATGAGGGCTGCTCAATTGAATGAGGGGCTATTAAATTTGATTCAATGATCTCATCTCTTGCTCTTCACTTTGATATAGATCTGTATTTTTTTGTGATTCAAAATTGGTATTTTTGTGCTAATAATATTGGTGTTGCATGGGATATTGCTTGTGAAATGAGGAATTTAAGATTAATGAAAATGGAATTATCTACAATAAATGTAATATTTAGTCAAATATTTATGGTTTTGCAAATCATGCTTCTGTACTCTTAAGATTTTAAATTAAATACCCATGTGGTTTTAGCTTGGTCTTGACATTTAATTGTTGAGTTTTAGTTCCTTTTCCAATTCAAGTTTGTCCCCAGGTTGAAGTATTTGCATCAACTTGAACATCTATTATTGACTGGTCTTTAATTATTTGTTAGCTGAATTTTGTCCATTTCATGAGTTGGTATTTGAGCAGTTTTCTATTTTACTTGAGAGGTATGATTGCAATACTTATTTAAATATGAAGTTCAGAAAATTTAACATTAATTTTCTAAATATATCATTAAATATGATGTTAATGCATACCAACAAAATCTCACATCCTTAAATCAAATAAAAAAAAAAATCTTTAGTATATAAAGAAGTAATAAAACTTCAAGGGGACAAAACCAACAAAACTTCAAATGATCTTTTAGTATATAATTTTCATATCGATGTGGATGTTTGCTAATTACTAAAATTTTATGACAAGATGAGTATAACTAGTAAGTTTGTATATTAAAAGGTGTTCAAAATTATTTATGAAATTAGTGAATAGGATTTATAAAATTATTGACCAACTACATAATGATGATACCTTCGAATTTGTGTTGTTACATTTTGACATTTTCAATTAATTTGTCTTCTTTTTTTTTTGTAAATAACTGAAAATGACGAAATAAGTCATGTTAGGAATCATGACAGTTTGACATCATTTTATTGATAAAAATATTTATTCATTATTTTTTTTCCTATAAACCATTGATTAAGTGTCAACAGAGTTGGTCAATCTTTTTGGCTATTGTCACGCTCATTATCTCCACTCAATCAGCTAATAAGGTTATTCTTTTATTTTGATTTCAATATTCTACACATTTTGACTCTTGTCTTTGAGACCTTTTACTTTATTAAAAATAAGTCATTTTAGATTATTTGTCCTAATATATATAGATTGCAATTTGTTTTCCAAACGAAAATGGTGACATATATAATATATATCAATATTATTTTACCTATTTAATGTTTTTTTAGTTTTAATAATAATAATGGGGTAGGAATACTCAAACTAATGACCTTTTAATTCATTGACTATAAAGATGTCATTGAACTATTGTTTATTTGATTTTTTTTAATTTTTTTTTTGAGATCATTGACGTTTCTATCTATTTAATTTATTCATTTGTATTGATTAACAATATGAGTTAAAACTTTATTAGAGCACCAACAATTTTTGTGACATCTTGTATAATTTAGTAACTTTAATGGTACTGTGCAAATTTATCTTTCCCAAATGTTAGAAGAGAAAAAAACAGATTAGAGCAATTAAATATATTTCGTAATTATATTTATATATTTAAAGAAAATTTTTCTTTGTAAATGGTTCTCACATTGACAAATAATATAAAAATATAAGCTCGACATGACTCAATATTCTGTTTTACCATAAGAGTATTAGATCAACACATCATTGTAAATTTAATGATCAATATAGGTCATAAATTCGAATCTTCCCTCTCAAATATCTAAAACTCAAAATAAAAAATAGAAAAATATATGTATTTTACCTAGGATTCAAAAAACAATTTATGAAATGATAAATTATTTTAAAAAAAATAAATTTGAGGCACATAAAGAGATCCAAATACCGTAGATATAAAATAATAATAATAATAAGTCATTTCCACCCAAAGTTTCATTGTGTTATCATGTTTTCAAAATCAAATCAAATTTTAAAAAACAAAATAGTTTTCCTATATAAAATTTAAAATGTTAATATTTTTTTAAAAAATATATATGAAAACCATGGTAGAGAATCGTGAAATAATAATAGTAATAATAAGTTTTTTTTTAAGTAATAATAAGCTCCTTCGATGTCTTCACAGGATAGCTCAATGGTTGAAGTTAAAGACTTTTCAAGATATGCTTTTGGGGACAGGCTAGTGATGCCACAGATATAGGAGAGCGAAGCTCGAATTTTTCGATTTAAAAAAAAAAACTTCTTCGATAACTCAACTCTACTCTTAAAATCAAAATATGAATTTATTAGCGGTCTTAGTTTCTAAGAAGTTACAGCATCTAAATGTTGAAGAATTGAAAAAATGCATCCCCTTTTTTTTTATTGATTCCTTCCTTTTAATTTTTCTTCATTATGAATGAATTAATACCTTTTTTCAGTCAAGTGACGAATCCATGTGTTATGATTAACCTTTTAATTAGAATTTGTGATCAATCCTTTCTTGATCTCACGCTTTTTAAGGGTTAAAGTAGATTTTAATAAGATAAGATTGGAAAATATCTTCTACAAAGCAAATTCAAAACCCATAAAGGAAAGAAAGTGATGATGATTAAAGTAATGAGTTAGAAACAGTATATATAGTCTTTCATTTCTTTTAAAACAGTATGGTCAAAAAAAATTTAATAGAAAATGTAAAGATTTGAGAAAAAGAAAAAGGAAATTTTCATTAAAAAGAAAAAAACTAGACCACTTAAATAAGTCAAAAAAAAGTTTTTAAAAAATAGAGCTCAAATGACATATCCTTACAAAAATTGAAGGTTATCCCAACGAAAGAATCGTCGACAGTCAAAAAAACAGTTGGCAAAAGTTTTACATATTCAAATCTACCCTTTATTAAATGCTGTTAAATGAAAAAGAAAGAGGTTAAATTATGGAAAGCTTTTTAATTCTGGGAGGCAGGGGTAATTCCAGTTTGCTTTTTTGTCGTTTTTGTACTAAATCAACAATCAAATTCATATCTTCGATTTTCAAAAAATAATCTGATTCAATGTTCAATAAAATATAGAACCATGAGTTCAGTTTGATTTTGAAACCAATTTGATATCCAATTTTTTTTAATATTTTAAAAATAACATTTTTCATTAAAAAAATTCTCATAAACAACAATTTTTCTAAATGTCTCAAAGTATTTTTTAACTTATTGAAAATTATTTAAAGATATTTTTTTACTTGAAATAGGAGAAAATTAAAATTATTAAATACTTTCGTTTGGAAAATATATTGACATTTGAAAGAAAAAAAACATTTACATTTTCAAGACTTTAGGAAATCTTCTAAATAATGGAAGGAATATGACTTTATATGACTTATTGATAATATATATTTCGATTTTGTTCGGTTTGTATTGATTTTTTAAAACGAAAATCGGAATCAATTCAATATTTCAGTTTTTTCAAATACAAATCGATATATCCAATTTTATGCTAAAAAATTAATATGATTTATTAAATTGGTTCGGTTCGATTTTTCGATTTTTTGCTGTATCTCTACTTGTGTAGAGAGTATTAAACATGAACTCAAAATATATTTTTAATAAATAATAATAAGAAGAAGAAAGCATAGCAATTTTAATGTAAAGAAAAGACTAATGAAGTGTGATTTGAAGTACCAAAAACTTAAAAAAGAGAACAATTTGTATATTGTTTTTCTTTTGGTGCGTGGGGTAAGGAAAAAGACTACTTATGTTGACTTTTGTCAAGCATGGAACCCTTTATTGTGATGGTTTGGTAAGTTTCTCACCATGCTTTTTTTTATTGCCATTTGCAAATATTGGAAAAATGTATCTACCACAACAATTTAGTCAAATCCAACGTACATCTCCAAAAACAAATATAAAGAAATTCAATACATTATCAATGTTATTTGAAGAATTATAATGAATTCTTGTTCATGGGCTCTTTTGTTTAATTTATTATTAAATCAAGATGATAGGCTTAAGCATAATTACTTTCCAGTTTCAATGTGTATTTTTAAAAGGAGTATCTAGAGGCACTACTACTTTTATACAGAGGCACTATTACTTTTAAATAAATGAGAACCATATTTCCTTCTGTCAAATAGGAGATTCAAACTTTCAAATTTTTTGTTTAAATAACAAATTTTCAATGTATATTTTTAAAAGGAATTTTTTTTAGTACTAATTGGACGAGGAAAACCACACAGACACTACTGCTTTTAAATAAATGAGAACCAAATATCGATCTTCAAATTAAATATATATATATATATATAGCGCTAATATAACTATAATTATGTGATTATGACATTATTTCCTTTTGATAAATAGGAGACTCAAATTTTCACGACGTATAATTTTTTTTTTAATTATTTTAATATATTAACATCTTAGAAGTGAGCCAAAAAAAAATATATATGGTAGAAGAAAAATAATTATTAAAAGAATTTTTTCAAGTTTGATTCAAATAAAAGGCTCTTAGTTGATCACTTTGATTTTGATAACAATTTGGAATATTTAAGATTTGAATTGGAACTCATATCTTTTTGTGAGATAGGAAACCAAACAAACTACTTTTGAGACGGTAATAATATGTTTTGGTGTAAGTTAAACTATATTTTTGTTGGTAGACATTTGAAAACTTCAACTCATCTTAAATTAGAAATATCAGAAATTCTCATCACTTTTATAAAGGAGGTAGGTATTTTTTTTCTTGTAATGGGATCTTATGTTATTTAAGATTATGAGAGATTAATTAAGATTTTTTTTAATTAGTTATAGTTTATTGTAAGTGGTAATTAGTATTTGCTTTCTTCATTACCAAGGAGTATTTTGCTTGTCCCATATTAAGAAGATTTTTACTTAATGTATTATCTATTATCTATTGAATTATTTTGGTTAAAATATCTTCTAGGTCCCTCGACTTTGAGATTTGTTCCATTTTGGTCTCGACTTTTAATTGTCCAACTTTGGTCCCTCGACTTTATTTTTATCCAATCTTGGTCTATCGACTTTAATATTTGGCCAACTTTAGTCATCGACTTCCAAATGTCTAAATTCAGTCCCTAGACTATCAAAAAAGTTTTAAAAATATGGTCCTTAAGTCAAATGAATGTTTTCTTCACTCTTAAATTATTTTGTCTCTCTTTCATCTTTTCTCTTTTCTCTTTCTAAAAGTTTTATCTCTCTTAAATCCACTTTTCTAGTTCTCTTTTCTTCTTTTTTTCTCTTATTCTTTTTTCAATCCATCTCATCAAATTGTTTAACCTGAGATAATTTTTCTAAATAATCATTTCTTACTTTGATTTGTCACTTTTTATTTTCAAAATTCATAGTTTACCATGAAACCAAAAAGAAAAAGAAAGAGAATAAAAGAAGAAAAAAAAAAAGCAAAGAAGGAAAGAGAGATAGATTGAAAAGAGTTAAAAACTTCAAGAGAGAGAAATTATGAAAGATGGAAGAGAAAGAAAATAATTTAGGAGTGAGAAAAAGTTCATTTGACTATAGGATTATTTTTTAACTTTTTTTATAGTCTAAGAACCAAATTTGAAAATATTTGAAAGTTGAGGGACCAAAATTGAACAAATAGCAAAGTCGAGAGACCAAAATTGGTCCTTTGAAAATTGAGAGATTAAAATTTGACAAACAACAAAGTCGATAGACTAAAATTAGACATTTGAAAGTTCAGAAATCAAAATGAAACAAACCTGAAAGTCAAGAGACCAAAATGATATTTTAACTCATTATTTTCTATTTGGTAGATTTTTTTGTTAGTATTGTTGCATAAGAGATGAGACAAAAGTCATTGTTATTATGTTTCTCAATAGGAATGTGTCCCAATCCATGTGTTTCTGTCTTACATCATCCATCCAACCATATGAGACACCTAATGCTTTACATTAAATGTGTTTAGTTTCAATTTAAAAATGTAAGATTAAAGTAATTGCATTCGACGATATTTTTCTTTCTAGGGGGTTTTCAGTTTGATTTTTGTCAGACTTGTGATATTTTTAGTTTTGTTGACTCTTTTTTTTTCTTTCAACCTTATTTTTTTCGTTAAAAGAAAGCACTTGAAAAAAACTAATAGATAAAGCTAAACAGAAAGTGGAAAGTGTAAAAAGTTTGGAGGGCTTAGAAGAGAGATACAAAGTTTTATTTTTTTTAGTTTTTTTAGAATAAGATTTTTGATCCTACTTATTTCAATCAAAACCAAGATAACAGACTATACTATTAAAAGTTCCACCAACATGAAAAATATTTATATAAATTTTTTTTTTATTTTTAATAATGTATATTAAAGTTTTTTAATATAAAAACATTTTAATTGAGAGGTTTCTCAAACTTATGTCCTCACTCTAGGAAATCTACAACAGGCTTTTACATCTTTTAGGAGAGTCTCTAATCTCTTGAAAGTCCAAAAGGCATACCTCTTAAAAGATGTCCAAGTCACTTTGTCCTCATCAACTGCCTTGTTTTGTAACAACCAAGCAGCTCCTCATTTAGCCAACAACCTTGTTTTCCACGAACGCACTAAACACGTAGAGCTGTTTCTCATTCGTTCAGACATTTTCACGACATCATCAACTTTCTCCACACTATATCCCAAGTTGGGAAATCAGAATGTAAAAACAATTTCAAGAAACTTAGCTAAGACTACTAGAATTTCAAGAATATGATGGAAAAAGAAGGAAAAAAACTGGTTTCATTTATATATCTTTTTAAAAATAAATACAATTTAAGTTGTCGCCATTTTTCTACTCACTAGTAATGTATGGAAACGTGAACCCACGTGGATTGCTTGAAGTGAATAAAATTGGTGGAAAAATGGGAATATATAGACAATATGGGAAATTTGTCCATTGAATTGTAATAAACTGCCAAATTTGAAAAAAAGACACTTTCATTCCAACTTATATCCATCTGGAAATTCTATGATCATTGGTGGCCGACTTTATAATAATAATAATAATAATAATATGTCGATATATTTTTCTTTTTTCTTTCTTTATAATTTATTTAAAAATAATCTAACTAAATTTTCTCAAAATTTTTTAATATGTTTTTATTCTATTTTTATATTAAAATAATAATTAATATTAAATTGATTTCAATTAAATTAACTTTCACTTATTCTATGAATTATATATTTTAACTCAACCAATTTTAAGTTTCACTCAAAGTTTAAAAAAAAAACAAAACAAAATGAACCAAACACGTGAATTAAATAATATTTGAGAAAATTACATTTTCAGTCTAGTTTGTATTTGGTGCCTGGACATTTTTATTCATGAATTATGGTGTGTTTTTTAGTATACTTTTTTTTTAAGATTTAAATTTATGTCAAGACTAAAATAATCATGAGAGATATTGATATTTAAAGTTAGTCAAGTTAATCATTTATTTACCTTTTCATTATTTAACTAAAATTGACCTGAATTTATGAACCAAAAATGTAATTATTCCATAATATTTTAAAACAAAACAAAAAATTGCAGATTTTTTTTTTCTTTTAAAAAAAGGGGTGCAAATTTAGGGACTAAAAAGTAAAAACCATGAAACAGAAGACGCGGTTAGTAGAAATTTGCAAAACAGAGTGTTTGCAGAGACAGTGATCACTGATGAGTTCTTTTTTACTTTCTGATTCTCTTCTTCTTATTTGACCAAAACAATGCTTCAAAAATATTAAATTTTAAAAAAAAAATGGGTCTATCCAAATTTCTTCTCCATTTCAACCATCCCCCACTTCTCCAATTCTTTATTCATTCTTTCTAATCCCACAATTTCCCTTAGTCAAAGTCACCCAACTCTTTCTTCCAAGATTCCACCCTTTTTAAATGTTTCTTTCCACCTCATATTTCTTCCTTCTCAACTTTCTTGTTTTTAGGTAACCTCTGAAACTGGTATGCAATTCAATTTTCTCCCTCCCCTGTTCTTGGGGTTTGGGGATTTTTGTGTTTTCTCTCAGTTCTGTGTGATTTCATCCAATTCCTTTCTGGGTTTTCTTTTTTTTTGCTCCTTTTCAGTAATACCCATCTTTTTGTTTGGATTTCTGTTGGAATTTTCTGTTGTAAGCCGCTGAATTTTGTGATCTGCAGGGCAGGCTGTGAGATTTTGGGTTGGTTCCATGGGGATTTGCTTTAGTGCCAAGATTAAAGCTGTAAGCTCATGCAGTACTGCTACAGGTACACCTCTGAACCCATGGAAATCCCTTTATATAGTTTGCTCATTGTGTTTAAAGCTTAATTATTCATTTATTTTCCCTTCTCTTTGTTCCTCTTTAGTTTGTTTATTGGGAAAATGTTGGTTGATATAACTAAACTTATCTCAATCCATCAAACTTTTCCGAATTCAAGCCCTTGCCTAGCTTTTGGATTTATCGATGATTTAACATCATTCAACAGAAAAGAAAAGCGAAGAACATGCTTTCCTGATTTTACATAACAAATGGTTAAATGAATGAAGATCTGTTGGTCAACTCATTAGAACAAAAATTGCCATGTTTCTTAATTTAGCTATTATGGTATTGAAAGATATGAAGTTGAAAGTTTAAGGAGAAATTGGAACATGAATCTTTTATCAGGAAAGGAAAAACATGTTTTCATGCGTTTGTTTGTTTGTTCGTTTGTTTATTGTTTGGTTATGGTTGGTGTGTTCACCCAGCCATATTCTTTTATCTTGGGAATTGGAATATTCTTGTTCTTCTGCATCTTTCTGGTATTTGATTGTGCTTACATGAACGCAAATTGGAGTTCTGCAGACACCCAAAATTGTATATGCAATTTAACTTGATTTGATAACAATAGTTTAAGTTCAGGTATGGTATGGTATGGATATCTTACATTTAAGTTATGCAGGAGGAAACTTAAATGGTGTTGGCAGGGGCGCGAACGATCTCTATAGCTCAAGCAGGAACAGTAAGTTCTCATCAGCTTCGATTTCTCGGAGTGAGGATGAGATCCTGCAGTCCACAAATCTTAAGAGTTTTAGTTTTTCGGAACTCAAACTTGCCACTAGGAATTTCCGTACCGATAGTTTGTTGGGGGAAGGTGGATTCGGTTCGGTTTATAAAGGTTGGATTGATGAGCATTCATCTTCTGCTGCCAAGCCAGGGTCTGGCACAATTGTTGCAGTGAAAAGGCTTAACCTTGATGGTCTCCAAGGTCACCAAGAGTGGCTGGTATGTATGTCAATGTTCTTTGATTTCAACAAAGTAAGCTATCAAACCAAACCACTTACACTTTTGTTTCTTCAATATTATAGGCTGAAGTCAATTTTCTAGGACAACTTCATCATTCTCACCTAGTGAGACTGATTGGCTGTTGTTTGGAAGACGAGCATCGATTGCTCGTGTATGAATTCCTTCCCCGAGGAAGCTTGGAGAACCATTTGTTTAGGAGTGAGTCCTCATCTCCTACAATAAATGATTAGGCCAAAAGGATCCATTGTATAGGAATGTCAATTTTCTTACATTATTGCAAATTTCTTTCAGAGGGTCTGTACTTTCAACCTCTTTCTTGGAGCCTTCGCTTGAAGATCGCTCTTGGCGCTGCGGAGGGACTGGCTTTCCTTCACAGTGATGAAAACAAAGTGATCTACCGAGATTTCAAGGCATCGAATATACTCCTTGATTCGGTAAGTAAGTGTTACAATATGGCAAAATTTCAGTTTTAGGCTGTATTTCTTATCATTGCATGACATGGTTACAGAACTACAATGCGAAGCTCTCAGATTTCGGCCTGGCCAAGGATGGACCTACGGGCGACAAAAGTCACGTCTCCACTAGAATTATGGGGACGTATGGATATGCAGCTCCCGAGTATCTCGCGACAGGTAATTTTCAGTTAATGATTGGATTGATATACTAATCTTTTCTGTGATCTCCTCTGTTAATCTATTATTTCATTCAACTGTTAGGTCATCTTAGTGCCAAGAATGATGTGTATAGTTTCGGAGTTGTTCTGGTAGAGATTTTATCTGGTCGAAGAGCAATCGACAAGAATCGACCACTGGGGGAACAGAATCTGGTCGAGTGGGCCAGGCCCTTCCTTGCTAATAAACGCAAAACTTTTCGTTTACTTGACGCTCGTATGGAACGAAATTACTCCATGGAATCGGCTTTCAGAGTAGCAATCCTTGCATCACGTTGCCTATCTGGAGAACCGAAGTTGCGGCCGAGTATGAGTGAAATCGTAACAACATTAAAGGAGCTCCAGGATTCCAAAGGAGCTGGAGCTACTGGGAATAAAAGATCCCGGACTTGTAAGCAAACCTCGAGCACTAGTAATGCACACAAGGAAGTATCTGCTTATCCTAGACCATCTGCATCTGCTCTCTTTACATAATCTTCGGTCTCCAGGGAAACGTAACCTCGAGAGAGAAGGGAAGAATCCTGAATCCCGGCTAATTCGTACTCGAGCAGAGTGTATAGTGTTGTTTTTATTTCCACTAATATTGTACACTTGCATTGCTACATAGGAAACAATAGATAGTGTTATAGGAAGTTGAAAATGCTATTGCTGTAGTTGTCTTGTGTTTCTGTTTTGTGATGTTTTTCTTCTTTCTTTTTTTTCAGATTTCTGTCAGGTGGGATCTGTGTTATTGAGTTTGTTGTAAAATATATAGTTAATTCATGAAAGAAGATTTGATCAGTTTACAAGATAACACTTGCTTTGCCTTTTATCTTTTTAATTTCATTTACAAATTGAGCCAGCTAACTCCAAAAGAGAGTTGTTTCTCAAAAAAAAAAAACTCCACAAAAGAGAGTTAGTATGTTTAAAGGATCATCCTCTTCAACTTTGTTAAATTAAATAAAACAAAAGTATAAGATTGTTCAATAACGCCGTCTTAGCTCAGCTGGTAGAGCGCATGGCTTTTAACCATGTGGTCGTGGGTTCGATTCCCACAGACGGCGCTCTGAAAAAAAAAAAGAAACTTAAGTCAAATTCAGAATATAATTACAAATAATAACAAAATTTATAACATTAAGGCAAATCTAGAAAATAATTATTAATACCGTATTAATAATACATGACACTATATTAATACCGTATTAATAATACATGACATTGTAATGATACACAATATTGTATTAATAACATAGGAATTTTGAGATTTTATTTTTTATTTTATTGAAAGTAGAAACTACCATTAAGATGAAGGATATTAATCATAATATCATCAACACAATTTAAAGTTAAGATTTTTTATATTATTTGGCAATAATCCAACATCTATATATGATTCATAAAGAGCTAAATAATCATGAATTTGATCTTTGTTAAACTCAAAAAATATATTAAAAAAAAAACTAGTAAGAAGAGTTCTTTATCCACTAGCTGCCTGCTATTTGGAATGAACGGACAAAGAAGCACCTCGCCCGTAACCAAACCTTGCTTTGAATGGTACAAATGGGTGGTTGGAGGATTGATTCAACATAATTTTAGATAAACTATGAAAATATGATTTAATATAGGATTTCTTGATTAATATAAATAATGACATGGAGAAGGTTTGAAATAAGTTGAATTATGTTTAGGTTTGACTATTGAAGAAACAAAAGAAAATTGTATGCATTATTCCATGTTTCTTCTAGTTTAGTTTTTTTTTTTTTTTTCTTTTAAGATTGCAACAATTTGGGAGTGGGAGGATTTGAACTTATAACCTCTTGATCATTGAGTTTAGATTAATGTCATCGAATAACTATTCTAATTGGCTTTTTTTTTTTTTGAGTACAAGTTGGGGAAGAGATTACAAATATCGATTCCAAATATCAAATCTGCTTAACACCAAACCAGATAACCAATCGCACCACCGACTATTTCGGTACTATTGGCTTCTAGTTTAGTATTTGTACTCTTACAACTTTATATTTAGTTCATTTACATAAAAATAACCTTTTCAAAGTCGGATCCCCACCCTAAATGACGAGGCCTCGTGATTCTAAAGATGGATCCTGACGAAATTGAGGAAACAACCCCTCAAAGAAGAGCTTTAAAAAAAACCTAGTAAATTAGTAAATTCAATATTTATATTTCTTATTCTTTTGTATGAAATAATTAGTAAATTGGATTCTATGGTTAACTACTAATCAAAAGTGGAAAGATTATTTTTTTTAAGAAAAAATGAAAAGATTGAAACTTAAGATGGGTAACTTAAACAAACACTAGTCTTTGTCAATTGAGCTGTCTCCTCTATAAGTAGATATCTAAATTAAAAACCCTAAAAATTGAAGAAACTTTGATGTAGATTATTCCAAAATCCCTTTTCCCTCAAACCATTTCCACTTTCAACATCCAACACAGCTCAAAATAATTTGGCTAGGTATCCAAAGCCCTTTATGTAACTTTGCTTCATTTTTTTCCCCCCAAAGGAAAAAAGAAAAAGAAACAAATAAAATAAGAAGAGTGAAATTGTAGCCAATGGAATATGTGAGCTTTTAACAATTACTTATCCCCCACCCATGTGCTTTGCTGGCCTGATGTGATATTCATGTGATTCAATTAATATGCAAAAGAAATTTGGCAATTTACCCACATATAATAATTTCAGCCCTATGTCCCTTCTCCCTATGCATAACTCTTCATTTTTCTTAATTTATATTGCATCAATAGAAACTTTTTAAATATATATATATAATTAGTCTTTTGAATACAATATTCATTTTATCTAATTTTTCTGTTTAATTTAAACTTTTAATATCATTTATATAAATTAAAAAAATAGGTAAACTTAAAATTCAAAAAAATATATACATCATCTAAAAAATGAATCAACAACATTTGGGGTGGCAATTTTAATTTATTATATATCATGCCCTAAAACTATATACGAGGTCATCTAATAAAATTATGAATCAACTAATCCATCAAAATTAAATGAAACACCGCATATGTTGAAATGAGTTACTAAAATTATTCTGACTAGTCTTTTGTTGTGGGTTGGGGTTGAGAGGCAAAGTACTTTAATAGCGCTCTCATACAACCTCTCCCAACCTTGGTAAAAATATGTAATTGAGTTTTATATTTTTATATTAATTTTTTTGCTTAAAAAAAAAGTGGGAGAATATTATATATAAAGTTTTTAAAATTTTGTTATCATTTACTAAACATCATTCTTTAAGTTTATCTACTAATAAAATGAATTGTTTTCTCTACTTATTTTTTTTCTTAACATTATCTCCTCTACTTATGAATCTAGTTAATATTATGTCAACTTATGTGTCATTTATCTCACATTTTATATTCTCAATGGTTCTTTTTCGATGACCACTAAAAAATAGAAAGCAATCGAAGTAAATATAGATGAATAATGGTAGGGGAAATGCATTAAATTAGCAATTAATCTACAATGCAAAATAATAGCAATTGTACTGCATGACTGTTGTTAAAATGAAATGCTTGCTAACACAATAATTATAACAAATAATAATAACAACAACAACATTTAATTAATAATATTATAAGTATGATGTAGGACTGTGGGCCACACTTTTGTTCAGCCACACCAGCCTTCTTCCTCATCATATACTTACTTACTTAGTCAAAAAACATTCCACTCACGTCTTGCCACGTCAACCCCTTGCTTCCTTCTTATTGGTCCGTTTGCAATCAAACCCTGAAATTCTTCCCGATGAAGGTCTGGCCGAACTGCCAATCAGAGGGCGCCACGTTGTAGGAGGTGGATGTCCTTCTGTCACCGCCGGTAACCCTAAACGACAGCGCCTGGCCAACCAACACGGCGTTTGACTGCCAGTTTTGACCCCAGTTCCGGCTCATGCTCAACCACCCGGTTCGCGTGCCTTTCACGCTCACCCTCACGATATCCCCTGCACCTGCAACGTTGGTTATTAAAACCATGTTGAAGTACCGGAACCCGTGGATTGTGAACCGGACTCCCCCCTGCTTCCGGCATGGCACCCTGCGTAATTTTCTTCAATTAGCCTCCACTAAAATGTAAATTCACAAACTAATAAATATTTATGTTTTAATTACCCAATTTTCTTCACTCCACTACATTATGAAAACCAATTCATGCTTGATTTTGGATTCAAATATCAAGTTAAATTACAAATTTAGTCTTCATAAAATGTTCTTTTTTTTAATTCTTTATAAAAAGGAATTTAAATACCGTTATCATTTTTATAATTTTATGAATGTAAATATTGTCTTAGTTGATCGTAGTTATTGGTAAATTCAGTAATTATTGACAAACTTAGAAGCTATATGTAAACAAGACCTTTTGTATTTAATTTATGGGTTGATTAATTGAGTTTTTTTAGTGCATATCGAGGGAGGGAAAACAAATACCGATTCTCGAGATCGAATCGTGATACTAAACAATGAGACCTTTACGCCGGTCACCCATTTGATAGTCGATTAATTGAGTTGATCAAGGTTAAGTTTTCAATTTTTCAAAAAATACATTAAATTGATGAACTAATAAAGAATCTATTAAATTGCTAACTTTCAACCTTTTTATTTAATTAATTATTTAACTCACTGATGCACTTAATTTGACTTAGATTTTTTTTTATATCCGCAACTAAGCGAACGTGCACGCATCTCGACTAATGTTACGAGATATATCGTCTGACTCTATGACATTTAGATGTCAAAGAAATTCGTATGAAATTAATTCTTACGTATATAGTTATCATGAATTAAACTTATGAACGTAAGTACACCTAAGCCTTTTTCAACCACTAGGTCACTTCATAATCGTTTAATTTGATTAAAGTTGTCTATTTTTAGATTTCATCATATTATAAGGACTTAATTTTAATTTGTAGAATAATATGATTTTTTTTTTAACAGAAAATATAATTCAATTTTAACTATACACAAATCATACGTAACAAATTTGTAATAAAACCCAAAAATAATACTATTTAACTTTAAAAAAATTGTTTTGGCTCTGTCACAAAATAATTATAAAGAGAGACAAACTTTAAAATATTTTAATTGCAATTTCTTTTTTAAAATGACTCTATTTCTAATTATTTTCTGAATTTAAGTCACCAACAAAAAGTAAAGAAAAAGTAATCCTATACAGGTGCGTGAGGGAGTCTAAATGCCAACATGAACTTAATACACCGAAATTTCAATTTCTTAAAAATATTTCATAAGATATTTAAATTTCAACTTGATTTAAACTTCTAAGTTTCACTAGATCTAAATTTATCACTTTTACTTAGAATTCATTGGACGTATCCATTTTATAATTGTGCATTAATTTGATTGAATCTATTTCTATTATATTATAATTGTATTTTTCCTTTTTCTACTAAAAAAATACCCAAAACTAAATCCTAACATTAAATTTTAAGGACTTAACAGAAATTTAGGGAAAAAATAGAAAAGGATAAAATGGTAAATTAATGAGAAAAGAGGCTGACCGGCGGAAGGCGACGAGGACGATACCGGCGCGATACTCGGCGATCTTGAGAAACATAGGCATAGCCAAGTCGAAATGCGGGCGAGGCGGGTTACACCAGCCCCCATTATCACTGGGCAGAGCAAAGTTGGGCGGGCAGAAGTTGGTGGCCGTGATCACAATGGACGGGCTCCCCGAATGGCACCACCTCGGGTCACTCGCGCATTTGATCTCGAAACACGCGCCGCAGCTCAGCCCACTGTTGAACAGCGCCGTGCTCAACGCCGCCGTGTTCACCCCGTACCCTTCGCTGTACAAATTCCCGTACCCACAAGCCTAAAGGAATCGAATGAATACTTTTATTGAAGAATAACTATGGCTTTTATAGAGCCTTGCAAAACAGAATAACAAACAGAATCAAAGAACAAATCAAACTCCTACAAAATAGCTATTTGATAACAAATAGAAAACTAATTCCTATTAATTAGCAATAACGTTGCAGACCAAGTCACAAACTCCAACAAATTCCTCCCCGTAAACTGAAATATGCTAAAACAAAGATCGGTTTACTCAAGTTGTCGAACTCAAGCATGTCTCGAATTTCACAAATTGATCTAGCTTAATTGGTTTAGTCATTATGTACGCCACTTGATCTTGGGCCCGCAAAACACCAACCTCACACTCCCATTAGTTGATAAATTACGCAAGTAATGGTACCTGACATCAATATGTTTTGTCCTTCGATGCATAACTGGGTTCTTAGACAATTTGATTGCTGAACTGCTGTCACACATGATATCGATGCACTCGCTGCTTAGAACACCTAGCTCCTTCAGGATTCCCTTAAGCCAAACACTATGACATGCACTTGCAGTAGCAGCCACATATTCAGCTTCTGTAGATGATAGTGTGACAATTCCCTGCTTCCTTGAACTCCAACATATTCTTTGCTCCATTTAGAAGGAAAACATAGCTCAAGTACACTTCTGTCGTCAATATCTAGGGCATAATCACATCTGTGTATCCCAAAAGATTTACATCCTTACTCCATTTGTAATAAACTCCAACATCTAATGTGCCTTTTAAATATCTCAGTACCCTTTTAGCAATCAGCATATGTTCTTCTTTTGGATCAGCCATATAACGAGAAATCAAGCAAACCACAAATGTTAAGTCGGGACGAGTTACCGTAAGATACATTAAGCATCCTACTAATTGTTTGTACAATGTTGCATCGACACTTATGCTGCCTGACTTTGACAAGACAGTGCCAGGAACTATCGGATTCTTTACGGCATTACAATTCGACATATTGAACCTTTCCAATACTTCCTTAGCATACTTCTTTTGGCACAGATGAATTCCTCCTTCGTTTTGATAAACTTCGACTCCAAGGAAGAACTTCATTTTTCCTAAATCTGTCATCTCAAACTTCCGTTGCATTGATAACTTGAAACATTTGCACATATTCTCATCATCTCCTGTGTAAATCAAATCATCAACGTAGAGACAAACCATCAACAATTTTCTTCCAATTCTCTTCAAGAACAAGGTGTGATCATAATTACTTTTCTCAAATCCTTCCTCCTTGAAATACCTCTCGATTTTCTTTGAACCAGTGCCTCGGTGCTTGTTTGGCAGCCAGAGAAGCTTTCTTGATCGATAAACCTTGTTCTCTTCTCCTTTTTGACAAAACCTTCGGGTTGATCAACATATACCTCCTCGTTTAGTTCACCGTATAGAAAAGCACTTTTGACGTCAAGTTGATAGATGCACCATCCACGTTGAGTCGCCATCGCTACTGAGATTCGATTGTATCCCATCGAGCTACTGGTGCATAAACTTCATTGTAATCTACTCCAGCCTTCTGCGAATATCCCTTAGCGACAAGTCTCGCTTTACATTTGTCTACTTTGCCTTCTTCATTCAGTTTCGTCTTAAAACCCACTTGACACCGATTTTCTTTGCTTGATGCGGCAATGTCACAAGCTCCCATGTATGATTTCTTTCAATAGCTTGAATTTCAAGCTTCATAGCCTCGTGCCACTTCTTTTCCTTTTATCGCTTCTTCAAAGTTTACAGGATCGTCATTGGAGATGTGAAAAACAAACCCCTCATCGACTTCTTCTTCGATTAAGTGTTCACTGTTTCATAATCGCGCATCCAAATCGCTCTCTCCTTTGTCTTGTTTGTTGTGGCAACTCTGGAGAAGATTCATCTATTTCTTGGATTTCTTCAAATCTGTCATTTGCTTCTTCATTTGAATCTCCTTCTCCATCAGTCTCTCCTCCTTCTGACTCTTCTGCAGCAATATTATCATCATCTCCCCAAGCCAACACATCCTGCTCTGCATTTTTTGTACTTAAATTCCAGTCCCATTTTGCACCTTCTTCAAATATGACATCCCTGCTCACAATTATCTTGTTTGTTGCTGGATCATACAGGCGATAGGCCTTAGTTTCATCACTAACTCCAAGTAAGACGCATTTGAAACTTCGATCATCAAGTTTGGTTCTCTTCTGTTCGGGAATATGGGCATGTGCAATTGAACCAAATACTCTGAAGTATTCCACATTTGGTCTTATGCCCGACCACTTCTCCTCAGGAACCATGTCCTTGATTGCCTTTGTGTAACTGCGATTCTGAACATGAGCCGTCCATCTAGCCGCGCTCGCCACAACTTCTTCGGCATCTCTTTCTCGGATAAAAGACACCGTACCATGTTCATGATGGTCCGATTCCTTCTTTCTCGCAACTCTGTTTTTTTTTGGAGGAGTGTAAGCAGCTGTTAATTGTCGCTTGATCCCGTTATCTTTGCAGAACTTGTTAAATTCATTTGACGTAAATTCTCCTCCCCGGTCGAGTTCTGAGTCCACGTATGGTTGTTTTTGCTTCATTTTCAACAAGGTTTTTAAAATTTTTGAATGTTTCAAAAACTTCTGATTTATCTGCAAGAAAATAAATCCATGTCTTGCGAGAAAAATCATCTATAAGCACTAACAAGTACTTTTACCACTTTGTGAGAGGTTGGAGTGATGGGTCCACAGAGATCTCCATGAATCAATTCCAGTTTGTTTGATGCTCTCCATTTGCTTTTCTTTGGAAATTTTTGCCGTTGTTGCTTCCCAACATTGCAAACTGTGCAAACTTTGACAACTTCCTTCATTTTTGGTAATCCTTCCACCATTTGTTTTTGCTGCATAATTTTAATAGATTTACTATTCAAGTGCCCATACCTCTTGTGCCACAAATCCTCCAAATCTTCATCTTCTATTTTCAAACATCTGTCAACCAATGGCTTCATCTTTGCATGAACTAGGAACATGCGATTCGCCGTCATTTGTGTGTTCATTATCATGCCCCTTTGTTGATGATAGATTCTGCAGGTTCCTTCTTTGATTAAGATCACCAAGCGCTTCTCCTGTAGCTGTCCTATACTTAGCAAATTGTTGGTGAGATTTGGGACGTAGTAGACATTTGTCACGGTTTGTGTGATACCTTCAACTTCGAATCTAACATTGCCTCTTCCTTCAACTGCCATTTTTGAACTATTTCCCAACCTGACAGTGTGTTTGAAACTTTCGTCAAGCTCAATGAACCATGTTTTGTTCCCTGTCATATGATTTGAGCACCCGGAATCGAGAAACCAAATGCCTTCTCCTTCAACTTTACTTTTCTTTGTGTACGCCATCAATAGCAGTTCTTCCTCCTCGTCAAATTCAGCATAATTAACAGCTTCTTTTTCTAAACCCGGACATTCAAATTGATAATGTCCTTGCTTTCCACATCGAAAGCAGTTGATGGCCGACCGGTTCACAAAAGATCTACCTCTTCCCTGTCCTCTAGAGTAACTTCTTCCTCTCTGAAATGTCCTCTGCCTCTTCCTTGTCCATACCTTGGTACATTCTCCACCTGCAAAACCTGCTCTTCACTCCTCTTATCAATCACCTTTTGTTCATGTACAAGCAAGGATGCTTGTAATTCATCGACTGTTAATTTGTCAATGTCCTTGGATTCTTCAATTGAGCATACTATGAAGTTGAATTTATCGGTGAGACTTCGAAGTATTTTCTCAACAATTTTGACATCCGGCATATCTTCTCCGCAATTCCTCATGTCATTAGCATTAGACATAACTCTTGCAAAATACTCGGAAACACCTTCTCCTGCTTTCATCTCTAAAGTTTCAAATGTTCTGCGAAGTCGTTGTAGCTGAGCTCTCTTCACTCTAGCATTTCCTTGATACTTGAGTTTCATTGAATCCCACAATTGCTTGGCAGTATCTTTTTGAATGATGGTTTTCAGAATACTCTTATCAATGGATTGAAAGAGGTAATTCTTTGCTTTGAGATCTTTGATCCTTGCTTCTTCGATTGCCTTTTGTTGGGCTGCGTTTAGTGCTTCGTTTTCCTTTGGTTCCTCAAAACCAGATTGAATAACACTCCAATATTCCTTGGAACGCATGAGATTTTCCATGACCAAACTCCAATGCTCGTAGTCTCCATCAAATTTAGGAACACATGGTGTAGCAAAGTTTCCTGAATCACTTGCCATTTGTTCAGTGTTTTTCCTCTCAAACACTCAATTTGTGTATTTATTCTTTCAGATCCTTATTTGCTCTGATACCAAATAAAGGAATCGAATGAATACTTTTATTGAAGAATAACTATGGCTTTTATAGAGCCTTGCAAAACAGAATAACAAACAGAATCAAAGAACAAATCAAACTCCTACAAAATAGCTATTTGATAACAAATAGAAAACTAATTCCTATTAATTAGCAATAACGTTGCAGACCAAGTCACAAACTCCAACAAAGCCCCACCTGCACAACAACAACAACAACAAAAACCCAAAATCAATATCCCCATTTCAACCGACGGGCTGCTTTTATTCCACTTTTCCGGCGTACCCATTGTCCCGGAGGCGTCGGCGCCGCCGTAGAACGTGGCGTGGGCGCTCTCCCACGCGCCGCCGGAGTACACGCCCGGGATTCTTGCGGCGGTTGGCGTTATTGTGAGAATGAGAGATGTGATGAAGAGGAGAATCGCTGTTGTTGCTGTACCCATTTTTTCTCTTTGGTTGGGACTGAAAATAGAAAGAAATTGAGGACTGAGTGAGTGTGAGAAGTGGGCATTTGGAGAAGATGAGTTGGGGCTCAATTTATAGACTAAAAGGGAGGTTTTGCGAATTTACCAATAACTCCCTCACTCATTCAATCTCACAATCTTCTATTGTTGTTCTGTGCGTTAAAAACAGTTTTACACATAACACATGTTTAGCCCATTAATTATATCAAGCAAAATTATTGTCAAGTAGCCAAATTCAAGTGTATATATGTTTTGATAATTTATTATAAATTCTCATTTTCATAATTTATGTTTCTTTAGATTAATCATTTTCTTCTTTTCATGTCATAATAAAATATTCTTCGAATATTATTTATTATGTTATAATAATATACATCTTAAGTATCATTGGTTAGAGTTCTTTTTTTTCTTCATGTTCATGACGGTTTGAGTCAGTTAATTAGTGTTACAAGGTATATCATCCGATCATACAACTTTTAAATTTCAATGAAATACATGGAGAATTAATTCTTAGGCATGAGTGGTCACCATAGATTGAACTCATCATATCTTAATTTTTCAAGGTTTTTTTGATGATTACTAGGTCACTGCTTGATAGCTATTGTAATTCATATTATAATTACCTCGACTTCAAACATATAGTTGTCCATGATCTTGATACTTGAACCTTTTTTTTTTTTTTTGAGATTACAACAATTGGGCAATACTTGGACTTCAAACATATGGTTGTCCATGATCTCGATTGAGTTGAATTAGGAGAAATTTTTTTATTCATTGATTGGTCCAACCTTATATATAAAAGCAATTCAATCCAATCTAAATCATATATTTTAAAGGTAGGACCATTATATTTTAAGATTAAGCTCAAAAGCTTATAAATCTATTACAAATATATTAAAGAAACAATTGTATGACACTAGATTCAAATTCATTAGTATATATTGTTAGTATATGTGTTCTTTAACAACATGCTAAAAATAATTAGATGAAAGGTTAGTATATGTGTTCTTTAAAAATATATTTGGTTAAGTTGTCCGTTTGATGTCCTTTTTTTTCTACCATTTATAACTCAACTTCAGAACTAGATGAAGGGTTTTTTTTTTTCTTGAGAAGTGGAAAATAACAACAATAAAAATAATAATTGAATTTAAGGTTTTAAAAAAAAAAATCTTACACAAAAGTGAAGTTCTAGTAATAATTGGATTTAAGGTTTTAATTTAGTAAATCAAAGCAAATGTGAGGATGTATTGCTAACAAGAATAGAGGATATGTCAAAAACCTCAATTAAAAAAAAAAGTGTGTGAATGGATGAATTAATATTGTAGCATTAATGACATATTTGATCTTCATATATACAAATTCAGTCCGTGCATTCACAGTAGATGTTTGGATGAAGTTTTGAACGAAGGATTAGTTTGATGAGTTGATTTAAATAGTTAGAATTTGAGGAGTTACAAACGAAAAGTGTAGTTCTTTGTAGAGGAATTAGAGACAATAGTTTATTTGAATGTGAACTTGAAATAAAAAATTATTTCAAGTGGTTAAAAATAAACTATTTAATTAAAAACTATAAGTTATTTTAAGTAACAAAACTGAAAAATTGTTTTAAATAATTACAATTATTCGTTACGATGTAGGTTTTTTTAAAAGTAAGTTAGTAAATACTCATTTTTAAATATTTCATAAATTCAACGACCAAACACCCTTACGTATAACTATTAGGTTTGTGTAGTTCAAATTCTGTAAGGGATGACTATTCTTTAATGAGAAAAAACTCCATTGTTAGATCGAGACCCACACGACAAATGACAAGGTGAGAGTGAAGTAGACATGAACAATATCGAATGTTTGTCTAGAGGTGACTTAATTCATCTCAACAATAAATACTTAATTTGTATTTAAGCTTTCGGTTATAATAATTGAGGTGTTACTAATACTATTAACATATTATCATTGATCCCAACTACGGTAACTTTCCAGTCATATTGTAATAACTTACGTTATAATAATCATTTGTTACAATAATTACGTACATCCAAATATAAATTGGTATAATAACTTGTAATTTAAATGTTTCAAACTGCAGCATTGACAGCATCAATTTTCCGGCCTTTTCTTTTTTAGAATTCGCGAGTCCTTCATTTGTGAACGGGTGGTCCAAACTTTATGGTATATCAAGTTTGTAACAAAATAAACTGTGAAATTATGGAGTTTTAATTAAAAATAAATAAATGTTGTGTGAAGTTAATTAATAATCATAATAAAATGGAATCCAGCTATATTTTCTCTCTTAGGTGTCAACGCGCTTTGAACACTCTCGACTTTTTCTTACCTTTTTAACAGCTAATTTCTTTTCTTTTTTTAAATATTTTTTTCTTCATGCCTATTTGTATCAATATTGTCAGATAAGTACTTTGGGAAAGTGCCCAAGCAACATTTAATTCACTATTTAAATTGAAAATTATGGGAGGTGGTGGTGCGTTCAATTATCTTATTTGATATTATCACGAATTCAATCGTGAAAATTGGTTTGAATGTATATCTTAGACAAACATTGTTATCGTCTCGATGGCTCATCACTCGTCAATGTTAGATATTGAGATTCCATTTATATTCTTATCTTCTTTTTTTTAATTCAACAATTATTTTGATTGAAAAACTGAAATTTGATTATCCATTCATATACCATACTCAATTAAATTATATATGGCTCGCACCATCGGTGTTTAACATGCATCTATTAAGCTCACATTCATGATTATCCTTTTTTTTATTTGACAACATTTAGAAATATAAAATTTTAAATTTCTAACGTCCTAGGTACTAGATTTTAGAAGATATCTTAGAAACTTTATTTTTGTTAATCATGATCAAACTCGTACGAAATTAATTTTTTAGAAGGTGGTCGTTATAGATTGAATTCATCACTTTAATCATTGGAACACTCTTTGACCACTCCAGTTGCTCCATGATAGTTTATATATGTTGGTCTTTTATTTTTTTCTTAATTCGAAGACTACAATAAAATATTTGAACATTATTTCAAAAATATAAAAATATATATATATATATATATATATATATATATATATATATATATTTGAACATTCAAGAACAAAACGTTAATTTTACATTTCTCAAATTAAATAGACATTTTGAAAATATTATAGACAACATAAAACAAGAAACTGTCTATTAACAAATTTGAGATTTAAACTTCAAATAAACTAGGTCAGCATCCCTCTAACACGTTTAAAATATAAATATATATTTTTTACAACATGCGAATGTGGTGGAGTAGTTGAAGATTTGAGCTTTGAAGATATCTTTACTTCAAAGTTTTGGGTTCGTCCCATGATTACCCTCTTTAAAAAAAAGTGATTCTTTATGAACTATTGCTCTGTATGACATTTTCAATAAATATTCATGAATCACTGAAAACAAAAACTATTTTGTTTAATTTAAAATTCTATAAACAAAGCCTACTATTTGAACCAACGAAGAAACCCTTTTCTTATGAACAAAGTTTGATTCACGATTTTGATAATTACAAGTATTGTGATTCACGACAACGTTTTCCAAAGTAGCTATGTAGGTCACTTAGTTCATTCTAATTCTGTGCAAAACTACAGGTTGGTGAATGAAAACATATCTCATTCTTTCAAATGTTGGCGTGAATCAAACCCATGTCAGAGTATATTAGGATCATATGGTAATATTAATGTAAAGGCACAATTGGGCTCCTTAGGTTAGAATGTAGTTCACTATATGTGTGTGTGTGAATATGGTTTAAGGTTTAGGTGTGTGATGAAATTTAGCCTCCACCATTTATCTTCTTCAATAAACTATTCTCAATTGTCTCTACCTTCATTCTCCACTAATGGCTTAAATAATCTTCTTGCCACATATAATACATGTTTTTGTGGGCGTAAAATTAGTTTAGAAGATAAAATTCTTAGCATATTTATATGTAATATGCACTAATAAAATAGGCAAGGATAACATCATACATTTTTTTCTTTATTCATTTTTTTACATTATTAGAGATTTGAGTCGAATTTTAATGAAAAAAAAAATGAAATTAACACAATTTCAAAATTTTAAGTTATTTTATTTCAATAGGATTGGACGAATCGATGAATTGACAAACTCAAAAATTTGAATGGATTTAAAATTTTTACATAACTCAACTTGGACCATATACATTCACTCCTAAAGAAAATAATAAATAACTATTTAAAGCATTGGGCATCGTAATTTGAATCAATCAACTCTTACTTATGCATGACACTTTTGATTATTATGGTCATGTTTGATAACTCTTTTGTTTTTCATTTTTTATTTATGAAATTTAAGCCTACAACAACTACCTTACTATATTTTTTTCCTTATGTGAATATCTACATCTTACTTATATTTTAATAAACAAAACCAAAATTTGTAAAAAAAAAAAAAAAGCTTTAAAAAACTTGTTTATGTTTTTGAAATTTGGTTAGTATTCTCTTACTTTCTTAAGAAAAGATGGATACATTGAAAGAAAGATGGAGCACATGATAGGATGAATAGAAATATACTTAAATTTTATAAACAAAAAAAAAATAGTTATCAAACGGGGTCTATGTCAGTCATTTATAGTAATTTAATTTGATTTGATTTTTTTTTTCTAAGCTTATTTGGAGAAGTTTTGAATCGTTTGGTTTATCGAGTAAACCATGACAAAAAAGCAAGTAGGGTTGTGCATCAGTAGGCAGGGAAAAGGGTTGGGGGCGAGATCAACGGCTGGGATGGAAGGAAGATAGGTGGGGCCGGAGGGGAAGAAGACAATTCTGAGTGGGCTCCACAAAGAAGGTACACAATAAAAAAAGTGTAGTGTCCCACAGCTGAAAAATCTATTACCCATAGGTAAAATGCAGTAGTTGAATGGAGTTGGGGAATAATTGGAACCAGCAAATCAATTATTTCTTTTGCCCTCTTTTTCCTTCTACCTGCGGTTTTTGTTTTAAATATAAATGTGGGGAGATGTCACAAATCTTATAAACATATTATTATTACTCTCAATTTATTTGTTTTCGACTAATTAAGAGTTTAATATTAATTAATTTTTACTATTGAACATGTGACCGTAATGTTAGACTACATTACAACCAAACAATAAAACAAACGTGCTACCAATTTTTTTAGTGATAATTTTTGTATTTTTAATTTTTTAAGTAAATATACCTTTTTTAATATAGAAATAAATTTTATTTTTATTTTTATTTTTAATTTAAATTAATGAATAAAACAATAATTGGAAGGTGTGGTAGACTCGAACATACGACTTCTAAATCATTAGATGTACATTAAAACCGCTTGAGCTACTGCTTTAATGTCCTTACCTAGAGGATATTCTCAAACAAATGAGAGTCCATTACTGATATTATATATATGTGTGTGTGTGTTTGTGTCTGTATTTATATTACATAATAGAGATAGATTTAAAAATTTTGTAGAAAATTTATTTTGCATAAAATTTTCACATAAAATAATTACAAATATAACAAATTTTAAAATATTTGATTCAATGGTCATTAGTACGTTTTAATATTATATTATTAATTTTTATTAAAATACTATTACATATTAATATAGTATTGACATTAATACTCATAGCTATAGTCGATGTTGTTTTTTTAAGTGACCAAATTTATAATTTTTTCTCAATTTGATTAATCTTTTAATTTCTAAACTTATTTTAAATCATATTTAAATTATTTTGGATCGTCAGATTTCTATACAAAAAAATCATGAAATTTAAAATTTTGAAACCAACATTAACAAATTACGATATTTGAAGGTCATCCATCCCTAAATAGTTTTTTGATTTTGTAGTATAGATAAAAATATTTTTCATTTTTTTATTATACATGCAAAATCGCGTAAAAAACTGCAATGTTGTTTTTTACATTTAATTTCCTAATTTTATCCTTTTTATTATTATCATTTTACTCCTCTTATTTTCTTCATTAATTATATTTTAAAATTAATTGATTATATATATATATATATTACAACCCTTAATTGATTATCAACAATGAAGATTTATAGATTCTCAACAACAAAAAGAAAAAAACTAATGAAGATTTATAGAGTTATTTGTACGAGGAAATGTGAAAATGCTAAAATCAGATGGATAACGAATTATGTGAAGAAAAAGAAGAAACAAAGGAAACCGTGTGTTGAGCTGGAAGAGGGTCCCACGTCAGAAGTTGTAATCGTCGGTGGAGATGAGGAGTAAAAAGGAGAACATTATCTAAATCCGTACTCGACCGCACGCAATCCAAACCCCTTATTATCCCGCACATGCATCTCCCTTCATAGACCTGCACCTATTCTCTTCTCGCCACGTGGCATAAAGTCAAATATGGCCTCTGTTTGGAAACATGCGAAGCAAACGGCTATGAGACCCCCACTCCCTTTGGGGGTGTTTGGTATTTGGTTCCTAAGAGAGGAGGAATTGAGATTTTCCAACCCTTTGTTTTTAGGTACCATCTTCCCTTCCACTGCTCCTCAACATCTTCTTTAATATCATATCAAATTTTTTTATTTAATCTTTTAAATGTTATACCAATTTTTTTTTAACTTTCAATTTATACGATGTAAAATATTTCTTATTTAATCTTATCAAATATCACATCAAATTTTCTCTAATTTTCAATCACATAAGTTTTCAAAAAAAAAAAAAAATCAACCACATATTACGGGAAATTGTGCTCGATAGTCTAATTTTACAAAATAATCAAATTTGATTTTTTTTTTGCATCCATAGTCAAATATACGGTGTAATTAATATTCTTCATACTATATAATTTAGGCGGTTAATACAGTCTTTTCTAATTATTAATACATTATTATTTATTATTAATACAATATTATATATTATTTTGTTAAAAAATACAATATATTTTTTTAGAATAAAAAAAGAAATTATATATTATTAGTACAGTATTGTATATTACTACAATATTATATATTAATTATTATGTATGGTATGACTATAATTGTTAATTATATTTTTTTGCTTAGTATTGTAAATATTTTTCCAATTTGACATACTCTTAAAAATATCCCAAAAAATCCATTGGAAATTAAATCATAAAATATGAAGCGTAGAAAAATAATAGTTTAACTTTATTTTTTTTTCTAGTATAAATTTGGAGAGGGGCACAACAAACTTTATGTAGAATACATTATTACCCTCAAATAATACGAGAGTCAAATATCAATTTTTAAGATTGAAGTTAAAATGGATTACCATCGAAATAATCAATGCACTACCAACTCGAGCTGTTTGAATTACGAGTTGGTTGAATTGTGAAATGAGTAAACATAAGTGATAGTTGACTTAGGTAAGGTTTATGGTTCTCATTTTCTAATTTATACTTAAAAAAAGATTACTTGAAATTTACATTGCATTTCTACGTTTTCATATTGCTTATTTATTATTGTTTTTGTATAATACAAAACCAAGAACAATAAGTTCTATTAATTGTGTAAATAATGGCTAGAAGCCTAAAAAAGAAAAGAAAATAATGATATTTTTTTTAAAATGTGGATGAGAAGAGAAGCAGGTGCTTGCTGGATGCCAGGACATGGATGTGCAGCTAAGAGGGCAAATAAGTAAAAGAGACACGGCAACCAAAATTCAGCTCCATGTGCTCATCCCGCAATTTCACAAACCTAATACATCTGGACTAATTAAGAGAAATATTTACATTTCGGATATCATGTATTAAAGTCATGCTGCTGACCCATGTGGCTCAATATGAGTCACAATCTATTTTTGTTTATTCTATTTATTTTATCTTTTGATTTCAAAATCAAATAATTTGTAGTCCACATTAAACCACACGAGTGAGCATTATTTTATACATCATATCCAGACATGATGTAAATATTTATCACTAATTATTTACCACCACGTGGCATCGCTTGATACCCTGCTTCGATATCCACGTGGCGTTGGCTCGACACTATGATTTTGTTTTTATAAAATCCCAATTGCAGAGGGGGCCACGTGCGCGCGCGTGCTTCTCAGTGTCTATTCGTCAATTTTATGTTCATTATGCCTAATGATATGATCCTATGGGTCCTAGGGTACCCCCCGGAGATCTAACACATGGATCCAAAATTTAGGGTGCTGTTGGATTTTTAACGAACGACTTCAATTAAAATAAAAAAGAAACAAGGTAGATTCATTCGAAAGTTGAAATTAATTAATGTCTAGATTATAAAAAAAAAAACTACTTCATAAATACTAGTTAAAGGAGAAAAATATTATATTGACATTTCATAGATATTTTAACATTCTAATTGGTTATCTTGTCTGGTGTTAATCCATTTCAACTCCATGATCACGAGTTCGAGTCTGGAAATCGGTATTTGGCTCTCATATTATTTTAGAGTAGTTATGTCCTCTCTATAGGGTTTGTTGGTCCCCTTCTCCCACTATGTACTAAAAAAACATTCTAATTGGAATAAAAAAAAATTAATTAAAAGGAATTTCTAACCTAAGCCAATAAGAGAAGACAGTAAAATAAGAGCAGAGGTGCAAGTTAATTGATTTTAGAAGTAAATTCACTACGATTATAGTGTTAATAAAAGTCTACCACCTTTTAGCTAAAGACTGAAACTTACCATCTTGGAGCAAGTAAAACTTGCGGCCTCCATATGATCCTACTCCTTTCAATACAAAAGAAAAGCATCTCTTCTAAACTTTTTTTGGTCTTTTAAGTAAGGCATATTCCATCGACATTATTGCTATATTATAGTTCGAATATCATACAAAATGATTCAAGCAAAAGAAACTACTTTTTGCAACCAACCACACTTAGTTATGGTCTTATATATATTGTTGCATTAATTACAGGACGAATACGTTAGTATTATTATCATTTTTTTTATTGGAAATTTTGTTAGAATACTAATTTAGAGTTTTGTGTTTCTGTTTAATAATTTTTTTTTAAATATTTGATAGATGTTTTTGTTCACACGAGATTTCCGGAGAAATTTGGTTTCGTGGAGTTGAACTTGAATTTTAGATGAGTTTGCGAAAGTGGTCGATCTCTATGCTTGATCCTCTGATTCGTTCTCTTTGAATGGATATTCTTGGTATGAAGAGCAATTTGAAGAACAAAATATGTGTTCTTCGTATACAACTGCTCGTTTATGGAACTATTTGTCTTTCGAAGTAATTTTTGCCTTCGAAACGGCGTTTGATCTTTAGAACCGTGGAGAGACCTCAACAAATGTGAATTCCCTCTCTAGTTCCAAAAATTTTCCACCCCCTTGAAATGAAGAGAACTCCTCTATTTATAGAGTTCTCATGCATCGTGGGCTTGGGCCCTAATGGGCCTTTGGGCCTGGCCCATGGGCTTGGCCTTTTGGGCTTAAAATTCATGGTTCGGTTTACTTGGTTTGGTTTTATTTTGGCCAAATTCAAGATAAACCAATTTATTTATTTAAATTAATTTTGAGAAATATTGTCCCAAAATTTAATTTAATTTCGCCATTAAATTTGAGATAACGACGTGGCAGCTTATAATTGACCGAAATTCCTCAGTCAACAAATGCCCCCTTTTCGAGATTTATGCACGAGTATGTGTGGATGAATCTTGAAAACTATAGTGTCAAGTCGAAGGACGAGCTTGCTTATTCTTGCTTCAGACTTTAATTATATGAATCGTCAGTTTAACAAAGTGTATGAGTTTAGGTCATAATTTCAATTGTTTTGGCGTATTTTTCGATGCCAATCAATCACATTATGGAATTTGGTCAAAATCATGACTTTCTATATTTGGCGTGAAAATTTTGGAATGAGTAGAATTTATGCTCCACTCAATTCCAAATTGATTTTTTTGGCAATGTAAAAACCTTAACCTAATTTTGCATTTGAATGGGCAAAATTTAAACCATGCCTAAACTATGGATAAAATTTAAATTCTATAATTTTGATAGAATTAATTTTATCGAGTATGAATTGAGGTAAATAAACGTTGAATCCAACTTAAGAAAATAGAAGTTATGCGAATTTCTTGGGCTTGTTGACTTTTGATTACCCCACGATTTTGATTCGATAAAAAGTTTTACTTCAAACAACTTAAAATTTGAGAAGTTGAACTAATGCTAAAATTTGTCTTGAATATGACCATGGAACTTGATTTCGTTTATGTAAAATTGGACCCTTCAATGCCTCTTGAATATGGACGCTCAAAGCGTTGCATCAAAATCTGAATTTCAAACGCATCTTGAAAATAAATGAAATTGACTTCCACTGAAACTTGAACTTGAATCCATTAAATGAGACATTTGAATTGAACATATGAACTTGCGATACATTCTCCTCTTCATTCTCGAATTTAATTGAGCTTCGAACTGTTCTAGAGAGAATTTAATTGAAATTTTGTCACGAAAATGAACTTTCATGATGTCTAGTATCGGCCTAACTTAACCAACTTGAAATTCAACCACTTCAAAAATATTCCAATTTAGAATTTGGAAGCAAAATTCTCTTTGACTTGAATTTTCAATTAAGCAAGTTTGTGCTTCTTGAATATGTTAAAGGCTTTTGAATTTGGTATCAAATTTTGTAATAATTTGAATTTCAAATGTATCTTGAAAGGTCACCATTTAAGCCTTCTAACTTGGAAGCACTCTTGAACTTATTGATTTAGTTTGAATCTTGAATCTTAAAATTTGTCGAATCTAAAATGTCTTTTACCTTTGGATAAGAACTAAGCATAAAATAAATTGGCAAGATTGAATCAACTTCTACCTCTTGAATTTGACTTTAATCTTCCATTTTGTATGAATAAGGCATGTAGTTCTTTATCATCTACCAATAAATTGATGGGATCTTGGAATGCAATTCAATCTTGAGGTGAGATAATCTTAATGTTTACATGGAAATACATCCAACTTGATTAGATTTTTTTTTTAAACATACGCACATCTTTGGGAACGAAATTTGATAAACCCATTGAATGACTCATCCTTGCCATAAATTAATAAAAAATATATCTAAAGATTTAGATTTGATATGGCAATTAAAATGGAAAATAATAAATCACCCATAAAATCATATTCAGATTTGATATGGAAAATTTATTTTCCCTGTTCCTTATAAATATCTTTAATCTCGGGCTGGAATAATTGACCAAATTTAGGAATATCCCGATTTTTCCATTTAACTCATTTTTTTTTTCAGAATTTATTGGCCGGCCAATCAAGATCCACAAGTTGCTGCTCGACGAAATCTGCTCCAAATGACTTGATGCGCAAGATTACAATTATATGATTTGATTTAAAATTCAGATTAAATGAAGATTAAAACCTTTGGGTTAATCTTCTCTATAAAAGGACCTTTTCCTTCTTTCTTTTTTCAATATACAAAGGCTTCAACTTGTTTTCTTCTCCTTCTACATGCCAGCTTTTTTTTTTCGCAAGTTGCACAACATTTATATTTTTTTTGAAAAACTAAAAGAACTAATACATATCTATTTCTTATTTCTTCAGGCAATCTAATGTTGATTTTTTTTGTGACGATGCAAACAATTCTTTTTTGCTGTTGCGGTTTGCATTTTTTTTTTTTTTTTCTTTGTACTTCGTCTTTTGTCTTGCGCATGTGAAGCCCTTTATAATATATATATATATATATATACATACATATATATATATATACATACATATATATATATATTTGAACGTCTTCGATTTGATCTCCTTGGGCTCTTTATGCCACTTGCAGTATATTTCTCACAATCGTTTGTGGCTAAAGAACGTCGGAGTGTCGTCGTCGGCCTGGACCAAATCGAGTTCTGCCGCCACAGTTTTTTTAGACTTAAAGTTTGAAGTGCCTTTTATTTTTTTGTAATTTTATTTTATGAAACTTGAATCAAATTGGTCTTTTTTTTCATCTTGATTTTCTTGGCAGCTATTAATTTTTTTGTTTGTCGGAACGTATACCTCCAAGATAAATTGGTAGAGCTATGTGGGAAAGAGAGAAAATTTAATTTCATCTCGTTTTCTATCGTGGCAGATTGAATCATGGGAGTAAAAGATTTCTTTTTTCTTTATCACAGTAACCATATTACAACAATCTCTTTTTTTTTTGTATTTCTATCCATCATGATCACATATTTCTTTTGGATCTTGTACCATAAATTTTGGTTGAATATATGAGGATTGTGAGCTTTTTTTTGCTTCATTGATAGTCTTGTCTCCTTTTTTTTTTTTAATCTTAGTTTGAATTTTTATCTTGAATATGGTTTAGACTTTATTCTTCCAAATTGCAATAACCCTTTTAATTTGACAAAATTTATCATAATTTTCTTTAAATAGCAACTGACTTTTAATGGAACAACCTTAGTGATCAACATATTCATACTGAATGGATTGAAAATATTGAAAAGATCCCACAACTTTTGGTTTAAATGACCCTTTTAGTTTTAAACATTTTTTTCTTCAAAATGTTTTTTTTTTTTTTTTTCTAAACAAGATTTGGCCACTTGAGAGCTTTTTTCGGTCGAGAATTTGTTGCAAAGACGCTTCTCATCTCATAGAGATAAAATAAGATACCCGATCCTCCATGAGATCTGACCTTTGATGATGCTATAGATGACCCTTGATGATGCTATTTTGCAACGGGATGCGCTATAAATGACCTTGTGACTGGATGCGCTGTAAACGACCTTGTTGCTGGATGCGCTGTAAACGACCTTGTTGCTGGATGCGCTATAAACGACCTTGTTGCTGGATGCGCTATAAACGACCTTGTTGCAGGATGCGCTATAAACGACCTTGTTGCAGGATGCGCTATAAACGACTTTGTTGCAGGATGCGCTATAAACGACCTTGTTGCAGGATGCGCTATGAACGACCTTGTTGCAGGATGCGCTATGAACGACCTTGTTGCGGGATGCGCTATGAACGACCTTGTCGCGGGATGCGCTATGAACGACCTTGTCGCGGGATGCACTATGAACGACCTTGTCGCGGGATGCACTATGAACGACCTTGTCGCGGGATGCACTATGAACGACCTTGTCGCGGGATGCGCTATAAACGACCTTGTCGCAGGGTGCGCTTTGCGATGGGATGCGCTATAAACAACCTTGCGACGAGATGCGCCATAAACGACCTTGTCGCGGGATGCACTATAAACGACCTTGTCGCGGGATGCGCTATAAACGACCTTGTCGCAGGGTGCGCTTTGCGACGGGATGCGCTATAAACAACCTTGCGAAGAGATGCGCCATAAACGACCTTTTGACTGCCTCTTGACCAGCTGCTCATGCAAGTACAAATGTAAGTGCGCTTTGCAACGGGATGCGCTATAAATGACCTTGGCGTAGGATGCACTATGAACGACCTTGTCGCGGGATGCGCTATAAACGACCTTTTGACTGCCTCTTGACCAGCTGCTCATGCAAGTACAACCTATTGACCAGCTGCTCATGCAAGTACGACTCATTGACTAGCTGCTCATGCAAGTGCTGCTGCTTATGCAAGTGAAACCTCTTGACCGGCTGCTCATGTAAGTACAACCTCTTGATCGGCTGCTCATACAAGTACAACCTCTTGACTGGCTGCTCATGTAAGTGCAACCTCTTGACCGGCTGCTCATGCAAGTGCAACCTCTTGACCGGCTGCTCATGCAAGTACAACTCATTGACCAGCTGCTCATGCAAGTACGACTCATAGAGACAATGTTTTTTTTTTCTTTCCATATTTCATTTATAGCATTTTTTCTTTCATTGTATCTGCCGATTCGGCCTCTTTTATCATCAATAAAAATAAGAGTTTTTCTTTTGACCATTTTTTTTCTTTTTCTTTGCTTTATTAGGACTGAACTTAAAATTAATTAAGTTGCCTACGTACCCTTTTATAATGAAGGGATCAAGTCATAACGTAGTTCAATTACATAACTTGGGATGAAATTTTTTTTAATTGTGACTGAACTTAAAATTTGTTAAGCTGCCTACGTACCCCTTTAATGAAGGGATCAAGTCATAACGTAGTTCAATTACATAACTTGGGATGAAATTTTTTTTAATTGTGACTGAACTTAAAATTTGTTAAGCTGCCTACGTACCCCTTTAATGAAGGGATCAAGTCATAACGTAGTTCAATTACATAGCTTGTAGTTTATACTCATACGCCAAGGAGTGTGGCGCTCTTAAGCATAAAACTTTTTAAGAAACTTCCCGTTGATCGGGCCAATTCTTAGTCCGTCTTTATCCACAATCTTGTAAGCTCCGTTAGTGTAGACTTCTTGAACAACATAGGGTCCGTCCCATTTAGGTGTGAACTTATTTCCTGTATGTCGTGTTGTGACGATAGGTCTTCTAACAACGAGTACAAGATCCCCAACTTGAAATGAACGAGGCCTGATATTTTTGTCGAAAGCTTTGCTCATTCGTGCTTGATAACACCGCAATGCTTCTTTGAGCTTCAAGTCTTCTTTCATCCAATGCTTCTAACTCTTGGAGGCGGAGTGTTGCATTTTCTTCAATCATCAACCCTTCTTGTACGGCCATTCAAGTGATGGATTTTTCTCTCCAATGGAAGTACGGCTTCTACTCCATAGACCAAAGAATATGGTGTGACTCAGATAGGTGTGCGATGCGTAGTTCGATAGGCCCACAATGCTTCACCGATTCTTTCCCCGCCAATCCCTCTTTGCCTTGGAGACTATCTTCTTCAATAGGTTGCACAAGGTCTTGTTAAACGCCTCGGCCAACCCATTTCTTCTTTGCATTGTATATAGATGACTTGTGTTGTTTGAAATGGAATTTTTCACATAACTTATCTATCAAGCTATTGGAGAATTGTCTTCCATTATCTGTTACAATGCGATGAGGAATGCCATAACGGTAGATTATATGCGTTCGGATGAAATTTGCAACATTTTCTTTCTTTGCTTCCCGCAAAGGAATCGCTTCACCCACCTTGAAAAGTAGTCGGTGTGACCAAAATGTAAGAGTGACTGCTTGATGACTTTGGAGTTATAGGGCCTACAAGATCAAGTCCCCAAGCCTCAAATGGCCATGAAGCGATGGTTGGATGAAGAGGCTCTGGCGGTTGGTGTATAAAATTCGCATGGACTTGACAAGCTTCACACTTCTTTGCGTACTCCATCGAATCTTGGACCATAGTAGGCCAATAGTAACCCATCCTCTTTAGCTGAAAATGAAGCTTTGGACCGGACTGATGAGCACCACAAATTCCTGAGTGTGCTTCCTCTAGTGCTATATCTGACTCATGTTTTCCCAAGCATCGAAGAAGGAGTCCTTCGTAGGAGCGACGATAAAGAGTCTCTTTGTAATAGACAAATCGAGCGGATCTTCTTCGCACATCCGCCTTGCGTCGAGGCTCAGAGGAGCTTCCCATGTTGAAGGTAGTCAATGATAGGTTGGACGCCAGATCCTTCTCCTCAATCACATAAGCAGATATTGCATTAGCCTCACGATATTCATAATCGGTCGGTGGTATGACCCATTTTTGACTGAGTGTAATGCTCATATTTTCCTCATCAGAGATTGTCAGCTGATAGCCAAGTTAGCCAATGCATCAGCCCTATTATTTCCCGACCTTGGAACATGTTCTATGATGAAGCTATCGAACTTCTCCAATAATTTTCTAGCATATGTAAAGTACGGCTTCAAGTCTTCATGCTTGGTATCATATTGGAGTAGGACTTGACTTATCACTAATTTCGAATCGCCGAATATCTCTATATACCTTACGCCGATATCGATGGCCATTTGGAGACCGATTATCAAGGCACGATACTCGCTACATTATTCGAGCATAGTTCTCCGAGAGTGTGAAGCTATAAGGCAACATATGCTTTTCGGGTGAAATAAAGACAAACACTGCACTGCACCATTTTTTCGTCTTTGCACCATCAAAATACATTGTCCACGGGTTTACGACTTCAACAGTGAATACTTCCTTCATCAGGGAAGTCTTCACACAACTTCCAGTCGAGGGAATGGGGTGGTCTGGCTAAGAAGTCTGCCAATGCTTGTCCTTTTATAGCTTTTTGCGGGACGTAAACAATGTCGTATTGTTGAAGAAGCAATGCCCATTTAGCCGACGTCCTGAGATTATCGGTCGGGACAAAATATATTTGATTGGGTCTGCTTTTGCAACTAAACGTCTGATGAACGCTTTCGCATGTAATGCCTCGACTTATCGATGGAGAAGAAAAGAGCCAAACACATCTTCTCAATGGGAGAGTAGTTTAGTTCTCGCTCCCGTGAGAGTTCGGCTTAGGTAATATAGTGCTCGCTCTTTTCCACCTTCTCCTTCCCGGGAAAATAATGCCCCAATGATCGTTCTTGTCTTTGTGATGTACAAAAGCAATGGTTTCCCACTATAGGGGCGCCCAAGACAGGAGGGTTAAGCAAATATTTCTTTATGCTTTGAAGGCATTTTGACATGCCTCATCCCACTCAAAGATTTCTCCTTTCTTCATCAATCTTTGGAAAGGATGGCATCTACCAGCTAGGTTTGAAATGAACCTTCTTATGTAAGCTAGGCGCCCTTGAAGACTTCTTAGCTCGTGTAAATTCTTTGGCGGTTGCATTTTTTTGTATCGCATCGATCTTGGGTGATCTATCTCAATTCCTCTATGTCTCACGATGAACCCTAGAAATTTTCCGAAGTAACTCCAAATGCACATTTGAGAGGATTCATCTTTAGTTGATACTTTCTTAGTCGATCGAAGACTACCTTAAGCTCTTCTAATTGATCTCGTCGCTTTATAGATTTAACGACGAGGTCGTCAACATAGCATTCAACATTTTTATGCAGCATATCATCAAAAATCTTACGCATTGCTCGATAGGTTGCACCGGCATTCTTGATCCGAACGGCATGACCTTGTAACAAATATATTCCCTTTGGAGTTCGAAAGCGATCATTTCTTCATCTTCAAGAGCCATCCTTATCGATTGTAGCCGATGATCCATCCATGAAAGATAAAGCTTCATGTCCGAGAGTGGCATCAACCATGATTTACGTAATAGGCAATGGAAAATCATCCTTCGGACAGCATTGTTCGGATCGCGAAAATCAAACACATACACGAAGTTGTCCATTCTTCTTTCTTCTTTGGAACAATGTTGGCGATCCATGTTGGGTATTTTACTTCACGGATAAACCAGACTTCAATCAACTTATTTACTTCGACCTCTATTTGTGGGATAAGTTCTGGTCTAAATCGCCGCTGAGTTTGCTTGATCGGTCGTGATCCAGGTTTAACAGCTAGATGATGGACTGCAACTTTTGGATCAAGTCCCGGCATTTCCTTGTATGACCAGGCAAAGATGTCCTTGTATGTAGTAAGTAGACTTAGATACTCGTCTCTCTTCCTTGGGCGTAAGCAACGTGCTTATGAAAGTTGGGCGCGGATCATCTTACGTGCCAAGATTTATTTCTTTAAGCTCATCTACCGTGGAGTGAATGTCATCTTCTAACAGGAGTGGTGCTTCATTAACATCTTGTTCACCTACCTCAATCTTTGTCTCTTCTAGGACGGTGATGTGGTGACATAAAGCCTTGCTTTCTTCTTGTTTTATTTTCTCTTTTCCCGGATTAGTGTAGACAACATCACGCCGCTTTACTCTCAACGAACCTTCGGTTTCAATGGTAACAAACATCTTTCTTTTCATGCGAGACGGAACAACGCCGCAGATATCTTTGTTGCTCCTCATCTTGCTTGGTAAGTTGTCTTTGTGAGCTTCTCCTAAGCTTTCATGAGAGATTCGGTCAAACATGGACTTGGGATGCCCCAGGTCTTTTTGTCGTGGTTAAGTTTAATCTTTGAAAAAGCGATTGTCGGTTCAAATTTTGATTGAGCTTGTATCTTCTTTTCCCTTTACTTGTCTGCTTAACCTTTGAAAGATGGGTGGTCGCACTCCACGAAGTTGAGAATGTTCTCGCTCTCCCATGGCTTTATTCAATCTTTCAAAAATAGGTAATTGTGTCTCATTGGTGGTTGGTTGAGGCATTTTATTCTCCTTTCTTTTGATGTACCTAACCTTTGAAATTTGAAACACGAGATGTTGATGGTCCAATGCGTTTAAAAGGCAAAACCCTATGACCAACATTCTTATTTTCCTTTGACTCTTCAACCTCTTGAATCGTTATGTGGTTGGCATCTTCCATCTTTGCTTTATCTCTTCTTGTTATGCGAATTAGTTCTGGTGACTTATATCCGAGTCCTTTTCTTGACGTTGGTAGAGCGTAACCTTTCTTCAATGATTTCTTTTTGCGTCGAAGAAAGCTCGGCAGTCATCAAATATACTTAAGCGTTTGAACTCGGTATGTGTCGTGAAATCATACCTGCTTTAGCTAGCAACTGCACGCATTAGGGTCAAATCCATCCTCTGTTCGTTTCTTAGGCAAAGCCACATTCTTCTCATCCTCTTCGTACCTTTGACTCCATTGCTTTTGCATCTTTGTCAAAGGAGTGGTGAAACTTTTCTTTAATACTTCGATATCACCTAGTTTCAAATCTTTAGAACATTCGACGAAAGGTGCTTCACCCTTTTTCCGTCGGGATATAGGGACATAGCGCAAGATTGGTGAGTTTGGAAGTTTCTCATCTTTTAGAGCCTTGAGCTACTAGACTAGACTCGTTGAAGCCTCTATCTTTACAGGCATGACTTTTCTTCTCTCACTACCCATTTCTTTTTATGTCGGCCTCTGGTTTTAGCTTAGCTTTTTCATTTTCTTTTATCTCGTGGACCTCTGTGGCAATTATTCTCTCCACAGATCTCGTTTTTGCATAGAATTTTGCATCGGCAAAATGAGACTAAACCTCCAAGAATGGATTTGTGTCACTTCTACTTTCTTAACCCCGTCTTGGTAAAACTTAAAGCATTGATGCAACGAGGAGGTAACAACTCGATTTTCATGAATCCAGGGTCGTCCCAATAGTAGTCGATATGTTGTCCTACAATCTATAACATGGAACAAAGCATCCGCACTCACCGCCAATGATGACCTCAAGCCGTATCATGCCAATCGCGTTGTCCGCCTTGGTTGAAGCCTTGGATTAATAACTTGTCATGTCCGAAAGCTCTTCCATGGAGATGCCTAATTGCCTCAAGGTTACCTTTGGCATTATGTTAACAAACCGATCCATTATCAATGAGGATTCGTCCAACTCTTTGCTCTCGTATATAGCCTGAGACATACAAAGGGCGGTTGTGAGGTTTTGATCCCAACAACAGATCATCGTCCGTGAAACTTATGGACATGCATGTCGAACCGTGTGCCCCAGTTGCAGGTATTTTAACGTCCTCGTTACTTGAGTCTAATAATGCCTCAATCAGAGAGTTTTTATCTATTTGAGGAAGTGATATCAAATCTTCAATGTTGAAAGAAAGCGTAGCTTTAGGCTCAATGACAGCTTTTGAAGAGCTCGCTGAGTCATCACTTGCGCAAATTGCATGACATGTAGCAGTGTCTATCACTTCATCTTTTCCTTCACGCAAAAATTCCTTCGGGATGAAATTAGCTAACGTTATAGCATGACGTGCTCGTAGAAAATCTTCGTTCTCCTCTATGACGGGCTTAGATTTCCTTACACATCTTTTGCCTCGTTTCTTAGGCAATCTCTTCCTCTTTGACACTTGAAATAAGCGTGATTCTTTCGAGCATACGTTTGTTTTTCGCTTCGCGACGGGTTACAATGATCCAACCTTCATTCTCATCTACGGTTGGCTCTAAAACACATCTTTCTTGAATGGAAGCTTGTTGAATATTTTCCCTTTGAAAGCTGCGATTTTGACATTGAACAACAACTGGCTCAAAGGAACCAAATTGAACAAGGCATTGAGACCAACGCGGTGTTGCACCATTGGGTGGTTGCACTTTAGATCGAGGGACCACAAAGAAGATGATTTGCTTGAGCTATTTCTTCTAAGTCCATTTCAATCTTTTTTCTCTAGCCAACCTCGTAATCAACTCTTTCAAGACGAAGCATTTCTCGATAGGATGGCTGACAACGCGATGGTATTTACAGTAGTTAGGATCATTTACCTTGCCTAACTCCTCGGGACGCTTGCATTCGGGCAACTGGATGAGTTTTGCTTGCAGCAGTTGCTCTAACATGTCAGCTATATCGGAGTCCGGAAATGGATAGACTTTTTCTTGTCTTTCCTGAAGTGTTAGGCGACGTCGTTGCTCCACAACTGGTCGTTTCTCAGCTTTTGTTCCCTTTGCTTTTGAGGAAAACTTTAATGGAGTTTGCACCGATGGTCATTGTCTCCTTTGCCACATTTTTTGTAACTTTTACGTGGGCTTGAAATCCTTCTTTTCCTTACGGGTTTCTAAGACCCGGCGAATCTTTGTTTCCCTTTGCGTCAATGCTCACTCCATATCATGAGCTCGGGTGGGCAGCTCCTCAAAAGTGCGAGGTTTGATTCCTTCCGGGATGTATAGAAGTCCCCAATGCATGCCCCGGATACGGGATGTCGATCGCGGACGTTTGTTGAAGCGGTCTTTGCGAGCCCGGACTTAGAGCTCGCCAACGGTTAATATAGTCGCACGATCGCTCGCCTTCCACGCTTCGCATTTGTTAATTCTATCATGCCGATAAATCCGTCTCGTGCTATAGAACCGATTAAGGAACTCTCTCTCCAACTCTTCCCGACTATCTATCGTTTGACTTCAAGATCGTGATACCACCAAACGCATTCCCTTTAACGTCCGGACAAAGCGCTCGACGAGAAGGTCTCCTCGAGTTCCAGCGGTTTCACAAGTCTCTACGAAATGAGCAACATGCTGTTTGGGGTTGCCTTTTCCATCAAACTGCTGAAACTTAGGCGGTTGGTATCCTGCAGGCATCCTTAAGTTGTCTATTCTCTTTGTGTATGGCTTGGAGTACAAAAGAGAACTTTGAACTAGCCCACCACCTTGAGCTCTAATAGTGTTCGTGATCAGGTCATGTAGTCATTGAGCAGACAAAGGAAGCGAGCGAGGTGAGTGCGTGTTGTGGTTGTGCCAAGGAGAGAGGTTTTTTCCTTTATCATTGACTCTCTCATGTGGACTCTGGCTTGATTCAGCCGTCTCTCGGTTCTGCATTTGATTTTTGAGGTAAGCGATCTCTAAGTCTCTTTCCTCAATTGTTTTCATCATCTGCTCGAGCTTTCTCTCAAACTCTGCCATTCGACCATCGCCTCCATCACGACCATCATAACGGACATTACATCGAGATTAGATGTCTCCTTTGGTTGATCAACGGTAGGACCGACTTGGTCGAACAATGGGTTATTTTTTACGACGATTTCATCAGAGGTCCCTCTAGTAGTCCTCGCGATTCTTTTGCGATCGCATTTGGTGTTACTTGAGGTTCATTGCTCTCGACGGACTTGGAACGACTACGCGTGATAGGTCCAGTGTAGTTTCTTGGAGCAAGCACCTTCAAGGTAGTGTTTCTTCCTTTGATCATGCCTTCTGGAGCAGCAGTCTTTGATGTGGCTTTTCCAGACATGGTGGCTTGATTTGTATGAGAGATTGAGATGAGAGGTAGAGATGTCCCACTGGGCGTGCCAATTTGTTCACACGAGATTTCCGGAGAAATTTGGTTTCGTGGAGTTGAACTTGAATTTTAGATGAGTTTGCGAAAGTGGTCGATCTCTATGCTTGATCCTCTGATTCGTTCTCTTTGAATGGATATTCTTGGTATGAAGAGCAATTTGAAGAACAAAATATGTGTTCTTCGTATACAACTGCTCGTTTATGGAACTATTTGTCTTTCGAAGTAATTTTTGCCTTCGAAACGGCGTTTGATCTTTAGAACCGTGGAGAGACCTCAACAAATGTGAATTCCCTCTCTAGTTCCAAAAATTTTCCACCCCCTTGAAATGAAGAGAACTCCTCTATTTATAGAGTTCTCATGCATCGTGGGCTTGGGCCCTAATGGGCCTTTTGGGCACAGCCCATGGGCTTGGCCTTTTGGGCTTAAAATTCATGGTTCGGTTTACTTGGTTTGGTTTTATTTTGGCCAAATTCAAGATAAACCAATTTATTTATTTAAATTAATTTTGAGAAATATTGTCCCAAAATTTAATTTAATTTCGCCATTAAATTTGAGATAACGACGTGGCAGCTTATAATTGACCGAAATTCCTCAGTCAACAGTTTTCCCCTCCAATTTTGTTTAATATATCCTTACTATCACGCACGTACATTTTAAAAATGAATGAATATATAAACACATAAAATGGACTTTGTAGTTGCGGGTTCCGTTGCCCAAACGCTTTTCACATTGTATAACATTGCTTCCTGCATAGCAGCAATGCATTCTGCATGCGCTTAGCACAACCAACTTTCATACTCCGCAACACTAGCACTTCCGCATTATGCTGTGCGTTTCGCTTGTGCTAGCACATCCACATTCTGTTTAATACTTACACATTCTATAATAGAGTTTAATGACAGCGTAAATATATAAACTCGTATTAAATCCAAGCCGTAACATGACATTCACTCTGTAATTGTAATTATGTATCTATAATTCGCCCCTCCTCAATAAAAATTGCTTTTCACTCTGTCTATGGACAAGCTAGCACAACGTTAGTGAATCACGTAAATCTGTGTGTCGTGTTTCTTCTTCTTCTCTCGCATTTTCTTTATTCTTTGATCGGTTGTTAATTGTCGTTTTCATAACATTGTTTAATAAGGCATATTGGCGCCATAAAATGTGTATTCTGATCCAACCACATTGTCTCTAATACTTAAAGTCGGTAATCAAAGTAAATGCTGTGTTTAGAGAGTGTTTACAAGTTGAGAATAACTTGTTTGAGCGTATTTTGAGCTTTTCAAATTTCGATGGGTCGAACCTTCTAATTGTCTTACGAGCTTTTAATCAAATTTTTTAGTGTCTTGGTTCAACAATTGTATAACTAATTTTTACTCATAACAAGACATAAGCTTTAAGTATTGTTTCAAAAATGTCAAATACATAAAAAAAGGGCCATAAAATTGAAAGATCCTAGACTTCTTTTTAAAAGATGCTAGATTTATTAGATATAAATTTGAAAGTTTTGAATAATACTTTGTAGAATACAGGGCATATGGATACTTTTTAGAGAAATGATATAGATTTGACTAATTGAGTAAGTTGTTTTTTACTTTTTAATAGTCTGGTAAAGAAGATATTATTATTTTCAAATAAATGACAGTTATTCTTAAGATCGAATGCATGACCATGACATTGAACTGAATTTCTATCAAACAATAAAATCATTAAGTAATCATCCTTTTGGATTATATTTTTAAAAATAGTTGTTTCATATATAAAACTAGTTTTTTTTTTAATCTTTCATTTGCTTGAAAAGTTCATTTTACAAAGCTATCTAATTTCAGATTTTAAAAAAACCTAACTTCAAGTTGTCAAGAAAAATGAAAATGAAAGTATTCATTGAAAAAAGACTCGCTGGCATTTTATTGAAAAGAAAGGCAATAATTGGATACTTTCTTTCTTTTAAAGCCTATATCTGGGATTGTAAATTAAATGTCTTCTTATACCTAATTCGCAAATAAAAAATCATATTGGATTTTAAATTAAACTTCATTAACTGAAAAGAATTGGGTTAGCTTATTAGCGGTTTAATATAAACCCGTAGGCCTTACGTTAGGTTATACAATGAAGTCCTAGTTCCTACCTAATGAAAAAAAATTTAAAACAAATTTCTAGGCTATGGATTTGGGATATAAATAGAATAGAGAACAATAAATACAAAATAATTTAATCTAAACTCAACCTTAAAATATATGTAATGGATTGGATTTTAGTTGGTTGCATTTTTGTTGCATGTTCACTGTGACCAATATAATTGCACTTCAATTTATCAATGAAGTGAGTGGAAAGGATTCTTGATGTTTATGTCAAAATTGCATTTTATCATCTCTTTGCTACTTTTGTTCTTTCTGTAACTACTTTTTAAATCTCCACAAAAAAAATTACTTTTTAATTTCATCATATTAATTATTTTATTTTTTTCATAATCATTCACCTTATCATAATTATTATATTTATGATTATCTTTTTCATCCAAAATATAAATAATCAATATCGTTCCTATTCTCCTCCTATTTCTCATATCCGTATTATCATTCACATTCTCCTTCCTCAAAACATACCTAAATGCATGTGGGAATTCTTTCAATGGCCGATATTCTAATAAAAGTTTATGAGTACAAATTTCAACACTTAAGATTGCAGCAAAAAGAACACATAGATAAAATGACATATGGTATAATCCAATAATTAAGACCCCTTTTGATAACCATCTTGTTTTTTATTTTTTGTTGATGAAACTTAAACCTATTCCTATTCAAATTCCCTACCATGTGCTCCATCTTTCCTATAATGTATCTATCTTTTTTTAAGAAAGTAGGAGAATACTAACCAAATTTAAAAAACATAAACAAGTTTTTGGAAGCTATTTTTTTTGTTTACAAATTTTGGTTTTGTTTATTAAAATATAGGTAAGATGTAGATATCCAACCAAGAAAAAAATTATAGTAAGGTAGTTGTTGCAGGCTTAAATTTCATAAATAAAAAACGAAAAACAAAATGGTTATCAAAGAGGGCCTAAGATGTTATGTTTTTATCGAAAGGGTCGATGGCGTGATTGGTTAACTAGTTTGATGTTAATCTACTTTTACTCCATTGTCACCAATTCGATCTTTCAAATCGGTTGTTCTATAAAAAAGAAATATTTTTAGTACAAATCAATTTTTTTTTGTTTGAAACTAGTACAAGTCAATCAACATAGTATATATAATAAGAATAAATGTCATTTAGTTGGGATCAGTTTAGGTGAAAGTACAAAAACTAAAGTTAAGTTTTATTAAAGTAGAATACAAGAAAAACAAATGAGATCCACCAGAAAGTTTATTTCTTGCATTGCACAGAAGCTAAACCTTGGCCCAAAAATGGTTGATTTTAACGCCTTCCCCAAACTACTCCCTCCAAATCAAAACCCAACATTAAACCCAACTCGCAAATCCCACAAATCTCTTCCCCTTAATTTCAATACCCATTTCCAATTACTTCTATTCATTCTGTAATCGATCACAAATGGGGGCTTTCCTCTGTCTCTAGAATTTGATTACACATTTTTGTGTTTCGAATTTAATCTTTGTTCATGGCAAGCGACAAACCCGTCGAAATCAAGGTCCATTCTCGTCTTGGGGACCCGGAAGCTGAACCGGCGGAGGATCCCGGTTCACGGCCGCCGGGGAGGTTTCCGGCCGATTTTGAGCAGTTCCAGCCGTTTAAGAAGTGGGTTTCGTGGCTGGTGCCGGTGTTTGTGGTTGCCAACTGCGTTGTGTTTATGATTTGTATGTATGCTAACGATTGCCCTAAGAAATCTGCCTCTTGCTTCGGTAGCTTCTTGGGCAGATTCTCGTTTCAGCCCCTCAAAGAGAATCCCCTGCTTGGCCCTTCTTCTTCAACGTGAGTTTCTCATTTCTACTGTTGGGTTTTTGTTGGTTTTTTATTTTAATTAATCTACTGTTTTATTATTGGTGGATGAGTGATGATGTTAATAATGACTGTGGCTTCTCTCCAATGTTGCATTTGAATTTTGATTGTGTTTGGGTTTTTTTTAAATTTTGTGTCGGGCCAGCCTATGCTCTCCTCACTATTTTCGCCGAACATACTATCTGACTCGAACATTTAAATTTAAATGTCAAGGAAACTAATGGGATTGGCCTTGAAATGATATTAGAAATATCATAGAGGTATATGGGCAATTAGTTGAGAGTTAGTTAGCTTTTAGGGGTTATAAAGAAGAGAGGATTGTTTTTTGTAAGGGGGAGGGTATACAAATATCGAATGGTTTCACTTTGGGCATAAGAGAGGATTCTCTAGAGAGGGAGGTTCTAAGTTTCTATCAACAACTTGGTTAGTTTGTATTCCTTTTATCTTTATATTTCTATCTTTCGCTATAATGTTTTTGTTCTAGTTTGGATTCTATAAGAAACACCTAAGAAATTATTTCCTAGATAGATGACATCATGGATTAAACCATCACCTTTTGGTTTGTTAAGGCCCTTTTGACCACTAGGCTTACGTCGATGGTTTTGAGTTTTGTGGCTTCATTGAAGTCTTTTTTTGTTGTCAAGATGATGTGTGCACCAGAAAAAAAGTTGGTGCTATGAGGTTTTAGGTTGGTGTAACAAGCTGCACTTATGTGATTTACCCAACAGAAAGGTTTCCTTTGAGAATTCTTAGTGAAATTTTTTTGACATTTCTTGTGGATTAGTTTAGAATCATATGTGGGTGAATTTATCTTCTTTAAGGTTCACAATTTGTACGAAAAACTGTGTACATTTTAGAGAAGATATCATGTTTAAGTTTTCTTTCTCATTTCATCCAATTTCCAAATTTCAGATTAGAATATATGGGTGCTCTGGAAGTTGATAAAGTGGTTAATGGGCAGCCATGGAGATTGGTCTCTTGTATGTGGCTACATGCAGGGGTGTTCCATTTAATTGCTAATATGCTCGGTCTTGTTTTCATTGGAATTCGACTCGAGCAAGAATTTGGTTTTGGTATGCCCCATATTAGTTTGAAATTGGTCTTCAAAATTCAAATTTATTATGTCAACTTGCTAGAACCTCATTTGATAACATTTTTATTTTGTTTGTTAACTTACCATGCTTAAGTTAACATTTTTCTTTGTTATCTAATCTAATTTTTCTATAATGAAAACAAAAAAGGAAGAAGAAAAACGTTTTTGGAATGTGAGCCTAATTTTGAATACTTAAAATAGGTTTTCAAAATCTTATGTTTTATTTTTAGAACTTATGGTAAGATTTCCGGAGTGTTGATATATGGTAATGACCTCAATCAAACTTATATAATATTCTTTTGATAAACTGGTTATGGAATTTGATTTTTTATATAGAAAATATATTTAAAACAAGCATGTATGTAATTATCTAACTGCATTTTGATGAATTGTTTGTTATGTATCTATATTACAAGTAGATTGTGTTTTGTTTCCTGTTAACAGTTTGATATTCTGACGGTAGAACTAAGAATAGAACAGTTATAATTTTGTCCTGTATTTTTTTCCTACATATAGTTCGAATTGGGATTTTGTACATTGTATCGGGGTTTGGCGGGAGTTTGTTATCGGCACTGTTTATTCAATCGGGTATCTCAGTAGGTGCTTCCGAGGCTCTTTTTGGTCTCCTAGGAGGCATGTTGTCAGAGCTCCTTACAAATTGGACAATATATGCAAATAAGGTAAAGGAAGTTCAAAATAAAAAAAAATATCACTTGACAGTCTATGGCATTGCTTAGAAATTGACTCAAAATCTGTGATGAAGGTTGCAGCCTTGTTGACCCTCCTCTTCATCATCGTAATCAATTTGGCCGTAGGAGTGCTTCCTCACGTTGATAATTTTGCTCATATTGGAGGATTTATCTCAGGTTTTCTTCTTGGGTTTGTGTTTTTGGTACGTCCTCAATTTGGATGGGTTAGCCAACGACATGCGCCTCGTGGACATAGTTCAACTTCGAAATCTAAATATAAGCCATTTCAGTGTGTGCTATGGATTGTATCTTTGGCGTTATTGATTGCGGGGTAAGGTCTTTTTTTGTATTTCATATAATTTGAAGCTCCTGTTCGAACAGCTGAATTTGTATATTTGTTTTCTTCAAATCATCCATTACCTGCTCGCATTAGTTGCCCCATTGACATTATGATAGGATTAACAGTAGGAGCATTCCAGTTACTAGCTTAAGATTTTGTTAGTGATTTTGATTATAAATAGAGGGTATGGGCAATGAAGAGAGTCCAACTAAATTGTAGCCATTTTGGTATTGGGTTTATAGAGAGTATTCTTTAGATAGGAAGGTTCTAGGTGCCTTTCTCCTAGATTTATCTTGTATTTCGGTTCTCCTATGTTGTAATAGAGTTCTTGTTCTTTCGGGTTTTTATCACATTACTTAACTAACATTTCGGAATCAACAGGTTTGCAGTTGGTTTGGTCTTTCTCTTTAGAGGGGAAAATTTGAATCATCGCTGTTCGTGGTGCCATTATTTGAGCTGCATTCCGACGTCAAAATGGAGCTGCAACTCACAACAATTCTCTTGTCAGGTAATTAACTGTCATTCTTTGGCCTCTAATCAGTTCAAATTCTAGTTTACCATAAACTTTACACCAAATGGTCTGTAGCCTAAAGTCTAATGTTGAACCTAAGGGAAACATCTGATCATGTTGAGATATCTTTTTTTTTTTCTGAAGAAAAAACCATATATTGATATAAACGCAATTCAAAGATACACCATAACCTTCCTTACACAAGGACCCACACGGTGGGAACAAACCCACTTCAAAAGCTTTGGCCATAAACCACAGAATGGTGAGGAGCCACCCAACCTTAGGAACCAAATCGATATCGACACAACCAGCTGGAGATAAAACAGAGTGAACCAAGATCTTGTGTTCACCCGAACCGGTTTGGCCTTTGGGTCAACCCGATTCTTCTGAACCGATCGGTTCAATTCAACCCACCTCTACTGTCGATTATAGCTGTTTTTCTTTTGTAGATTCATGGTGGTGGGTTCTTCAGTTGGTCCTGCTTATGTTTTTTTGTGATGTCTTTTGTTTAGTGTGTCTAGTTATCTTTTTTTTCCTTATTCTGTCGTGGGTCTTTTTGTTGTTGCATCCCGAGTTGGAGCTCGTTGATAAAGTGTTCACTGCTGGTTCTCTTGCCGTCCAGAGATTGAATGGTCCCGTCATAGGATCATCTCTTTCCTATCTCTCTTTGGTGGGGTCCTTCACCTCAGTAGCCTCTATGTTTATTGGTTTACTCCCCAAAGAATTTCAAAAGTCTCCTTCAATTAGGTTGACGATGGTTAAAAGGTCTTTGTTATTGAGCTCTTGGATGGATGGATGACATCATCTATACATTAGATCGCATAAATGTTTTTTTTGAGACGGGTGGATCCGGCTGTTTGGCACTAAGGAAAAGGATTTGGGGATCAAACCTCTTAGAATCTCATTTGTTGCATATAGTTGATATGATCTTCTGTTCATCAGTACATGAAATGTCTAAATCTATTCTCAAACAACCCTGTTTGAGAGTTTGTTTTCAAAATAAACTGTTTTTCAAAACTATGATGCCAGCAGAAAAGAAGCTTGGCATTTCTTAACGTTGTTAACATTCTTGCAGACGAGTCAATTGGGGAATCAGCTAAACATGACATGCCTAAGCAATGGGAGAACTGGCTCGTATTCATTAGCCAACAGTAGCTCGTCCGAGGTACAACAGATATGTTCTCAGCTCTGTCGTTAATGTAGGTAAATTTTAAACTTTGCTGAGAAAAAAAAGTGAAAACTTCGTTAAGCTCTTTATGTATATTGTATATGCCACATTAGTCAGGTCTTCATGCAACAAGTAGTTTGTGTTAAGCTAAGATTTTGTAACACCACTTTTCATTCTCATCTCTTAGACTCTTAGAGTTCCATGTATATTTGTTCTTTCAATTCACAAAGTATAATATATATACTTCTTCCCTCAAAGCTGGAAATTTGAATCTTGAGCTCCCACATTTGTTGTTCTATAAAACAAAGAAACACTCGTTGTGTATAAAATCACAGGATATAAACTCACAAATATCATTTTATATATTTTTTCCTTCTTACTTCGAATTCTAATTGATTTATCTATAATATTCAGCTAAAGAGATTATGCTATTATCCTTTTGTAGATGAAATGAAAATTTTTGTTTCCTATAAAAAAAGAGAGAGATTATGCTATTATGATGGCATTTCAACTTTTAAATTTTTTAAACAAAGATACTATTATGTTATCAATGTGTTTGGGGTATTTTGAGTTTTCATTTTTATCCATTTTGACAAAATTAAATTCTTGTGAAAACTAAAATCATCAAATTGTTAATTTGTTGGAACTTTAAAATAATTAAATTCATGTATATCATCTATCTAATCAACATTTCGCTATTAAAAAAAAGTGTGGTTATGTCAATATTAACATTATTGAAATGTAAGAAGTAAAAGTATAGAATTAAAAAAGAAAAGAAAAGAAAAATGACCTCATAATCATGGTTAATTTGATTTTAGAGAAAATAATATCTTTTCAGCAAAAAGAAAATCTTTGGATGGTTATAGATATTAAGGATGCACAAAAAAAAAAAAAAAATCCAAGTAATTTGGATTATCTAAATTCAATCTATAAAAGTTGAGCTGGACTATAATTTTATTCAAAGCTAAGTTGTATTATGATTTTCATTAAATTAAATTGATTTGATTTTTGAGTTGATAATTTTTTTTTTTTTTGAAAAATGTGAGTTGATAATTTTTAGCTAGTTCAAATCAAAAGAAACTAAAATAATATTATTATGTATATAAGATAGATTTTTAGGATATTGATAACAACTATGTACTATGAAAATTATGATTATCCGATGGTAATATATTTTAATAATATGATCACATGACCTGGTCATAATAAGACATACACCATTAGATAATTAAATCTCGGCCCATACATCTAATATTTACTATAGTTACGTACGTGATAATACTCAAATATCAACGACTAATACAGCAAAATTAGAGTAGTGTAGATATTTACAACTTAGAAGCGACAACGAAATCGCAGAGCCATTTGCCCCACGGAGAGAGAAGAGTGGAGAACTGAAAGATCTAAGGAAGAAGAAGACAGATTTCTGGAGAATAACCCACAAACCCATTTTCCACCATTAATTAATTCTCTCTGTTCCTTCACCTTCACCTTCACCTTCACCTAACCTAAGAAGATTCCTCCGCCGCATGTTCACGACCACCACCACCGTCCATGGCCGCCACACGCTCCTCCTCTCCCCATCTCATCAAATCCGAATCCTTCACTACAATCCGCACTGGAACCCCCCCTTTTCGCCGTCTTCGCTTCTCCGCCAAGAGCGCCAACAACGCCCTCCTCACCTCCGACGACCTCGCTCAAGGCCCCTCTTGCATATTCGTCGGCCCAATCGACTCCGCCAGTAAAGAAACCCTAGAAGCTCTTTACCTTCAGGTTCCGGGATTACCTCTTTCCTTTCGCTTTCTTTCATCTCAACGTCTTTTTTACTCTGTGATTGTGCTTTTTCTTAGGCTAGGGATGCGTATTACAGTGGCCAACCATTGATCGTTGATGATATGTTTGACAGAGTCGAGGTAAAAGCTTGGGCAGGGTTTCTTGATCAACCTTATTGATTTTGTTTCTTTGCTCTTAATTCTTATTGTTTTTTTTTTAATTTGATTGAATCAGTTGAAGCTGAGATGGTATGGTTCTAAATCTGTGGTTAAATATCCTCGCTGCAGTCTTAGGCGACAATCCACTTATGCGGATGCTGAGGTAATTCCCCCCCTTCCCATTTCTTTCTATTTTCTGCTACTTTCATGTCCTGCCATTTCATTGATGGTTATTCAAGAAACTCAATACAACTGAGCTGCCCTAGTGCTCAACAACCTTCTTAGAGAAAATAAGTTTAATCTTTGGTAATTATCTACCTACCAATTAATTAACTAGGAAGTCCCCAACGGGTGGTCGAAGATTTGAGTTTTGAATCTGTGTTCCCTTCAAAGTCTCATATTCTAGACCCATCGGTAACATTAATTTGTATACACCTCATATGTCTCCATTTCTTTGATGTCTCCCGTTGCCTAGTCCAGGGACAAGTTAGTTACCTCGGGTGTAGTGGAGCGAAACTCCAATTTCCCCGATTTCCAAAAAATATAAATTAATTTACTATGAACTTTGTTGATAGTCAAATATAGTAAGACTATTGGTTTGTCCAAACACTCACACATGAGCAAAATACCTTTTTAATTCATCTTTTTATATGCATCGATTCATTTAAAAGATCATGCCACGTAAATTTTCTCTTGTAAATTTTTTAGGCGTTGTCTCCCAGTATTTTTGTAATTATCCATTAGGTCTTATGGATTGGAGGTTCTTGCATAGCTAGTTGGTTGGCTACTTTGGTTTGGGCTATTTTTTTCTTGTTTGCCCGTGGGCTCTTTTTAATTTTTTTTAAAAAAATCTTCTCAATTAAAGGTTGGTTTATGATTTTTCATTAAAAAGATGCTCTCTTTTTGTTTACTCTTTTTGCTTGCTTCATTTGAATATTCGATGACATGGATGTAGGGCAGGAAGATATATCACAGGTTCTTGCACTAGCAGGCATATGGTTGATGTTCCTGGCACTTGGCTGTTCAGCCTGTCTTGTTCCTGTAATCTGTGCGGCTGACTTAGTTTTCAAGGATCCACTCAATTTAGGACTTTCCTATAACAGCCAAGGATCTTCATTTGAATTTCTTTCGGCTATAAATGCTATTCTCTTCATGGCATTTGGGTCCCTGATTGGCTACCCAACTGCTACAGCTTCTGGTAAAATTGTTGCTTAAATTGTCTTGCATTTGTGGGTCCATTCAAGATTATTCTTGCCTTTTGGACTATTTACTTATTTGCCTTTTGGCTATTGCTGCAGTGGGAGTGCTTCAGGGATTATGGAGAAATGATTTGGTGGCACTGAAAGGTGCTTGCCCAAATTGTGGAGAAGAAGTATGTTCTTTCTCTGCATAACCATAATTTACGGATGAATACTAGTTTCTTTCCAATATGATTTGTATATCAAAGGGAAAAAGGTTCGGTTACATGTTCAAATTAATTTATCTTTCAGGTGTTTGCATTTGTGAGATCAGATCGTGCCAATGGCTCCCCTCATAGATCAGACTGTCATGTATGTGAATGCTTGTTGGAATTCCGGATCAAGTTTGAGGTAATTTACTTTGCTTTTGTTTCAACCATAGTGAAGCATTTATTGAATAGCATCTGATCTGTGATGATTCGTTTTCCCTGAGGAAAACTGAGTGAAAAGGATCATTCCAGTTAACCACAAAGAAGCGGTTATATTTTCATTGAACAATTTGCTAAATAGTAATCCCCTTTGTTCTCAAGAGAAAAAGGAGTTCCATCCCTGAAAATTAGTCATATACACGATTCAAGTTTAACATCATTGTAACTTGGTATAAACAAATTCTTTTGTTTCATATAATAGCTGGAGATCTCTTTTGTTATCCCTCTTGTCCTTTCATTCTTATCTGTTGGTTCATATAATTAAATTTACCCAACCCACGAACTTAAGTTTTTGGGTTGATTGGTAGTTTAACATAATTCAGCATGGTATCAGAGTAGGAGGTCCTGAGTTCGAGTCCCTGCCATGTCGTTTCCCCCCAATTAAAATTAAATTCTACTCGTAGGGCATTTTTCAAATTTCGAAGCCCACAAGTGAGAGGGAGTGTTAGTTGATATAATTCAATTTACCCCAACCCACAAGTTTAAGCTTTTGGGTTGATTGATAGTTTAACATAATTCAACATTATCCAAAAAACAAAAGATTTGAACGCTGTGCAATTAACAATTTGTGGCTATAAAACTAGTAGTCCAATCCGCTTTTGGTTTACTTTGGGCTTTAGTTGGAGCAACGGTTGATTAGATTATTGTAACAGGGAGATTATTTTACTTGGGAGGTTGTAATAACCTGTGCTTAGGGTGCAAGTTACTGTACATGTTATGTTAACTTGTGTTAGGGGTGCAAGTTAGCCCACCCGCCATCATAATCGGTGGCCCAAAACGGGCCGGGCTATAGTTTATCTTTTTTTAATCTTTCAATCTGAGATCTTTCTTATAATTCTTTTATTAACTTATGGGTGCTCAGGGTGTACTCCTTTTCATTTATCAATGATATTGTTTCTTATTCGAAATAACTAAGTCTATATATGCTTAATCTGGAGTTGGTATCGTGCAGAAATCGAGTTCGGGACTAGGTCGACAATGGGTTCATGGGCGTATCTACCTTGTAAGGAGTAAAAGAAGGCACCAAAGATTGCTGTAGGATTTCAACTCTCAGATGCAAGAGCAACTTGTTTATATTCGGTGACATGATTCTTTTCCAATCTTCATCTGCTTGCAATGTAATAGTGTAATATTATGCAATGAAGCCTTGTAGTTGTACCATTTTAGACATAGCTGGTGATTACAAATTAAGTTAGCTGCTGCCAGTAGTTGATAAAACCTTTCATCATCTTCTCACCCCCATGGGGGGTTTGCATATTCTATTTGTGTTCTCTGGAAAATTGTAGAATAATAATATTCTCATCTAGTTTGATTGTTTACAGGTTCCTTCTAAGTACAGTATGTGAAATATGAAGGGTTAACATTATTTATAATGTAGTTTTAAGAGCAACTTTTCGAGTCGAGTGGCTTTGAAGGCAATGACAAAATAGTAACCATGATGGATGGACAGTATTTGAATCACAGTTTGTTCCACAAGCGATGGTTTGGACCATCAAAATACAAAGAATGAAAAGAAGGCTGCCCATTGTTGGCTCCAATCTTCAAAATTTCCAGCTTTACTGCCCAATTGCTGGTCCAAATGGTAGTTCAAGCTTTATCTCTTTCATTTCATTGCTATTGTGTTTCATTTAGGATCAATCTGAGCGAGCATCTTCTCTAGAGGACTTGACAAGCAAATAAGTGACACGATTGCAAAGCTTCCTACAAAACATAAATGATCTTCGTACACAGAAGAATCATATCTCGAATGTCAGCCATAATATTTTAATTACATCTTAAGAAACACCATTAATGAGATCAATTATGATTTAGAATAAGATTCCACTACTAGCCCGTGAGCACTAATAATGTTCAGCGCACTCTAAGATCTGATTTGATTCTCCCTTTTAACGTAATGCCAGCTCCTACACATGTGCCAAATTTATTGCCATGTTCAGATTCTGACCAACTTATTCAAAATTCAGTACGTCAGGTGTTCAATAAAATAAGTTTGCTATATAAGTTGATTTGGACACTCAAATATATTAAAACAAATACTAAAAATAACTTTGTTAGACGAAGAATGGTCTATTATTGAAATGTCTTGAATTTTACCTAGCACTTTTGTATTTGTATCTCCTAATAAAATGGGGTTTTGGTAAATATAGCTAAAACAATGTTGGTGAATTACATAAATGAGTGTATTTTTTGTCACACGTTTCTTATATTTGATTGTTCTTTTCGATTCTTTCCAAGAGAAATAATATGTTGAAATCTTTCCATAAGCTTAACAATTAAAATTCTGGCCGTCTCGTAAGTCTAAGCCAAGGAAAGGGTGCAGACCAAAAACTAAAAAACTAATGTTCCGTTTGATAATCATTTTGATTTTAGTTTTTGAAATTTAAACCTATAACAACTACATTATCATTTATTTTTTCTTACTTGAATAACTACATATAACCTATATGTTTTTAAACAAAACCAAAGTTTAGAAACAAAAAAAAGTAGCTTCTAAAAATTTGTTCTTGTTTTTAAAATTTGGTTAATATTCACATACTTTCTTAAGAAAAAATGGATCACATTGTAGAAATTTTGGATAAAAATAAGCTTAAATTTCAAAAAATAAAAAACAAAAAACCAATTGTTATCAAACGGAGCCTAAATCATTAAACTAATTTGAATGAGGAGGAACCATATCTTAAATGTGAACCGCCCAAACTGCATTTGTTTGAAGATTTTATTCTTTTAAGAAGATTGAATTGATTTTAACAGAATCAATAATAACATTAACAACTAGAGTTTGGTTAGTTGTAATTCTAATGAAATTAACCCAGTTCTAAGTTCTAACTTGTGGACACTTTCTAAGAGTGTTCCACTCCTGTTACTCCTCAACGACAAGCTACTACACAACACTAATTAAAAAAAAAGCAAGCAATAATGGCGGCCAACCTCCCCCTCCATTGCTTAACTCGGTATCAGAAATGTCCCAAGCTGTAAACGAGAGTCCACATAAGCTGAACAATAGAGAAAAAAAGGAAAATGAGCACTTGAACTAACACAAGAGAAAGATTCAGATTATAGTTTGGAGAGTTAACAGATGCAACAAGATTACCAGAAACAGAGTTATGGAAGCAAAAAGCCCTTCCTGGAGGAGAACTCCATGACCGCCGAATTCTTCTTCGTCTACTTTCAAAATCATTGCGTAGTATCCGTATACCATCGCGGTCGATATCGCCAGGAATCTGAAAACAAGACCAAGTTCATAAAATTGACTAAAGATTCTAAGTGCAAGAAAAAAAAATGTCGAGATAATGATACTACAAAAGAAAGTCAATTTTTTATTTTTTTTATTTTGCTGTTAAATCTTATCTCTCAAGATGCATGCATTTAAGGATGCTAACATATGGGACTAGAGATTCAATTTTTTGAGTTCAACATGTGAAATAAATCTTTGTAGTCAAGGATATATGCCTCAACCAGTTAGAGCTAAGGTAAATAGAAAAAACTACGCTAAAAGTGTTTTTTGTTAACGAAACCATCTTCAAAATTTCCATGAAGCTCAGTTCTAAAAGAACACTTGAAAAACAATTTAAAATGCTTGAAATGACTTAATTCGTATGTTTTCCAAAAGTGTTAACAAGGGAAACTTTCTTTTTGAATTCAACAGCATTTGAGACTCAAACCCGTAACCCAGATTACCGGGTGATATGTGATGTCACGGGAATACTACTACTTTTGGCTTAACAAGAGCTAGTTTCATTTAGAAACACTGCCCAAAGCGATCCTAAACACATAAATGCCACTAAGAGAAAGGTATGGTGGAAATGGCAACTTACAAGATGAACCAAATTCCTCCAACAAGAGGCACCGAACCCCAAAGCAGCCCACATACAAGCGCAACTGATTGTCGCATCCAATGCAAGACATCTCCCAGTTGATCCTGTGGAGGCAACAATTCAATGTATTGTAGAAGAATCTTCCCATTCAATTGATTTCAGATACAAAATATAAAATATTCTCATTCATGGCTTCTTTCCCCCTTTCTCTATCAATGATATTCAATCAATCACAACAATTGCTCAAACAGTCAACTCAATTCATTACAATAATAAACACAAAAATCTCAATTCGTTAAATTTTAGGGGTAATGCATAGATTTACATGAGTTATAAATTAAAATTCACTACAGCAGAACAACCAATAGCTTGAATCAATGAAAACTTCAGTTCCTTTTCGTCTACAGTGAAAACAAGAGGCGAAACATCCTAGAAAACAGAGGCTTATTATTAGAATTTCGATTGCACACGGAGGTTTTTGTTTTTAGTATTTAACAATCTATTAAAAATGAGCTTTCGCCATCACTTTTCAAAAAATTATATCCAAACAAGCTATTATCGGTAACTGTTCGGGCCAGCTTACGCGCCCACCTCAATCAATGCCATGGGGGCATACCCTACAATATTTGGATGCCAAGGAAACCAGTAGGAAATTAATTCCTAGGTGGGTGGCCACCATGAAGATTAAACTCATCATCTCATGCACCCCAAAACCCTCTTTGATCAATTGAGCCATCCCACGATGGTTTATCTAACCTCATTTTAAAATCACTCATTTATCTAACCTCCCTACCAAAATCCATATCCAAAGGAATTATTGGTTACCAGCTTTCTACAAAAAAAAAAAAAAATCATATTAAACGAGTTATCGGCGCATCTACTCTACAAAAATAGAGTTATATGTCAATTTCTAATCACTCAAAATAATACTCATTCTAATCATTGAGAATCACTCCTGCAATTACTCATCCAAACACCTCCTATAATAGAATTGATAAGAGAGGAAAATTAAAGAAAACCCTATCCCATGAAGCCTCTGGATCGAACAATTTGGCGAATTTGAAGGGCGGCAAGTGACCGTTCTGGTGCAGAAACTCGGGATTCACCTTGATCGACTTCCCGTCCTTCATGCCGGCTGATCGGAAACTGAAAATTTGGGGGGAAATTAGAACAGAAATCTACAGGGAAGAATGGAAGATGGGTTTAGGGTTTTGAAAAAAGCAAGAACAGCATCCGAGTGGGGACGGCTTTGGGTACATCCCTTTCGATTTGTTTTTGTCAAGAAAAATTTATGAACTCCATTTCAATCTCAACTCGGAAATTCAAAAAAATTCTTCTCTCTATCTCTCTCTCTAAAACGTGAACATCTTTTGCTGGGCAGCCTTTGTTTATTCTACAAAATTTGTGCTGCGTGAGATTCTCATTTTGAAATTGGTTTTAAAATAGATTTAAATTTCAGAAACAAAAAATATTTAATGGAATTAACGTTGTTTTAAGAATGATTAAAAATTAATTATTTAATTGATGAGTGGTGGAATGGTTTCATTTGTTGAGTTATAAACCAGTTCAACCTTAAGATCACATGTTCGGTCCCGATATCCCCCAATATGTATTATATATATTTATAGAAAATATTTTTTCATGGAAAATTTGATCAGCGAAAATTGCTAATCAGTTTTGATGGAAAACAAAAAAAAAGTTACATATGATCTCTAAGTAATGGTTGAATTTGTGAAACTCAATACATCAAATTGGTTTTGGTTGGAAGCTTAGCAACAAGATTGGATGACATTGACTCCATGTGAGTGAATGGAATCCAAAAACTCTTCACAATAATGCACATGTTATGCCACAAGGGATGTTCCACAATATTGTTTTCATTCTCAAGTGTTTAGTTTTGTGGTCAAAGTGAGAGGTAGCCCTACAAATGATAGCAATAATTGATTTAGAGGGTTAAAGTAGCTAATGCCTAATATCTAGTAGCTCTTATGAATATGTGCTTAAAAGTCAAGAATTCTTAAAAATAATAGTAATTTCAATTCACACTTTTTCTAACCTTAGGTTTTTACAACTACTGTCCATAGTTTTGCTAGAGATGAAAAATGTCCATGAAAGGTATGGATGATCCTAACAAGCCAAGGAATGTCCATCTTTCTACTAAATAGAATGTATTAAACTTATAATTCATTCTATACTTTTGATAAATGTCAATTAAATATATATTAAATTACTTATCAATAATAATCTGATATTTTTTAATAAATGATATTTATTTTTGGCTATTTTTTCATAATAAATCTCATTTTAAAGCAACATTTAAGTTTTTACAAAATTTGAAAAGTAAAGCAAAATTTTGTAAACTAGGCTTTCAAAACCTTAGTTCTTTTTTTATATAAAAATCAATATTTTTATTTTGAAATTTGAAATGGTAACCTCGAACTAAGTTGAATTTATAACTTAAAATCTCAAAAAGCATAAATAATGATTGTTAAAGTTAAAAAAAAAAAAATATATATATATATTGTAAAACTTTTTTGATTTGGCCAAATTTTTATTTTAAAGTGAAAGATCATGAATTTAAATATCCAGCCAATCATTATTAAAAAAAAAAAAAAAAAAAAAAATTATTTTGAATTTGAATAATATTTGCAGGACTGCAGATATGAGAGAAAGGGCAAAAAAGCTAGTTTCTGGTAAGTTTCCCTGAAATTAACTCCAAATTCTGGACTTGAATTCGCTAGATTGCATTTGCAAACACCCAAAGTACCGCCATTTACAATTCCCCTTTTTCTTATCTCTGTTCTCCGATCTGTAATCGGAGACCTATTTCTTCCCCCCTTTTCTCCGATCTCAATCCATTCCTTCTCTAAACCCTACTTCTTCTTCTTCTTCTTCTTCTTCACGATTATCAAACCCCAAATCCCCTTTTTTCGATTTTCCTTCTTAACCCGCCTATTGGGTTTCGATTCTTTTGCACACTTTTGTGATTTCAACAACCAGTGTGTTCATTTGAAGTTGCAAACCCAAATGGGTACCCCTCAAAAGAATGACAGTAAAGGCGGCTTCTTTGCTGCCATGACTTCTGGAATTTCCAAGCTTAGCAACGTTATGCACCGATCTGTTAATGGGTACTCTTCCATTTTCTTTGTTTTGTTTCTGCTTATGTTGCTCTTTTTGTTTTGACTTTTTGCTCTATTGTTTGCTCTCTTTTGCTGATTTGTTACCGATTTATCACTTTTATCATTGTTGTTGGGTGTTTGTTTTGTGAACAACCGTGAATTTGTTTAAAGAGTGTTGTGTTTGCCTTTTCTGTACAATTGTCTGATCGGTGTTGTGATTCGTTGTTTTGAACTACTACGTTTTGAAGTTCCTCAATGTCTTTTCCTTTTGAGGGAACTGATCTCTGTACGTAATCCTTGTGTGAGATTCGAAGGATCTCAAGGTTTTTTTTTTTGCTGAATTTCTGTATTCTATTGAGTGTTAGTTTCTTGGTGATAAAGTAGGATTTTGGTACCAATGACAGTGTACGGTTTGCTCATATAACTTGTAGAACGGTTTTTTCAAGCTATTGAAACCAGGTGACATGTCTCATTTCTCAATATTATCTTTTCAAGGTCGAATTGCTTCGTGGTCACTGCACTTTATTTGTTTTGTATGCCTTGTTATCCAGATAGCGGCTTCTAAGCTCTGGAAGTGTTTATTTTCTATTTCAATTGCATAAGACAGCTTATTATGTGGTGTGGATTGAAGTGCTTAAAATTTCTGTATGGTGATAAGAAGGTTTATTTGACTCCATGGTTTTCAGTAGAAAGGTCGTCTAAGCTCTCCTTTTCTCTCAACATTTTTGTCTGCCGATCTCAAAGTCGTGCAACCATTATTATTAACTGCGCCATAGATGAATGTCATTCCTTTCAAACCTAACCATATGGTTAACACTATTTTCTATTGTTTATAATTGTGCTTTGATTGTTTTACTTCTCGAGATTATACTTCTCTCTAGTTATATGTTCCTGATACGAATTGTATTGATACAAAGTTTATATCAATGTCAGAGTTTGACTCATGATTTGCTCTCAGGCTTCTTGGTTATGAAGGGGTAGAAGTTATAAATCCCGAGGGAGGCAAAGAAGATGCAGAGGAGGAGGCTCAGAAAGGAAGATGGAAACAAGAGGTTTTTCTCATTTACACTTTTATCTCTTTATCTTTGCTTGCTTTGTAATCGTACCTAATTTTCTCTTGTGTTCATCTTACATTTGGTTTAATTAATGCTTAGTGGGGAAGTCAACGATGTATCTTTGCCATAGTGTTCTTTTGTAAAGATTAATAAGAAGGGTAGGCAAGAGAGTACAAATTAGGGTATAATATATTTAAGGGCTGATCTTTCTCTGTGAACTGTGTATTGAAGCTTGGCCTCCTGCCAACCCCCAGCTCACAAAACCTCTTAATGTGAAAACAATAGTAAAACAAGAGGTATGTTCCGTAAGAATAGTCGAGGTGTGCGTAATCTAGCCTGGACACTCACAGATATAAAAAAAGTTAGTAAAACAAGAGGGTCTCTTATCTACTCTACTGTGTGTGTGGAAGGTTATTTCCTCACTTTTGGAAGCTAGGAGTTTTGTCTTCTACTCCTTGTATATTTCCATAAATTTATTAAAATATTTCTTTTATTTGGGTAATAAAGGATCGTGAAAGTTACTGGAAGATGATGCACAAGTATATTGGTTCAGATGTCACATCAATGGTAACTCTTCCTGTAATCATTTTTGAACCAATGACAATGGTTCAGAAGATGGCTGAGGTTTGTTTTTCTTTTGGTATTATTTTATTTTCTTGTTCAAACCTTTTCATTTGTCTCATGGTGGTAATAGTTTGATAATTATTACAGCTAATGGAATACTCCCACTTGTTGAATCTGGCGGATGAATGTGAGGATCCTTATATGCGATTGGTGTATGCATGTAAGTATCAAAATTTAAGAACGGCTTTTATGATCATTATTTCATGGATATATATTTTCTTTCTGATGATGAATTATTTTTTCTCATTTAATGCAGCATCATGGGCTATATCAGTGTATTATGCTTTTCAAAGGACCTGGAAGCCTTTTAATCCTATCCTTGGAGAGACTTATGAATTGACTAATCATAATGGGGTCACATTTCTTTCAGAACAGGTGAATTTCAAAGATTTTGCTCCATTATTCTTGTTAATTGAGAATTTTTTCCCTATTTAACTTTTATTTTTATGTCAAACAATGTTTTCAGGTAAGTCATCATCCCCCAATGAGTGCCGGGCACGCTGAAAATGAGCATTTTTGTTATGATGTGACCTCAAAGTTGAAAACTAAGTTTCTAGGGAACTCGTTGGATATCTATCCTGTTGGAAGGTAAAGTTCAAATTCTACTTTTCACTTACTCTTTTTAATTGAACTCACTCCTAGTAATCAAGGGAGCAAATTATTACTTGTAAACTTGGAAGTTTGATTCTCCTGCTTAAAATACTTGATTATATCTATATGATTTTTTTTTCTTGGCGTAAATTGTTTAAAATTAAATGGTTATGCATAAATTTTGTTTTGGTACTGTCAAGCCAACGTTTACTTGGAAGTTTTGCTGTTTCTTTTCAATTGATTCCATATGTAGGCTCTTGAAGTCTGATTGCTATCAGTGATTGCTTTGTTTATTTTACTATGGTCCCGATGTTTGATAACGCTAGACTAGACGATGATGTGGTTTTGGGCTTTGCAGAACACGGGTGACTCTTAAAAGAGATGGCGTTGTATTAGAATTGGTGCCGCCGCTCTCTAAAGTTAACAACTTGATATTTGGAAGAACATGGGTCGATTCACCTGGAGAGATGATTATGACCAATTTAACAACGGGTGATAAAGTTGTGCTATATTTTCAACCATGCGGATGGTTTGGGTAAGAATTTATTTCCTATCACTCTCTTGTCATGATAAATTATGTACCAATAGTTTTTCTTTTTAAACACAAGATTTGAGTGTGGGGGATTTGAATCCATGACCTCTTAGGTCATCGTCACTATTTCATGCTAGTTGAGTTGTGCTTGTTTGCAAATTGGTACCAATGATGATCCTTATTTATAGGTACATGACGTAATTGAAAAAATAATCAACCATCACAGGTTGGCCTAGTGGTCAAATAAGTTCCTTTTATATTATAAAGTGCTTAGAGGTTATGGGTTCAATCTATGATGACAAACTACCTATGAATTAATTTCCTACTAATTATTTTGACTCTAAATGTAGTAGAGTCAGTTAGCTTATGCACATCTTGACTATACTCACCACTAGAGCCTGGATCCTACTACATTGGTGTTCAAGGTAACTCGCAGGAAATTAGTTCCCAAGACCTATATGAAATTAACTTTATGATTTTCAAGGCCACAAACAATGTTATATTTACATTACATTTTGTAGAAATATGAAGAATTAATTCAAATTAAGACTTTAAAGTGATTGTCGAGAGAGAGTACCGATTACATTTCCTTATTGAAGGGGAGATGATAATTTTCATGTTAGAATAAATCGTTTATTTTTCTTTTCTTGAGGAGTGGGGTTTAAAGACCATGACCCCTTTAAAATTGGGTCATTTTTGTTGATTTTTGACATTAAAGTTCCTTTTGTATACATGATTTTATACTTTATCAGAGAGTGATTTCTAATTTGAAGCGTTTACTCTGCCCAGCATGCCTTTGGCATTCTCTTATTTAAAAATTCTAGCAATTTTCTTGAAAGGGACTTGGAGTAAAGGAAATTTTCAGTGCTTGAAGTGAAGTTTTTTTTGCTCTGAAACATTCAGTTTTCAGTGTCATCATAGTAATTGATACCAATTTCCACTTGCTGTTAACTATTGATTTTTTGTTACAGTGCTGGCCGTTATGAAGTCGATGGTTATGTTTATAATTCGGCCGAGGAACCCAAAGTGTTGATGACAGGAAAATGGAATGAATCTATGAGTTACCAACCTTGTGATATGGAAGGGGAGCCTCTTCCAAACACAGAACTGAAAGAGGTAATATTTGTTGTCTCATTAGTAGTTTAGGTAATATTTGTTGTCTCATTAGTAGTGTAGGTAATATTTGTTGTCTTAATCCTTGGTTGAAATCTGATTATATCGTCCGCGCCGTGCCGTTTGAATGTTTTTGTTCTCTATAGGTTTGGCATTTGGCTAAAGTACCCGACAATGACAAATTTCAATATACGCACTTTGCACATAAGATCAATAGTTTCGATACTGCCCCTAAAAGGTTGTTAGCATCAGATTCCCGGTTGCGACCTGATAGATACGCTCTAGAGAAGGGCGATCTATCCAAATCAGGGTCGGAAAAGAGCAGGTTTGTTCCTCGACCTTTCCAATTCTTTCTTTATGCTGCAATCAGTTTACATTCTCAAATAAGATTTCGTACATTTTTTTCTTTGGTCAGATTGGAAGAGAGGCAAAGAGCTGAAAAGAGAACTCGAGAGGCGAAAGGACAGAGTTTTGTGCCCAGATGGTTTGATTTAACTGATGAGGTTACATCGACTCCGTGGGGCGAATTGGAAGTTTACCAATTTAACGGTTTATACACCAAACATCGGGCTGATATCGATAGTTCTTGTTCTAGCAGCAATGGCGAGGTTGACGATAAATCGATTGAATTCAACCCCTGGCAATACGGGAACTTGTCGACAGAATAAGGCTCTCTATGTTTTATTTGCTTCTTGAATTCTTCAGATAGATGGTAATATTTTTCAGTATTGGATATAATATAGAGCTCTTACAATTTGCAACTTTGTTATCATCTTTGCCAGTTGTCTGTCTACCAATGGTTTGTTCTTGGTGATATATTTCATAATTTATGTGGTTTGATTTTAGAATGCTTGATTAACATGTGATAGAAGTTGGTTTATTTATTTATTTCTGCTTGCTGATTCAACTAGAATTGAAATGTTAAGCTCAAGGACAGATGAAAGCATCACTAAACTTGTAAAGTCCAGTTCAACCTCACCAAGTTGGAGTTAATCTTGCAATGTTATAGTAATGTGATGGAAATGTTGATGTTGGATATTTTTGAAAAAAAAGAACTATCAATAGAAAAAATATATAAGTTTATACCTAAGTATTTTACGCAATAAGTTTAGATTTATTATTACTATGATTGTGATTATGAAATTATGAATATTAAAGCCCACTTGAGAGAACACTAATTCGAAACCGCTGGAAATCGCTTAAACTAAAATATCCTTGTAGAAAACTTTTAGTCAATTGCAAGTATTTTTAAATGTGAACAATTGCAAGTAATTTTAAAATGTGAAATTATATTGGAGGAATTTTTCTCGCAAAATAATTATAAAGATAGATAAAGTATTTGCATCAATCATCATTGATATCTTTTAATATTGTATTAATATTCATTAATAATAGTATTATGCATTATAGATACTCATTAATATTAGTATTATAAGAAAGTGGCTGACAAAATTGATTAACTATTTATTAATTTTTTTTTTAAAGTGATTGCATTTGTAATTATTTTTTTTATTTTTTCCGAGTACATATAGGGAAAGGGAACAAATACTGATTTTCGGGATCAAACTTATGACGTTGGTGTTAAACTGGTTTACAACCAAATAATGAAACCATTATCCTATTGACCCATTCGATATTTGTAATTATTTTTTAAATTTGACTAGTTTGATAAAATTTTCGTAGTTTGGTTACCTACTAAAAAATATTTTGAAAATTATACGAAAATTTTGAAGGGCTTTTGAAGAAGCACGGACTGTAATTGTAATATAGTTATTTCTATTATTATTATTTTGTGAAAAACCTAGCTAATTGGAGTGTAGTTTAGTCTCAAAGATTGATGGTTCAGATCTAAGAAGTTGATGATTTGTAATTTAGAATAAGCGTGCTCTAAAAAGTAGATAGGCTATGGATTTACCGATAGAGATGCTTAGAGAAATTTGAATTTAAATTGGTGGTCATTATCAACTTAGGACATTTAATAAATACTGAACAACTTTTTCAACCTTTCTTTATAACTTTGCAACAATGTAGGGTCGAATGTCTACCCTAAGTGATTAAGAGTAAGTTGACTTAACACCCTTATAAAAAAATGTTTAATAAAAATGAAGTTTAATGGGAGGATTGAATGTACCTAACCTTGGTAGTGTGTTTAAAATAACATGATTTTTTTTTTTATAAACAAAATCGATTTTTCATAAGGACCTTTGAAAAAATTTGAAATTTGAAATTTGCTAAATATAGCTTATCAAGTGATATATATATATAAAGTACAAATTGCATAATAATAGGATTAACTACAAGTTGAATTATCCAGAAATGACTTTGAAACGATTAATCGTAATCCTCGATTGAGCTATAGTGCAACAAAAAGATAATTGTTATTTAAAATACATAACATTTGGTATATAAGATAAAAGTGTTAGAGAGGTTTTATGTCAGGTTATGAAGATTTTTAGGAAGTTGAACGTCCAACCTTAATTAAATCTTAAAAGTGAAATTTTATATATTTAAAGAATTATCTCATAAATCGACTACACATTTAAAAACAGAATTCATATGTCAAGGAGTCTTCAACGAATGTGGGACAAAGGTAAGGAGGAATAATGTCGAAGACTACCCATATCACTGCCAAATGGTGAAATGCATGGAGAAGACCCACGACCAACTATTAGAACAACGAATAAAGGCGAATCACATAAGTTGTAGAAGGAACAATGCAAGTCTCTTTTTAAGCCAAAAAGAGGGTGAAGGTGAAGAAAATCATTGAGACATGGTCTATCAAAACAACGAGCTCGCAAGACGTTTCTCATACACAACCAAAACATGTGCTCCACACTCTATTCAACATTGATGTCCAAGAACTGTTGACAAGATTGGGAACATAACCGAGAATCAAAGCCTAATTTATAGAAGGGTAGATGTGTTGCTCGCACGATTTTCACTCAAGACAACAATCAACATCGAGGAGCAAAACAAATAGATATATATATATATATATTTTGAATTAAGGTAACCACGTCCGTTCCTAGGCCAGGTACGGAGACATCGAAGGAGTAATGTCACAAGGAAGACTCGAACTCGGGACCTTGAGGGGAGCATACCCTCAAAGCCCAAGTCTTCAACCACTGTACCACCCCTTGGGGACAAAACAAATAGATATATATTATACATTAAATTCATGAATATTATTTAGGAATAATATAATTCGAATATGTAACCTCTAAATCGATGATATCAATCTTAAACATGATTAATGAATCATTTGGTACACTTAGGGATAAAACACCCACTTAAAGCTTATACCTGCCTGGGTGGGGTCCACACCCGCTTACATTTTTAAACATTTTGGATCGAATTGGAATTTGGAAGACTAATAACCCACATAGAGTTCTGATACCACATTAAAGAATATGAGTTTCATCTTTCTATATTTCTTATAAAGATGTTGTAGAATTCTCACATTTTTAATGTGTGACAATTGCCACAAATTGACTTATCTTTGGTAGGTTTCAATATTTATTCTTGGCTTTCAAAAGTTTCAATTTATTCTCAAAATTTTTAAAACTGTCGAAAAAGAAGAAATAAAAAGACAACCATTCAATCAAGTTCTTAAAACGGAAATGGGAATGATGCATGATGTGAGTTGTAAAAATAGTAGTTAAAAAACGACAAGTTTTAATTTTGTCACAATTATGCTTCCCATCATTTCAAAGGTCTCAACCTTTAGCCTTTGCAATTATTTCAAAATAATTAACTATATTATGTTTCAACATTTTGTAAACATGGAGAGGTCACCATGGTTAGGTTGACCCAACTTGAGTTAAGAGTGTTGGTTAATGTCAGCTGCAATTACAAACTTATTTGCAATGTAATAACCAAGTTAATAATTAATGATTTATCTCATATTATAAAATATATAGTATGCACATTAGCTGAATATTGAAATAACACCGCCAAAAACCTAATTACATATAATTGGATTTTTACTTTCGTACTTATTGAACTCCTTTTATGTATTTTGGGCCTATATATTTTGTTAGAATTTTATGAAATTGCACACTTTTATAAACTCTCATTTACAATTTCACATGATATTTTATATTATACACTATTCTTAAATATTACCTAAGAAAACAATGAATTGAGGTAAAGTATATAAGGGTTGGCATAGTAGTTGAAAACTTGGATTTTGAAGGTATGCTCTCCTCAATGTTCTAGATTCGAGACTCACCTGTGATATCTTTGATGTCTCTATGTGCCTGGTCTAGAGACGGACTTTATTTCAAAAAAAGAAAAAAAAGAATTCTCCAACAATGAAAAAGGTTGGCATATGTTGTTATTCACACATATTCTAGCTTGCGTTAAAGTTACTTTCATTCCCATCTTTATTGCATGGGGTGATGGGAATGGGGACCTAATCTTTTGTTACCTCAACAAATTTATTTATTTTAAAAAAATGGTAAGCCAAATCTAAAGATTCCTATTATCCTAATTCGAAATGCCCTAACTTGAGCATATTGATGATTCTTATTAAAGGCTTTCCATCCTTGGCATTCAATTCATGTGCATTTTGGTTTCATTTGTATGAAGTTGGAGTTTGAAAAGTGACATTTTTTTTAGAGATTAAGTATTAACAGATTCAAAATCTTCTACTTTTCCTTTTCTTTTCCAAGTGAAATTAAAATTATTTCTTCTAGTTTTCCCCTTTTTAATGCCTCAAGTTTGGAGTATAGAAATTTAAACGGATAGTTTAAGAAAAATTACATGTCAATTTCAGTATATATTTTTTTTTAAAAAAAGAAAGTTTGCTCATATATGTTAGGATCTTACATCCTAAATATTGAAAATCTTATAACAATATATAAAAAAGATGAACTACTCATTTCCTCACCATTTGGGTTTGAGATGAAATGTTTATACTATATAATATGATATCGTACTCCATTAAACCTAAATGTGTATTCGGTCAAAATAAAAATAAAATTGGGAGTTGATTCAAATTTGGTGAATTTTTTTTAAATGTATTTGTTTATATAGTCAATAATTTTTTTTTATCATAAATATTAACTAATACAATATTATGTGTTATTAATACAATATTATAAAAAAAATATTATTAATATTCATAACCATCATTGCTATTTTTTTAAGAAGGGATCATATTTATACAATTATTTTACTAATCTAGGAAGTTTTTGTTTTTTTTTATAATGTGGTTACAATAATTTAGAACTATCAAATCGTAAATGGCGCAATGGTTTCCTTGTTTGGTTGTAAACCAATCTGGGTCAGTGACGCAATGATTTTTTGTTGTAAACCAGTTCAACACCCTCGGTATTTATTCTCCTCCCCTAATATGTATTAAAAAAAACAATAATTTAGAACTTAGCCACCCCATTGTATATTACATTTAGAGATCGAACCGAATTAAATTAATTTATTAGATCAGTTCGGATTTTTTATTTTTTATGTGTTAGTTAAACTTTTTATCGGTAATTGATTAATTATTTTTGTTTAATTTAATTATAAATTATGATTTTTTTAAGGAAAACAACAATAAAATATGCATTGGAAGTAGAAATTGCAAGTGAAATAGTAAAAAAGAAGTAAATTGTAGGGAATGAGTCGAAGAAAATCGAGTCAATAATTTTATCTTTAACAGATATTGATTTGGTTTCTCTTTTTGTTAAATCAATTAGAACGGATCGGTTATCGGTTTGACCTAAAAATTAAAGAAAACCGAATCAATGATTTTATTTTTGTTGGACATTGATGCAGTTTCTCTTTTTATCAAATTAATTAAATTGATTCGGTTATCGATTTGACCTAAAATCGAATAAAATCAAATCAATATCATATCACCCCTACTTCCAACAACTGTAATGCGCTAACACTTGCACTACAATGTTGTCGCTACAACACCATTTCGACTGTCAATTGCATCAAATTCTCGTGTGGGCTTACTTTTTGTAAGGAAATAGAACACATTAAGTGTAGACTTCCACAAGTCATCATCAATATTCTTCAATTGAATTAAATAGTATTATGTACTTATGTGAATACTAACTTAATTCATATAGTATTGATCAAAATGATCTCAAATCCAACTAAAATCAGGTTGTTAAATGACAAAAACAAAATAGAGAGTAAGAAGAGGAACGGACAAATTTAAAGTAGTTCGAGAATTAATCTTGTATCTACTAATTAGCATAATTGAGAAATCATTTTCATTCAAATTACCATCAATCATTAAGGAAGTGTACACAAACCGAAGAAAATGAAGTTGCTCTAACACTCAAATTTTGTAAGAACACAACTTATCTACTTTTTGATAAATATGGTGTTCATACTTACCAATACACTAGTCACATAATTGATGAAAGAGAAAAAAAAAATATTTTTTTAAATGTTAAATCAATTTTTTCATCAACATTTCTCTTTCACTTAGTAAAAAATATGTAGTTAATACTGACGAATCGGTAAATTTATCTCAATTTATAATATACATTACATAAACTTCAAACTCTACCATAGATAAAAACATTTAACCAAAAAAAATACAAATATGTATTCACAATTGAACAAATATTAATAATAAAATTAATTTGAGTCAATGATTTGAATAAAAATCAGTTGAATGGTCAAATTTTATCATCCCAATAATTTGAATTGGATAAAATTCTTGTATTTGACACCCACACACCATTTTTTTTTTAGTGGATAAATATTTTAGAAATATTCATCAATTCTTAAAACTACATAATTTTACTTTTTTACATTTCTCTCCGTTTTAAGATTTCTCTCTTCATCAATCAAAATAGTTTTCTTAAAAAAATAAAAATAAAAATATGTCGCTCTAAGGTGGATAAGACCACCCTCATCTAAATTAAAAGATTACAAAATGCCTAGACAAGAGTGAGTTGGCATTTTAAAAAAATTTAATTACATATATTCTAATTTATTGGATTTTGATACGAAATATCTATTTTTTTTTTAAAGGTACATCATTTTAATTCTTATTCTTATTTTATTTTAATTAATAAACAAACTAGAATTTGTGACTTTGAATATACATGCAAACTAGTGGAGATAGTTATTATAGGAATAATAATGCATATTTTAATCTCTTTCTTTGGTAAAAGTAGAAATATATATATATGAATTATGTCGACCTAAATATTGATATTTTCATTTATGTGGTATAATATGCCATATTATTTTAATAAGATTGTTTAAGAATACACAATATCAAACATTTTAAAAAGTTCAATTAACTTTCTTAACATTTTTGAAAGTTAGAACTTATATAATTTAAAACAAGTGAAAAAAAACGTTAATCATGTGTCATTCAGTCATGGTATTCAACTACAGTTCAGCGCAGTAATAGAACAGTAGACATTTGGCAGTTCTACAACGGTTGATTCAGTTTTCTCAATTTCCCGATGGTGTAATGGACGGCTAGGATCGGAAGAAATCTTGGGAAACAACTTTTCATCCACGTAAGACTCTTGAAGCCTCTTCTCTTACGTGCTAAAGAAACGGTGACAACAGGTGGAAAAAAGTCAGTCATACCGCCACGTGTTGCAATGAAACGGTTAAAATGTTTTTACTTTTTCCACGTCATCGGAACTGTTATTTTAACTTCACCAAGATTAAAGTCAAAGTTAAGCGAGGAATTAAAAAAAACTTAGCGAGGAATTCTCTCCTCTTTTTTCACGGCTACGCGATGTTTTTGTCTTTCTACCACGACACTTGTCTTTGAAACGACGCCGAACCCCTGTTTTTTCCCTTTTTTTTACTTAAAAATATAATATATCTTTAACTGTCAAACTATTTGTGGGGCCCTCCGCGTATCCGTCTATAACCTAACGCCGTGAACTCTGCGGACTGCAGAGGTCGTCTTCTTCGAATATTCGCCTCACGCCGTCACTTCCACACCTTTTTTTTCTTTTTCTTTAAACAACTTCTTTTTAAAAAAAATTGACAACTTCTTTGAGTTCTTCTAAATAACAACTTCATCCGTCACTTCCAATTCGTTTTCTTTTCCAATGTCTGTCAATGGGATTAAATTATTAAATTGGTTCTTTTCCAATTTGTTTTCTTTATTCTCCTATCACTTTTTTTTAATTAAAAAACTTATATTAAAAAAATTTATAAAATGATCATTATAGCATTTTTTTCCCTAAATATTTGTTAATAGCATAATTTCTTCGTTGTTTTTTATAAAATAACTCCATCGTTGTCTTGTTACTCCAAATTTTATCATCGAATTGAATGAAACCTATCAATAAATTGATTGAATTTATCTGTCAATGAATTTAGCTATCGAATTAATTGAAGTTAACCACGAAAAATTGATTAAAGACTATTAGTTGAAAATTAATTGAAACATGAATATTTTTAATTATTTTAAAGAGACCTCACTTTTTTACTATATAATAATTACTTTTTAAAATGTCCTATTAATAGTATTTTTAAATTTTATTTTATATATAATATACATGTCAAATCTCCTTAAAAATAGGTAGGTAGCTTGGATCAAATTTAAATATAAAGATTACAACTTTTCAAAAAAAAATAAAAAAAATAATAAAATATATATATATATATATATATATATAAAGAATAAAATTTTTAATTTTTAATAGGATAATATCAAACAAAAAGCACCCAATAGAAGATAGCACTTTTGCCACGTCGGATATAGGACATGTTGAACATGATTTTTTTAAAAACCGTGTCGAATATAAGTTAACTGTGAGTGAATCCTACGCGCCAACAAAACTTCGCAACATGCTTATCGGGATAACTGCCTGAATATTATACAATTACATCTTTATATTTCTTGAAATTACCAAATTAGCCCTATGAGAATTCCATATTACGCCGTTCGATTTTGTGGATCTAGGACAACCTAAACCGTCCGATCTTATTCTCCTCGCGAAACATGTGTTCAAACCCAGAGTTGCACAGATATAGCTCGCTACGTGATCACTCTTGCCAGTATCTGTTACGTAGAGAAATAATCAAATATAAATTAATATTATTTTTTCACTTTTTTTTAACTGATGTAAGTTTTTTTTAATTAATTAATTTAAGTGGAGATGAATGGATTTGAATGATTTATAGGTAATATTATGCAATTGAACTTGAACTTTTTTTTCCTCAAAATTTTAAAATGCACATTTTATATTGGAAAAATTACATTTTCCGTTTATAAATTTTGAAGAAAGCTTTTATTTGATTATTTTAAAACTAAACACTTTAATTTTTATTCTTCTTTGAATTTATTTTGGTATCTTTAAATAATTAAATTTGAAATGCTATCATTATAATATTATCGATATATTAAAAATTAAGATTAATCTATTCATATCTAGTTAATACTGAATTCAATTATTAATAATTTTATTATGTTAAAAGATTAAAATGGAATAATAATACTATTTAATTTAAAAACATTTAAACTAAATAAAAGCGTTCACTAGAATCTATAATTTTCCCCTTTTTATATTTGATACGTTAGTTTACCCCTCACTTTTTATTAATAGCAAATGAAAAAAGAAGCCTTACTTTTTATTATTTTGATTTGAGACATGGTTTTTTTAGAGAATATCTAAGACATGGTTCTTTTTATTAAATATCAAATTTACAATTTGATATATAAAAAAAAATTATTGACTCATGGTTAACCACTTAGAAAATCCAATTACAATCCGATAAACATCATATTTTATATTATAAATGTGAGATTATATATATATATATATAGAATAATGTGAGATTCTATCTCCATATTTCCATGTATATGCATTTAAGATCCTGTAAAAAAAAGAGTATATGCATGTCATAAATTTTCAAGGAACTATTATTTATTATTTTTGCACAAAGGAACTATTCCTTCTCTAATATTTCATATTAATTTAGTAGACCAAATAATTTAATTAGAAAGAGGTCAAGGACAAAGCCAACATTTTTCTTAACCACGAAATTTTGTATGCTCTAGATTTTGTAAGTACAATCGCTTAATTAAAAGAAAAACAATGATGAGTTGGGGGAAGAAACTATTTTTAAGTATGTATTTAGTATTCATTATGAATTTCAGAGTAATTATTATTTTCTTTTACTTTTTAGTGAATGTGCATGCTAAATTGTGAATATTACATAGAGTAAAAAAAAGTATTTTCTATTCATAAATAAAAAATAAAACTAGAACAGTAACTCAGCAACATTAATATATTTTCAGTGATATGAGGTTTAGGATTCAAGTCCCCTCCCTCTTAATTATTCTAATCTAAAAAGAAAAACTACATATTACAATCAGCCATAGAATTTTGGAAATTTTGCTACGTATTTTAAATGCCCTAATGGATGGAAATCCCATTCAATATTGACGTCCCCTAACTTTTATTATTATAATAAAAATAATATTATTATTATCTATATAACAAAAAAAAAAGAATAAAAAGTGAACCTTTTTGTGACTCAACGTTTTTCTCGATCGTGCGGACCGCAGGGAGCCACAAGATTTAATATAGCGCCACGTGTCAAAATCAGAGTGGGGGGGGGGGGGTTCACCCTATGGTGGGTTCATCCGGTAGGCAAGAACCGGTCTTTAGGTGGTTTTAGAGTCACCGGGTATAGCCGGTAAAGTGATGGGAACTTACCGATAGGTCCTGTGAAGAGGGGTCAATGGTATAAGATAGCTGGGGTTTAACGTTTGTGTTTTGGTGGTTTTCACAGGGTTTTGGCCATCGGAAAATCGCTTTTCATATTTTTACTGAGAGAAGATTCATTTTCTCAACTTGTTCTTGGTTTCGTCTTTGGATTTTGAGGATTAAATTCAAAAAACAATGGGATAGAGAACGAGAGAATGTGGTGAAACGAAGCGAATCCTTGTTTGTTTCTTCGATTTCTTTTGGGGTTTATAGATCTCTATTTCGTCTCGCGGTGTTTACCCGGAATTTTATTTTCCGGTGAAGTTCTGAAGCAAATCGTTTCGTTCAGGTGGGCTGCAACAATTTATTTTTGGGTTTTGCCCATTTCTGTTTCGCCAATTCTTGTATTTTCATCGTTTGTAATGTGGGTTTTTTCAGAACAGTGCATTTAGTTTCTAGACAAAAACCTTGGGATTGGGGACATGGAATTGGAAGATTTAACGTCCAATTTTTCTTTGGAATTGTTGTTTGCTGGAAATTTCTGGTTTCTGTTCCTCTTAATATCTCATCGATCGAATGGGTTTTTGCTTTCGTTCGTTTCTTTTGATTATTAATGTTTCTCTTTCGTTGTTTTGGAGTTATTAGCGGATTCCTTTTATGTTCTTCCCTTCTGCTTGTTTCTGGGTTTTCAATTTCTGTTTGAGAGATTTGATCTCAAATTCTGCACCAATCGTGTTTAGAAATTCGTTGATCGAGAATCTTCCCAATTTTCTGTTTCGAGTTCTTGAAATTCTATCAAGTTTCATCTGTTTGCATATTCGGGGAACCCCATCTAATTCTCATGGATTTATGTTTCTTCACCTTCCATAATCCATCAAGAGTTTTGTTGTGGTTTGTCATTAATTTATTAATTACAAGACATCTTTCTTAATATTCTATCTCTAAATCTTTGTGGTTCGAGTTTATAATTGATTATGAATGCACGTTTCCTTATTTTTGGTGCTCGAGTAATATAGTATTTCATGGGGGTTTCCCTTTTCTGGAACTTCTCGGGTACTGCTTCAACGCATCCATCACTGGGTTTGTTAAATTTTGGGTTTTAGGTGGATCATCGGCCTGTGTCGAAATTCCAAGTTCTGAATGTGCTTGTGCTTGGCATCACTTATGCAATTGTTGGTGTCAAGTTTATTATAGAGAATTCCTTGATTTTGGGTTTGGGTTTGGGTTTGGTTAGATTGAATAGAGGCCTTGGAATTGTGATGTTGAAGCCTGGGAAGGCTTAATAACTTTTGTTCATTGGTTGTTGAACATTGTCACTTTATTTCTCTTTTCAACTTGATTTATCTGGCTTGTGAAATTCAATCTGCTTTGAGTTTGTTTTCGGATCCTGTGGCTCCTTTTGGGCATCTTCTTATAATGCTATGTGATTTGATGCGATAACTCAACACATGGGATAACAATCTGGTTCATTTTGTTTTCTTTCCAGGAACTAGCTGTGCTGAGATCTTGTGAGCAATACTCACAACATTGAAGTGCGTTTGGATGTGGTAGATAGATCTCTGTTACTTTTCATATTTGTGCTATGACTTCTAAAATATGGTGCTTCAGAAGAGGTTAGATTATGGGTTTCATGGCTACCAAGTGCCAACAATGCCCCGAGCTACCAGATCGGTCAGGGTACAATGTCCTCTATCATTCTTGGCCTTCGTTCGAAATCACTTAGAGAACTCTGTTTCCTATACTATTTGTTTATGTTGAATTTGAATGATTTTCTCTTTATTTCAGAAGAGAAGTATATGTAAAAAGGGCACTGAAGGTAGTCGAATGCGTGCATTTGATTTGTTGGCTACTGTTGCTGACAAGTTGTTGCATGGGACAGATCGTCCTAGTGCGACTACTACTGATACATCAACAGAAAAAGATAGGCTTTCAGTTATGAACAGAGAATTGGATGTGGACAGTTTGCTCAAAGTAACACCTTCGGATCGAGGCAGTTGTGACCAGGGATTTGTCTCGGAGCTTTTTTTATCAGATCATGATAAAAAATGTGATTCAAAGGATTGTCTTGCACTGCATGAGGAGCATTCACCGCAATTAGCTTCCGAAATAACTAATTTCGACAAGAGCAAAAATGAAATGGGAAATTCAGCTAGTGGAGTACATGTTGGCTCCCCCAGTAGCAAGGAGTCTGATAATTGTGAATTGGATGGTAAAAATAAAGTTATAGTAAAATATGAGTTGCTTAAAACTGAAGAGATGATTGCTGGAATTCAGGGTCGGGATGACTCATTCGAGAGAGAGGATCCTGTTAACTGGGACCAGAAAGCTCATGTGTTGGGAAATTCAGTTAGTTGTAGCAAGGTGACTAGCGACAAACGAACTGTTCAGAACTCTTCTGTTGCAACTCAGAATAATGTAGAAGTAGTTGATAGAGATGATGACGAAAACTCTTCTGGGTGTACTCACCCAGTCTCCTCAATAAAGTCCTTTAGGACAGTACCTAGTAGTAGAAACCGAAGAATACGAAAAGTAGGAGCTTCCAAGTCTTGGAAAGTAGTTCCAAGAGATAGGGGTGAATCACTTTCAAAAACTGGTCAGTAACCTTGTTTATTGCGTTCTTTGTTACATTGGGTGTTTTATGCTAAAGCATGAGGTTTTCAAATACGTTTTTTTCTTTGTTCTAGATGGCATTTGGAAATCTATGTTTCGCAGCAAGAGTTCTCATGACAGTCCCAGACGCCAGAAATCTCAAATGAATATTCCTTTTAAAAAGAGGAAGTTCTGCGACTGTAGTAGCCCAGTGTCAAATTCTGACGGTGGAATTAATTCAGAGGACATTTCCGATTCAAATGGGAAGGTTGCGAAGACAGATAGCTCAGGTTCGTTCTTTACGGTGATCCCTTCACTGCTTAAAATAGAAACTTAAACTTTTTTGTGCTTGAGATTTGTTTCTTAAGTTGTTTTTTTGCGGAATGTTTGTCTTCTTTCAGGGAGATCGTGCTCTGGATCAAGTCATAATCATCACAAATCTTTCCATTCCAAAGATTCCATCACAAATCATCACAAATCTTTCCATTCCAAAGATTCTCATGGTATGAGAACTTTTGATGGATTTACTGCTGAATTGTCTTGGCTTATTATTTTCTGCCTCTGGCACATGGATTATACATGAAGGTTCTTATCTTTTTAATCACAGTGGAAATTAGGATAAAATCTTTTAAGGTGCCAGAGCTCTTTATTGAAATTGCAGAGACCGCAACTGTTGGTTCATTGAAGGTATGTAAACGATGGATGGATTACTTCTTGAATTTACTTCAAGACTTCGCATTTGTCATCTGTAAAATGTAGTAGACTCAGTATTGTGTAGTTTTAATGTACATAGTCATCTTGCAAACCCTGATAGAGGGGGCATGCTTCAAAGATTCTGATGTATGTCCAATTTTATTTTAAATTTAAAGTTCTAAAGTTAACGGATATATAGATGCGTTTGTGATTTTTGGGAATCGTGATCGCTGATCTTGTTTAACTGTTCTGCAGAGGTCCGTGATGGAAGCAGTGACTGCTATACTTGGTGGTGGATTGCGGGTTGGTGTTCTTCTTCAGGGGAAGAAGGTTAGAGATGATGATAAAACTTTATTTCAGACGGGAATTTCTCATGACAACCAGCTTGATTCGTTGGGATTCGCCCTTGAGCCTAATCCTTCACGGACTCCTCTTTCGTTGTGCCAAGAAGATTCTCCTTGTATTCTTCCATGTGATGCCCCCGAATCTCTAACCAGGTAAACAGAAAATGGCAGTGTTCCATTAGACGTGTTTTTAGTTGTTATCGTTTTTGTAAGCTGATAGCAAGTTGAAGCTAATCATGCCATTCATTGAGGTTGTCTTTTTGTTTCTGGCTTTTCAAGAAGGATGTCACCGTACCATGTATTTCTTATTTATTTGATTGGGGCAGCCAACCATCCTGGGGTGTTTGATCTTGTGGATTTAAAAATGAGCATTTACAAACTCCTCAAAAAACCACTATTATAACTACTCATTTCTAATCACTCAAAACAATTTCTCATTTCAAATCAACTCATTTTTGCAACCTTCTACAATACACATCCAAACGAACTATTGACTTCAATTCTTTCACAAAAATTCACATCCAAAGGAGCTATTACCTATAATTCCTCTACAAAAATCTATATCCAAATGAGTTATTACTACAACTTTAATAAATCACTCAAAATAACTACACATTCTAATGACTCAACTCATCATGCAACTAAACACCCAGTGTTCAAATCATTGTATCGGATAAAAATAATTGGGTCATGACCATTGTTCTCATTATTTATTTTGTGGGAAGTGATTGAATGCTGTGCTTTTTAGGTATTCACCGGATGCCTCTGCAGATCATCCAGGCAGTAGCAATGTGTTGCCTGACCCTCATGGAGACTATTCAGGCAATTTTGTTGAGAGTGATCATGATTCAGCACCTTCGCCTACCAATACATCAAATCACAAGAACAAAACGGACTCTAAAGCACTGGTCACTGTACCGGGAATGACAGAGGAGGCACTTATGGTACCTATGCATAAAAAATCTAAGCAGTCCGAGGTTGCACAGAGGCGAATTCGTAGACCCTTCTCTGTCACTGAAGTGGAGGCATTGGTTCAAGCCGTTGAGAAACTTGGTACAGGAAGGTATAGTATGAGAACCGAGATCTATATTATCAAAATATATAGAAACTACAAGATAAATCAAGTTTTATTAGGGCTTGGAACCTCCCATCTCTAGAGAAGACTTCTCTTGAGCCCACTGTGATTCTACTCAATATTTTGGATGCCTTCCTCACTCACTCCTCCCCTCTATTTATAATTGAAAACCGTAACAAACTTCCTAACTAATTTTACATATACTCCTATATTAATCTTAATTCCTATAAATGCCCAAACCTGTATGTTTAGATATTTCTTTAGTAGTAAACAAGCAATGAATTGATGTGATGTAATGCAACAAACAGAGAACATGTACATGAAAGTTTTTCATTTCTTCTGTAAAAGCACTAGTGTTATGAGCAGCATAACAATTTTTTCACAAGCAAAGGTGGCTGATATTTATTTTTCTGTAGGTGGCGAGATGTTAAACTCCGCGCATTTGACAATGCAAAGCATAGAACTTATGTGGATCTGAAGGTACGAGCCTCTTCTCGTTTCGCTTGGTTCACTGTCTTCCCATACAGTTTTGTCTTCTCCACTGTACGTATTCACTAGAATATGTACTTGAAATCTGGCTGTGAATTTGATGGTACCTCCACATGCTTGTTGGTTCTTCCATGTTTAATCTTCTGAACTTGTTTATGTAAGAAACGAATGTGTAAAAGGAGAATGAATAGAGTGATTTGGCTGTGGATTCAGGACAAATGGAAAACACTGGTGCATACGGCAGAGATAGCCCCACAGCAAAGAAGGGGAGAGCCAGTGCCCCAGGAGCTTTTGGACCGAGTCCTGGCGGCGCACTCTTACTGGTCGAAGCAGCAAGCTAAGTACCAGCTGAAGCGGCAGCCAGAGACATGTCTTCTCCTTTGAACAAAAAACAGCAAAGTTGGGGGTAATGGGTTTGGTTATACATAACATATAGATATATAAATATCTATCTATATATATATATTTGACTGTTTTGAATGGTTGTGTTTTTGTGACGACTATTCTTTTTTCCTTCTTCTTTTGAGGTCGGGGTTGGGTGTTAAAAAAGAAAGGTGTTGTAAAAATTAAGACAAGGAAAGTGGGTGATTATGAAGCAATGGAGTATTATTAGTATATTTTGGTGGGTCTGTCCAAAGATCGATTCTTTTCCTTCTTGTATGGAAAGTTTCTTCTTGGTAACTTGTATAAAATCATTGTTGGAATAAGAGCTTGCTAACGGAATTCCTTTCAGGATGTAACCCTTTGTTTTTTTTTTTTTTTTTTGTGGAAACAGAAATATTTTCACTGATAAAATAAATACGAATTGATCTCCAACTGGGTTCGGTTGTTTCCTAATCCAATTCGTAGAAGAAATTTCTAGAATTGTGTGAAAATCATTACTACACTGTGTGCAGTCTTTTTCTATTTTGCTTGCGTCTTCTTCTCTACATAAAAGCTAAACTCATCTTTGTTATTCCATGAAAGTCAGTTGATTTTCCTCTATCTGTTTGGTTTTTTTTTTCGAGAAATCAGAGGCATCGAAGGAATGGAGACATGAGAGTGTCTGCAAATTAATATCATAAGTGAGTCTCGAACTTGAGACTTTAAAGAAAGCACACCATCAAAACCCGGTCTTCAACCCACCATAAATTCTTAGTTTTCATGGATTTTTCATTTATTGTATGTAGATAGACTCACTACAACAAATATCTCTTTTTATAGCTTTTCATAATAGCATTTTTTAAAAAATGCTATGAAAGAAAAGAGAAAAAATAAAGGTAAAAATGTAGTTAAAAAAAAAATAAATCGTGTGCGCTAAAGTTTATTCCCACAAAATTCGTACTCTTTTTTTTTCTTTCTTTTATTCTCCATGTATTCCTCTTCTTGCCCTAATCTCTAGTCCCTTCAATACCTTTCATCTACACGCATTTGCTTCCTCCCTCAAAGTGAAGGACGATTCTTCCACTTAAGATTGTGCCGCCTCTAGCATCACTTCGTTAAGCATTGAAGCTTTCAACGCTATCAAGTTGTAATGCTATTTCTTTTTCTCTTTCAAAAATTTCTTGTGGTTTTGTGTTGACTTAGGGTAGAATCAGCAAATACCAACAGAAAAAGGAAAAAATATAGAAGGGGAAGTAGAAATTGAATGGCCGCCATGGCTCGAATGTCTTCTCGCCACACACGCCAATTTTATATTTTCAAAGACTTTTTTTTAATTTTATATCCAGCTTAATTTAGACTTTTAAATCATTTTTTTCATTTCAATTTTTTTATTTTTTTTAAAACGTGCCCATGTGGCTAAAGTTGAAACTTTTTCACAATCCAGAATTTAGTTTTGGTTCATTTGACAACTTTCTCCAATTTATTTCTCTCTTTTTTTCAGGGTGGTCACAGGTCATTGGTAATTACAACTTGGTACGAAAAAAATAAATTTTTAAAAACACATTTATTTATTGAGTACATCAGGGGACAAATATTAATTTTTAATAATGCTAATATTAAATTAATTTATAATCAAACAATGAAATCATTGTCACACACTAACTCATTTGGTAAAAAAAAGAACACATTTATAAATCATATAAATTGGAAATTCATTAAAAAGAAATACAACTTTAAATTTGTGTGGCCAAACCAACGCCTTCGCAGAACCATCGTCGCGGTGTCAGGAATGGTCCAATCACAATTCATTAAAAAGAAATACAACTCTGCCGTCTGACTCTTCAGAACCCTCAAAATCAAAATCACAATTCGCTGATTTCTCTTCAGATATCTTTCAAATTTTTTCTGGGTATTTCATTTCTCATCTCACTGTTCAAACCCTTTCAATTTTATGGACAATCCCCTCGACGATTTTCCCGATTCATGGAATAATTTTCATTTCTCTAATGGGTTGCTCATAGTCAACCGCGAGCTTCAGATTCCGGCCAAGAAACAGCAACATCAACCCCAACTCAGTAACAATTCGTCGCCGTCGCCGTCGCCGTCGCCGTCGAGCTCCGAGGGCGACTCGCCGGACAGCCATGATACCTCAAACACGATGCTCAAGTACATAACCGAGTTGCTGATGGACGAAGCAGAGGATCTCAAAACACAGCCCTGTATGCTTCTTGACTCTTTGGCTCTTCAAGCTGCTGAGAAATCCTTTTATGATGTTCTTGGTGAGAAATATCCCCCTTCTGCTCGTAATTTTAGCTGTGATTTAGGTTTTAGTAAGGGTGGAGATGAATCTGAATCTGTTCGTGAAAATTCCCCTGTTTTTGTTGCTCCTTTTCATAACCCTTTTTTGAGTCAAGATTCTTTTCTTGGGATGCAATTTATTGGTCAATTTAGGCAAGGAGCTGAGGAAGCTAGCAAGTTTCTTCCTGTTAATGGAAAATTTGGAACCATTGATTTGGATAATGATTTATCCGCTTCTGTTCCTTCTAGGGCTGTGGATTTTTCTTTAGCTGTTGCTGGGAGAGATGGTAGATCCAGCCTTGAAAATGGGCTGTTTAGAGATAAGAAGAATCATGAGAGGGGGGATAGTGATGAGGAGTTGAGAAGTACTAAACAATCTGCTACTTTTGCTGATGATAATTCACTGTCTGAGCTGTTTGATGAAGTTTTTCTGTGTCGGGGTGAGAGTCGACAGTCCCCGTTGGGCTGTTCGGACGAATCTTCAGAGAGTGAAACGAATAAGAAGTTGAAAAGTAAGATCAAAGGGAAGAAGACTCGTTCTAGGAAGCAAGAGAATAGTGTGGAAGTTGTGGATTTGTGGACATTGTTGACTCAATGTGCTCAGGCTGTTTCAAATTATGATCATAGGACTGCAAATGAGCTGCTCAATCAGATTAGGCAGCATTCTAACACGTCAGGGGATGGAAATCAGAGATTGGCTCATTACTTTGCCAAGGGCCTCGAAACTCGGCTTGCCGCCGGGACGCCTCTGTATATGCCCTTTGCAAGCAATGAAACCTCTGCTGCTGATATCTTGAAAACTTATCAGATGTTCATCAAGGCGAGCCCCTTTCGCCGGATGCCGTATTTCTATGCCAACAGAACGATTCTGAAGCTAGCTGAGAATGTAACAAGCCTTCATATTGTTGATTTTGGTATTTTGTATGGTCTCCAATGGCCCTGCTTGATTCAGCGGCTCTCGTGCAGACCTGGTGGACCTCCCAAGCTTCGGATCACAGGGATTGAGCTTCCCCAGCCTGGATTCCGCCCAGCTGAGCGGGTTGAGCAGACTGGCCGTCGGCTTGCACATTACTGCCAAAGGTTCAATGTGCCATTTGAACACAAGGTCTTGGCACAGAAATGGGAAACTGTTAAATATGAGGATCTCGATGTCAATAGAGATGAACTGACTATCGTGACTTGTATGTTCCGAATGAAGAATGTACCCGATGAAACTGTGGTCACAAACAGCCCAAGAGACAGGGTTCTGAAGTTGATCAGGAAAATCAACCCAAATCTCTTCATTCATGAAGTGATGAATGGCTCATTCAACACTCCATTCTTCAACACAAGGTTTAAGGTGGCACTCTTTTACTACTCATCTTTGTTCGACATGTTCGAGGCGACAGTGCCTCGAGATAATCCACAGAGGACTCTGTGCGAGAGGGAAATACTGGGAAGAGACATCATGAATGTCATAGCATGTGAGGGGCTCGAGAGAGTCGAAAGACCGGAGACGTACAAGCAATGGCAAGTAAGGAACATGAGGGCTGGGTTCAAGCAAGTACCATTAGACCAAGAACTGCTTGATAGTGTGAAGAAGATAGTGAACACGGAATATCATCAGGACTTCGGCATCGATCAAGATGGGGCGTGGATGTTGCAAGGGTGGAAGGGCCGGATCATCGACGGGTTGTCGTGTTGGGTAGTTGCCTAAGATGCCAGGGGGATTATAGGGAGACTAGTCTGTAGTATTTATCCATTATGAACCTTTGTATCTGCTAGTGCTAGTTAAGATGTAGCTTGATTGTTGGAATTTTGTGTATATAATGAATTCAAAATTTGCCTATGAAAATCATATATAAAACAAGAGAACTATTTCTTACAAAGCTGACTTTGACTTAAGTATTGGGTTCTGATTGGATTTTATAATAGAGAATTTTCAGTTTGTGAAAGACCATTGATTCTCTGAATTCTTATCTTTTAAACTTTTCATACGAGTGGAGACAAATGAATTTTTAATTTTGTTTCTAAATTTTAAAACTGTTCAAAGACATACTTTCTATTGTTATTGTGTTTAGGTTTGTTTCTTGTTTCTTCTTATACACATTAATTTAATAATATTGTATATTACTTCATTTTTAAATCATCACTATCAAACAAATCTTTGTTCCTATCCTGCCATATCTTGATGGGCACTTTTACCTAAATGAGCATTGTTGTAGGGGATATCTATTTATAACGTGCTCAATATCTTATTAAAGCAATAATTTAATTAGATGCAAACGTTATAAGATGAAAATTTTGGAGAAAAAAAAATTAGAGAAACATGTTAGAGGTAGAAAATACAAAAAATAAAAAGACAAAAATACCAACCAAAAGAAACGTTATCAGATGAACAACCACCCATTAGGCTAAGAAATTTCAATCTCAATCTCAAACTCAACTCAACTATAATCCTTGTTAATATACCAAGAGAAGTCCAAAAGGAGACTAGTTTTCCCTCTTGTCATGAGGAAATAAGCTTTATTAACCAATTCCAATACATAGGCTTTCAATGCAGTAGCCAAGAGTTTTTGCACCATCCATGTGTAAAATAAGATCATGCTAAGCTCTAACTTCAGTCTCAATAGCTACCTTTCCAGAGTAGGCGATGCTTTCAAGCTTCTCCACGGCTTCCCAGAGATCTGGCAGTCCTTCCCTGATATTATGGATGCTCTCGAACGCATGATCCACCCCATTGATTCGCTGTGAATTACCAACCTGCATTCATGAAAAGATCAGAATGTCAATGAGTTCGACAAGCTTTGATGTAGATGAAACTCTAACCGATGATGCCGTCACTTACCAGCACTGTATGAAGTCCCACAGACTTCCCGGTTTGCAGATTGCGAATGCTATCATCAAAGAACAACTGTAGGAAAGACAAAAGGGAGAATGCTGTAATGTGAAAAGAGTGAAGGTGAACGAGTACACGTCAAATTACAAGATCTACCAATGTTCTTGATGGTTAGATATCAGCTGGGGGGATTTAATAGAGATATGGACATGAACATAAATTATAATTATGAAATACTTGGAAACTGTTTCTTAGATTCATTAGAATCTATCTCCAACATACTGTTTTTTGCGGCTTGATATTGGCTATCTTGAAAGCTTGCTTATACGCTTCTTCAAATGGTTTGCAGACGATCGGAGTCTTCGGTAGAACGAGATCAGAGTTTTGATTGCTCATATACTGAATGATGTCAAAAATCCCGGAATCTGCCTCATCAACAACAGTTCCATTAATTGGATTCAAAGTTTCAAAGCATAAAATCCCTTCAAAACAGTCCTCTAATCCAAGTCTCTTCAGCGCTCTGTTTGCATGTGCCATATCACCGTTTGTGAACACCTGAACTCAAAAGTCAAGTCACTTGTTGAAACTCAAAAGACACCGAATCAAATAACTAATGTCAGATAAACTACTTACAAGTTTTCGAATTGGTAAGCTATGAAGAAGGTTCCTCAATACAGGGTCAGGCTTGAGCATATCATAGGGCAACCTTCCATGAACAAAACTGCAGAACAAGAATAAAATGATGAATATAACTCAAAATTCTCAAGCATATACAATAATACAGATCACGAGTTTGTTACCTATGGAAATCATCATAGTCGAAGTTATAACCGATAGCCTGCGATCCAGAAAAAAACGATTCAGAATCCAGGGCTTCAATGCTTGTTTTGAAGAAAGATTGTGAAAAGCTATGATGCTTTAACTTACCCTAAGACCAGCCAGTGTTGTCCCATAAATCTTGTACAAGGAAACGCACAATTCAGGCACATTCTCCTCAATTCCTAACTTTTCAATCATATACTCTACCAGAACAGAATCAAAATTCATCCAATCCATCAAACAACACAAGAATCTATAGCTTAACTCTTACATTTATCAATAAGTTAGAAACATTTCAATTGATATATATGGCCTTTTGGTAGAATAAAAAAGTAAGAACATTGAACAATAATGCAAAAATATGAATCGGCTGATTGTTCAACACAATCAACCACAACAAAATCCTAAACCCAAGAGGGGGAAGGGGAAAAGAAATGACTAACCTTGAATGTTCTTGGTTATTTCCTTTGCCAAACCAGAATTGAAAGGATAAAGAGTGTCATCTAGATCTGAAAGAACAAACAGAATCCTTAGTCATAAAAAAACTATCCACCTCAAATTTGAAACTGAAAAAGGAAAAAAAAAACACAATATGTAATACCAAAGAGAAGGCATTCATATTTTGCTTCAGAAGACTGCTTGAACTGATCACCATTCTCCATTTCCAGACACACTTCAACAACACAAACTAAAAAAATACTTCAATCTGCAATGCCCGAAAACCCATCAAATCAAACAGATCTCAAACTAAAGAAATTAGTCAAAACCCATCACAGCAAACAAGAAAATGACAAGAACAAAACAAGGGTTCAGCCCCAAAAGCACTGAAAAACGAAAAATCCAAAAATACTAAAGAAACCCAGTAAAGTATTCACGAAATGGTGCTAAACACATAACAATGACGATGAAAACCGACACTCACCAGAATGAAACCGGAACCGACAGGAAATAGAATCGCGTGGAGAAGACGAATCAATTAAAATTAAAGTGCACAGAAAGTTGTTGGAACGGAAAATTTGGAGCGATTAAAATGAGTAATCGTGGGCGAATGAGGAGTTGACGCGTTTTCATGAACAGTCGTCGAGGGAGTGAGGGCAATCATCAATGTTTAACGCCTCATTAATTACAGAACAGCAATTGGGTTTCTTTTTACTCTTTGAAATTTAAAATTTAGAGTTACCGTTCAGCTCGCCGATGAGGTGCGTGGGGTTTGCGTTCTCTCCGCCGCACTAAATGCAGGGTTCGGTGGCGGTGGTGGTCGGCGCCGCTGGTGGCGGACGCTTTTCTTCGGTAATCAGCAACGTATATGATAAGAGATTATTTTTTAAGTATGGACTGAATAGCCTAATTTTATTTTTGGAAACCTACAAGATTGCATAAAATAATTATAAATATAATTATGTATACTTTTGTCACTTTTCTCATACTCATAGTTATTAAAAGCGACCGTATTTAGATCTTACAGTGAAGGTTGAAATGTGGAATTGGAAAAAGTTATTTTCTTATCTAAAGAACTACTTTCCTTCCACTCGTCTAAATAGAGTCAAATATTAATTTTCAAAATTAAACTCGTGAATGTGATGTTGAAATGAATTACCTTTAGATAATAAAACCAACATGATATCCAACTTTTTTGGTTGAGAATATTTTCCTTAAAGTTGAGTAATAATGCAAAGGTATGTATAAGTTGAAGTGTATTTTTGTCACTTTTCTCATAGCCATAGCCACAAAATCGAACTAAAATCAACACTAACTATGACTATGAGAAAAGTGGCAAAAATACACATGACAAAAATATACTTAAATTTTCACATACCTTTTCATGATTACTCAACTTGAGGGAAAGTGTTCTCAACTAAAAAAGTTGGTGTCGTGTTGGTATCATCATTTAGTGATATGCAATTCAATATCACGGTCATAGATTAGATCATGAAAATCCATATTTAACTCTTATTTATTAACTTTAGGAAATGTGTGTACGAGGGAAAAGAAAGTAGTTGTTTGTTTAGGTAGGAAAATAACTTTTTCCAATTCCACATTCAACCCTCACTCAACGATTAAACAGTTTTTTTTTTTTGTAAATAAATTTCTATAAACTCTACAAAACAACAATTTTCTCCTATAATGGTTATTATAAACCATCTCAGCTAGATATAGTTTTTGTATAACAATTAATTCAAACACAATTTTTTATTGCACATCATTCAAATAGCTTTATCTAAATATGATTGAGTGTAACAATTCATTGCCGGGCCATATTTCAACTATACAATGTTTTTTCCTTCCACTCATCTTCTGTCATCTAAACATGCCAAAGTATCAACAATGAAGTGTTATTGGGCTTGTTGTCAAGGCACGCAATGGTCGAAGACACTCATCTACGACATTAATTTATAGACACCTTTCGATATTCATGTGTGAATGCAAGGCATAAATTTTTTTTAAATGAATTTAATCTAAAAGATCATCAAAATAAAATAACAATAAATCGTTCTTTAATTTCAAAGATTTTTTTTTTTTGAGAAATAATTTCAAAGAATTGAATAACTCCTATTTGAACCTTTTGGGGTGTTTGGGATTTGATGTCGAAGAGAGAAGAGAAAGGAGAAATTTCAACTCCATGTTTGTTTTTAGAACATCAACCTCTCTCCAACTTCTCCTCAACCTCTCATCTAATATCACACTAAACATTTTTTAATTTTCAGCCATATAATATAATACAAAATATCTTTTATCTAATCTTATCAAATATCACATCAAGCTTTCTTTAATTTTCAACCCCACAATATAAAATAAAATATATTATATTTATCAATCAATCCAAAATCTACGATCATTACATTATAAAAAATCAATATAAAATAAATACTTTTACACCTCCCATAAAAAACATCAATTTCCAAATAACTACTTCATATCTCCAAATCACTCTGCTTCCTCTTTCTCTTCAACTTTCTCTCCTCTCCTCTCGTCCTTTCAACACCAAAATCCAATCACCCCATTTAAATTTCTAAATACACCCAACCATAATTTAGTTAGCATTTAATTAGCCTTTCATGGAAGATGATGCTTGTAAAAAAAAGGGAAGACTATTTTTAGAATTTTCATTGAGGAAATAATTCTTTTTTTTTAAGAGTAATAAGAACTATTTTTTCTGTAAATATTTTTGAAAGGTTAATCCCATATTATTGCAACCCAACTTTAACCATTTTTTATTCATAACTCAATATTGTGTTCAATCTTTCCTACAATGTATCCATCTTTCCTTAAGAAAGTAGGAGAATATTAACCAAATTTCAAAAACATAAACAAGTTTTTGGAAGCTACTTTTTTTTGTTTATAAATTTTGGTTTTGTTTATTAAAATATATGTAAGAGGTAGATATCCAAATAAAGAAAAATGTATAGTAAGGTAGTTGTAGGCTTAAATTTCATAAACAAAAAGCGAAAAACAAAATAGTTATCAAACAAGGTCTTAACATTTAAATTTTTTTTTGTTGAACACTATTTTTGACAAAAAAACTATATATATATATATATATATATTTTAGTAGAATGAGAGAAAAGGATTACAAATACCAATTTTAGGGATGAACTCGTGATCGTAGGGTGGAAATAGATTAACACCAAATCAGATAACCAATCGCGCCACCGATTAACACCAAATCAGATAACCAATAGCGCCACCGACCCATGTAGTGAAAACCATATAGTTAATGTGTATTATATATATATAATTTAGCCAATTATTTATTACAAATGGGGTGGACCATTGCCCTACAAACATCATTCTTAGGCTAAACAAAATACGCAAAGTTAGGTTAGCTAATTAGGCAATGACAACTGATGTTTCCAATGCAATCTTCCCAGAAAGTCTTCTGTTTTTTATCTTCTCATCCACTTCCCATAATTCTGGCAATGCTTCCTTTATATTATGAATGCTTTCCAATGCATAATCCACACCATTTCCTCTGTTGGATGATCCAACCTGCAAAACCCCATTTCTTCATTTCATTCTTACATTTCTATTTATATTTCAACAAAATTTTCCAATTTTTCCTTTCCATGATTTTGCAATATCATCTTAAAATGAATATGAACTCACCAGCACTGTGTGCAGCCCAATGGATTTCCCACTCTTTATGTTGCGGATGCTGTCATCAAAGAACACCTGCAATTCCAACATTCAATTCTTTCATTTCTTTTCTTTATAATATACAACTTTACATTGAAATGATTCACATATAATTAATTTCCTACTGTTCTTTTGGGCTCGATGTTGGCTATCTTCAGAGCTGATTCAAATGCATTTGGAGAAGGCTTGCACAGGATTGGAGTGACGGGGAGCGGCGGAGTAGCGTTGTCGATCATGTCGCTGTTGCTACCTGAATAACTCGAGGCCGAGCCTTTGGAATCGGTTTCAGACGCAGAGTCTAAAACAGAGGAATTGAGAGTCTCAAAGCATATGATAGTTTCAAAGCAGCCCTCCAACCCAAGCCTATTTAGAACTTTGCCCACATGAGCTTCATCTGCGTTTGAGAAGATCTGTTTCACCAAAATAACATTAGAAAACGATGGGCTCTGATAACATGTTAAACTCGATATAATCTCAATTGTAAATACGAAAGAGGTCTCGAATCTTTCGATTTTGTTGTATACAAAGGACTTACAACTTTGCGAATGGGCAAACTAAGCAAGAGATTTCTAAGAACAGGATCACGTTTGAGGTTGTGATATGGTAACCTTCCATGAACAAAACTGCAAGAAAAGAAACAGATATTAGTTTGATGAGTGATTCAGTTATAATTTGATCCAAAAGTAGAAAAGTTAAAAGAAGAAAAAAAAAAAGAAGAAAGATAATGACCTGTGATAGTGATCATTGTCAAACTCATAACCAATAGCCTAAACAAAAATACACAAAAAGTTTAAAACTTTCAAACAAATTTCAATTGGGTTTTGTGTTATTTTTTAAAAAAATTAAAGCTCAAACTCAAATATTGTACCTTTAGACCAGCCATGGAGGTCCCATAATTCCTGTACAAAAATTGGTTCATCTCTACAACTCCATCTTTCTCTATCCCAAGTTCTTGAACCATGTACTCTGTCAAAAAAACAAGAATAAGAAAAAAAGTTAGAACTCAAATCCAAAACAAAAGGAGCCATAAAAAGGGAAAAAATAATAATGAAGTACCTTCAATGTTTTTGGTGCATTGTTTTAACAAACCACAACTAAGGGAGTAAAGGGTATCATCAACATCTGCAAATCAAAACAAATATATGTCAAAGTTGAGTTTTTAGTATCTTAATTGTTGAGCTTTCTAACTGAAAATCCCAAAAAAAAATAAAAATAAAATTGGGCATACCAAAGAGAAGACACTCATATTTTGGTGATTGAGGCTGCTGGTTTTTGCACTCCATTTAAATTCTTAAAAAGCTTCAAAACCACCAAAGAGATGGAGAAAAAGAGAAAGAGGCAATGAATAGGGACCTGGCTGCAATTTTTTTAGATGATGGAAAAATGAAGAGGGGTGATAAAAAAGAGAGGAAATTGGTGAATTTATAGGGAAATTGGTTTCTAAAATTGATGGAGATTATTCAAAGGAAAAGTCATGATCTCTTAGTTTGGTCTAAATTTTAGAAAATGGAGCCACCTTGAACCGACCTTTGATTGTAAATTACCTAATAAAACATCACTATCTTATTTTTGACAAAGCAAATTAAGCAACATCAGCTGATTAATTCATTATTACATTTTTTAAAAATATATGATTATAATTTATACGCCACATTTTAGGGGCCTTGGATGCCCTTTCAACATCAATCAACAAATACAAAAATAACATCATTGGAAAGATCAGTGTGCATGTTATGTTGAAAGTGAAATATGGGATTTTTTTTAATAAAAAAATAACCTAACTTGAAACAGAGAAACATCCTTCAAGACAAAAATGATTGATACAAGTGTTCTAAGTTCAGTTGGAGTAGTTAAAAAGATATAAATATAAATATATATATATATATATATATATATATATATATAAGTTTATCAAAATAATTTGTAAAGTTGTCACATATCTCCTTTTTTTTTATTGATTTTATATTGATAAAAATGTTGACATCTTTGATCTTTTCCTTATCTAATTATTACGTGTAAACTTAATTTGCACCCAATTTGATATATATATATATATATATATATATATATATATATATATATATATAATTTTGATTTCGTTTTTTAATCAGTTCTTATATTTGTCTCAATTTATTAGTTTTAAAATTCTTAAATTTAACTATTGCTTTTGTCTTCGAATTAATCGAAGATTAGTTAGTGAGAAGTAATAAAAATAGTCCAATGTAACAAATTTTGTAGTTTCAGTTTAAAACAAAGATTATTTGCCCCTAACTCATTTATATTATTCCCAATATAAAAAAAAAATAAAAAAAAAAAATAAAAAAAAAAATAAATATATATATATATATATATATATATATATATTATTCCCATCTAAAACCCAGCTCAAATTCATGAACTTGGCCATTATTCATCAATTCAAAGTTAACATACGTTTCTAATAAAATTTTTAAACTTCCAGTTTGATGATTTGGTTTGTATGACAGAAGTGATTATTAGTTAATATCAGAACTTTTTTATCTAGTATATATAACTTCATCCAACTTATATATAAAAGATTATGAACACAATGTCACTGCTTTTAATTCCAGATCTCTCTTATACTCTTTTTTTTTTTAGTGCAATTAGGTATCCTAATAACTTTTCAAAAAAAAAAAGAAGAAGTATCTTTTAATAATAAGTTTTTTTTTTTTTGAGAATTTTTTTTTAATAACAAGTTGGTACGATAATTGACAAATATTATAATTAATTCTCATTAATATATATATATTTTTTTAGACAATTCTCATTAATAATCGAAGCATAGTCAACATCGTAAAAGTAAAATTATACACAAAGTCAAACTAATCGATATAATAAATCTCATTAATAACTCACATCAAAACATACCTAAAATCAAATTAACTATAATTGGTTTTGAGTTCGAATTTTTTAATTTTTAGTATTATTGTGCTAAAAAATATCACATCTAATTTATCAATAAAAGTAATAATTCTATGATTAAAATATCAAAATTCAAATCGCTTACCTTAATTATTGTTAAACTCAAAAAAAGAAACGAGTCTAATTTAAATCCTTTCTATATCCATTCATTTTTCTTTTATATCTATTATAAATTTTAACTTAGAAAAAAAGTCTATGAACTATTGTCTTATTTTGTTTAAAAAAAATCGAATTTATAATCAATTTGCTATGAATATACGCTTCTATCACTAAATTATTTTTTTTATTCACATCTTATCGTTTTATGATCATGATTGAAATGTGAGAAATTGAATATAAAATTGAAAGCTTAAAAGTTCAATTATTTACTTTACAATCCAAAACCCTTCTAAAATAGTTCAAACTTAAAAATGTATGACACCATCAAGCTTCAAATAACAGTGTTGTTCTCTTTTCACAAAAGTTCAATCATTTTTATGCCATTACTAAAATTTTAAAATAGTTTTGATGATACTAAATGGGTTGATGGTGTGTTGGTTTCTTTCTTTGATAATAATTTAGTTCAATACTGTGGTTATAAGTTTAATCATGAATATTAGTATTTTTCTCTCATTTATTCAAGAGTAGTATCATCCTTTACGTATGAATTTTAGGATAGACCATGAAGTAATAGAGTTAAGAGGTTAAATTTCCTAGGGAAATAACTATGGATAGCAATTTTTAGGCTACATATTATAAACATGGCCGTTTACTTAAAATATCTTGTTTATAATAAATTTTGATTTTATTTTTTTGATTTTCTTATTTTACCTTTTTTTTGAGTGAATTGATTGAATGTATCATTAAACTGATTGAGTCTATGAACAAATTGGTTAAATCTAACAGTTAAAAGTTGATTCAATCTATCAATTGAAAACTAATGAAAGTGTGAGTATTTTAATTATTTTAGTTAAATCTAACAGTTAAAAGTTGATTCAATCTATCAATTGAAAACTAATGAAAACATAAAATATTTTTGTCATATATAAAATATTTTCAAAAAACTGCTTGATGATGGTATTTTTTAGTTTTTTATGTTTTATTTTTTATTCTTTTGTATACAAGTAAATCCTCTTGTATTAATACAAAATGATATGTATGATTTTTTTTAAGTCGTTCTTCTCATTAAAATTAAATGCCACATCATAATTCATAACTTATATCATCAACAACATTATCTAATGTTATCATCTATAACATTAGATATAAATTGTATGTTAGATTTCTATTCATTCTCTAATGTATTATTGTCCCAACTACATCTACAAATGAAACATATAAGGCCTAGAAACTATAAACACAACCATTTACCTTGCAAATCCAATAGCATGGCCCAACTGATCTGCTTTACCTCGCAAACCTACAGTTGACATGAGCACCTTAAAATATTTGATGCAATTGGTTCAAAGCTGATTCCATCTAGCCTGAACACATGTGTGTAGTTTGGATCGTGATAAGCTCGATTGAGTTGAGTTGTTCTGATACATAAATATCAGACATGTTAACCGATGAAGTTTTGTTTCGAATCTTAAACGTGCTAATTTTTCTTGAATGGATCTTGAGTTTGATAATCTCTCCATGAGACTTATTTTTAACAAATTTCGTTTTTTAAAAATTGAGGGAGCTAATTTCATGATAGCCAATGAAAGGTTTTTTGTAAAACATTTTCTCAAAGTTGTCTTAAAATATTAATACATAATGTTAATTTGATTTTGAATTAAAAAAAAAATCGGGATATACTAGTGATTTTGTTATTAAATTAAATTTTCACCAAATAATAAAATGATCAGACCACCAACATCAACTCGTTCAATAACAATGAATTAATTATTAAAAAATTTGTTTCTAAAAAACATTATTAAAAAATGATAGATAAGATATAAATATATAATTTTTTTAATAGTATCTAATTAAATAATAGAAGAGCCGGTACAATTATTAACATTACATGACGTGGCAAATGTGAACGGAAATCCTATCACCTTTGTTCCACATTCTTAAATAATATATAATAATAGCCAAACGAACAATGCTTACATTATAATAATAATAGGCTTTAAATATTATTTTTGTTGTAGGTTCTATTTCAGTCGTTTTATTTTTAAAAAAATAAAAAAGTTAAAAGTCCATAAATAGACTATATTTGCAAATATAGACATCTGCAAAAATAATAGCAAAATTAAAATTTATTTTAATACCTTATAAATTCCAAAAATAATTAATTACAACAATACCCTTAATTTATTGGTTTTTCATTTGGGAAGGGAAATTTAAAAAAATGAAATTCATCTCACATTCCAAATTAGAAACTGTCAATTTATGGTGCATTAATTGTGGAAAACTATAAAGTGTCAATTTATGGTGCATTAATTATGGAGAACCAGAAATCGCAAATTTATTGTGCATTGCTGAAATGGCGACAGTACATTGTTAGAGATAGAGTTGTCATTTACATACAGTATGGTTAGTAATGTACATGTACAGTATGTGTATTTGATTTCTGGTAATTTTGTTCATAAATAGACCGTATGAATTGTTGAACGTTCAATTTCGTTGATTGAAATCAGAACTCGTTTAATAACCACACAGTATTGAAATAACTTGGTATATATGGTACACTCATAATATATCATATACCATACTGTATTTTAAAACCTTATGTCTTTTTAAAAGTGTTTAACTTGCTGATATGGTACTTGTAGTGTGATTTAATATGTTTGTGACAACGAACAAGTAATTCTAAATGTACAAATTTTTTAATGTACAATAATACCATATAGTAAAACATTTGGAATTAACATATGTAATTGTGAATTGATAGAGACTCATACTGTTGAAACAATTTCACACAAAATTACTATTCACAATGACATCAGTAGTAAATAAAAAAAGTCTCACGGGTTACAAAATTGAAACTGAAAGTGTTTGACATAAAAAAACTGTAATGTAGAATCATCATTGGGTGAATACGTTCCTCAATATTTATGAAACGCTCTTCAGCTACTTCATGATTATGGTACATCTTCATTTTCATCTCACTGACCACTATGTGCAATACAGATTGGGATGCTTGTTGAACCTATAAGGAAAAGTTGTATAGTATTACAAAAATGTTCAAACAATCTCTTGTCTATATTATAAGTCGCATAATATACATGTATAAACAATCTCAGTATTAAGTAAATAGAAATGTAATAGATATAATATGAGTACGAAAAATGTATTAGACATGAATAGAATGAATAATAGACCATAAATATACCGTGTAAGTTATATAGTACGTAGAATGAAATAATTAACATATAGAGTTTTGTATAGTTTATACAGTAATATAATAGTACATCAAACTACACTATTAATGGTATTATATAAATGAAATGATTGATGAACCTATAAGGAGAAGATGTACAGTATAACTAACCTAAAAACACAGTATGAACATATGATATATACTCTATTATACAACTTTGCAATATAGTTTATCCAGTACGGTACTGTATATTGAATAAGTGGCAGTATAGTATATTATATATTACACAATATCTTTCCATTTCAAAACAGGAGTATTCAAATACTAAAGACTACTATGTGCAATTAAAATTGAATGATTGATGAACTAATAAGGAGAAGATGTACTATATAACTAACATTAAAACGAAGTGTGGGCATTACGGTATCGAGGAATCTTAATACGACAGGATAGTGTATTTAATAATTAGACAATATTATAGATGTGTATACACATTGTTGTAAAGATAATTTGAATACATTTCTAAACATGATTTGTGACGTTATGAAAACTGAATATAAATGGATTAAATGGAAAAAAAAATGACATAACAGGAATAAACATACCATAGTCAACTATTTGAGGCATATCGAATAATGATTATACTGGATTGAACAGGAACGTGCTAATGGTGATGAATGAGGAAGAAAAACGTAATCCAATAATTGTGTAAAATGGAGATTAGTGAACGGAGATGAATTAAATCGCCGGATTATACCGTCCGGTCGGACTTGAGTTGCCGACAACAATTTACGCGTTTGCATGAAAGTGAAAAGAGAGAAAGAAAAAACACATAAGAAATGAAAATGGAGGACTGAGAATAATGGAATGGAGATTGCAGGATGTAAAAATGGAACGAAAAAGGAATGTGAATAATAATGAGAGATAAATGTAGAAGGAATAAATTTTTTTTTACATTTAATGAGTTGACAATTAAATATGATATTTTTTAAGTGATGGAAAGTTTAAAAAATGGAGGTTTAAATTGGAATTTCTTTTTATTAAATGTGAACAAGGGCAAAACAGAATAAAAAATAAATATAAATTTCCAAATTTAAAATAAAAATAAACTTTGCAAAAAAAACTTGGACACCTAAATTTGCAAATATTTTTCTAATATGGTCTACTTACTACAATTTCCCAATAAAAAATGATTCTATAGTAAGCTTTTGTTATCTTTCTTTTAAAAAAACCTTCTCTACTAATTTTAGTATTTGCATTTGAAAAATATTTAGGTGATGCTCGAGCATGATGTATAAAATAATGTTCACCTATGTAATTTAATATGAGCTACATTCTATTTTTCTTTATTTTATTTTTTTATCTTTTGAGTTTAAAATCAAATAGATTGTGGTCTATATTAAGCCGCATAAACAGACATTATTTTATAAGTTATACCTAAACATGATCTAAATATTCTCCTTTCCATTTTATCTCTATTTGAATCAAGTTAGTGCTCAAGCATTTTTTAGGAAGCAAACTTCTTTATTAAAGTGCATAAACTAAAATTAAATAACTGAAAATTTTAAGAATCTTTCAGACTAATGTTTATCAATATTCTAGTTCACATGAAAAACTAATTGGAACAAATAATTATTAAATATTTTTTAATTCAATTGCAAATTATGGAATTGGAACTTATATTTCTACATTGATTCACTTAAGTTATTGCTCTAGTTGACAATATTAAATTTTATACAATGATTTTGCTTTTTCAATTTTTTTTTTGTTTGATAAACAAAATCCGCACTCCCATTTCTCATTTGCAGAAAGTTTTACTGACATTAACAAATGCTCTAAAAAAATAGAGGTTTTCATGTATAATTAAAAAAAAAAAAATCAAAAGAATTATTTGAACAACTTTATAGAAGAAATTTGTGCATAACCCAAATTTGGAGTGAGCTAGTAAAAAAGATGAAAAGGTTCAATCGGTGCAACAAAATCTTTCATCAATACACATATCACAATCAAATATATTTTTCAATTAATGTAGTAGATTTGAGAAAGGAATGAAATGGAATATGCCAAAAAAAAAAAACACCCAACAATTGTGGTATAGTCGAAATATTTCTTAAATAAATTTACGAAAAATTACACAAAGCACCCCTAAATTATGAGGTTCGTAACATATACAATCCTAAATTTTCAATTTGATCAAATACCACCTTTAAAGTTCAATAAGTATTGCAATTAGCGTCCTCAAACTTAATTTAGATGGGCAAAACTGTCATATAGATACAAAAATGATCTTCTTTAACCTCTTACTTCTTAAATTCACATACACCACTTCCTCAGCATAACATCATTCAAGGTTTCATATTTATTCAAAATTGTCATATACATCAAATTCCCAAAATAACTAATACTAAAAAAAAAGTATTTCTAAATAGAAATTTTTTTTTGAATACATGATTTTTCAATTTAAACACTAGATTAAATTTTAAGATGAAAAACAGAAGGCTTTGGGAAGATTGCATTGGAAATATCGGTTGTGATGGCCTAATTAGCCAATCTAAGGTGTATTTTGTTTAGCCTAATAATGATGTTTGAAGGCTTATGGTCCCCACCCCATTTGTAATAATGGGTAGTTTTTATAATGTGAAATGCAGATTAAAATGGTCTCTTCTTTGCTTTTTAGTATTTGGATTGACTTTTTTAAGAAATTTTGAATTTACCTTTAATGTACTCGTGTTAAGGTAATTTTAAATATTGCAACAAAAATGCTATTAGCCCAATTTTTTTTTCGTCCAACGATAATCGATGGTAGATAATTCGAACCTACCATATTTTAGACATTAAAATGTTACTCAACTACTGTACCCCAATAAAATAATTAAAATAATTAAAAAAAATTAATTTGGTTTTGATATATTTACAAATATCTTAGTGTATTCTCTGTCAAAAGATCATTTTTTTTGGTTTGTAGACTTCAAAATTGGTTTTCTTTTGATCTTTATCTTTTCAAAAAAATTATTAAAATTAATTCATACCATACATAAATTAATTTGAAGTTAATATTAATAAAAAACAATAGGTAAGAATAAATATATTTGAACATATATTTAAAAGGAAAAAAAAAACGGGAAAAAAAAACAAATAGAATAGAAGAAAGCCTTGGCCCAAATGGACCAAATGTAATTGGATCTTGGGCCAAGATATTACTGAAGAAAAATCTATGCCCTTATATATGAAAATCGAGTTATACATCACACATCACGTATTAAGAAAATATATTAATCATTAATACAATGCCAATAAGTTTTTTTTTAATATTCATATATAATTCACGGTTGTACTCATGAGACATATCTTTCGTTGAATGTAAATTTTTTTTTTTCTTAATAGAAAATACCTTAAATTGAATTCTTTATTATTATTATTATTATTTTAATGTTTTAAGCTCATTGTTTCAATAAATGAGTAAATGATATGCATCTCAAGTGTAGGGTTTATACATAGAAGTACTTTGTCCAATGGTTCAATCCAACTCATGAATTGGATCATGATTAATTTTATTTTTCTCTCTAAAATTCAACAAAAATACATCATTATGCTTAAATACATAATGTTATAGAGTTGTGGAAGAAAGTTATACATCCCTTATTAAAAATAATAGTAAATAATAGAGAGATCCTCGTATATTCATTCCAACTGCTACAACTTTTTTAACCTTAAAAGTAGTGTCTCCTTTCAATGTTAATGATTTTTTTTAAATGTTAGAACCCTTATGTACCTTTCGGTTATTTTCACGTACATACCTTTATGTACACTTGATTTATTCTCACGAGGGATGTCATTTAAGCTCACAATATTTTTATGTAAAAAAATCCATAAAAAAATAAATTAATTCTTAGATGATGCTTCAATAATGAGCCACATCTCATGTTTGGGGTTTATAAATCTCTATCAAACATGTTTGAATATAATCTACATTGGAACATATTTGTCCAAAAGGTTTATTAATTAAAGATTTGAATTATAAAAAAAAAACAACTAAAAAGTAAAAAAATAAAAGATCTAAAGATTTCAAAAGATGTGACTACATTTTTTTTTTTTTTTTGGATTTGATTTTGCAAATATAAAAAGAATAGCAAAATATTTTTATCTATAGCACAAAATCAAAACAAAATTAATACATTTGTAGAAAAAAAATTTCAAGTAGTTTTTTATTACAGATAAAATTTAATCAATGATAAACTCGTTCTATCACTACTTGAATCTTTTGAGGGATAGAATTTCAAATTGAATTCTATCGCTACTTGAGTGATAGAAATAAATATGTTATAGATAAATTATTTTAAAAATTATGCTACAAATATAATACAAAAGGTAGAATAAGTTATGCCGATGATGGTACATCTCTTATTTTATTTTATTTTTGTGAAAAAGCATCTAATTAGAATGATGTATTAGAGAGCACATTCATATTATTATCATAACTATATGAAGCTATGGAAATATCAACCCCTAAAAAAAAATGTAATGAATCCAAAATGTAAGAAGAGAGATAAAAATATATACAATTCCACTAACATCTGCTCCGATCACCGACGGAGACGGTTGGAACGGCGGAAAAGAATCGTCCAAGATCCTCAGGAACCTGAAAATATCCATTCAAAGGAGCTTCGCGCTTCTTTTCTGCCGTCAACGGCTTCTTCCTCGGCGGCGATGGCGCCGTCGCCGGCCCAATCCGAAACTCCTGTCGCTCCGGCGTACGGTAGCCGTCCATCTTAAGCAGTTCTTTGAAATTAATTAATAATTTCTCTCACAAATCTTGGAGGGAATTTTGTTAAAAGAAGCGGCTGAGCTTTTTATTTTGGGTAACCGTATGATATCCACGTGTCACTATCTCGTGAGGTCGCGATCTACGGGGATTTTTACGTGGCATGTTCCAACAGCTCCACATGGATACTGCTCTGTCCACTCTAGAATAAATTGTGCGCCAAAAACTAGTACCAAATTTCAAAGAAAATCCTATTTAATTAAAGGAAAGTTTATCTAATTTAAAGTTAAATTGGGTACCTATAATTCTTTTCTTTTTTTTTTCAAACAGGGTACCTATAATTCAAAATTCAATGTTTTTATTTTTTAAAAAATTTATAAATCAAATTAAAATTAAATTTCAAATTTAAAGATTAAAAATAAATCTTTTAAGCTAAACATAATCAATAACGAATCGGTTAATGGTAACTTGTATAAACTTTGGCTTATCCAATCCGTGGTTTGGAAAATGCCAAATTGCATTTTTTTTTTTTATGTGCCAAATTGCATTTTTAGTTCGTCTTGTTGACTAAAATTTTCTTAATTTGGTTCATGTTTTATTTCTATCACTGAACTCTTATCTTCAATTTTAATTCTACTATTTTTTATTATTTTGGTATATTTTCTGTTAAATTTTTATTTAAAAATTCTCAACGTTAGATTCACATCCATAGCAAAAAAGAAGCAGAAATTTTTATGGTATTTGAATGATATCCATAATTTTGTAAATGTGTTTAGATTGTACCCTTCTTTATATTACAAATAGTATTATTATTCATATTTGGATTTAAATTAACTTCAAACATATCATTATGATCAATTATAAGTTTTGTATTCAAATATGATGAGTTAAAATTAAACATTTTATATGAATAGATAGTAAAATAAATCTCAAAATATAAAGATTAAAATAATTGATTTAATCTGAAGTATTTTCAATATAAATAAGAAATTTAATGGGAAAATAATGTGTTGTATCACTTCTTTTTTTTGGACGGTATGGTTTGAAGATTCAAACTTGTTTTATGTTTTTTTGCTCAAGGATAACTGTCTCAGATTTGAAATTATGACCTCTTATTTATTAAATCCTACATTATTAAAATTCTACTTATTTTTTACAAACTTGTTTTTATGTTAATTGATCTTTGACAATATTGATGTAAATTAGTGCGTAAATACTAAATCGACTTTTGATAGTTGACAAAAAGCAACCCAGAGATATTTAAGTTGAAGTAACTTATATTAATGATCCTAATTGAAAAAATTGAAAAAATTGAAAATATCATTAATAAAATAGATATATTACTTTTTTTTAAGTAGATAGGGGAAGGGGGACAAAACAACTGGCTCAAACTCGTGAACATAGAGTTGAAATGGATTAACATCAGACAAGATAACCAACTACGTCACTGACTCTCAGTAATAGATAGATTACTTTATTATTACTAATTGACTTTGAATAAATCTTATCAATGAGTTTGTTTTTTTTTTTTTTGAAGAAATATCAATGAGTTTGTTTAGTCCATAGTAATTTCTTTTTTTTTTCTTGCGTGTAATATAAGTGATAGAAGACTTGAAAAATAACCTGTTGAGCTAAGTTGATTTTGATATTGATTTTTTTTTTTTTTGTGAGAACTTATTTTTCTTTTATTAAAAGTTAATAAAGACGTGTTTTCTTCATTTTATCTCAGATGTATATTTTAATTTTATATTTTAATTTTAATTAAGACTCATGTAGTAGATAAATGTCAAATTCTGTTAGAAATTGATTTTCCTTTTCCAGATTGACCAAAAAAAATTTATGTAAATTGAAATTGACGAAAATAGTTAGTTTACGAAGTTGAAAGATTTAAGACATAACATAAGTGGTTTCGAATAATATGAACCATTGATCGTTATCGATGTTTATAGTTAATTATTATATTTATAAAAGACTTCATTATCAGCTAAGTCGTTGTAGTATAGTGGTGAGTATTCCCGCCTGTCACGCGGGTGACCCGGGTTCGATCCCCGGCAACGGCGTCCTTTTTTTCTGTGTTTACTGTTAATAATATTTCTTTATATAAAGAAAATATTTTACATTTAACATTTTAGCGGTGGAGCTTATTGGCCAGACCATTCAACTCCCCGGTAGTTTTTCTAGGTTCGACACCATAAAACAGATATAATGACCCTTTTTTTTTTTTTACAAACAATCAAAGTGAAGAAATCTGAACACTACACACAATAACGGTAATCTTTTCATTTTCGGAATTTTGATTTTTTTTCTTAATCTTAGTACAAAAATTGATTCCAACCCACTTGTGTTTTTCTTCCCATCTCCGTTGTTTAAAAAAATATTAATAACTTGTGTATAAATACTTAATTAAAAAAGGATTGAAATTGCTTTGGTGAGAATTGATACCATAACAAATTCAGGGGTAAAAATAATTTTCCAAAAAAAAAAATACATGAAGAAGAATACATGAAGAAAGTGGCTCCCCACAGAGGGGTCTCTATATACTTAAATACATAGTAAAAATTTTTAAAAAAATTGAAATAATTATCTTTTTGTACTCATAGCTTAAAACACATAACAAAATTATTATTAGTTATTTAATTGGGTGGTAATCTATTTCAACTTCATGGTTATAAGTTTAATCCTTGAAATCGAGATTTGACTGTTATATTATTTGAGACTAATTATGTATTTGTTTTGGTCTTTTCTCCCAAATTTGTAGTAAAAAGAAAAAGGAAATAATTATTATTTGTTTTAAAATTTAATAATATTGAAGTGAAGGATTTGATCTCACAGCTTCTTAATCATCAAACTATTGAGTTAAACTCAATTCTCGATGGTCCATTTACATAATTACTGCATATCAATAATGAGATGCTTATCTTGCCAAAATTTTAATATAGTAAAAAAAATACACTATTCAATTGATTAGATCATATAATTCTTGATTAAGAGATTAACGCTAATCATATTCAACTTAGATTAAATTCTATTAAAAAAATTTAAAAATAAGTTTAAACCCTAGAATGAGATATAAAACTAGTAATCATTGGCTAAACACTTATTTAAAAATGGATTAAATTTGCTAAAGAAAACCTCATAAAAGGTTTTAGTCTCACATAAATTATAAATGATCAATAATAATCAATGCTGTAAGATATAATAATACAAGATCAGCACAAAAGGGACTTGGACCATTTTTCTTTTTCACAAAAAATTGACCAAACTTGCCAAAGGAAAAAAAAGGATGGATATTTAATCTCAAACTAATTAATCAATTATTATTTCGTAGAACATGTGAAAGGCAACTAAGAACTCATATGGAAAGAAAAAGTTGAGTGGTATAGTATCCTTTCCTTTTTTTATTTTTTATTTGGTATAGTATTCTTTCCTTTTTATTTTATTTCTAAAACTAGTATCTTTCCTCTTTATTCCCATAAATATGACTTTCACAATGATATATATATATATATATATATATATATATATATATATATATATATATATATATATTAATGACTTCCAACACTAGCCACACTTGGATAATATCTTTTGCCATTGTTTCTACACATGTCTTTTTGGCCAACTTTAACACATTAGGATATAATATTTAATTATACATATGTCCACTTATTCTCTCCCTCTTTGCATATTATTAGTAGCATTTTTCTCAAGAAAACACATTTACATCCATAACTTTGTCATTATCAACTTGGATACTCACTCAAGCAACCTCTTTAGAGAAAATGCATGTGAGAGGATATACTTGGTGTGTGACCTACACAAATATCTTTTTCTTTTAACCTACTTTTCAATCTTCAATTATTAAGCACTTATTTTATCTATTCTTGTTTTTATCTTTCATCTTTTTTGTCTAATGTACTTTTAAAATGCTTACTTAATTTTAAAAACTAAATACGAAAATAAGTTGTAAAAATGATGTTTGGCAACTATAAACTTCAATATTGTTTTTTAAAAAAGTACAAATTTCAATAAAAGCATTAAGAAAATAGGGTTAAAATGTTGAGTAAATTTATCTCATCTAAAAGCTAGAATTATATATTATAATATTTAATTATATGTCAATCATTTTAGTTTTTGTTAATACTAAATCATTGGACGATCCCCTTAGGCCTCGTTTGATAACCATTTCGTTTTTTGTTTTTTGTTTATGAAATTTAAACCTATTTTTATTCAAATTTTCTATCATGTGCTCCATCTTTCCTATAATGTATCCATCTTTCCTTAAGAAAGCAGGAGAATACTAACCAAATTTCAAAAACATAAACAAGTTTTTGGAAGCTACTTTTTTTTTTATAAATTTTGGTTTTTTTTATTAAAATATAGGTAAGATGTAGATATCCAAATAAAGAAAAATGTATAGTAAGGTAGTTGTTGTAGGCTTAAATTTCATAAACAAAAAACCAAAAACAAAATGATTATCAAACGAGGCCTTAATTGCTAATTGAACATATGTGGCTTTAATACATATTTGTCTTAACTCATTGATGCAAACTGAATTAAACTGAAATGAATTTCGAAGATTGAGACTAAATTAAAATTAACATTTTATTAAGTTTGAAAATGAAAATTGATTCATTTTAACACTAAAAGATAACTAAAATTGATATTTTCTTCTCTAAAGAAAAAAAATATATGATATTTTAAAATTTTAAACGGAAAATTTGATATAAACTATTACTTTTATTTTTTAAAAAATAAATAAATAATTAAGTTGATCGTCACATTATATATATTTTTATAGAGAATCAAATTCATATATATTGATATTATTGAATTATTGTTTTTATTGACTCAATCATTATACGATTACTTTCTAAGCATCATTAAATGTGGATTTGATAACTTTTGAACAGAAATTTGATACATTTTCTCATTCTTTTGCGTAATTATTATTATTATTATTATTTTTATAAAATTTTGAATAATTTTTTTTGTGTACATAGTGGGTGAAGAGGATCAACAAACCCTATATAGAGGGCACAACTACTCTCAAATAATATGAGAGCTAAATACCAACTTTCAAACTCGAACTTGTGATCGTAAAATTGAAATGAATAGACAAAATAATGAACTGCGTCACTGACTTTTTGGGCAAATAGACATAAAGTTATGCACCGGTGAAAGCACTTACGTAATCTTTCTTAGTTATAGTTCCTTTTATGAGACATGTGTCAAACAAACTCAAAGCCAACATTTTAATACAAAATAATAATAATAATTAACTATCCTTACTTTTCTTTTCTTGTATCAAAAGCCAAGATCACTTTGTCTTGTATATATCATTTTGGATTTTGGCTATAAATCTTTTCTTCCTTATTTCTTCATTCTCTTACTTCTTTTGGCTATAAATCTTTATTATCTTTTCAAAGGTTACAGTTATATTTTCTTTATTTAGCACCATACCATTAAATGCCAACCAGGGAGAGCAACAATATATATAAAGCAATATACATATTGTAAATATATATATTTAATTCAAACTTTCACAAAGGAGATCACAAAGTTCTACAAATCTTGAAGAGATATTACTCTTTTTTTTTTTAGTAAAATAAGAATCATACAACGATTCTTGAGATTAAATTCATGATCATGATGTTAAATTGGAATATAACCAATCAATAGAGTAACACATCACCAATCTTTTCAAATATATCTAAAAATAAATTGTTAACAAAAAGTTGGTAATGTTAAATTATTAATTTATTTAAAATATCTCTCTATAGACGTGAACATGTCATTCTACTTTAAACATGAAACTCAACTTTATCTACTCAAAAAATTGTCTTATATGGAAGGATGATAGTATTAAAATATACATCAACTTTTTTCCCGTATCTGCAAATAGAAAAGAATGACAAGACAATGATGTTCGTAAAGTTAGTGGAAGAAGGGAAAATAGAGAAGAAAAAAGAGTAAAAACTATCAAAAATTTGAAATTAAAGTATTTTTTAAATGTTAAGATCTGAATAATTATATAGCTAAAAATTGATCCGGTCACATATAAATAAAAAGGAAAAAAATAGGTGATATTTATATACTGTCCAAGTTTGATAATACTGAAATATAAAGTAAATATTACAGTAAGATTTAGTTCATTTTAGTGTAATACTTTCAAATATGAGGTATTAGATTGGGTATTTTAAAAAAAATTTAAAATAGTTTTATAATATTTTTAATTTAATTTTAATCAAAATTGGTCCAAGTTAATGGAATAAAGAATTTAATGCGTAACAAGTAAGAGTAAAGAAATCAATTTTTAGTTATATCCGAATTATAATATTATAATTAGATTTTTAAAATACAATAAATAAATTTCCAATAGATATAAAAATAGGACCAAATATTTTTCAGACAAAAATGGGTAAATCTCGGGTTTATATATTGTTGAACAAAAAAGTAACAATACTCGGAGAAGATAGGCGGTTGAATCACGAATTTCCACACAATCGGCGCCGTCAATTTTTTGTAATCTGTACCATTCATTTTCTTCCACGTAGATAAATACCATCACAGATCCCGAAGGTAAAAGCAGCGTGGAAGAATCTCAACAGTCCACGTGCTATGCAATCATGAAGTTGCGAATTGTTGTAAGTTGTAATCGGCCGCAGCAAACCCCAACCTCTTTAGACCAGAAAATCTGGGAGGGGCACACGTGTACGGTAAGTATCATTCTTACATTTTTTGAAAAAAAAACTTTTTTAATCTTTCTTTTTTTTTGGGTAGATATTAAAGTGGAGAGATAAATATCGATTCTCGGACTCGAACCTACGATGCTGGTGTTGAATTGATTTACAACTAAACAATGAAAAGAAACTATTGCACTACTAATCAATTCGATAATTTTCTTAATCTTTTCATCATCAACTATTTTTGAGAAAATTTCACACAACCCACAAATTACGGTATTTATAAATAACTATATCTTTCAATTTTTAATTCCATTAATTTCCTTGTCTCAATTTTTATAAACGTTATAATTAGCATTCGATGTCTAATTTAAATAAGATATTAAAAGATAAGATTTTCATAATAAAAAATTTTGTCTTTTTTTTTCAATCTTCATTTCTTAATCTCATCCACTTAAAATTGATTTTGATAAAGGTTTACCTGACAACATGTAATAGAAAAAAATCTCAAATAATTATCTGTCTGTGTTGAATCAACTAACCTGAGATACAGTTTAAGTTTTTTCTCTGCGAAACCATTTAAAAAAATATGTTAAAAGAAAAAAATTTCGACATTGTTCAAAAGTTACTATGCAAATCTGTTTGATTATCTTTTGTGATTTTTGGAAACAATAAAACCATTCCTGAATTAAGGGTTGTTCTATTTTATAAATAACTTCACAAAATTTACATTTCAATTACATTTTTATGGGTTTTATTAAGAGAAGAAAACGAATCCATTCTCAAGGATTATCTAATGGGGTTGGATTATTTCCAATTTGCCAAACTCTGCCTACACCAAAGGTCGATAATTGACCTATACAACAATTACTTACAAATATATTTTGTTTTAAGTTGGGATTGCAAATCACATATGTTTGAAAAATATCGTTGTTTAACTAACAATTGATTTTGAAAAAGAATATTTTGGATGCATGACAAAAAAGGTAAAGTATTTTAATTTAGAGTACAAAATTAAAATGAATTTATTCGTAGCAGAAAATTCAAATTGAATTCTATCACGGGTTGAGTTCTATTACGATAGAATTCAATAAATGATAAATTCATTTTATCATTATTTTAGTTTTCTAATAATAAAAATTCAAATTGAGTTCTATCATTAATTGAGTGATAAAAATTAATCTGCTATAAATGAACTATTTTAAAAATTCTGCTATAGAATGTGCTGCTGATAGTAAATTTTCTTTCAAAAATATCATTCTCGACTGTCTTTTTAGATTTAAGGTTTAAATAGTTATTTAATATTCTTTATCTATTAATTTGTTTTGCATGGATCAAAATAAGTGATTATTGGGTTACCATTAATTAAAATGAAATTAATTTGGGGTGGATGAAATGAAAATTTGAAGAAGACAAAGTAAATGAGGAAGAGACAAATTTTTTATTTCATAAAAGAAAAGAAACAATTTTTTTTTTTCTAAATTACAATTTATCCTTTTTTATCTTACTTAAATTAGATATTAATATCACTTATCAAACTTGACGGAAGGTAATCGATCAAATTAAAAATTTAAGAATGTGATTGTAATAAATACCATTAAGTATAGGTGTGATTTGTACAATTTTCCTATTATTTTTTAAAAAGCTTTTCGTTGTCATTTCTATTTTAAAATATTAGGTCTCATTTGATAACCATTTCAGTTTTTGTTTTTTATTTTTTATTTCTAGTTTTTCATTTTTCATTTTTTGTTTTTTATTTTAAAAAATAAAAATCGTATATGTTTGATAACTCATCTTAGTTTCATGTTTTTTAAAATGAAAAACCAAAAAACATATTTGATAACTGTTTTTTATTTTCAAATATCACATTTTCTTTGGATTTTCTTAATTTTGTATTATGTATTCTTGTTCTTTTCCTACCTTTTTAAAAACAAAAACAAAAACTTGTTTTTAAAAGTAATTTTTTTACTCTTTATAATTTTTTATTTATTTTTAAAATTTTAAAAACAAAAACTAAAATTGGTTATCAAATGAACTTGTTTTTAAGAAAGTAAAAACAAAAACAAAATGATTATCAAATGGGATTTTAATGTTCAAAATTAAAATACCATAGTTTACATGTAATTGTATCTTTCAAAATTAAATTATTAATGTTCAATTTTAATGTATTTTACTTCTAAAAAATGTATTTTAAATTTATTTTCATACCAATTTTCTTTTATAAAGTAAATTCGTATTAAGACAAACCTAACTTATATATTAATCTATTGAAATTTAAAGCCAGTTTGATTATTATTTATTATTTTGTTATGTAATTAATTATTCTGTTATCTCAAACATTTAAATTGAAAATTATTGAAAATTGAAAATTATTGAAATGTTAGAATAAAAATATTTGATTTTAAAGTATAAGAACTAAATAAAAGCTACACGTATAAAATAGAATATTTTTTCTAAATTTTTCTTTCTTGTCTAAAATATTGTCATTTAACATATTTAACCTACTTAACAATTAATTACTTGTGTGTAAAATTAGTCCAAATACATGCAATAATTTTGCAATTGGGAAGAATATAAAGATTTGGATCAAAAAGCTTTCTGTATTTTTCTAATGAATGGTTACAGGAAGAAGAGGCCTTAAATAGGCAATGCAATCAATAAAGAAATGGAAACTAATAAAAGTAATGGCTGTAAATATGCACAAAATCTTGTGGAGCAAATCAAGGAGAGGAAGTTATGTAGGAGATCTTGTGGAACAAATTAAGGAGAGGAAGTTATGCAGGCGATAATGCATTTCCAATACTCCCCGTCAAGGTGAAGCATGTAGATTTCTCATGCCCATCTTGACAAGAAGGAACTCGAGTTGTTTAGAGCCCAAAGCTTTTGTGAGAATATCAGCTATTTGTGTCTTCGTGTCAACATAGAGCAGTTTGATTTCATGTGATTCGACTCGTTCTTTAACAAAATAACAATCCATTTGCACGTGCTTTGTTCGTTCATGGAAAACTGGATTGTTTGCAATATGTCGGGCTGCATTGTTGTCACAGTAGAGTGGCGTGGAGTCGTGTTGTTCGGTCTCAAGGCCCTATAAAAGCCAACGCATCCACAAAATTTCACTAGTAGTGTTGGTCATCGCACGATACTCGGCTTCGACTGAGGAACGTGATACAACCGACTGTTTCTTTGATTTCCATGAAATTAGAGCTCCCCCCAAAAGTAGAAGGTATCCGGTTCTTCATCTTTGTGTAAGTGAGCAACCCATCCAATCGGCATCACAGTATGCAACTAAGTTGGTGCCTCCTTCTTTTGGAAAGAAAATACCCTGCCCTGGTGTTGCCTTAAGATAGCGAAAAATTCTCATGGCAGCATCGAGATTTCTTTGTCGAGGGTCCGAGAAAAACTGGCTTAGAACATTTACCGAGTAGGCAAGATCGGGTCTAGTCGCTTGGAGATAGAGCAATCAACCAATCAATCTTCGATACTTGCCAACATCAATACGAACATCCTCATCTCCCTTGTCAAGTTTCAAATTTTGTTCCATGGGGAAAGAGCACGGTCTGCATCCTAACATCCCACTGTCTTCTAGGATGTCGAGGGTGTATTTTCGTTGGCTTAGCACTAAGCCATCTTTAGTTCTTGCCGCTTCTATCCCAAGAAAATATTTTAATGGACCAAGGTCTTTGATGCTAAACTTATAGTTTAAGAAGTTTTTTGTTTCTTGAATCTTGTTTTCATCGTTCCCTGTTATGATGACGTCGTCGACATATATGAGAGAGGTAACGAAGATTGTTCCCTTTTTATAGGTAAAAAGTGAGTGGTCTGCAGCGAATTGTTTATAGTCGAGTTGGAGAAGGGCCGATGTAAACTTTTGATACCAATTTCTCGAGGCATGCTTCAAACCATATAATGATTTTCTCAACCGACAAACCTTTGTTCCTCCCCCTTTTTCGTATCCTTGTGGGAATCGCATATATACCTCTTCATTTAAGTCACCGTGCAAGAAAGTGTTGTTAACATCGAGTTGGTGAATGCTCCAATCCTTTTTTATGGCAACAGCAATGAGACTCCTTACGGTTACTAGCTTGGCCACTGGCGTAAATGTGTCGTGATAATCAACTCCTTCCATTTGCGTGTATCCTTTGGCGACAAGTCTTGCCTTGTACCTCTCAACTTCGCCATTCGGTTTAAATTTTATTTTATACACCCATTTCGAATCTATAACACGTTTCCCGTTGGGACGATCTTCTATGGTCCAAGTTTCATTCTCTTCGAGAGCCTTTATTTCACTTTGCATGGCATACCTCCAATGTCGATCCTGCACAGCTTGCCTAAAACTTTTTGGCTCATCATTTGAGGTGATGGCCTCAAGGAAGGCCTTATGAGATTTTAAAAAAATTTCATGGGAAACAAAGTTTGCAATGGGACATACCGTTAAGGATTTCTGATTGGAAGCGGGATGCGCATGGTCTATAGAAGGGGGAAGCTTGACATTGTAATCATTGAGGTGAACAGGTCTGGTCTTGGTTAGCTTTTCCCTGCCTTGCCCAACACTTTGTTGATTTTGTTCAATACTTGGACCGCTTGATGCTTGTGGTTGTGGTGGAATGTCCGGCCCACCATGTGCATGCCCAAATGAAACCTCTAATTCAGCGTGAATGGGCCCATCATCATTAGTTGAGGTGTTGTGGCCCAATTCTTCCAACTCCAATTGCTCATAAAAAATAAGATGAGTTTCTAGGCTGTTTGGGCCCATATTTTTAGCCTCTGCTACACTGGGCCTATCGTTCTCGATTTCTTTATCAGGGTAGGCAGTGAACACATCATCTTCTTCATGTTAATCTTCCCTAATTTTTGGGGAAAAAGGAAAAACCTTTTCGGCAAATTTTACATCTCTTGATGTGATGATTTTACCATTGCTTGGGTCAAAAATTTTGTACCCTTTTGTTCCACTTGGATATCCCATGAACACACCTGGTCTACCTCTTATCTCAAACTTGTCTCCATTTGTCTCAACACTTTGGTAATATGCCAGGCAACCTAAGACCCTCATATGATCATATATTGGTTTTTTCCATGTAACAACTCGTATGGGGTTTTATTTTCAATAACTTTTGAGGGTAACCTATTTATGATGTATGTTGCGGTTAGGATGCATTCACCCCAAAATCTCTTCGGAAGATTCGCTTCGAACTTGAGGGCACGTGCCGTTTCAAGCAAGTGACTATGTTTTCTTTCCACGACTCCATTTTGTTGTGGGGTGTGCGGGCACGCTGTCTCAAAGATGATTCCTTGTTCTGCATAAAAACTCAACATTCGGTTGGAAATAAACTCCCCGCCATTGTCACACCTTATCCTTTTTATATTATTTTCAAATTGCGTCTTAACCATTTTGTGGAAGTACATTAGACAAGTACTTACTTCAGACTTATGTTTAAGGAGATAAACCCAAATGGCCCTACTGTAATCATCAACTATTGTAAAAAAATAGTTGGCTTTTGAAAACGAGGGCGTACGATACCTTCCCCATATGTCACAATGAATTGGAAAAGGCATTCTGGTAAATTTAGACTTCATGCATGAATCACAAACATCATCATTATTCTTAAAAGAAAATTTGAGAAAATTTATTTGAGACAACTTCTCGTCATCCGCATGTCCGAGCCTCTTGTGCCACATGTCACTAGTCACCACCATAGCTTTTCTTTTATTCCCAAGCATCCCCATTTGATATAGACCATCTTTGCACCTACCCGCTCCAATCAATTTCCTCGAACGCAAGCCCTGCATAACAAAGAATTCGGGAAAAAAATGTTACAGTACAGTTTAGATCTCTTGAAAGCTTGCTCACTGACAAAAGATTAAAAGTGAATTTTGGAACATGCAAAACTTCTTGCACTTTGGTTCCATTTGACAAGTTGTGACTCCCCCTGCCTTCAACCGGTACATTTTCTCCATTTGGAATGGTCACAGACAGCTCTTTTCTGGATTCGGTTCTCTCCTCAAGGACATCGGATCTGTAAATAATGTGTTCCGTGCACCCGGAATCCATTATCCAGTTATCATTGGGTCTAAGTTTACCTTCCATGTTCGCAGTGCGATGAGCCTCACTTTGTGCGAGTTTGTTTTCTCCAGTAAAATGTTTCTGAAACTGTTCGTACTGCTCATTTGTTAAACTTCCGATCAAGTCTAGTTCGGTCTCAGCGCACGTTGCCTTCGGCTTCCCCTTTTCACGTTTATTTTTACCGGGCCACCACTCTTGATAACCGACTCGCTTGAAACATCCATCGCGAGTATGTCCATCCTTCCCACAATGATCACAGTGACCTGTATTGTTTTCTTCTTTCTATCCAGTTCGAGTTGATGGACCATTACGCTTTACAGAAGCTTGCAAGGTCATGCTTTATTAACCGGCCTCTTTCTTCGGCTATAGTTCTTTGTTGTTCATCTTCAGCGACTAGGTGATAAGCGTTCCCCAAGGATGGAATGAGTTTAGTTGCAAGGATCTGTGTTCTAATGATGGAGAAATCACCATCTAGGCCCATGAGGAACTCGTAGAACTGTTCATTTTCTCTAAGTTCCCTGAGCGATTTTCCAAGACCACACGTACAACCATTACATTTGCATTTAGGAGTAGGAAGAAAAGATTGCATCTCATCCCATAGCCCACGCAGCTTTGTGTAATAGGCTGACACTGACATCCCATCTTGCCTGGTGTTCGAGATAGTCTACTTCAATTTATATGCTCGTGGAGCACTTTCTTTTCCAAAACGTTCTTGAAGGTCCTTCCAGATTTTCGATGTTGAATTGGCGTACTTCACGCTTCCTCGAATTTCTTTCTCCATGGCTGTGGTAAGCCATCCTTTGATCATCGCATCACATCGCATCCATGCCATATAATTTGCATCATCCGTTTCTGGCTTCTTGATGTTTCCATCAATGAAACCCACCTTGTTCTTAGCAAACACGAAATTTTCCATCTCTTGGACCCAGTCAAGGTAGTTGTTGTCGGTTAATGCATCGTTGACATGCATTTGTCTCGGATAATCGGAGGGGTGGAGGTAGAACGGTGAGTTGTGATCGAGGCTGGTTGCATCGGACTTGGGGGTTTCTTTATTTGCAGTTTCACCAGCCATATCAGCTAGATTATGCAAATGGTTTCTGGGTTTCGAGTTTGGATCGAGCGTGAGAGATCACTGCTCTGATACCATAAAGATTTGGATAAAAAAGCTTTCTGTATTTTTCTAATGAATGGTTACAGGAAGAAGAGGCCTTAAATAGGCAATGCAATCAACAAATAAATGGAAACTAATAAAAGTAATGGCTGTAAATATGCACAAGATCTTGTGGAACAAATCAAAGAGAGGAAGTTATGGAGGAGATTTTGTGGAGCAAATCAAGGAGAGGAAGTTAGGCATGAGATAATGCATTTCCAATAGAATATACCAATTAAATTTTCACCATGCTAATCAAGGAAGTAGTAAGTTGGACAAGTATTTATAAATTAGTATTTATAATTTTAATTATTAGAAAAAAATATATAATAGTTTATAAAGTCAGGTGACGAGAAACAACTTGAAATCCACAAAAAGGGGGGGGGGGAGAAATAAATATACGTTGGTAACCACAATATCACACAAAAAAAGAAAAAACCCACATAAATGAAAGTGTTGTTTCGTCCTATATGCTCAAAATTATCATCCTAACTTAAATGTGAGATAATTTTATTTGTCTTGTATTATAGAAAATTGATAAAAAAAAAAAAAGAGAGAACAATTTTTAAAAATTAAAATCAAATATTTATTAAGGATAGATTGTTCTCGACCTCAAATATCATGATATATAATTGATTAAAAAATTTAATAAAATATATAGTAAAATTATCAATTATCATATTAAAAAATAAACATTATCGTTCTTACGTTTAACATGGCACATCGACGAAAAATCAAACTAAAGTTGCTTGATTGTGTTTTTTTATTATTTTTATTTATTAATTATTATTATTTTGAGATCGAGTGTGAAAAATCCAATAGGAAGGGTATGCACAATTTGTCTTAATTTTTTAAAGATAATTTGAAAGAAAAAATGAATACATAAAAAGATAGAGAAATTTAGGCACTTGCGTGGTAGGGAAATGTCGGGTATGGAAAGACTTTTAATATTATTTTGGTTCCTCTATTTTGGTGTAATGATCGATTTTTTTTATTTTTAATTGAGAAATCGAAACTTCATTCTCCTATATTCGAAGTACTGTTGATCTTCTCTAAACTTTAATATTTCAAAAAAAAAGTATCAAGATATTTCAAAACATATTTTAATTTAAATGCTCCTCAATGATTTCAAACAAGAGATTTCTTAACTAAACATATCTTGAAGTCCGTAGTCCCTAACCCTAAACCCTAAACTAATGTTCAACTTTAATCTATAAAGTTTCAAATAAGTTTGAGCTAATTCTTTCAAGTATTGTTTTGTTTTTTCATTTTTTTTCTTTCTATTATTTCTTTTTAAAAATTACATTTTTCCTTAGGGGTATTTCATAAATAATAAAGAAATAGGAATTCTACATATTTTGAAAAAGAAAAAAAATAAAAAATACATCATCGATAACACTTTTTAAAATTAATTACGTATGTAATAAAAAAAATGACGATCTATAAAAAATGGCCAAAAATAAATAAATTAGGGATATTAAGATTTTCTACCTATATCAATTTTTTTTGTATAAATTTTAAAATATATTTATATTTTGTTCTTTCTTATATTTAAATTATCAACACTAAAAAATTTTCTATTAATATTGACTTTTTTCAATTTTAATATGTTTTAATACTTAAAGTTGAATCAGTGGCACAATAATTTTATTATTTGGTTGTGAACCAATTCAACAACAACGTTATAAAAGTTGGATGATCACCAGCATAATTATTTAATTAAAATTAAAACCATTGTCATTTTCAAACAATGTCAATCAAGATAAAAACTAATATATTTTTTATATAAGAAAAAACTTATATTAAACTCAAGAAGAAAATGAACGAAAAAATGAGGACCTTAATTTTCCATAGAATATTTTTATGAACTACAAAATTAGGGAATCTTTTTGACCCTTCGTATACAAAATTTCGAAATTGCAAGTCACTTTGTGCCTTTACATAAAAGGGCTTTCACACCCATAAACTCTTTTCTAAACATATTTGTAAATGTTTAGAAAAATTGATAACATTGTTATTTATCATTGGCGGATGTATGACATTTACAAATCAATATTAATGATTGAAATCTATAGATTAAACTGAATCATTGATTATAACAATAAATTGTTCGAAATTTTTATCAAATAAATTATCAACAATAATAATAGCATGTGTATTAATTCTGTCAACTTGCAAATTAGTATTTGTAAAATATCAATATAATTAATTCAAGTAATATATATACTTTGATCACAGTTAATTAAACTATAAAATTGTTGGAATTTCTCTTTTCTTTTCAAATTAAAATTGTTGAGTTCAATTTTTTTTTTTGAGTTCAATCAATATCACTAATTGATTTGGATCAATGTCATTAATAAAGTTCAATAAATGACATTACTTGAATTTTTTTTTCCACGGTAAAATTGAGAATAAAAGATTTTGTTTGAATTTTGTCTAACTTGATTCTTTTAAAAAATTTGCTAAAATAGCAATAAAATTTCTTAAAATTGACATCCATCTAAATTCCCTTGAAAATAAACATTTTTGTAAATAAAAAAAAGTAGAAAGATGCCATTTTTCATAATGTTTCTACATCTATATAATATTCACCGAAAAATAAATATTCATTAACTCTATTCACATTTGGCGTCTATTTTAAACAATTAGGTTTTAAAAAAAAACTTTTTTTTTAGAAAAGTAAGTAAAAAAACCACTTGGACTAGAATAAAAAATTACTTAAATAACTTGAAGTGCATAGTATTACTTACCACATACTAATAACATAAATAATTAAAGTTTCACTCTAGTATTATATAATTTTTTTGTGTACATATTTATTTAAATATAACAAAAATAAGTAACAAAAAATTCACTTTTTTTTTATTACAACAATTGGGGGTGACAATTAATATGTATGAAATATTTAAGATAACAATTTGTCAAAATTAAAATAGCGACACTATAATTTTCTATTAATTACATAATATATTAAAAACATAGCCAATTTTTTTTTTTTTTGGGAAATTAAAATAACCAACTTGTTAAAATAGGTTCGTAATAAGATGCAGAAAATTTGTAATAAGGTGCGTGCACCTTCTCTTTGTTTAAATGATTTTGAACAGTGATTTGATTTGAACCTACAAAAAAAGATTATACTGTTTCATCTTTGAATCCCCAAAAAGATAAAGTTTATTAAGTTGGGCACTGAACTTTTTCATAGTTTTTCTTTAGCCTATAAGAAAAAAGGAAGAAGTCATTCTTAGGGCAAGTTTGGTGGACCAAATTGAGTTCGGAAGGAAAGTGTTATATCATTTCCACTATTTGGTGGAGCCATGCGCCCTAATAACCCGGCGCGTGGCCCACGTGATTTTTATTTTTTTTAAATTTCACGTTTTTTACTCTCTTTTTTCTTTTAATTTCAGGTTTTTCATAAGTATTTTCATATCTGTTTATTTATGGCTCGTTTGATAATGTTTCTGTTCCTGTTTCTTGTTTCTTAGTTCTTGTTTCTAGTTTCTTATTTTTTGAGAATAAGAAACAATAATATGTTTGATAACCGTTTCTGATTCTTGTTTCTTAAAAGATATAAAAAACAGAAACAAACTTGTTTGATAACTATTTCTTGTTTCTTGTTTCTTATTTCTTGCTTTTTGTTTATATATATATATATATACATATATGTATATGTATATATGTATATATGTATATATATGTATATGTATATATGTAGGCTTCTAACAAAATATAACATGCATTAAAATATGGTCATCCAAAGTTTACATTTTCTAGTATAATTAAATCTTTTATAATTAAAAAAAATATCTTAATATAGAACTAACCATAAATTTAATATGTTATCTCTCACATTAATTATTTGTCACAAATGACGTGTTTAAAAAATGTTGTGAGTGTAAAATATTAAGGTAGTGTCAGTTGTAACAAATTTTTCATGATACCAAATTTTTTACGGATTCCGAGTGTATTATTAACTTAAATAATAAATAAATACACATATACAAAATTTTCAAATCAACCCATAAATTAAAAATACATAATTCCATTAAAAATATAAACAATAAAAGATTACAAAATTTAAAACTAAAAAATAAAATGGTAAAAAAACATACAAAATTAAAAGAATTAAAAATTGCAAAAATGATTTGAAAAAAAAATTGAAAGTTGGGATTTGAACATGGACTTGACAAATTCTAGAAAAAAGGTTGACAACACAACCATCACACCACAAGTTGCATATTTTGACATTGTTGGAACGCATAATATAAAACTAGAACAATACTGGGTTTCAGAGAAAAAAAAAAGAACGGAACAAGAGAAACAAGTTTTGAGAGTTTCTCTTTTTTTCATATAATTTGAGAAACGTTTCTTGTATTTTTTGGAACAAGAAACGGAAGCAGTTATCAAAAAGACTGTTTCTCAATAAATAAGAAACATGAACAAGAAACAGGAAACGAGAACGTTATCAAACGAGCCCTTAGTTTCTAGGATAATTTAATTTCTATTTTTCATATTTTAAACATACTGTATTTTATATATATATATATATATATATATGAAATAAATATTAATTCTTTAATTCATTTTTCTTAAACTATTATTTGAAGTTATAAGTTTGTTAAAATTAAGATTCGAAATTAAACCGTTTCTTGAATTATGATATATAAAAGTAATGTGTTTGACCAACTGAACCATTTAATTTAATTGATTATAATTAGATATTATATATTATTTATCTGCTTCTTTCTTTTTTAAAAATATTATTTATTTGTTTCTATTTTCTTTAATATACATTATTTATCATTAATACAATATTTGTAATTATTTTTGTATTTATACTTTCATAAAAAAAATATTTAACATTGTTTTTATATTTAATAATTTTTATTTTTATTTCTTTACTTCATTTTTTGTTTTTAATTTTAATGATGGGTATTTACTAAATTTTAAATTTTATTTAACTCATAAATGAAAAGAATAAAGTTTAAAATCTAACTTTTTAAAAATATATTCCCAAAATATAAATAATTTTAAAATATTTTAGTGAGATATAATAAATATAAATTAATTAAGTATATTTATATATATTCTTTACAGAATTATATTTACATGATTAAATTAATTAAGTTTTTATTTAATATTTTTACATAAAATTTATTTATATCAAATTATTTTGATAATTATTATTTCAAATATGAAGTCTGATTATTTAAATTATTTTTATTTTTATTTGATAGTTTTTATGATCTACTAAATTTTAAATATTATTTAAATAGTAAATTAAATTAATAAATTTTAAAATATATTTAATCAATAAATATATTTTATATATTTAATTATTATTATATTAAAAAACTACTAAATATCTACTTTTATAAATAAATCAAATAAAAAAATTACAACTCTTTCATTCTCATCTCATCCCACCAAACACTCATTTATTATCCTTTATCTTTTTATTCCTTCCCACCAAACATAAATTTACTCTCACTTCACTTTCCTTCTCTTCCCTTCCCAACTCACCCTACCCAAACATGCCCTTAATGGGTATCTAGCACTATTTGGAGCTACAAATTTTTCCTTTTTCAAAAAATAGTACTATTCAAATAAAAAATTTGTGGCATAAAATGGTGTCACATATCCCACTCTAAGTAGGACTTGTCTCATTAACGGAGGCAAGTTTTTCTCTTTCACACTGCTTATAAAAAAATTGAAAAGATTTTCGAATTATTGAAAAAATGTTAATCTTTTCTCCTCTTCTAATTTCTTCTATTGAAATTGTTACACATTTATAATAATTAAATAATAATAATAAATAAATAAACCCCGTTCCTTTTTTTTCTTTCTTTTTGAGAATCTGTTCTTCACTCTTCTAACTTCCAATTTAAATTGGTTTCTCAAAAAAAAAAAAAAAAAAAAAAAAACTTCCAATTTAAATTAATTTCATTTGATATTGTGAAAAAGAAATTGCGATTTCTTTTTAATAAAAATTGCTCCATGTAAATTCATTCTATTTTCGTTATTTTCTTACTTTTTCCCCCTATTTTTGAAATGTATATAAAAATTTTCTTTTTATTGATTTTTTTTTTTTTGACATTATTCTTTTTATTGACTTGAGGTGACTCATTTAGGGAGTGTTTGGTGCAGGGATTAGGATTAAGTTAGTCGGTATTAAGTTAAGCTGAGTATTAAGTTAAGCTGAGGATTAAGTTAATCTGTGTTTGGTGAACATGTTATATTAAGCTGGATTAAGTTAAGCTGACTGTTGTTTGATGCAAGTATTAAGTTAAACTGAATTTTTATTTAACATTTTTTAAAAATTGTTTTATCTTGATAATAAATAAATGACAAAATGACATTAATTAGAAATAGTAACAATATAATATTCATTCAAAAAAATATGTTTATTATTTATTTCAATTTTAACTTAATATCTATATTAAATTTAAAAAATATATAACAATTTTTATATTCATTAAAAAAATTTAGAAAGACATTAAATTATGTAAAAATCATTTTAATTTAATTGCTTAATTACAAGGTTGGTATAAATTTAAATTTTTTAAAAAACAATTTAATTTATTTAGTACACCTTAAGTTGAAATTCAATTTTACTTGTATTTAAGAGTAGTTCAAACTTCAAATACGTTGATGAAAGTTATAATAAAAGTGTAAACCTAATTTTCATGCATTTTTAAATTATTTTACCTAATACTCATTCAAATTAAAGTTGTAGTTAATATAGAAATAAAAAAATTACATTCATATATGGGTATATATAATAAAAATGTTTTTTTTTCTTTTGAGAAACATAAAAACCTATTTAGATGGTTAGAAAGAAGTCATCAAATAACACAAGTAAAATTTCTTATGTGTATAATAATAAATCAAATTATATTCTAAGTAGTAAAATGAGTTTTAAAATTTAGCAATTTTTGTGATATTTTATGTACCAACCATTGATTTCAATTGAACATAATTTTAAAATAGTCAATTAAAATATTTAATGTTGTTTTTTAAATTAATTAAACTAAAGTATCCAAATGGATTCAAATTATTTATGAAAATTTACATGTAACATGTTTTATTTGATTTTTTATTTAATAAAACTCATTAATACCTTTTAAAATGAATATAGTTTTAAATTTATTTTTACAATAACTAGGATAAGGGAATTCGAACCATTTTTAAATACCATAAAAAAAATAGCAAAACAAATTTCTTGACATTCTATTAGATGTATGCATTTTATATTTTACAAATATAAAAAGAATGCATTTTATATTTTACAAATATAAAAAGAATGCATTTTATATTTTATGAAAGTTTTCTCCAATATAAATTGAAGATTGGTTAACTTAGTTTTCTCCAATAAAAAGAGTCAATTGTTAATATCAATTATTTCAAATTATTTGTTAATTATATTGTTAATATCTATTCCTTCCAAATTTAAAGAGATTCATACTATATTTTAATAATAAAATTTTGTTACATTCAAATAATTATCTTTTGAAATTCAAATATAGTTGTCTTGTTCTTTTGAATCATTTATTTCTTTAATTATTTAACATTTAACATTAAATTTAGAATATACAATTATATATTAAATAACCTACAAAATATATAAAAAAAAAAAATTATTCTAAAAAAATTAAACATAAAAAATAATTTGAATAAACTTTTAATTCTAAATTTTAAAGTTGAATAAATTGTTTGAAAAATACAATTAAAGATGAGGATTATTGTTGGATTTCGTGAAGGATAGATTAACTTAATCCGTCCACCAAATACGAATTGGGAGGATTAACTTAATCCGGATTAACTTAATACTCACCCGAAACATGCCCTTAATCATTAAAAAAAAGTCCCATTTAGTCCATAAATTTTACATAAAAATCTTATACCTTTTCATAATAAAATTTAATCCTATTTCATTCTCCTCAATCTTACATAGCATCACGTGGGTTTATACAATTCAAACCACATATATTAAAAAATTACATATCTTTTTTAGTACATTAAAATTACTCATCAACACTAGAAACAGTAAGAATAGATTTTTCTACTCATACAATATTATTGATAAAAAAAAATAAAAAATCATGTATGCTTATTTAATTTCTTTATTCTAATTTTTTAAGAAGATTTTTAAATTATATATATATATATAATTGGGAGAGAGGGACACGAATTCATGATTTTCTTACTATGGAAATACATTGTTTTCCCAGTATACTAATTCATTTGTATTGTTACAATTATGTTGAAAATAATGGGTTTTAGGTTTGTTTTTCTTCTTCTCTAATTTCCTTTTCTTGTTTGTGAATGTAGAAGATCAAGGTTGAAAGGCACTTGAATGACTGGTTCAGCAAATTGCTAAAAAATTAAATTCCAAAAACGTAAAAAAAAACCTTTTAAAATATGGCTACTACTATATACAACCTATCACATAAACACACTAAAATATATATAATTCTAAGAAGTAAAGATAAATTTGAGCTCTTTAATTTTTTTTTTTTTTTAATTCAAAAGTAGTTAGTCCTAAATTTTTAAATATCTGACGTACAATAAAGTCATTGAATTATCTTTCTCAAAGAAAACATTTAAATTCTTGATCAAAATAAAAAAAAAATTACTTCTTTGGTTATCAAATTTTAATTTGATTTTTGGAAACATTTATAAAATCTAAAAATTAATGTAAAGAACACAAAAACTTATTACAATCATGGTAAGCTTGATTGACAAAATTAAATTAAAATTTGTTTGGCAAACAAAAGAGAAGGATGTTAGGTATATAAAGAGCGACAACCCTTCTATTGATGTAAAGTTAAGGTAAAACTATAAATGATGATTTTTAAAATGAACAATATTATATCAATATTGAAAGTTTGTGGTTAGTTGTTGTCCCGAACAATTGTGAGATTAGGTGGATTGAAAAATTCCTTCCTAAAAGGGCATTAGAAGCAAAAAAAAAATTAAAAATTAAAAATTGGTGACGTTTGGCTTCATCATCTAGTTCTTCTTCCCCCACCTCTATAAAAACCCAACTTCCAAAATAAAAAATCTTCACATTTTTGTTGACAAGCTTAAGAATCATTAAGAAATGGTTCCTCTTTTTCTCTTCATTGCTCTGTTTGTCCTTTTTCTCTGGTGCCTCCAATGGCGGCACCCAAATCACAAGCTCCTCCCCCCTGGCTCCATGGGCTGGCCTTACATAGGCGAAACCTTCAAACTCTACACCCAAAACCCAAACTCCTTCTTCTCCATTAGGCAAAAAAGGTACCAAATTTCTCTCCTTTTTCTTCCCCTTTTGACCCTCTTCTCCTTCTTGATTTCACTTCTTGTTCTTTTGTAGATATGGTGATGTGTTCAAGACCCATATATTGGGCTGCCCATGTGTGATGATTTCCAGCCCTGAGGCAGCTAGAGTTGTGCTTGTGAGTAAGGCCCATCTCTTCAAGCCAACTTACCCTCCAAGCAAAGAGAAAATGATTGGCCCTCAAGCTCTGTTCTTTCACCAAGGCCCTTACCATTCTCGCCTCAAGAAGCTTGTTCAAGCCTCCTTTTTGCCCTCTGCTATCAAATCCTCTGTTTCTCAGATTGAAAACATTGTCCTCCACCTTCTCCCCTCTTGGATTCACTCTCAAGTTAATACCTTGCAGCAAATGAAAAGGGTACCTTCAAAATTTCATTTTCTTTCATGGGTACTTTTTCATTTTCTGTTTCTACTCTGCTTTTTTGGTGGTGGGTATGCAAGATGTGTTCTTGGAAAAATTACCCTTTTTTTATTTTACTTTGATTTAAAATTGAATACTTTTACTTTTTAACCATTAAACTAATATGATTTTGTTATGTAAATCTAACTTGCAAGAATGTCCAAGACCAAATTCAAACACGATCTCAAATCTAAGAATTAAAAAGTATTTTTATCCAACTATCAAATGACTGATTTTATCTAATTTGAGCTGATATAAGTAGATGAAATTCAAGCTTGCATGAAATTAAAAAAGGGAAGTGATTTAGGTATGTGTTTTGTTTTGTTGACAGTTTGCTTTTGATGTGGCAATGATATCTGCTTTTGGAGACCAACAAGACTTAGAAATAGAGAGAATCAAACATTTGTACCAATGCCTAGAAAAAGGCTACAATTCAATGCCACTAAATCTACCCGGAACCCCTTTTCGCAAAGCAATGAAGGTAAAAACAAAATAAAATAAGCAAATCAACTAAATTGAATTTTTTTTTAAAAAAAAAAGTGTTGAAAAATGGGCAGGCAAGGAAATTGCTGAGTGAGACATTGGGGAAGCTGATAGAGAAAAGACGGCGGAGCAAGGAGCACGGCGGTGGGTTGCTGGCGGTGCTACTAAACGGCGGTGGCGAGAACGTAAAGGAGAAAAATGACGAGCTGAGTGACTCACAAATAGCTGATAATATAATAGGAGTGATATTTGCAGCTCAAGACACAACAGCCAGTGTTTTGACATGGATTCTTAAGTACTTACACGACAATCACCATCTTCTCGAAGCTGTTAAGGTAAACAAAAACACCCCAAAAGCGGTTTGTTGTTTTTGTTTTTGTTTTTATTTTTTTGGGTAATTAAATTTAAAAAAAAAAATGAGTAAAATGAATTTATTCAGAACGAGCAAGAGGCAATTATGGAACGGAAAGTGTGCGAAGGTAGGCGGGGACTTACGTGGGATGATACCAGACGTATGCCGTTGACCTCTCGGGTTCGTATCTTTTTTTTTCATTATCTCAAACTTTGAGGTTTATATCTTCAAAATAGTTTTTTAAATGTTTCTATTTGTTCCAAATGATCTTATTCAAGTGGATTTTAGAGTTTTAGATTAGGTTTGATTTTCTACTCTATGTATGAAGTTTTTAACATTTTTTAGCTGAGAAAAAATTAGGATAAAAAAATATATATATATATATATATATATATATATGCTTATTAGATAATATAGAGTTCCACCTTAAAATCAATTATTAGTGACTAGAGGAGTAGTTCATATTATCTTTTCTTGTCATAATTAATAATAACTCTTCGATCCAAGGAGATTTCTCTCTGCCACAAATATTCAGAATCTCTTTTATCAAAATGAGAGCTTTTACACTCACAACCAAACAATCGAAGTAAAGTTTTATCTTCACCAAAACTATCGTAACAACTCAAAATTCATGATAATCACTAATCCTTTTCAAAGGATTCAATGAAAACACATCCTAAATGAAAATGTTATTTTCGTAGTGCAAAATTGTACTTAACTCAGCCGTAATTAACACATGCTATTGATCAATAAGTTTGAATCTTTCCACCCAAAATTTTTTAGTATGGTTCGAGATACTCACTATGTAGTATATACTACCCAAAGGTTTATTGAGATTTGATGAAGGTTTTATGAAAAGTTTTATTGAGTTAAGGTCAAATAAATCCTATAAACTCTCTATTCAAAAGAGATGAGTTCAAACTTGTACTCTAATTATTTGTTTTTGTCTCATGTAGAAATGAAAAGGTGATGATCTTTATAGTTAACCAGAATATAATTATAGAAAAGCCTTTTAATTAATTGAATTACATGTATTTGTTTTGTGGGAGTGCAGGTGATCCAAGAAACCCTAAGAACAGCAAGTGTGCTGTCATTTACATTCAGAGAAGCAGTGGAAGAGGTTGAGTTTGAAGGATATTTAATCCCAAGAGGATGGAAAGTTCTTCCACTTTTCAGAACCATTCATCACTCTCCAGATTTCTTCCCACACCCTGAGAAGTTCGATCCTTCAAGATTCGAGGTGACCCCACTAAATTCACTTTCAAATCCTTTACTTCTTTTTATTTTTCTCGATTCAAATGTTTAGAGTCAGATGGTATGTTACATGAAATTACAAAACCTTGTATCTAAATGCATCCCTAATTAATTAAATAATGAAGTAGTAGTTTTTTTTATGGAGTGGATCATATATCCAAAGTATAAGGTCATCCATGGCTCCTTTATCTAAACACACCCCCATGTCGCTTTCGATGTGTGTAAGGAAATATGTTTTTCATGTCTCACAAACTTCGTATCTTATTTCTTATGTATGTGTCAGATCACGTGACCTACCTGCCTTTGTAGGGTATGTCACAAATAACAATTTTTAAGGGACACGCTAATTTATCTATTTTATTACAAAATGAGGTTTATATATATAGTTCTTCAACCGACTTCTTAAATTCATATGAATTTTGTCTCTTTTAAGTTTAATATTCTTAAACCATAAATTTTTAAAATCAAATACTTATTGAGATTTTAAAGGTTTCTCATAGAATCATGCGTGTATGATATTAAAAAAACATCTGTTTTATATTTTCATATGAGGGTATAAGCTAATTCATGTTCATATCTGAACTAGTGGTTAAAGAGGATTTTAAAAATCGAGAAGGTTTGAAAACCGTAACCCTATAATATAGAATGTGAAGTTTCCAATCTTTGCTATGTAAAATATTATAGAAGCCTAGTAAGTTATTATTGTGAAAAATACAATTCTCTCTGGTAAATCAAACTCATTATAAACTTGCACCCCAAATATATGTGTGTTTGGTTTTTGGTTTTTTTAAACAATGATGTTAAATATTGTTGGGTGTTTTTGTGTGATGGTGAAGGTGCCACCTAGACCAAACACGTACATGCCATTTGGCAACGGAGTGCATTCGTGTCCAGGCAGCGAGATGGCTAAGCTTGAAATGCTGGTTCTCCTCCACCACCTCACCACCACTTACAGGTCCCTCTCTCCTCTCTCTTTTTCACAAACTCTTACATTTTTTTTCTTTTCTTTTTAACTTTGAGATCTCATTTGATAATCTTTCTTAGTTGTTTTCAATTTTCTATTATAATTATCCTCAATTTTAAGGAAGAATGGGAATTTAAAACACTATTACAAAATTTGATAATTACTTTTTTTTTTAAGTATAAAGTAGGGGAAAAGAAACTATAAATCTTACATATAAATGAGAGTTAAATATCATATTGAACCCGTGGATGGATTGAATTATTACCAAAACAAAGAAATATATATATATATATTAAGTTAATAGCAAAAATAAGAAAATGCATATTTAAATCTTATCCAAGTTTATTTTCAAAAACAAAAATTTAAATGATAATTTTAAATGGTCCTCAAGTAATAATTGAAGACTTGAGCTTTAAAGATATGCTCTTCCTTAAGGGTCTTAGTTTCGACACTCATTTTTGACATTATTCTTTCGATGTTTCTAGTATCTGACTTAGAGATAAGCGTGATTATCCTTTTCTTTAAAAAAATGATAATTTTAAATGGAGTCGAAGATAAATTATATTATAGAAACGTTTGAATTATAATGGATGTTTTAGGTTGACTTAAGGGTGAGAAAAGAACTCTTCAATATTTCCATTGGCTGTGGTCCTCTCCCTTAATGTTCCTTAAGCTGTGGAACTGTGTGTGGTCCTTCCTTTCTCTCTGGGCTAAGGCCACCTTACCCTTAAAATATAAGGCTCCCCTCTCTCTCAAATCTTATCTGAGTCGGCATAAAGGGCACCCTGCCCTTCAAATCAAAGGCTGTTCACCACAAATTATTCAAATAATACTGCTACAATAGTTGGATTTATATTTTAATTTTTCTTTTATGAGTTAGAGGTTCATTCTCCTATATTTAAAGGACTACTAATTCATTCCTTTTTTTCTTTTTTTTTAGTATAGGGGGACCCTTATCCTATGAGATTTAGTTAATTTTATCATAAGTAAATAAAAATGATTTTCTTTTTCTAGGTTTATTATGATATTTTAAAATTTCGTTTGTTTTTTGTTGCATGCATTAATACACGTGGCATGCATGCATTATAAAATACTTTTTCATACTACACTCCCAATATCGATCCTCTTCTTTCTTGTCACCTCCTACTCTCATTGGCTTTGATGCGGTAGAATGAATAGTGTTTGAACTTTTTTTATTAAACATAATTTAGAGTTTAAATCCTTTAAAACAAATTAACATTTAAATACATTTATATATTAAATATGTTTAAGGTATTCCTTTTTTTTCTTTCTAAACACTTGTTTTAAAGTATTCTTTTTTGAAGGTTTATTATGTTGGCCATAGTTTTTTTTTAGTTGATATAGTTGAAGTCTATCTATAAATAATTTGTCAATGATGTGACATCACTCATAAGTTACCTGACTAATTACGACAGTTTATTAGCTCTTTTGTCTAGTTATTTGTATTTTTTAGAAGTTGATCATTTAAGAAATATCTCTGTCCCTTTTGAGACTATAAACATTTCATATACCAATTCTCACATCACTTCTTTAACTTATTAGGTCACATTTTCATTTAAACTATTTAGATACTTTTTAGTTTTTAGATGTAGTTTTTTATTTAAAAGACAATTGCACTAAAAAAATAATTAATTTGAATGGTAACACAAAAATAACCATACATATAATATATAAGCAATTTTTTTTTTCTTTTTCTTTTTGAAGCCAAACATAATACATTAAACATCAAAAATAAGATTTAAGCCTGCTAACGACAACAGTAGCTCAACGGCATCAATCTAAACCAATTTAAAACTATATTTTGTTTGTATTCCTAACTATCCCAACATTTCAAAAGGAATTCTTAATGGAGCACTTATTTCATATGCACTCCACACTAGAACACACATATGCTCAATCATGAGCATATTTCAGACGTACTTCTCATCAAAGCATTTATATGCTAAATCACAATCTGGACCAGCTTACACGCATCTCGACCAATGTCATAGGACATACTGTATGTACCTACAACATTTTGATGTCAAAAAATTTGTAAGAAATTAATTTCTAAGTAGGTGACCACCATATATTAAACTCATCACTTTAAGCATGTCAAGCCCTCTTTGACCAATTGAACTACTCCATGATGATTATTGAGTATTTGAACTACATACTATATGGTTCTCACTTTGACATGGACTAATGTGTTAAAATTTTGACAAGTTCATAATGTGTTAGTAAATGAATTTATAGAGTAAGGTGTAGATTCACACACGTGGAGTTCTAGGTGAGCTATTATTTTAGTTGGCTATCTCACATCGTTAAATCTTGTGAATAAGAAAAACTTAACAATAATATGAGTGACTCATTCACCTCAAGATTTCAAGTCCAAAACTTATTTGTGACTTTGATTTATAGTCACCTTTTGTGTCTTCATTCTTTCGTTGTCTCTTAGTGCCTCGTCTAAGGATGTGTGTGGTTGCTTTGAATATAATGGAGCAAAACTCCAATTTCCAAAAGAGGAAAAAAAAATATCAGTTGACTTATTATTCTTGTTAACTACTCGATATAAATGTTGCGAAGGTAAAAAAAAAAACCATAATCGTTTTTTGAGGAAAATTTCAAAAGAATCGCCGATAATATAATTAGTCATCGACGATCCTAGTGGAATTGCCGACAGCATCTTATCGCCATCGGCGATAGTGGCCGTCGGCCATTCCCTTTCAGTTGTCGACGACAGTCGGCAATTCCTTTTGTCGGGTAGTGGGCGTTCCCTTCCAAGGTGTTAGATGGTCCGCGTGTAAGCTGACTCAGATATTAGAATATAAGACATGAGTTACATCCCAAGATTCCATTTGCCCAAAACCTCAATCATTTGGTCTCAAAATATCCTAAAATCCCTTTCTCTTTTACAAATGGCGGAGAATTGGCCTGTGATCAAAGCCTTCGGTCGCTGTCGACAAAACAGGTCGATGTTATAGCCAGCTGTAAGAACAAAACAATCATAATTTTCTCTCTATAATATCACCATTATTCACCAACGCCCATTTCTTCCTTCTCCACGTCTCACTGTTCTGCACCTCATGATTTTCTTTTGCTGATCTACCCGGCATGAGTGGTAGGAATCTCCATTCTTTCTTCTGGGGTTTATGTTAATTGATGAATACGATGTTTCCTTTGCACAGCAATTGAATTAGGATGGGTCACGCCTGCAAAATGTTTGTGAAAATGTCACTGTTCTGTTCAATTATAATGTTTATCCGTGACGCCTGCGAACTGTTTTGTGGAAATGTCACTGTTGAATTTATGGTGTGTTTGCGAATGTGTCGAATTGTGATGGTGGGCTAATTAGTTGTTTGCCTAATCTGCCGACGGGAGTTGATTTGTAATGATGCCTGTATGGTGTTTGTGAAAATGCCTGTGTGAGGTAAAATTAAAATTAGCTATTTGGCTAATCTTGGCTTTGTTTTCTGTTTGGGGAATCAGATGGAAAGTGGTGGGAAATGAATCCGGGATACAATACGGTCCATTTCCTGTGCCAAAAGGTGGTTTACCCATAAAAGTATTTTCAAGGAACAAGAAGAAGAAGAAGATTACTTCCTAGAATTGATGGGAGAAATGTTCAGAGTTCTCAACGGCAAATTGGAGCTGTAAGCTGAAAAGCAACTGCCCTCCAAGTCCTTTTACATCTTTAACGCCATTTCCCAATTGTTATCAATGGGGGTGTCCATTTGTATTACTTGTTGTACTGGCTTTTTTGTCTGGTTTGCCATAATTGCCAAAGCAGAGTTGTGTTCATTGAGCCTCACAAACTTCAATTTGTTTATATGGAAAAAAGAAGAGTTGTTCTAATCTGTGAATGTTAGAGGATGAAATGTGAGTGGTCATCAGCAGAATCATATATGGATAAGGTTGCTTTCATTTTGGTTGATGGTTGATGGAAGGGTGGGGGGGGGGGGGGGCCCTAACAGGAGTAAGGACAAGCTTGGCCTGGCTGGAATGAGACCCACGAGGTAATAATAATACCCAAATGGCGTGTGTGTGTGTTTGAGACATATAACATCAGTACGGTGTGCTCCCTAGAATTCCACGTTGAGCTGTGTCAGGACACCAAAAATGCAGCCCTGACTCAGCTCAACACTGCCCCAGGGATTTTACAACTAAGTCATTATGTTAATTTTTACTCCAATGTGTTTTCTAGTGATACAACATTTCTCCAAAAATTTGTTTCAGCATAGTGTTTTGTTTTGGTACTTCCAAGTTTCTTTTATTTTCTTTCTTCCACACTGCCCTATAAACCCAGTTTCAATTCGTTTAGTTTCATTCATTGGTACCATTTATCTGATATCTCAGTGACTCTAGCACAAGTGTTTCCAGGTTTTGAAATGTCTGTTATAGTTTATGCTTCGCTTCAATACTTGACTTTGATCTCTACAGTTGGGTGTTTTTAAGAAAATTTGTTGCACAAGTAAATTATTAATACTGCTTTATAATGGAGTTTCTTATATTTGCGGGTGTCAAGATCAAATTACATCATCTTGACTATTCTGACGACACAATTGTCTATTTTTATAATGTTTAGTTGTTAAGGAAATTTATAAGAAGTTAATTCTTAGTTAGGTGATCATCATGAATTAAACGCATAATCTCTTAATTTTTCAATGCTCTTTTAATCACTAGATCAATCTATGATAGTTAATTCTTGGTCAATTTTGTTCTTTTAAGAGAGCCATGAAGTCGTAACAATTGTCTCAAACACATGGAAACTCATGTAACAGATACCAAATGATATCAAAAACCAAATGGTAAGCTAAACATTTGTAACCATGTAAAATATAAACAAAAATTATGTGATATAAAAATCTGACATAAAAGGTTAAGTTCAAGAAAAGATAATTTATACTAGGCTTAGATAATTTGGAAGGAATTGTTTTTTTTTTCTTAGATAATTTGAATGGAATTTTTTTGTTTTTTTTTTCTTAAGATAATTTGGAAGGAACTACATGTCAAATGATTGATCAGTTATTAAATAGATCAACGAACGTATAAAAAACCTATGATGGTCAAAGGCATAACATCGATTAGCTTGAACAAAAATTGACATGTATTATCGATCAAAAGAGCGAAATTCAAATCGGACTAAAAAAACTATTAGCTTCAAGAATTTGAAAGGTATTATGTTGTCAATTGGAACACCAAATTAGAGGATTGATCTTTGTCGAGTAGATTACAGAACATACAAAAAGACTATGTAGTTGAAAGACAAATAACACGAGTTTAAATCATATGAAAGGTAATTAGGCTGTTGGTTCAAGCTCCTAATTGGTTTATTGATCTTTGTCGATCATATTACAGATAGTACAATTTGCTGATATTTTAGACAACAGTACAATAATTTAATGTAGGGGTCAATAAATGAAGGCAGTGTTACAATGGCCCCTCCAAAGAAATTATAACTCTGATGGAAAATTTGAAAATTCCATGTGACTTTTGCATCTTTCATTCATTGAAAAGCTAGCAGTGGCAACAAATTTTTGGATTTACCATAGCCACAGTCAGCCATCCTGAAATGATTGAACATCTGATCCTTGACAATAGTCAATCTAGCAGCACACAATCTTGCAGAACTTGAATTTCAATTGTACAAAAGATATGGCAATGCCAATTGAAATGAACAGAGACGCTTTTAACCGTTTATGCCGAAGAAGATTCGAAATCACTGCAACATATCATTTCAATTTCCAAAAGATAGAAACCCCAAATTGACTCTGCTTTGGAAGGCATCTAGAGACCTTTGTTTGGTCATAATTTTCCCAAATGACAAGCATGGGAAGCACACAAACAAAATCTTTGATTTGATTTAATGCTAGAAACAAACAGCAGAGAATAGGAGGCAGATAATGAAAGATATCACCTAGCAATGAACAATAGCCAGAAAAAGTATAACCAATCAGCAATGTCTATAAGCTATGAATTCGACCAAGGATTGAAATGACAATCGATGGTGATTTTGCTCGGTTGCAGTTTGAACACGAGTCTCGAATAGTAAGAAGTGCACAGTGACTTGCACATTGCAAATGTGTGGAGCAAATCAAAGATAAAGTGATATTTTTCATTACTTCCAAAAGGATTGGCCTTCAAAAGCAAGATGAGGCGGCTAAAAGTCAGTAGATCCAACAGCATTATTGTGTTGGGGCCTTCTGCACCAGAGTACACAACTTACAAATCACTCGTGCTTAAACAAAGCAAAGGTCATTAGGTCTTTTTGAAGTGATCCCACTAAGCTTTAGCGGTGATACATTTCAAAGCATGGCTAAAATGGAAGTATTTGTCTTATGGGAAAAAATAGAAGCTTATTCATGGATAAATGAACCTACTCAGAGCATTAAATCACAAACAATGTTTTCTGTTTGTCATGGGGGTTATTTTCAAGCATTCTCCACTGATATTTGCCAACAAAATAGCTAGAGCTCAGGATTGAACTTAGCAGCAAAATAGAATTGAATTAGACTCGTTCAAGGATCCCAAGGCCAATTGATCGAACAACAGGCCAAAGAATTGCCAATCGTTGAGACTAGATTGGAAGTACAAAACTAGTTAGCTCTTTCCATTTTCCTAGTAAGATACGAATGACAAAATCACAGAATAAAGAACAAGTTTTCCATAACCAGGAGAAAAATAGTAAAGATGTATTTGGGATTGATAATGTCACATAAGCACTTTAATAAATAGTATTTGATAACAAAACATTTTGATGTTTGGTTCTACCCAATTAAAAATGTATTCAAGTATTTTTTGGACAAGTATTTGGGCCAAAAGTACTGGTGTAGACGTGCTTTTTTTTCTCAAAATCATAATAAAGTTACTCCCAAAGACAATTCGTTTGAGTGGGAACTGGGAAGTGGTTTTAGCTTTGCCAAAAGCACTCCTAAATATAACCTTGAGAGTGAATCCTTGAAAAAGTAAAGGCTGATAAATTTCTTTACGCTGATAAATTTCTATCCTTTTGCCAACGTATCAGACACCAATTTATGAAAACAGCAGTTCCTAAAGAAACAATGTTGCAGAAGCTTTTAAGTTCAAACATGCACGATGTCTGAACATGCAATCATAAATTTAAAAAAATAAAAATGTACACAGAATATATACAAGATTCTACAGCAGAGCCAACACAAACAAAGTCAATAGGAGTAATGATTTTTCCCATATCATGAAAAAGTCTATAATAAGATGAGAGTTAAGAGTTGAAGAAGCATATTAGGTAGAATAATAAGTTGGAAAGAGGCAGATGAGAGGTGATAGTTGAGAGTTCCCTACCTATAGAACTGATAGCTTGTTTTTTTTAAACAAGAAACAAAATATTTTCATTAAGAGAAGGAAAAGAAGCAAAAGCTATAGAACTGATAGCTTGTTTGATCTATAAGATGCTGCATACTATCATTTTGAAAGGATGCCAATTTACACCAAGAAAAAGCCACAAACAGAACCAGCTTAAAATATTACACAGAAAAAAGACATTGAGGAACTTTTTGTCAAATGTCACCTCTGGACATCATATAACCAATAGAAATTTTCAAGGGAAGAGAGTAGAGTAGCTTTTATTCTTTTTGGGAGAGGTCTAGATTTTTTCTTCCAGCTGGTGTGCTTATCTCTAGTGGCTTTTGTAACTAGTCATTCGCTCAAATTATTCCAACTGGGAAGCTTTTTTTGTAATTCCCTTAGCTTGATGTTTGTATATTCCCTCTTTTTTTGTAACTAAAGTTGCCGCATAGTCTTAATCTTGTGCTGTTGATAGAATTCCTTGAGAAGCCGTCAATGGTGTTGCAATAGAAGTCACAGGGAGCCAAGTAAGGTGTCGCATGGACAAAATTTCTCCTAACAGAGCTCAATTCTTTATTTTGGTTGTTTGAGGCATGGCTCGTAAGAAAAATACATATAACTAGTTGTTGAAAGAGGTTAAACCACCAATCAATCCAAAAGTCTAAGCTGATGGATTGGGGTAAATTTAATTATATTAACCAGCACCCCTCCTCACTTGTGGACTGCCCTACAAGTGGAATTTAATTTTAATTGGAAAGGAAACGACTTGGCAGGGATTCAAATTCATGACCTCCTGCTCTGATTCCATGTTGAAAGATGTTAAACCACCAATCAATTCAAAAGCCTAAACTGATGGATTAGGGTAAATTTAATTATATTAACCAACACCAACATTAGTCTAATTATGGGTATCAATCTGATAGGCGTCCACTCAAGAGATGTTAAGGGGTGAGGCAGTAATGCTGGGATTGAGTAGTTTTTATAGGATGACTATTTTGGGTGTGTGCATGTATATGAATGTTGGAAAGCCGAAAGAGAAGGGTATGATTTCAGTCATGTTTTGTTAGAGATTAGGGAGCTCTCAAATTCTCCCTTGCTTATTTGCAATTCCTCTTAGAATATGAAAAATGAAATCAGTTCGATCAGAATATAGAGAGATTCAAACTTATACTATTTTAGGCAGTAAGATGGTGAGTTTGAACTTCTTTTATACGTATGATGGTGTGAGCGTCTGGGGTCAACTTACGCACACTTCAACTATTTTCACTAGATAACCATCTGAGCCTACTACATTTAGTTGTAAAGGTAACTCGTGAGAAATTGATTCCTGAGTAGGTGACCATGATGAATTGAACTCATTCCTCTAGGCACTTTATATTCTCAAAACCCTTCTTGATGACTAGGTTTGGTGAGTTGAGCTTCGGAGATCATCATTTGAAATGGATGCACATTTTAGAGTTTGAAAGCTTCTACCATGTGAGTAAGTGAACACAACAAATGTCTGCTTCAGGGGTGATGTAAGGTCATGGTTAAAACGGGGAGTTAAAAGAGAGTATTAATACGAAGTGGCAAAAAGGTTGGCTTAGGAAAAGAGAGTATTAATACGAAGTGGCAAAAAGGTTGGCTTAGGAAAAGAGAGTATTAATACGAAGTGGCAAAAAGGTTGGCTTAGGAGGCATTAAGAGGAATCATATATAAATAAAGTCCATAACGAAGTAGATGATAAACTTCATGAATCCTAATGCTTGAAATAAAGAGCGTGTCAATGAAGCATCTACATTTTCTTCATTTTAATTCTTGGCTATAAGCCTTCAACCATGGGCAAAAATTAATTGCCACATGAGATTTTTACTCGGATTTAAGAATTACACGATGAATAATATAAATTGTTGGTTGATATAATTAAATTTACCCCAATCTATCAGTTTAGGCTTTTGGATTGATGGGTGGTTTAACACAATTCAACATGTATCAGAGCCCTGCCAAGTCGTTTCCTCTCCAATTAAAATCCACTTGTAGGCATTTCTCAAATATCAAAGCCCACAAGTGAGGGGGAGTGTTGGTTGATATAATTAAATTTACCCCAATCCATCAGCTTAGGCTTTGGATTTGATTGGTGGTTTAACATAATTCAACTTGTAGGGCATTTCTCAAATTTCAAAGCCCACAAGTAAGGGGGAGTGTTGGTTGATATAATTAAATTTATCTCAATCCATCAACTTAGGCTTTTGGATTGATTGGTGGTTTAACATAATTCAACCTAAATCATTGAACTTCTTTATGCTAAAAGGAAAAGAAAAGCATATGAATGCAGCAATAATGGAGTGCTATAGCAATCCTCGAAGAATATGGAATAAAAGCTCTCAACTCTGGGGCCTAAACAACTGGGTGCTTCCTTCAGGATAAGTTGTTATCCCAAAAGGACATGCTACTCAGGTAATACGAAGCCGAAGTAAGTTAAACTTGCAAGTCACAAAATTCAAATTTGAATAGCAACTGTTTTATTACTGAGGTAACGAAGATGTGAACCTGCAAAGGGACAGTTCATTAAACTAGATGTTGCAACATCAGTTTGAAAAAAGAATTATTGGAGATATCCTATAAGGAAAGATATTGTTTCTGATAACTTCGTCAAGTAGAATCTAGTGGGCCAATAGCAGTCAGTTAAAGTCATGAAAAAGCTTCTCCATTATGCTTCTAGCAAACCACAGAATAGGAGTGAGATCGGTAATATCAGTCACTTAAAGTCATGGAAAAACTTCTCCAGTATGCTTTCTATGTGGCCACAGAATAGGAGTGAATTTGAAGATGGACTAGTGGTCCAATGGTTCCACTGTTTTTGGTTACTTAAATTTTTATATTGCTTATTTTAAGGCTTTGGTTTATTTACGTATTAAGGAATGTAACTTTATGAATAAAAATTCTAGTTCTTGCTCTTCATTATGTTTTCTCTTTATTATTTTCTTTTCACCAATCTATGTTTTCTCAGTTTATTTGCGAACAATACATTGTTCTAGTAACTTCAACTGTGATGAATATGATGATAAGACCCCTTTAGGAGTAGGATAAGAATATTAGATTATAAATAAGAGATGGAAGGGAGATAAGGATAAATTGAGAAGTATTGAGATAGTGATTGTCTAGGGTTTGAGAGTGATCTCAAGATAGGAAGGAGGATTATCTTGTATTTTTATTATCTTTCTATTAATTAGGTTCTTATCAATTTGGTATCAGAGCATTCGACCCATGGATATTGTCATATTGATGGGGGCATCAATAAGATGCATGAGTGTGTTTTTAAAGCTATAGCAAGAAAAGTGGCAGATGACATAGTGAAATTAATGAATTCTTATTCCAAGCTTGCCAAGATAAAATGAGAGTGGAATGGGAAGAGTACTTGGCTGAAAAAAAAGACAAGAAGCAATAAAAAAAGTGGAGAAAAAACCAAGCCAAGAAATCACCTTCTGAAAAGAAAGATCAAGAAAGTTAGCAATAAGAAGAAGAAAACAAAAAGTTGGAAGAATCCTTGATTGAGGCTGAATTTGAGAGAGATGAAGAGGGAAAAGATCCAAGGCAAGAAATCATCACGTTGGAAAATCAAGGAATTAGGGCAAAGTTCGAGAGAAAATGGGGTGAGAAAATCAAGCAAAGAAATCATGTTGGAAAAGTAAGATCAAGAAGGGAAAAAACTCATATTCGAACATTGTATTGCAAGGGGAAATACTCAATCTTTAAAGAAGAAAAGGACGAACAAGCTTTAAAGAAAAATATTCAAAGGGAAACAAGCCATTAAGAGAATTCCGAAACATACACAGAGAGTTAAGTCCGTGATAGAAGTAAATGAGCATCGGAAGAAACAAATTGAGAAATTCGAAGAAAAAAAAAATTTAAGAAAGAAAATGAGATTTGGTTCAAGTTTGTACCTTTGTTCATCAACTTCGACATCTAATTACAAATCAGGTTATAGAATAGGTGTGAATAAAAAATCGGAACCAAGATTCTACATAATACGACCACGGAAGTCTCACCGGTGGATTGTAATCGATAACAAAATTCAAAGACAAGGAAATTTTCACAAAACACTGAAACATCGAAAGGGCCGAATCAATCACGCTGAAATCATAAGGGAAGAAGATGGAAATGGGAAAAATAGTACCTCCAATCTTCCGAACCGCTGCCCTCCGGTTGCTGACACCTCCAATCACCCGACATATTTATTGTTTCTTTTTGTTTTTGTTATTTTTTGTAATAAACACCTTGAGAACATGGTGTATTTAGGAGGTCGGGTAAATGATAAGATTCCTTTAGGAATAGAATAAAGAGCACTCATCCTATTGGGAGAAGGATACGGAATGGCAATCCTATTACGAGCGGGATAAGGAATGACCAATCCTATTAAGAGTAAGATAAGAATATTTGACTAAGAGATGGGAGAGAGGTAAGGATACATTGAGAAGTATTGGGATAGTGAATATCTAGGGCTTGAGAGTAATCTCAAGATAGGAAGGGTCCAAGTACTTCGAACACTTGGGTTATCTTGTATCTTTACTTTATCATCTTTCTATTATAATATATATTAGGTTCTTATCAGATGATTAGGAGACTACCAAGGTACATATATAGATTTTTTAATCATTATTTGGCCAAGTGGTCAAATAAGGGTCTTGAGAATCATCAGTGCTTAGAAAAAATGAGTTATGTCACCTACCTAGAAAATATTTGTATGTTGACAACCAAATGTAGTCGAGTATGTATATATAATATTTCTACATGCATGAATACAAATACGGAGATAAATAGTATGCTAATTCAGAGAGCCACAACAGGTAACAAGAAATTCTTACAAATAGGTCAACTTGCAAGCTTCTTCACCATCATTTCTATGCCACCTAAAACTTAACGAATTGAACTCTTCGCAATCAATTTCAAGCAAATATGAAAATATAACTCGCCAAACTTTAATTCAAATGCAGAACTAGTTTTATACCAAATGATACTAAATATCAATGATATTAGGAGAAACTAATAAACAAAAGGAAATATGAAAAACTTGTACGTACCTAATTTTGTAGCAAACTTCATTCATACATTACTCGCCAAACTTCATTCATACATTCTTTCACTTTTCAAAACTAAAATCAAGCTCGGGTCTAAACTTTGAATTCAATCATAAATACTTATGAGCCATGATGGCGAGATTCAACTAATAAACAAACGGAATAAACTTGTACCTAATTTTGTCTGCATATTCTACATACCCCTCTCCAAAAGTCTCAACCATCAAGGCTTCCTCAGCTTTTGCTTTCTGATCATAATATAGAGAACAAACTGCCACTATAAAAAGCATGCTCATAGGCGCACGAAGGGCAGCACAGTAAGTGGCAAAAAGGAGCATTGTGGATGCATATATCGGATGCCGAACCCACCGATAGGGTCCAAACTGCACGACAGCGGTAGGCACCACAACCTTTTCAGAGTATTTAGCAAGATACAATGATGAATTGTAGTGTGTTAGAAGAGTTAACAGTATCAAAATCCAAATGCCCACATTACTCCACCCGCCTGAAACTTGATGAAGTTCTGGCCCTTCAAATGCAGCAAGCCAATGTCCAGCCATGACACCCACAGAGAACAGAAGGCGATGCAAGTTAGGCATGTTCACATCCCACTTGGGGTCGTGGGGACGAGGAAAGTAATCCCCATATAACCGTTTTCGAATGCTAACATTGAAGAAAAAAAAGTAATGATAAACAAAGAAGAACACAAAAGGCCATCCTTCAAGGAATCCATTGAAATGGGCAGGCGGGACAAGGGTGAGCCAAGTGAATACGGAAGTAACAACAGCCATTTGCTCGAATACGTTAGCTTCGCCAAGTAAATGTTTCCTCAAGCAATAGAACCCATAAACGGCCATCGCAACAGCCACAGCCCAGGGCCAGAACAGCCAAGTCCAGCTGAAATACATCCAGAAAAAGGGGTTGAAAAACACATTCAAAGCCCATTTTGCGGCAGCAATTGAAATCGACAGAACCCCAGACCACTTGACAACGTCAAAAGGGGTTATTCGAGAAAGGGTAGCTTTCACTGAATCAAACGAGACATTTTCAAAGGGTTTAAGAAATGGGTGCTGGGAATCAGAGCTGACCGCATCAGAAGATGAGCACTTGGGCAGTTTGGATAGAAGGGTTGTCGTCGTTTTGGGGAACAATGATGTTGGGGACGAATTAACAGAACCAGTCGGAGAAGCAATAAAGGGCTTGAGCCTTAGATGAAGGGGAGAATTGAAGTACATGAAACGGGACATAACCTGTTTGTCGAAATGCTTCAACGAAAGATTGTGCCTGTCGAGGAGAGATAGAGCGCGAACATTGGTTGAGGGGGGAAACAACAGTGAAGAGGCAGCGGCCATTGTTGAAGAGGAAAGAAGGAAAGAGAATTGGGTCATGGAAAATTAGGCAACATCGTCACTGGTGATGGCGAAGAAGAGAACGGCGGCAAGGAGAATTGAAGCCAAGGCCAATTGTTCTCCCACCCACTGAGCTGCGTGCCTGGTTGCTTCTTTTTTTCCTTTTATCTTTTCATTTTTCAATTTTTCATTTAATTATTCCTAAATTATTGTTTTTTAAATCTATCGAAATAAACTTTGAAAAGTGTTCAAAAATAGCTATGAATTTAAAAAATACAGACTGTTGAAATAAATGAAACTTAAATACATACTTTTTTTAAATGAAACCAAGTCTCAAAAAAAAAAAACACCAAAATCAGTTCGACACCAGCGTCACATGTTCGAACTCAAAAATCGATATTTATCCTCATCTTTTAATGTGTACTAAAAAAAAAACCAAGTCACCGTAGTATTGAACTACATTATCACTAAATAAGTAAACCATGAAGTTACCGAAAAATCATTTCATTAAACCTAAATGAAAATCGTTATTTATTTTTATATAGTTTCTAATAATCAATATAATATTATTCAAATAGATTCTTAACATTTTTCATCCATAAATTGATGATGAGTGTTCAATTAAGTCAAATGTTGAACCATTGAGGGTCAATGCTCCAGTTGGTTGTCTTGTTTAGTGTTAATCCATTTTAACTCCACATCCACAAATTTGAGCCCAAAAATCGGTATTAAACACAGTTAAAACAAAGATCGAGCCTAACATCTAAGGAACGAGCCCACAAAGCCTCATAGATTTCTCAAGGGATCAACACCTAACCTACCAAAAGGTTGGATGGTGTCATCAATCATTTTGAAATATCAACCCTAAAAAAATCTCCCGACACAGAAGAAGGTTTCCTCTAGCCCCATATTAGGTCCCGACCTATATCCAGATTCGAGCACAACACACTAAACGATAAACACGTTTGTTACGCCCAGATGTAACATGTATCGTTTAATTCGTAATTTAAACATCATACATTTAAATATATACATTAATATGACGCCAGTGATTATGTTATAAGAATGCTATTTATACTCCGACCAACCGTAGAATCCACATTTAAAAGCATAGACTTGTTTTACTCCTCTTCGAGAACACACTTGCACGTCAAAAGTGTCAGTGTTCTAACGCTATTCTCCTCCCTTGTTCTCTATTTTGAATGTCTTATTCATTTATAATAAATACAAATTAAACATTATCGACCGTTAAATTCTATTTTAAAAAAAACAAAACTTTCTCCATTTCTATCCAAACTTAATAAGGATGAGCTTGACAATTTCTAATATTCAAAGATATTTTTGACCTAGTTAAGTATTTTTAATAATTTAGTATAAGTATAATACATAAATAATATAGTATAATGGTAGTTTAAAATTGTAAAACATAGACATTGTTCTAATCCTTCCATTGTTGGATTAAAAAAAATCTCATCATTCTATATTTTAAACTTTATTTGATATATTTATTTTGAATTAAAATATTCTTCCGCTTTTATCACATACGTTCTTTAATTCATTTTAAACTCAAACAATAATTGCTATTAAAAAAAAACTCAACCAATCACTCACCAGAGAAAAAAAAAATTATATTACAAACATTCAAAAGGTCGTCAAAGAGCCATAACTTAGTTTAATTAATGTGTACCCATAATTTAAAAGTGACAAATTTGAATATTTTATATCAATCATTAATCATTAATGAACTAAATAAAATAAATGCTCATGAAATTAGAAGAAAAATTATATTGGATGAACTTTTAAATTCAAATAAATTTTAAAGTATTTGCATCTAAAATTTTTAATATTGTATTATAAATACTAATTAATGTTAATATTATAAGAAAAAAATTTCCGAATTAGAAAGGTTATAAATTGAGCTCATCATTTTAACTCCATAAAAACTGTCTTAAAATTTAAAACTTACGATCTTATATCATTTTTTTAGTACGGGCAGGAGAACAAATACCGATTCAACTTGTTTACAATCAAATAATGAAATCATTGCGCCACTTACCTATTTGATAAATCTTATATAATTTCACCATTAAGATATTAGCATTCGGATGTTATAAGAGTATTAGTTATTTAGGTCATTGGGCATATATTATGTTGTTGAGCAACTGCTTATGTTGGTATAACGCTCCAATTTAGGAGAGGTACATACATAAACAAAATCATATCTAAATGAGAGAAAGTAGCCAATAATGACTAAAATTTTAAGTTTATTATGAATTCAGTTGATATAAAATGCATTTATAATAATAATCTTGAGTTTAAATTTATTTTCAGAATTATTAGCTAAGTAAAAGATTCCATCAATATCAATTTAGATGAGTTTAACGTGTTAACTTATTTATTATTATTATTATTATTGAGGAAAAGTTAACTAAAATTTAATAGACTGTTTTTTTTAATAAAAAGTTTAATAGGCTTAAGACCTATACTGCATAAAAATTTTAAATTGACACAAAATTTGAGTTCAACTAATACATAAGGTTCATTGTCATTGTAGTGAGTTGGGTTGGTTGATTTATAAGATTAAAAAAGAAAATAAAATAAAAATTAATATATTTTAAGGAAAATTGTGTTCGATAATCGAATTTCAAAAATTAATTATAGTCCTAAATAAATTTAAAAATATTTGCATTGTAGTAAAAAAAAAAGTATTATCAATACTCAGTATTTTATATTATTAATACATTATTATATATTACAATATCGTGTGTTATTAGTATTTTCTCCAAAAAAAAATTGTTATTAATATAGTACCATATATATTAATATAGTATTATTATCAATAATACTAATATTGTTATTAGTTGATGAGTATTAATTCATTTTAATTTTATGGTCATAAATTTGAGCCTAAAAATTGATATTTGACTATCGTATTATTTGAGAGCAGTTGTGTAGAGTTTGTTCGCCTCCCTTTCTCCAATTTATACTAAAAAAACCTACATTTAATTAGTGCCGGGTATAAATAAGATTTATTTGAAAAAACTTAAGTAAAAAAATTACTTTTGCACTAAGTACATTATCTCAACTATTTAAAAAAAAAGCTTTAAAAAAAAAAACTTTTTCCAAAAAAAGAAAAAGTACATTATCTCAACTAGCCGTACTGTAAGACCAGACTCGTGAACGCCGTTTATTTGGCCGTCATCAATATTCCGTCAAATTTAACAGCTGTCTCCCAATTTACTCTCTTCCTATTGGTCAACCACTAATTCCCATTAAAAAACTTAAACTCATTTTTTTAAAAAAAACCCACAGGTAAAATTTGAAAGTCGGTGTAAAACAATATAAATCCCGTAATGACATAACTACCCCTAAAAATCACACCCTCTTTGCTTACGTGTAACCGCCCAGCGAATCACACTCCGTTTAAGGATTTTAAACGGAAGCCCAATTCCGTAATTCCATAATCAAATGGAAGTCGAATTCTAATAATGAGGGACACGTGGAGAAAATCTATTGCGAGTACAGAGAAAATTGCAAGTGGGAGCGCGTGATAATTGGAGGAGAGATATTTGGCGGATCAAAAATATCAGGGTGAGTCGTCCACGTTGGCAAAGGGAATAAGCCGATCTGGAAACGGAAATTGCACTTTTTATGGCCTTTCCCACTTATTAAATAAAAAATAACATTTTTTAATTACTATTTTCTCTGTAATTTTCTCGGCATCCAAACACTACAGGTCCGAATCTCTCGAAATATCCGAACCAGTTCTCAATTACTTCCATTTCTTCATCGTTTTCGCCCCAATTTTATCGTCTGAGATCGTAACTGTCTTCAATTTGTAGCCCTAACCCTCGGATTTGTTGTTGATTTGGTCTTGATTTTGATTTTGAGTTGAACAGGGGAACGAGCCCTAGGTTTTGGAGTGGAGGATGGGGGAGGAGGTGAAGATGGGAGAATATGGGAGCGGCGGCGGCGGCGGTGAGAACGGAGCTCATGAGGAGCGGGTATTTGAATGGGAGGCAGGTTTGCCGGATGCCGACGATCTTACTCCTCTGTCTCAGACGTTGATTCCGCCGGAGCTTGCATCGGCATTCAGTATCTTGACGGGGCCGCGCCGGACGGTGATGGAAGTTAATCGGGCCTCGCAGAATACACTTTCGAATCTCCGTGGATTTCAATCGCAAGCGTTTTCGTCGAGTAATTTCAAGTCGTTTAACGATGATCCGACGGTGGTTGAAGAAGATGAGGCGACGGAGGGAGATGCAGGGTCGGATTCTAGGAAATTGACGAAGGTTGATTGTGCCGAAGAGGCCGATTCGGCTCTTCAAACTCATAATTCCATGGACGATCCGTCGGCTCGGAGTTTGAAGAGACCGAGGCTTGTTTGGACGCCGCAATTACATAAGCGGTTTGTGGATGTTGTTGCTCGTCTCGGGCTTAAGAACGCGGTTCCTAAAACTATTATGCAGTTGATGAATGTCGAGGGATTGACTCGGGAGAATGTTGCTAGTCATCTTCAAAAGTATAGGCTGTACTTGAAGAGGATGCGGGGATCTTCCAACGATGGCCCTTCGTCGCCCGATCGGCTTTTCGCATCCACACCTGTTCCTGAGTCTATGAACAGTGGGCGTGTGAATGGAAATGGGCATTCTCCGGTTCCTACTCAGATGCCGTATGGACCGCCGATTATGCCGATGCTTGGCATGGCAGTGCCTGGTCATGCTCACAGTTATATGGGAATGCCTGTCGCTCATCCGGGAAGCGCACAGGGATACCATGGCTTTGAAAGGCATCCTTACAATATGATGCATCAGAGAGATTGGTCGGGAAACAATTACGGCTCCATTGTGCCTTACTCTCAGCCTCATGTACCTCCTAGTACAAATGATAAGTGAATTCTGATAATTTTCAGGTTGGTTGCTTTGCTTGATGTTACTGAGTTCTTCGTATACCTTATTAATGATTGTTATATTTAGGTTTTGCTGGAGCGTTAGAACACAACTTTGGTATTTGGAAATTATGATATACTATAGATTCGATATGATTCATTGTACTTTTATTCCAGCCATGTCTTTGTACTTTTATTCCAACCATGTTTGTCATGAATTTTGTTTCTTCTATATATTTTAAACTTGGTGCTTGCATCTCTATTGAAGGGTCTGGATTTGGAGGGGTTTTTGTGTTAGGATTGGGGTACTTCTCGAACTTAGCAACAAATTCTGTATTAGACACGTGAAATGGTGAACCCCAGATAAAATTCAGCTTTGTGAAGCATTGTGATTGAGTTTTTTTTTTTTTTTTTTTGAGAAAAAAGCATTATGATTGAATTAGTGGAAACTTAAATGATTTCTTTTTGTTAAAGTAGTTACCGAGAATTTAAGGCATATTATTGGCTATAGGGGCTATTTTCAAACATGGGGTTCTAATTTAGTTTTTCGATAGCTGTGTCAGATGACTTGTAAGAACAATTTTGTTGTGTATTTATGATTTTGTAGGGAAGAACAACATTACTTGTAAGAATTGAATCTGTTACTGTGAAACCAAAACTAAAAGAAAAAAGACAAACAACATTTAAAAATAGTTCCCCATATATTTGTAATTTTCTGTTCTAATAAAGCAAAAAGTGTTTTTTTTTTCTTGATTAGCTTCCTACGATCCCTCGTTACTTTTTCTACTTCTACGACAGAGTAATAATCGTTACCTTTCAGCTTCTAGTTCTTTCTTTTTTTTTAAAACCCTTTCAGCTTCTAGTTCTTCTTTATGCTTCACTGCTCAGTTTGATCACTTCTTAGAAATAGAGTTGGTTAGACTTGCTTGTTTTGGCCCTTTACTGTATAGTCTCCAACCTAGGATGAGCGTGCAAGTAAAAGCAGTTATTTATCATGTATTTTTTTTGTTGTTTCATCCGGAAATTAGACTTCCACCTGCAAGCTGCTCGATCAACTGTTCTGCCACAATGACCATCTTCTTGGAGAAGTTTATGCTTCCTATACTTCAATCTATGGCTTGGCGATGTTGCCAAAATTTGTATATAAAATTTATTGTTTAATCTTGCATTATTCTCATTTAATGGCTCCTTGGATATTTGAACTGTTCATGTTATGTCCTATGCATATTCGTATATTCTCCTTTTATGGTGCACGGATCCCATCACATTGAAATTCTTGCCCATCATCACCTTTGGTGAATTATAGAAGTATTGAAGGGCACACCGAATGATCCTTTGTCTGCGGAATCGATGTGTGTGTTGTGATTCTCTCCTTAGGATGTCATGGAAGGTTAATTTTCCTTTGTTGAATGCCTGATTGGTTCTATTGAATATGGCTTGGTACCTGTTTTTGCCTTAGTTTCATTTACAGAGTTCTTATATAAGCTGTTCTATTTTGTTGATTGGTTCATCCTTTTCTATTTATTGCCCATGTCAACTTATGATTAGCATATCACTTGCAGATGTCACATTCCGGAAAGAATTGCATTCCATAAGGTCCCTGTAATAAACAATGGGTGGCTAGGTGCCGATACGCTACATGTATACGATCATTTGTATCAATTATACTATTATGCTGTTTAGGAAGTCAACAATTGAATGCCTTTGAGATATTCAAAATGTATCTCCAAGAAGATTGAGATTGCATCACCATTCTAGTTTATGCTGAACGCTCATGAACTTGAATCACAACAGATTTGAGATCTGAACCCCATTTTTTCCCCCTTTTTTTATGTTACTATTGGATGTACTCCAGTGAGACCTCTCGGTCTCTAGACTAATAATGACTTCTGTGATACTGGATTACTACAAGTTCACAGCCACTTAAAATCACTGCATTCTTCTTCAGAACTTGTATTAAGCACCTCAACAAAGTACTGTTGCAATGGCAAATGTTATCATATCCATAAACTAAACCCATGTCCATATTTTGATAATTTGTTTGATAGCACATGCCTAAACTGTTTTAGGGAAAAATCCAGCTGCTGGGGTAGTTCTTGCCTAAACCAGGCCTTCCCTTTTAGGAGATGTCCTTCTCTGTTTCATGTGCAAAGAAAACTTAGCATTTTCTTTTAGTTGAAGCTGGTTTTTGTTTTGTTTTGACTTTAACTACTCTTGTGGGAAGCAGTTGTATATGAGGTCTAACTTGGTTTACAGAGATGAATTCTTTTTTATCGTAGTTTTGGGTGTCGATCGGTGACTTCCTGCTTCGCCTTTGTATAATCCAGGGATGGATCTTCTGTAATATCAGTTTGTTATGAAGTTAGCAGTTAGTTCTTGTCAAGGTTTTATTTTTTTATGTACTAAACAAACAAAGATGAAGTACATCGTACCCCATCTCCTACCTGTCCTATAAAGTCATCAATATCCTAATAGAATCGTAACCAAGTTGGTAATGAGATTCACCATATTGGCACATTGTTATTGATGTTTTTTTTTTAATTCCATTGTTAATGATGTTAATAGGATGAATTTGGTAATGATTTGTTGAAGTTATTATATGATGTACTATTTACTTATTTGAGTAATTCTATATTAGTTACATATCTCTATAAATACTAGTTTTCTACATATTTGATTAATTTTAATAAACAATGCATTTAGTACACGTCAATTCATTATTCTATGAAGCATTGATCTATCTTTACGAGTAATTCAATAATTGAAATTAAAAATGTTTGTGGGAAGTAAGATAACAAAACAAAGTTGCAAAGCAATATTTGTAAGTTTATTTATTCTTTAATTAGAAGTAAAAAGCCAAATAGTTACAAAATTATATGGGTAATTTAGTTAAACTATATTTTTTTTTTTTTTTGAAAGAAGTTAAACTATATATTTAGGAAGAGGATGAAGATAGATGTCATTTTGAAGAAGAGAAGATGAGGTTTGTCGGCGGCGGCGATTGAGGGCGGAATCCGGCGAGTTGGGGAAATTTGTGGAAGTGGGGAGAGATGGGTATGGGCGGCGAGGCTGTTTGGATGAGTATTTGAGGAGTGATTAAAATTAGTGATAAGAATTAAGAGTTATTTTGAGTAATTAGAAATTAGGATTTGATCAATAATTTATTTGATAAAGTTTTTTTTTTTTGTAGAAGTTACTGGTAATAACTCGTTTGATGAATATTTTGGAGGAAAAATTTGTTTGGAGAAAGAATGATATGTTGAGTGATTAAAAAATGAAGAATTAATTTAAAAATGAATGATTTGAAGAATTAATTTAAAAATGAATGATTATTTTGAATAGTTAAAAATGAGTAAGTAAAATTGAATAATTGTTTTAAATTATTACCATACATCATTTGGATTGAATTTTTTGAAAAATAATTGTAATAGCTTCTTTACAATAGTTTGTTGAAAATCGCTTGGGTCTGCTCACTTCATTTCTTTGCTTTCTTCTCATCTTTTTATCGTGAGATTTTTCTCCTGAGGGTGAGTCTTTACGTAGTTTTTTTTAATAATTTTTATTTTTATTTATAACGTTTTTTTTAATTTCTATATTTGTTTGTTATTGCCGCTAATGAAACTTTACAAAACCTTATTATAATTTAATTTAGAATTATTAAAAAAAAAAAAAATTCAACCCTCGGCTTCGGGTGCATGACGATGAGAATTATCGATGGCTTACGTAAATACAAATACTTTTGTTTACTTTTTTAATAAAAACTAAATGATAATTTTTTTTAGTTCAAATAAATTACAAATCATATATAAAGATATTATTGTCCACAGATAAAACTATTTTGAAAACGATGAATGAGGATGTGACTCTTGATCTGATGACTTTCTCTGTAAGTATAACAAATATAGACTGTTTGCTTGCATCTCGAATTATTGTCATGTGACGTACCGTCTGATTCTAATAACATTTGAATGTTAAGAAAATTTGTATAAAATTTAGATTGACCCTTCTTCTCTTAATTCCACGTACTCTATTGATTACCAAGTCATTTCATGATGTTTTTATGTATATTTAATACATATTTAGTTAAATTATACTCATGTTGCCTTATTTTTATTTCACACATATTTCTTTTTTTAGGAAAAAAAGGGTCTTACAATAGCATAAAACATGAGAAAGAGATGAGTTTTTGAAGACAAGAAGTTGATTTGTGTGGTAGTTGGTCAATTGCTAAGAATAAGGCTTATGCAAAGGAGAAAGAAAGGCTTTGATTAAAAAAAAAAACTATGTTAGATCTTCCCTCTTGAAGAAATTGAGTCCACAAATATATTTAGGATACCATTATAATCTACATGTGGCTCTTGTTTCACAACTCCCCTTCTAATTCACCTGTTTTTTTTCCCTCTTCAACCCCAAATATAAATAGAGAGATAACTAAACAAAAACCAAGAAATATACATTTTTTTCTTTTTTACAATAAGGAAGAGACTTACAGCATCATAATGGCCCAGCTTAATCATACGCATAGCTATGGTAGTAATGCCTCACCAACCATAGAACAAATTTTTCGAGGTACAAATGAATCCTTGTTTCTTGTTTTTCTGTTCTGTACAATCACATGAATAGACTTCCATTGAAACAGCTTCATTGCTCAATCCACATGCAAAAGGTTTTTGTGTAAGACTTTATGTTTTTCCATATTTACAATCTCAACTTTTGCTAGCCTTTTCATTTTCATATTATATTTCATAGATTTTAAAATTTGGCTTAACTTTATGAAATTTGCCTATGCATGTGTTTGGATGTGGAACGGCAGAGTTATTATAAGTGGGAGATTATTTTGAGCGATTAAAAATGAGTGGATGTGGTTAGAAATGAATGATTATTTCGAGGGTTAAAAATGAGTGGTTAGAAATGAGACATGAATAATTATTTTGAATTGTTAGAAATTAGTGATTAAAAATAAATAATTATTCTGAGTGATTACAATAGCTCGTTTGGACGCGATTATTTGAAGATGAGTTATGAGAACTTAGTTGTAATAGCTTGTTACTTACGTCAAACAAACACCCATGTAGATAGTTCTATTCTTTTTATTTTGAACTGAAATCACAATTGACAGAGCTCACAGAACAAGTGCATTTTGCTTAAAACAAATCCATTGAAAAGCACTGCTTGAGCAGAATTTACATAGTTTAGGGATTTTTATATGCAGAGGGGGATGCATCAAGGTCATCAACACATTCGACCCATTGGCTTGGAAAGGACCACAACTCCGAAGAGGATAGTGATCACCATCAAAAGAAATCAGTTTTCTTCAAGGTGAAGGAAAAGGCAAAGAAACTGAGATACAGTTTAAGCAGCAAGAAGAAGCACGAGGAAGACGAGAGCACTACACCGTCGTGGGGTCATAATTTGGACGAGGACGAGGATGCAGATGAGGACAGTAACGATGCTGAATATCTAGGAGCCCCAAGTAAACTTCTTTTCATTTTACATGTTCTAAAGTCTGTTTTTAATTGAACTTGAACAACATCCTTCTTCTGTTCATTTGCAGTGTATGAATCGGAGCTTGCGCCCGAGGTCTGCAAAGAGAATGCTAGGCAGCATCCTCGAGCGAACCCTGTGATTGCTGATAATCATATTTTAGCGAATACGATAAAGCTTGCCTCTGAACGAGACGAAAAAGCTTTCAACTCTTCCACAATGTTGCCTCACATGGCTGATGGGTCATCTCTTGGCAATGTTAAGACTAAGGCAACAACTGAAACTGCAGCTGCAAATAGTACCATGAAGGAAGTACAAGAAAAAGAGGTTGTTAAGCCTTCCAGTCCAAGCAAGACACTAACTGAAACTGTAACTGAGAAGTTGGCACCAGTTTATTCCACTGTTACTGATGCTACCCATGCTCTTGCTTCAAAGATTCAAAGCCTCACCATATCCACTCCGTCGAGCCCATCAGCCTACTCTTCGCCTACGACTCCAAGAAGAGCTTCTTCCCCAACGACTCAGAAGACATGTTCTTCCCCAATGACCCCACGAGCATCAAAGCTGGGTAAAGGCACTGAACAGATATGGGACAAAGGAGTTTCAGTGAAGGAGTACTTGTTGCATAAGTTTGAACCGGGTGAAGATGAGAGAGCGCTTTCTCAGGTATTGTCAGAGGCACTGAGTCCAAGAAAAATGTCCGGAGATGTAGGTATGGTAGAGAAGGTGAGAGAGGCCGTAAATTCTATGTTGCTCGATGAGGAGGCACCACCGCCAAAGATTGAAGCGGCACCACGACCTGAGGCTGCACACTTGGCTGCAAAATCTTCATTGCATGCTGAAGCAACACCACAACCTAAGGCTGCACATTCACAAACTGAGAAGGCACCGCAGCAAACGGCTGCACATTTGACTGCAAAATCTTCATCACGGGCAGAGGAGGCACCGCAAGCAACAATGGCAACACATTTGGCTGAACAACCTTCATCACAGTCAAAGGCAGCACAACAGACAATACTGGCTACAAATTTGGCTGCAAAACCTTCATTACCAGTTGAGGCGACATCAGAACAGAAGGTTGCACATATAGCTGGAAAATCTTCATCGAGTGCTCCTATCTTTACCACTACCCACACAGGTGAGCCACTACAACTTCAATTTCTACTTTAAAGCCTGCATGTGCATATAAATACGTAATATAACAGAATAAGGTAATATTTCTCTCTGATGCAGTGGCTGAGGAAGAAAACCTTGAAAGAATACTTCAAGCCAATTAACAGACATATACAACACATCAGAAGTTCTAGACACAGACAGCAAACACAACAAACAATAAACAATAAACCATTTACAACTATGTTTCCTTACATTTGTTTGATTGAATTCAGTAGTATTGTACCGATAAAATATTTCTGCAGCATTTTTGTTGCGGATTGATTCAAAGAATGCAAGGGATACTTGTGTTCGAATATAAGTTTTCATGATATGTACTCCAATAGATTTATTTTGAACTTTTAATACGGAATGTTTGTTTCTACAATTAAGGTAGTTTGGAATTTCGTAAATTCGTAGTTTCAAACTTTGAACTCTTCGTTTTAAATAAATATAGGCATACATGAACTCCTAAAGGCCATGGTTTATTCAAGCATTTGACGTGTTTATACTCCAGTCCAATTCTCAACCTGTTAAATATGCAGTTGCCGAATAGCCTGAATTTAGTTCTCTTGCTTGAGTCAATGACTAATTATACAACTTCTAAAAAAATGGGCAATATAGTTACTTACAGAAAGAAGCTGTGGAATTTAATCGTACCGGTAAGAACATTTAGATTTACACATCTCAAGAAGAGAGAAAAGCATGAGTACACCTATTCAATTTGAGACAGTTGTTCCTCAGCCACTTTATATTTGCGTATTCAACCGATCAACAAACTTTCTACAATGGCAGCAATGATCCATCAGTGAGAAACATGTAGCAGCGAATTAGCAAATGTTTGGTAATTCAACTGCTGCCAATATATGTTTATTATTGAAATCACATGAAAGAAAATTTGGTCTTACGCGTGTATCACTTCAAGATTTTGGATTCTATTTCTTCCAGACTTAGACCTTTGGTCTCAGGAACTTGGAGAACTACAAAAAGAAGTGAGAGCAATGCAATAGCACCAAAAAGAAGGAAAAGGTTTTCTGCTCCAAGCAATTCCTGTAAACAGCAATTTAAGCATTGATCGATGTCAAGATTCCAGAAACAGTGGGGAGAATGGTAAAGATAAGCATCTACTTTTAGTAAGGAATAAGTATGAGCAAAAAAGTTTAAACGGAATAACAACCTTTAAGGGTGAAAATGCAAATGTGACAATGGCATTTGAACCAAAATTAGTAAGAACTGCAAGACTGATTCCTTTCCCTCTAGTTTGAAGTGGAAATATTTCAGAGACCATAAGCCAACTGATAGGTCCAAAGGATATCTGCAATGGCATTTCAAAAAGTTATTCACATTCTTTGCTGATAAGAAGAACTAGCAACGCTAAGAATTACCGGAATTCCAATTTCATTTTTGAGTTTGTTTATAATTCAGGAAGAGTATTATTTTGTAAGAGTTTGCATATGTGGGGAGAGAGAGACCAATCAAGATAAGCCTCAAGGATAAATAAGCAAAAAAGCATACCTGGTAACAACCTACATACAAAAGCAGGGCAGCTACAGCAACAATGGGGAACCCACCAAGAAATTTGTAGTAGGCTGAAAGAAGAAGCAAGGAAAGCGCCTGCAATAATTGAAGACAGTGGAATTAGAACATCAAGCGAACCATTCTTCAAAGACTACAAGGCTATTAGAGTACAGATATCACAAAGTAATGGATCAATGCTTACAATCCCACTAACACCTCCAATGAGCAAAGGCCTTCTTCCAAGATCATCAACTTTTAGAACAGCTACCCATGTCATAAGCAACTAAAAGAAGAATGATTGAAAGCAAATTATAAGAAAACCAGAAACAGTTATTAGAGGAAAAAGGAAAAACCCCTCTTCAAGATTTAGATTATATATAACTATAATAATTTAAATTATCTCATGTACCTTAAAGACCCCAATAACAACCGAAACTCGGGTAGCATCAGAGGCAGCAGCAAATCCTGCATTCTTGAGACAATAATAAAAAAATTATAGTTTATCAAAGGGTGGAAAAATTGCATTCTTGAGTAATAACGGTAAAAAAGTTTTGGTTAAGTAGAAAGAGAAAGAGGAGGATCAAAACCTGAAGAATGGGACCTGCATAATATAGAACGCTAGGCTGGCCAGTTATCTGTCACAAATGATAGATTTTCTAGACCACTTGAGTTATTTGTACTCTATGCTAAAATGCTATTCTTAAAATGAAAGGACTACGAACATAATCAAATTTTAGAGATGTCAAAAAACCTGCTGAAAGAGAACCAAACCTCCGCCAATTATGAAGGCTTTCAAACTTGGGCCTTGAAAAACCTCCCAAATACTCCCTTCAGATTCCTGCTCTGAATAGGCAGATTTCAGGGAGAGAAATGTTTCTTCTATTTGCTTCTCAGATACTTTATCACCAGGAGGTCGACCTCTAAGTTTACTCAAGGAAACAATGGCTTTCTCTTTAGAATCCTGAGTAGGTGCATTACCTTGAGCGGCCCTGAGAAGTAACCAACGAGGCGATGGAGGGAGAACCCACATTCCTAATCCCATTAATAAAGCAACCGGTGCACTAAGCCCATACATGTATCGCCACCCTCCAACTGTATTAATCTGAAGGTTTCCAACTAAATACCCCAACTGCATAATAGTAATTGTCTTGGAAAGTTAGATAATACTCAAAATAATTTCTTGAAATGGAAGTAGCTTAAACAACAGAAAAAGGTTTATGAGCAGTACCAAAATTCCTAGTACTATAAACAGCTCCTTTAAAGATATTAAAGTTCCACGAATCTGGGATGGACATGTTTCAGCTATATATAAAGGAGCTCCATGCATGGCCTGTTACATCAAAACTGACCAAAGCTAGTTATCTTTATCAGAGTGTTCTTGTAGGCTAAGGGCCTAAGATGGAGAGTAAAGCGACAAAATTACCAAACCAATACCAAGACCGTAGAGAAGTCGTCCCGCCAGAAGAACACCAAGATCAGGGCAAGAAGCAGTGGTCAGACTACCAAGTGCATATAGTCCAGCTGCTATAATAAGTTCCCTCCTCCGTCCTTTATGACCAGACAAAGAAAACCAGTCAAGTAAAATTTATAAGAAGCTTCAAGCTTGAGGTGAAATCAAACACACCAAACGCCTACCGAGAAAATCTGCAACTGGGTACACAAGCAAGGAACCAAGAAGAGCTCCATATAGAGAACCACTAACCTAAATTCAAGGGAATACAAGACATAAAAGTTTTAGAGAGATTTGCATCACAGTATACAATTGTAAGTCCTGTACATGAAACTCACCACCAAACCAAGTTGAACAGCAGAGATGTTGAACCAACTGGTGCCACTAAGCTCAGGAGACTGACATTTTCAAGTTAAAAAAACACAAAAATTCATGAACAGTAAATGGTAACTTCTCAGCTAGAAAATATTATATCTAAAAAATGTAGATGAACCTGCAATGAGAGGGTAGCTCCAGAGGTGGCACCAATGTCATATCCAAACAACAAACCTCCTAAGGCAGGAAACAAGAACCTAATAAAGCAGAAATTCGACCAATCAATAAACCCCAAGAGTAAGAAAATGGCAACTAGCTAAAGTCAGACCCAATTGATAAATTGGCCTAACATGGTGCTCAGAGCAACCCCATAAACCCAAAATTTTATTCAACAAACAGCACAATTAGAAACCAGGAATGAGCACAAAAGTAAGGAAAGCGTACGGCAAAATGACAGAAACCCAAGAAAACTCTTCTTCAGTGGCAACATCAGAATCGAACGACTTGGGTTCTTCATCCCCAGACGAATAATCACCACCAACCTACAAAGCAGAGAAGAATTAAAGCAAAAACAAAAATTTCAACCAACAGACCAAAAATTCAAACGAAACCCAGATTTAATCGGACCTTGGCGATGAGGCCGCCAAGTTTGCAAGCGGAAAACGAAATGGGTTTACGGAACAGAGCCTGGAAATCGCCGGTGAAGGATGGAAGGAGCAATGGGGTGGCGCGAGAAGAAGAGAAGATAACTGGAGGGCTCTTCAATTGGGGTTTATGCGACAGTGACAGAGGGAAGTTATGGCTGAACAGAGGTCGAATTGGAGCAAAGAAAGCCATTGCAGAGCGATCGCAAAGACGACAAGGAGAGAGATGAATTTGGAGGTTGCCACATTGGTGCAATCCATTGAATGTTATCCGTGATGTGTTCTCAATCTTGTGGTTTTTTTTTTTTAGATTACAATAATTGGGGTGGGGAGACTCGGAACTTAAGATTTCAAAGTGGTTAGAAGTATATTTATGCTGTTTGAGCTATTGCTCTGTTGACTTATGGCCTTCCTTTCAGTCCTATTTCCCTCCACTCATATTTATTTATATCTCAATTTTTGCTATACTACATTCATTTAGTTCAACAGACTGTAGCTAAATTTTAGTTATTAGATTTTTTTTAAATTAGTCATTTAAAAATAACAAAAATTAATAGCTAGAATTTAGCTATAATAATGACCGCATCTAATTATTTCTCTTAGTTAAATATAATGTGTAGTCTTACCCTCATAAATTATATTACAAATAAAAACAATAATATTTGAGTAACGATAATAATATAATATTAATGATTAAAGATATTATGAATTTAAATTCACCTATCTACAACAATTGTATAATTTAAAATAATATTAAACAATTTAAAATTATGAAATTTTGAATACATAATTATATTGAAATTTGAAAAATTATGAATGTTTTTTTTAGTACATAGTGGGGAAAGGGGGACCAACAAACCCTACATAGAGGGTACAACTACTCTTATATTATAATTTATTATTAGGGGAGAGGGACAAATACCAATTTTTGGGCTCGAACCTACGACGATGGTGTTGAATTGGTTTACAACTAAACAAGGAAACCATTACGCCACTGACCCATTCAATAATTTCATTTATCTAATTCACCTCTAAAATGCAAAAATACGTTAAACAATTAAAAATATAATTGAAGGTATCTATAAATTAATTTTGAAAATGAATCTCTATCTTAAAAACTTTGAGAAAACATACTCGTAGATAACCAAATATATATATATATATATATATATATATATATATATATATATTATGTTCACGAAGAAAAATAAATATTATGGATTGATGAAGTAGTAATGTGAGTTTATTTATATTTTCATTACAAAAATAAGATTTAAAAATGTTGGGAGTGAAAAGAATTTCACAAATAAATTTGCCCTAAACCGAGGGGGTGGATAAAAGAGTAGGAATCTCCCATGGCTGAATCCGTCGTTGGAATCGCGTTTGCAGCGTAATCGAGAGCGAGTTCTGTCAAATTCGGAGCTTCATTTCTCCCCAACCCCCACACCACAAACCCTACAACATGTCCGGCGGGTTTTTCCGGGTAATCATCTAAACCAACTTCCAGTTTCCAACTTACATTTCAGCTCGTTTTTGTGCTTATTTGTTTTACTCCCAAGGAATCGCCGTGTTTCTGAAGCTAGCCGCGTTAAAATTTGGAGGGGTGACGGTTTGGAATTCAGTTCTTCTACTGAATCAGTTTTTATTTTCTTTTTAATCAGTTCATTTGTGCGTTCTAGCTAGAAGAACTGTTATCTCTCTTGTTAGATCACTACAAGTTTTTAGAATTATCCTTAACTGTGGATTTATCCCTTATGTTTTTGGTATTTATCTCCTTGCATTCATACCCTCCATTATTGTCTTGAGGTTTCTCTTTGTTTCATTATCATTGACTAGGGTACATCTGCTGCCCAAGACACTCGTTTTTCGAACAAGCAAGCAAAGCTGCTGAAGACCCAGAAGTTCCCTGCTGAGCTAGACCAGTTGGTTTGTATTTTTACTCTTCAACTTAATATTATGTGTTGTTTGTTGGTTCAATGTTTGTTTATGTCTTGGTAATTGCAATCGAGCTAAGTGTTGATCCGCACGTTTCCTTTCAAAAAAAGAAAAGTGTTCATCCTTGCTGCTATGAATGTAAATTATTCTAAAGGTCGTAAATCTTAAGCACGGGTGGCGCGTCCTCCTGACTCTCAGGTGGATACAACAAAGGTGAAGATGGATGTTATCAAGCCGTGGATTGCTACGAGGGTTACAGAACTCCTTGGGTTTGAAGATGAAGTTCTTATTAACTTCATATATGGCCTTTTGGATGTCAAGGTAATTGTAAAAAATATTTACAGTAGAATTTCAGGCTACTTTCTGCTACCTCAAATTTTTACCCTACAACTTCTAGCTTCCTCTTTTTGAGTACACCAATTGCTGGAACATTGGACCATCAACTTTTCACTTTTGAGGTGGTAATGGGCACAAGAGTGGGTCGGATTGGCCTCTCGGCCTTTCTTATTGTAATTGCAATACGGTCATTTCTTTTTGTGGCTGCTAATTGGTGGTTCTGCTCAAACCATACTACACTAGTGGCACATGGCACAGATGAATTGAGGCTGCCCCATTTTATTAAAATATATTCTATACTTAGAATGTACTGTTCAATATGCATCAATTGACTGCTTTGGCGCAGGAAGTAAATGGGAAGGAAATTCAAATACAACTTACTGGGTTCATGGAAAAGAATACTGTGAAGTTTATGAAAGAGCTTTGGATATTACTTCTCAGTGCACAGAAGAATGCCAGTGGTGTACCTCAACAATTTTTGGATGCCAAAGAAGAAGAAATTAGGAAGAAGAAGGTTTCTAGATTTGGTTATGGTTTATTGTACTAGTAGTAGTTTAATTGGCGTCTTTATACTGACTAGTTCTCTTTGATTATTACAGGCAGAGACAGATTTTCTTGCAAATGAAATTCAGATAAAGAGAGAGAAGGAAAATCAAGAAATTGAGGAGCAGAGATCGAAGAAGATGGTAAATTGTTTATCTATGTTGGAGTTACTGTTTATTGAAATTGATTTTTGGTCATAACTTTTCTCTGTATTTCCTCTGGCATTCAGCTAGCTTCTGCAATTATTTGGGTTCATGTCCTTTACCTCAAACTACTGTAGGACGATGGGGCTGAAAAGGTGGTCAATTCTGGTTTGGAGCCTACCTCAAAGAATATACGCTCAAGGGGTACGAGAAATCATTCAGAGGACGAGGAAGAGGCTGAAAAGAGAAATGGTTTAAGGGGAACAAGCGGGTAATGACTTTCAATGAACTGATATTCGGCTTTAGTGCGAGCTTCATTTTCAATAAACAACCTTTAAAAATATAACAAAGTTTACCTTCTTTCATATTAAGTCTAATGACTTGAAATTTGTACTGTTGAAAAAATATGGAGTTTAGTGGTTTTGAGTATAAGAATATTTTGAATTCATGATTGATAGCAATTTGGCCGCCAGATGATACACTATCATTTTGGTTTGCTTGTGCTAAGAACTAAGAAGTTAGAAGTCATGCATTCTGTCTTCTTGAAAGTTCCCAGGAATGTTCAGCTAGATTCTTGACTAGAAGTCTCTTCTTTGACAATGACATACTCATGCATGTCTGATATTTATAATGGTACTGCGAAACATAAATAAGCTTCAACTACAAGTGACCAATAAATCTCTGTATACAAGAAAGTGTATAGTTTCTTATAACCTACATGGCAGCATATTACTTAATGAGTATGTACAAAACTAATTATATATTTTAATAGGGTCTCTAGGTGTCCATGTCATTTACCTCTTTTATCTCCTTGACTCCTGGGTTATTTTCTGAATTGATGAATGCTACCCTCTGGCACATGGGTCTTCTGCGAAGGCTCACCTTCAAGGTCTCAAAGCCATCAGATTTCTAATTCTAGGAGTTACTTTAAGTACGTGTACATTGTCTATTTTAATATGACAATAATGAGCCAATGTAATTAATCAGTTTATATTAGTTAAAAAGCTAGCTCATTTTATTTTCTTGTCACTTTTAAGTTTCATATGTCTATTTGTGATACGGAAGTAAAAATGGTATTTTTTTTAAATCATAAAAAATGTTTTTCTTATCTAAGAGTATTTGTGACTACTATGAGGAGAGCTTTGTTGTACTAATGATTTTGTCATAATTCTTTTTAGTGATAAACGCAAGTCAAGGAGCATGTCTCTATCACCTCAACGACGACGAAGCTCTTTTTCACGAGGAAGATTGTCTACAAGTCCAGGACAAGGAGACCAGCGCCGTTCATTCTCTCCTAGACATAGATCATCATATTTAAGGAGAAGATCTAGATCTACTTCACTTCATAAATCTCTTTCTCCAATGGTGCGTCAGTTGCATTCTCCTTCTCAACATGTTTCACCATCTCCTCGTAAATCACCATATGAATTATCTTCTCCTGTGCAAAATCAACCATCATCACGTATACAACATCAACCATTATCACCTACTTGTCAAAGGTCATTATCAATTGATGAGCATAAAAGATCACCATCACCCACGGGACATCGTAGGTCACTATCACCTATTAAACGTCGTCATTCACCTTCACCTGTTCGGCGTCGTAGGTCACCATCACCTGGACGACATCGCAGGTCACCATCACCAAGGAGGCATCATAGGTCACCATCACTGAGGAGGCATCACAGGTCACCATCACCGAGGAGGCATCACAGGTCACCATCACCGAGGAGGCATCACAGGTCACCATCACCGAGGAGGCATCACAGGTCACCATCACCGAGGAGGCATCGTAGGCCACCCTCACCGAGGAGGCATCGTAGGTCACCATCACCAAGGAGGCATCATAGATCACCATCTCCCATACGGCGTCGAAGGTCACCATCCCTGCCACGACATCATAGGTCACCATCTCCACACCATCGCAAATCACCTTCCTTCGCACGTCGTCGTAGATCGCCATCTCCATTACATCGTCGGAGATCACCACCTCCAGTACATTACCGTAGAACACCCTCACTTGTTAGACACCACAAGTCTCGTTCTCCAATGCGACGACGTTCATCACCTTCCTCCTCACCAGTTTGGAAAATGGATGGGTCATCACCACTTGATCATCACAGAATACACTCACCTCTTAAACATAGATCTCCATCAATCCCATTGAGCAAATCCCCTTCATTGCCACAAAGGTCATCTCCAGAACGCTTCAAGAGATTGAGTCCATCTCGACATAGATCCATATCCCCTTATGATCGGAGTTCATCAAAGGAGCGTGGTAACCTTTTGCCTATCAAAAGAAAATCTGCACAACATCAGAGGAGGTCTCTCTCGCAATCTCCTGGAGTCAGCACCAGGTAATTCTTCTCATCTGTCTTAAGCTTGCATCATGTGCGATAGTTTCTGTTATCTTGCCCGTCTGTTTGATGATTGTTTGAAATAAGTAGACAATTTGGATTTCGAATGCTAGGAATTAGATCTTATACAAGCTATTTTGTTAATTGTTGATCAAAACAATTTGGATTTCGAATGCTAGGAATTAAATCTTATACAAGCTATTTTGTTCATTGTTGATCAAAACCCTAGACGGTAAGGGTATAAGCTATCTACAAGAAAATAAACCTGCAGGCTGTAGCTAAAAAATTGTTGCTTTAATTTTTGAATTCCTTAAACTTGATATTTTATGTCGAGAACCTTGCTAATCAAAGTTATAGTGAAACATCTTAAAAAGGAATTAGTTTGTGGGCTTTCAATCTAATCTCTGGTTTATTCTAGCTTAATGAAAGATGTATCGATTTGATTTCTCTATTCACCCAATAGGAGGGTTCGCCAAGTAAGCAAGGGCGAGACTTCTAGGTGTCTTGAGGTCATACATACTAACTATGGCCATCTCTTCACAGCCTATTAATAAAATCCTTAAGGAAAGCTATGGTAGTCACTTCCATAACACTGGTCCTCTGAGGCACTTTTCCTTGTTGGTCCCTGCTGTTGGGGATGGATGCGTTTCTTTGCTGTGGAACATTTAAACATTTGGATCAGATTCTTTGGAAATATCAATTTGCTAGTTTCTGTTGGATTATTCTTTGGAGTCTCTTAATATTTGTTTGGCTCATATGATTGCTATTTGATGATGTGCTTTGTTCATATGATTTAATGATAAAGGTTAGATTCTTTGGCATTCAGTTTATTTACTTATTTACATTTTTTGGAGCTTTTGGGGGAAATGGGAATTAGGAGAATTTCTAGGGGGCTGACAGATGTTTAGAAGAGATTTGTCTCCTATCAAGCTTAATGCCTCTCTGTGTTTTTTGTAAATAATCCTTTAGGGTGTGTTTGGAGCGCCGGTTTAGTTATGATGCACGAAAGGTTATAATAAACGGTGAGTTATTATTAATGGTGTTTGATGGGCAAGTTATTATAACAGAGATTATAATAAACGGTGTTTGTGGGACTAGTTATGTAACAAAAAAAAAAAGTGTAACGTTTAGATAAACGAGCATGTAGGTTTAGGTAACTACTGTTTATAATAAACGGTGGGAGGCAAACATCAGTTGGGTTATTATAAGCAACCCGGCCGTTTACTTAAACGGGGGCTCAAACACACCTTTAGATCTTATTCTTGTGGATTGAAGTCTTTTTCTTTTCTTTTTTTTTTAAATTTTGCCTATTGAGCTGCTCCGTTGTGTAGCATCTTTGTATCCTTTCAAATTTTCACCATGCAGTTCAATAAAAAAAAACATCCTGGATTTTTCAGCTGTGTTTTGAGAGGTGATTGTCTCGTGGGATTGATATGCCCATAATCTTCCTTTATCTTGATGTTTTTCAGATGATAAAGTTTTGTTCACATCTTAAAACTGTGATGCAGAAATGTTCAGACATCTCCAGCATCTCAACAACCTCCTATATCTATGAGGTCGCCGGAAAAGGATTCTAGGAAATGGAACAATTCTAATAACAGAGCACGGGCTTCATCACCATCTTTGGAGAGCATTACGAGGAGTGTTAGCGATGATAGAAGGTGGTCATTTTCTGTTTTATTATAATGCCTGGTGCATTTCTACTCCATGATCATTTCTAGCTTTCTTAGTTTATATTCTCTGCTTGCATCCTTGGGAGGTCATCTAGATTTTGTCCCCAGTTTTGCAAGGAAGATAACAGAATGATGTACTCGTGATGGCAGGTCGGGTTTTCCAAGATCACAGGTGGAGCAGCATAGGACTGGGGAAGAAGAGGCCACCTATGCAAGGTGAATTTAATTATTTGAGCTAATGAACAATCCATTTAATTTAATTACTAGTTTGTTAGTGACATCATGTGGGTTTTATTTCTGGATTTTTATTTTAATATATTCCTTGTAGGGAGGGTGGGAATAGAAAATCACTGAATTCTTCTATTGTGGGTAAGATGAAAAATTCTCCTGAGGATGCCAAAGTCCCCTCACCTGGAAGGTTAGTTTATGGACTTGCTCCTGATGCTTCTGAATTCAGAAAGAAATATCAGGAACTATGGACTTCATTCTCTATATCTCTTTTTTTTTTTTTGAAGAAACATTCTCTATATCTCTTGGAAAAGTATATTCTGATATTTTTAACTGATATTTGTGAAGTCACATCTATGTTTCTCTTATTTCTGTTTTATATTTATTTTCTTGCAGTGGTAAGCATTTTCGAAGGGAGGTGCCTGCAGTTTCTGAGCAGAAAGAACCTTTACTTTTTGAGGAGCAGCAGCCATCAAGAGAAGGTATGAAACACGATGAGAAGCGCCATTCAGGTGCAAGTAAGCCCAAAGAAATTGAGCCTTTGACAGTCAAAAAAGTTGATCATAATAGCCGGGGCGAGGCATCAAATTCTGATTTGAATGAAGACGACAAGCCTAAAACTGGAAGTAAGGAGAACAAAAGACACAGAAGATCAGACAGGCGCGGCACTTCTTCGGATTCTGAAGACAGCTATGAGACTGAATTGGAGAGGAAGGAGGCTAGGAAGAGGAAGAAGGAGGAGAGGAAGTTGCGGAAGGAGAAGAAGCGCCAAAGACGTGAAGAGCGTAGGCGCAAAAAGGATGAGCGTCGGGCGGAGAAGACAAAACCAAAGCACCTTAGTGATGATAACTCGGATGATGATGATCGAGTTGCAAAGGATGTGTCTTGTCCTAGCGATGGCGCAGACGAGGCCAAGCACAGAAGACTAGAGATGGAGTTAAGGAAAAAGGCACTGGAATTGTTCAACGCAAGGAAAGGGACGAGGTCCTGAGTTTATTTCAAGAAGTATGTTTCTCAAACTTCATAGTAGTATGTATCAAACACATGTTTAAAGGCACTTTGTTCATCTGTAACTTTTCCTTTAAAGCCATGCAGAGCTGAATTTATTATAAATGGTGATTTCTTGGATGTTCCTTTAAATGAAAACTTCTACATAGATTTTATAAATTGAAAGGATGAGCAAAGTTTCCATCTGTAGAATCACAATGGCCTGATTCTGCTTTCATAAGCCTGTTTTGAATTTCTTTTAGGACAGGTCGATCTTGAACAGGGTCAATGATGATCCACCATGGATTTTGTTTTAGTATAACAAAAATATTTACGATTGGGATTTCGTAACTTGCACATACTTTCTAAGTTAGACATATGTTAATTGTTTTTTTTTAATTTGTTATTATTTTTTTTGGCCATATATTATGATTTGGTTCTTTTTATTGGCTAATGAATCTTATGATTTTTTGAGTATTTAGCTATGATAAAAAAAATGTATTGAATGTTTTAGTCATGTCTATACTGTTTTTAGTTAAGCATGTAGATAGTGACTATATATATATACACATAGTATACATAATCTATAGTATATATTTCGAAGGTAACATTTGTTTTATTAATGTATAGAATATATATATATATATATATATATATATATATATGAAAAGGAGAATTTTAAGATTTTGTTTTTAAAAAATATCATTCATCTCTCATTTTCTAAATAATTTTTTTTTTGGGAAGTCATTTTCTGGGCGTCAGTTTTTTAAATAACTAAGCATGCACCTATTGACTATTTTCATATGACCAATCTTAAATTACTTTCTCACTCTTAAATTATTTATTATTAAGGCAAACTATATATTGATTTTTTTTTTTTGAGATTCCATATATTAATATTACACATCACCACAATTTTGATAATTTTCACATTCCAAATGAAAATAAAATTTACTCTAAAAAAATTACAATTCTTTTGACCTCATAAAAGTAAGATTAATATTTGATCATTTTTTGTCCCATTTAACATTCTTTAATTATAGATAAGGTATGTAAATAGGCATTAAAATCAATTAAGATTACTTGCACAAAAATTAATGAAGACACATCTTAAATTCCTTAGAATTTGCCATAAACAATTATATATATATATATATATATATATATATATATATATATATATATTACAATTCAAAAGAATGAAGTTGAAGAATGCAAAGAAAAAGATAATAGAATATGAAAACTTTTGCATGCATTTGTACAAATTAATTATAGAATTAAATATGTTTACCTATAATTAATATTTAATAGTATTAAAGTTTTGGAATCTCAAAATATTTTTTCCTCTTACTATAAATACCAATCTTTCATTCACTAATTTCAACTACAATCTGAGTTCATTCCTTAACCCTTCCTTAACGCTAAACTTTCCTACTTTTAGTTTTAGAAGCAATTTTAATTTTTCAAAGCTAAAAAGCAATATTTGCGCACTTGGAGATCATTACATATGAAAAAAATATATATATCATCAGTTCACTAGAGGTAAATCATTTACAAAAATAATTAATCACATTGATTTCCTCATTTGCTATTGTTTTGTTTTAATTAATATATAATTAATTAAGTTTTAAAGACATTTTCAAGGTTTATGCGATCTTGCAATTTGTTGTTGTTGTTGTTTTTTAAACTCTTGCAATTTGTTGTTTTACCTTTTCTTCTTAGCATGTTATCTAAATATAGATAACCCTTGATTGATTCTTCTTAATTTTCTAAGTAAACAACATGTCATCATCTTTATTTTTGGGATGCATCATATTTTTAAGGAGCCTTTAATCATTTGAAATAAAATATACAACAATTAAGAGAACCCAAATAAATTATACATGAATTTTTTTGTACAAGATACCGTTAGAGCTTGTTGGGGGCTGATCGACACACTCAATTTAATTAAAAATTATAAATAGGAAGAATGATGACGTGGCTTGTTCAGGACTTCGCAGCAGCGAAGTCTCTACTTCTGATTAAGCGAAATGTGTGTGTGTGATCCCCAAAGGTTGTGCAAGTATACACAGTCTTTGTTGTAGCAAGTTTTAAAGTAAGTGAAAGTCGTCTCCACTGGGAATAGTTATTAGTGTCATGTTCAAGTGAAATCGAGAGTCAGAGTAATGGGGGAGTTTGTTGTGGCGAAATAAATCTAAACTAAGTAAATTAAAGATAAATCGATCTGACGAAATACATCGGAAGGGAATAAGACATTTCGGAGAGGTTCGCTTCAGCGAAACTATTTACAGCAAAGAAGCAACAATTGTTAGCTTTCTCTTTCGCTCTCTCGAGTCTTAGAGTTTGGCTCTCTCAAGCTCTTGGCTTGGTTCTCTGGAACACAAACACTGCTAAGGCGAAGCGACACAGCATTAGGCGAACCTTATCTCTAAGCATTCAATTTAGATGCAAGTAAACTCATCTCTAAGTAAACTTTGCGAACCTAATGTTATACATGCAAGATCGCTCTATTTCTATTCTCTCGAAGCGAAATAAAGACATACACACAGTGGATCAAATGGAGTGCATTTCGAATTAACACAGCATGCACAATAGTTTATCATCTCGCTAACGCTTCGCTTAGGCGCAATATTCCTATTTGCCTATTTTCTTCCAATGATAGATTTAGTTGTTCATGTCGATAAATAAAAGCAAAGCGAAGTAAAAGCAATAGAAAATCTTCATTAAAAACAACTAGAATAAGGTTCGTCGAAACCTCACTAAAACAGAAGTAGAAGAAAGCAATAAATCTAAACTACGGCTAAGCCACAACGAAAATCTAAGGAAATGGTGATCGAAAATGCTCGTCGGAATGGTGATCGACCCTAGATGGGTGATCTGCCCCAAGAACGGGGGGTCTTCCCTAAATTGTATCATATTTTGCTCTGAAGGTGAACAACTCTATTTATACTCCAGCTCCAAGCGACAAAGCCTGCTACACGATCCTGACAATTTTGGACTGCTCTGCGATCGCATTTCAGACGAAGGACTGCTTTATCTGACATTTCTGCTCCACGATCCACATTGTCGGTTGTCAGAGCATCTTGGCTTCGCTAAGTTTACAACATCTTCTTTGGTTGGTAGCTTCGCTGTGGCAAAGCAATTGGTAACTTCTTTAAGCTCCGCTGTTGCGTTGAATCTCTTCTAGGTGTGCTTGGCTGGGCTAATGTTCGCTTTGGCGAACACCTTCTTGTTGGAATTCCGCTTCGCTCCATCATAAATGCTGCAGACAAACTAGAAAGTATCAATTCTTTTTACAACATAAAACTTGACACACATTCAAGCATATTTCGCTGCAGCGAACCCAGAAAATGCATCATAATAAGAAAACTAAAGGATGTTTCGTTTAAGCGAATGTTAAGCATGATGGGGCGAAATTCAATATTAAATTCATTAAATATTAGCAAATTCTTATAAAAAATATATTCTCTTAAGCTACTTTAACTCTCAATTCTTGAGAGTTGTCAAAGCTCCGTTCTTATTAGCTATCAAAGCATGGTGATATTCTAATTATATAGGTTTTTTTAAAAAAAAAAATCAATTATGGAGGTAAGCTATTATATTCAAATAGCTAATTAACTTTTGTGGTATATACAGTATTTAATTATATGCTGTCATAAGTATATAGCATTTTTATTTTTCTATTTTGTATGTTCCAAATCATAAATTACTCCACCAAGACCAAATTTGGATGGTCGTTAGTGTTACGAATCCAAAATCATATCAACACTCAATTTGTTCTAATTTTATAGTTTATTGCAAAAAGGGAAGCTGACCATAAATACTAATTGACTTTTTTTTCTTTTCTTTTCTTTTTTTCTCAGTGGAAATTGATCATAAACAAAGTTCAAGCTACAAGATTGAAGATCAAGCTAGAGTGATGGGCTCAAAAGAACAAATTAATGATAGGGATCAATCAAGAGATAAATCTTATAGGTGCTTTATTTGCCGGAAGAAATTCAGAAATGGAAAAGCTTTAGGATGCCATATGAACTCACATAGACCAAAAGATCAGAAGGTCAAGCTCAAGCAATCGTCGGCAGGGTCCTCGTCGAGAACGATGGTTGTAGATACCTCGAAGACAATGTCGACCCAGGCGGTGTCAACGACTGTCGAGAATCAAAAGTTGGAGGTGGATCTTGAGCCTCAGATTTCAAATGAGGGTCAAAACTTGGAGGTGGATTTAGAGCTTAGGTTAGGACCTTCAACTCCATCATCAGCTACTACTAGACACTTCTTTTAAATTTGTGGATATTTACCATTTGAATATACATTAAAATAATTTATTATTTATTGAGAATAAATTTCTAATATATTTTAATACAATTTGAGTTAATTTTTTTTCTTCTTATTCTTTTAGTTTGATTATAATTGGAAGAGGAGACTAGAACCCAGACCTTTTGGCCATAAGATGAGTTAAGGAATTCTAATTAAGGAAATATGCAATTTATTGTTAAGGTGCTGTATTATTTAATTATATAAGACAATGCTTGAAAAAATATCAAAACATTACTTAAAGAGTGATTTTGATACAAGTTTTTATAAGATAAGGAGGATAGAATATGCCAATGGGCTGCCTCCATTTCATTTTAAGGAATAGGAGGAAATGCCTTTTTAATCGTTAGATGTTGAGCATTTTTTTTTTTTGAGAATCGTTAGGTGTTGAGCATTTAGTCCATATATTTCAAGATAATAATTTTATCCCTGACATTTTAATAATCCTTAGTTTTAGTTTATAAGACAAAAAAATCATTAATTACATGATGTACCATTGACCAAGATAATGTCTAAATTGCCAACCACAGAAGTAGCTCACCCGTATCAATAGTCACTAAATCATCAAGAGATCTTAAATTCGAGTCCTCCACTTTCAATTAATAATTTTTTAGATTAATATGTATGTCTTCAATTAACATACTTTGATCCGTGGCTTTCTCAAATGTCGATAAAATCTTACTATATTTGCAAATATTTTAAAATGTAAAAAAAACACATTCATCAAAGGAAATTTGTCTTCCATAACATATTTTTTTTTTAAATAATTCATTTATAGCACATTTTACCCAAAATTCATATTATACCATCATTAGATTTTTATCAGTTCAACGGATAGACTTTAGATTTTTTAAAAATTGGGTCCGAACTAGGGGTGATAATTAAAATCGAAAATCAACAAAATCGAACCAAACCAAACCGATTTATTGAATTAGTTCGAATTTTTTACATAGTTTTGGACATATTGATTTTTATTTAGAGAAAATCGAAAGTTATTGGATTAGATCAGTTTCTATTTGTGAAAACCAATGAAAATTGGACCGAACCAATATTGTTTTTTTTTTTAAATTATGAGATTTTTTTTTTTAGGAAAATAACATTTAAATATGAATTGGAAGTGAAATAGTAAGTAAAATAGTAAAAAAAAATTAAACCGTAGAAAACCAAATTGAACAAAATCAAGCCAATGATTTTATCCTTTCTCGGATATTGCATAAGTTTCTCTTTTTGTTCAATCAATCAGATTAGATTAGTTATCGGTTTGGCCTAAAAAAAGGAAAATCAAGCCATCTTTAATTTGATTTTAAGGACTTTTATTCTATTAACAAAAAAACAACATTTTTCATAAATAACCTAAATAATGTTTTTATTATATATATATATAATAAAAACATTATTTAAGTTATTTATGTATATTTATATATTTATTATTATTATTTTGTCTATCCAATATCAATATTAAAATATTTTAATTTTCCTTTAGAATTCATATATTTAGTTTGGTTCACTTTTTATGTTGATTATTCCACGAAAGATCAAATCCAACCAATATATTTTAATTTTTAAAATATTAAAATGAATAATTCAGATTGATTAGATTGGTTTGATTTGGTTCGGTTCAATTCTCCACATTTAGCTAACCTATATTTGCAATTAATTTGGATTATTTTTTTTTTTTTTGTATTTTTTTTACCAATGCAACGAACCCGAACAAAGATGATAGAACGAAGAAGTTGCAGACGAAACTCAAATCGCAAATTGGCAAAAACCTGCGATCAATCGAGCCGCCATTTCCGAGAAGAAGAATGTTACAGGCCATTGCTTCTCCTTCCTTGGATTCATTTTCTTCTTCCACCTTCAAACCCACAAATCCCTCTCTCTCACCCAACCCATTAAATTCAACTCACAAACTCCTTAAACGCCTTATTCCCATCATAAATCAAACTGAATCAGGCTTCAATACAAGAAATGGCAGTGCCCAACTCGCAGATCGGTGGTCTCTTCGCGGAAGAACGGCCCTCGTCACCGGCGGTACCCGTGGAATCGGGTAAGTTTACAATTGGACTCGAATTTCGTTTTTGATTGTTGCTCTGTTGTTGGGATTTTGAAATGGTTCTTGGATTAGGGGTGCGATTGTGGAGGAATTGGTGGGTTTTGGGGCGAGAGTGCATACTTGTTCTCGGAATGAGAGTGAGCTGAGACTGTGCTTGAGGGATTGGAACAAGAAGGATTTGGAATTTGAGGTTTGTGGGTCTGTTTGTGATGTGTCTGTTCGAGATCAGAGAGAGGAGCTAATGAAGACTGTGGCTGATTCATTTGATGGGAAGCTCAACATTCTTGTAAGGTGCATCTTTTCTTCTACTTTAGATTGAGATGCATTTTACTTTGTTGGGATTTTCCCCTTTAAATCACAGCTTCTAGTAACCTTAAATTGTAGAGTTATTGTCTGCTTTGATCTGTTGTAGATTAAGTGTATATTTCTAATGAATGAGAACAATAGTTTTCTTTCCTTTTTCTCTTGTGCGTGCTATAGCTTTAAAAGTGACTGCATTGAATAGTGTTCTTGATAAAAATTATTTGGCCGACCTACATATAGCCTTAGAAAACATGTGTTCTATGTTGGAGTAGCCTAGGTGTCAAGAAGACTTCAACCTAGTGTTGTAGGGTCAGGCGATATATTTTATGATAATAGTCGAGTTATGCATAAGCTTGCTCAAATAGTTATGAATATCAAAAAAAGGAAAAAAACATGTGTAAACCATAAGTGTTTGGCCCAAGGAGGTGCAAATCATACGGTGAAGAAAGCTTCTGCTCGACATGGCTAATAGAAGCTTCCACACATTGGAGGGGGCTTGAAGAAAAGCAATTAAAGAAGGCCAAATTCGAGAGACAACAAGCTTTGGAAACCTGCACGGCCATTGCACATTTGAACTATTCTCTGGGATTTACTTTTGAGGGTTTAGTTAAACTCCTTGTTAGGATTCTAAATGTGTTTTTAAATGCCTTCAAGTTAGCCACTCGCACTCGAAGGCTTAGGATAAGACTTTTAGCTAGCAAGTATCATATCGTTTTTATTATTTTCCTTAACTAGTTGTACAAGCTAGTTCGAGGGATTTGTTTTTAGAGTTTTTCCCCATGCCCCTAAGTCTAAATCCATACTTGTAAAATGGTTAGATATCTTGATGACATGAATTTGAGAGGTTTCTGTTTTGCTCGTTGTCAAAGAATGTGTATATGTGCAATTTTATACCTTAGCTTCACTTTCCTTGGAATATTCAGTTTGTCAGATTATCAAAACTGTGGAGTGTTCAAACTTGGGACTTGAAACTTGGTATTTGACCACGCAAACAACATCGTAAATTTCCTTAGAGTTGAAACCTTGTGTTTGTGAAGGGTTTTGGTGTTTGTGTTACAAGGTCCACACAGAAGGGTTTCTAATTCGACAATCGAGGTCTCTCTTATCATTTGGTATCAAAGCTTTTGATTTCTATCTATAATTTAAGAAGGGTAAGACCTGTGTTTTCAAAAGCGAAAAGCAGTTGTTGGCATTTTTCTTTTGAAGAAATGTGGTTGAAGTCTTGGGGCAGCATGAGACGTAAATACTTGCATAAGCTTCTTCTATAAGATATACAAGTCTGTTATAATCCAAAAAATGTGTAAGACTGAGGTTAAAAATTATAGTCTCAAGGCAAGCTTTATTCAGTGGAATGTAGATCATTTATTGCTTAATATAAAAAATATAGTTTCAAAATTACATCAATATTTTTTGAAATAAGGTAACCAGCCCGTCTCTAGGCTAGGCACCGGAGACATCGAAGGAGTAATGTCACAAGTGAGTTTCGAACCTGGGACCTTGAGGGGAGTATACTCTCAAAGCCCAAGTCTTCAACCACTGAACCATTTGGGATTCAAAATTACAACAGTTAAAATTTTTTTGAAAAAAAAAAACTTCGACAACAAGCTTTCAAAAGAGGAATTATAAAGAAAATCCCTATTATCTGAAAGCTTTTCTCAACTCTTCTAAAGATTCTTAAAAAAGAACATCCTTTTATAGATCTTCACTTTGTCAATCTGTATGTAGGTTGTTTTCATACTGAAATTTTTTGCCTTTTGGCATATGGGCGTGTAATTTTCTTTTTTGATATGAAGTATATGAAGGCGAGGTTGATTTTATATTTGCTAATTTTAGTTTTTCTATGAACTCATCTTCCAGCATCATATGACAATTCTAAGTTTTAGAATTCAAAAGCACATTGATATCTTTTCAATCCTTTTTTTTTTTTTTGAAAACTTTAGCTACTTTCATTAAACAACATTTAGATAGTACATCCAGAACTCCCTCTTAAAGGGACCACATGCTGATCTGTCTCCACATGTTGGAGTGTGATCACATAAAGAAGGAAATCTGAAGACAAGGCCACACCCATTAGTAAAACCCAGGTTTCAATCAATGTTTCTATTCATAAAGGAGTATTGAGACTCTACTTGGTAGAAACTAATTCCTATCATCTCCTCTAGATCGAGGATTTTTTTTATAGTCTTTGGGGAATAATTTAACGTCCATATCACTGATTGAAGAATAGGACTCCACCAAAGAAAACGGAAAAAAGTTAACACTCCTGAAAAGCTTAACTTTTTCCCACAAAGAAACCAAAGCCATCCTAACAAGGTTTGAGCCTTTATCCACTAGCTCTTCCCAACTACATTGACCAACAACCCAATTACCATAACTAGCAGCCAAAATCAGAATAATCCCAAAAAATAAAACATTAAACTGCTTATAATAGAAAACAATTAAAATAAAGCCTAAAAACCCATTTTGCTCAGTGAAATGGCCCAACACATTATAAAGCCCATGTGAAAATTCCTTGAGCCCACCGTTTGTCAGGGTCAGGGAAAGGTCACCATCACCGTTGCAGCCTTTTCTTACACGTCTTCTCGCTCTTTTTTGACGACGCTTCCACTTGGGACTCTTGTCGATGAATTGCCGATCTGCCATGGATGAATTGCCACTTTGCCATGGCCAAAACTTCGAATCACCATTTTTATCCATCATCTTCTTTTGCAGCAAGTACCCTTCACTTTCTCCTTTCGATCTCTTCATAGACTCTTCTCTTCCCATCGACATCTTCTCCTCCAAAGCAGCCTTTCCACGATCGAAAAGATTTTTGCCTGTGCCAAAAGGGAACGTTTCCCCTTCCCACACGACCCTTACCAACGAAGGAGAAGGCTCCCCCACAACCTTCGACCAAACGACATGCACCCACCAAGTTGTCTTCAAGGACCACTAACTCAACTTGGAAAAATTACCCAAAAAGGGGAAGAACTTATCTGAGACGTGGAAATTCTCGATCAGATTCGTAAACTCTCCAAGCTCCGACTGACCCTCTCGGAACTTCCAGAATAGCCCTAAAATAGCTCCACCCACCTTGCTCTCCTTCGAGCCCACAAACGACCCCACCCCACTCTCCGAGGAAAGTATGGCGTGGTCTCAAGAACGCACTCGTGGGTGCCCACAAACGCTCGCCGGCGAATCTCCTAAGAGAACGTCTTTGAGCCCGGCGAAATATCTCTCTAAATGGAAGTGAAAGAGAGAATTTCATGAGAGAACCCTGATGTCCGTATATTAGGGATACTTTTCCTAGAGATGTGCCTTAGGGGAACCCAATCCTTATGGACTATAAGCACTATTCTACTATAATGTAGGTAAATAATGTGGGTAGAAATATACGAAAGCCAACAACAGAGTTCACAGATGAAGAGTTCTCTTTTCTTATGAAAACCAATGTTGAATCAGTCTTCCATTTATCTCAAATCGCTTATCCTTTTCTAAAGGCATCAGGTGAGGGAAGTATTGTATTCATGTCCTCAGTGTCAAGTTTTGTCTCTCTCAAGTCCATGTCTGTTCAAGGAGCGACCAAAGGGGATCAATTATACAAGTGATTTCTAAATACCAGTGTTCAATTGTCCCCAAGGGGTGGCACGGTGATTGAAGACTTGGGCTTGAAGGTATGCTCACCTGAAGGTCCTAGGTTCGAGACTCACTTGTGACATTGCTATTTCGATGACTCCCGCTGCCTGGCCTAGGGACAGACATGGTTACCCTTGTTTAAAAAAAAAAAATACTTTGGATGCAACATTAGTTTTCTTGTTGGAACATTTCCCACCAATTTGTTATGATTCTTTCCGGGAGCTATCAATCAACTCACAAAATATTTAGCATGTGAATGGGAAAAAGACAACATAAGGAGCAATGCAGTTGCCCCGTGGTACATCAAAACATCAATGGTGGAACAAGTAAATCTCGAATAACACCATTTTGTTTTAACTCATGAAAAATCGGTCGTAATATTTATCTCACTTTACTTGTGCTATATCTTCTATTGTAGGTGTTGAGTAACAGGGCATATATAGAAGAGGTATATGCTCGAACTCCACTTCAACGATTGGGAGAGCCGAGTGAGGTATCATCTCTAGTTTCAATTCCTTTGCCTACCTGCTTCACCTTATATTATGGGACAAATCATTGGTGTCGACGGAGGGATGTCTGTTAATGGCTTTGACCCAAGTTAACACAACTCTTGTTTAACATTTATGAGCTCTTGGATAGGTCTCATTTGGAGTAATGATGTTTTTTCTTTTGCAAGGATGACACTCCCAAACGATTGAGGCTTCCATAACCTCCTCTTTACCATATACCCTTTTTTTCTTTGTTTCTTTTTTAATGTTGTTTAAACTTCAAAGGGGAAACTGAGTTGTATAGTATGGAAAATACCCACCATGGAGTGGTCTAGTGACCAAAACGGTCTTAAATAGCTGAGAGGCGATGAGTTCAAAATCAAACACAAACACTTTTATCCCTAACATTTCAATAATGCTCAATTTTAGTTTTTGTGCTTCCTTGTGACTACGTGTGCTAAGCTTAAGTTGAGCCGACTAGGTTTTCGACCGTATGCATAAGAGATATGTTTTCTTATGGAATTCTTTGATTTTGAGTTATGGTGCTCAATTGGATTACCACCAAATAATGAAACTAACATGCCACTGATCCAATAAATTGTTATTTTAGGAATATAGCGCATGGTTAATTGATGAATTGAGGAACAGTCTATATTAGGAAGAGAATTTGTATTGTATAGCAACTTTTTTACCACAGTTTACAATTATAGCACATTTTTAAAAATAATTCTTTTATAGCAAATTCTGTCATTTAAAAAAAAATCATTTACCTTTTTGATAGAAAACTTTGATAGAATCTATCATTCTCTAGTGATGGAAGTCTATCAATTTTATCCGTGATTGATTCTATCGATTCTTATTGATAGACTCTTGATAGAATCTGATGGAAGTCTATCAATTTACTTTATTTATTAGAAATTGATTCTATCACCCTTTATCGATAGAAGCTATCAATATGAAGTCTATCAATTTACAATTTTTGTTATATGTGTAAATATTTTTATTATTGTGCTATTCATGTAATATTTTATCCATTTTGTAATATACATGCAAAAGCCCCTATTAGAAATTTCTTTTCTTACAATGTAATTGAGGAACAAAATTTAGCAATCAACAAAAATTATATACTAGACAACTTTAAAAATTGAAATTCCAAGTCATCAATAGATTTCAATTAGTTTGCCAAGTAGATTAGAGACTTTGATCTAGCGATATGATTGAATTGAATAAGCAACGCCGATTGCAATCTATAATGCATTATGTATAGATTTTTCAATATTTTCAATCAAAATATTATTGATTGAGTTAAATCAAGTTTTTTAAATAGTTTAATCAACTTATTTCAATTAATTTTTTTTTTGAGTATATATCGGAGGAAGAGAGACAAATACTGATTCTTGAGATTGAATTTGTGATGCTGGTGTTTAATTGATTTACAACTAAATAATGAAAGTATTGTGTGATTGACTCATTTAACAACTTATTTCAATGAGTGATATATTGTATGTATTTGAATTCAATTTAGGTTTGATCAATTTATTTCAATAACTTTTATCTCGTAACATTGACTAACTTCTTGATTCTCCATGATGCTTCTTGAAACTATTAAATATAAATAGATCTAAATTCTACATGTGCTCTACTAAATTTATAATTGAGAAAAATAAATTTTAACTTCCTAGATTTGAATGAGGTTTAGATTTTTGTCAATATATTTCAAAATTACTAAAACCCTTATTCATGGGCGAAATCAGAGAGGCTAATTGTATTTTACCTATGTAAATGGATCTACAATTACATTTATATATATTCCTCCAATAATAATAATAATAATAATAATAATAATATGCTTTCATTAAAAAAAAAAGTCTTTATTATTCTGATCCATACAAAAGTTTTGCCCTCTCGATATTTATGGTCTAGATCTATCAGGGTCCTTTGTCAATATTTTCTTTACGTCATTAACATTTTTTTTTTCTATTTTAACGGCCAAAATGAAATATTATAATTAAATAGAAATTATACCATAAAATTGAAGGATAAAAAAATATTTAAATAAATTAGTGAAAAGGTAAATGACGTGTTGATTTTATTATGTGACATTAATACAGTTTAATATCGCGATCATCGGTTCATTAAAAAAAAGTGGAACTTTATTCAAAAGTTATTGTGTAAACATTTTTATCGAAGGGGTCACAATTGGCTAATAATTTTATTGTTTGGTTGTAAATCATAGTACCAACGATTTGAACTCGAGAATCGGTATTCGTCTCTCATATATTCCGTTGTAATTGTGAAGAGGAGTGGGTTGAGAGGTGGGGAGGGAAAAAACAACATTTTGATAGAAAGAGCGAAATAGCTCCACATGGAAATGGAATAAAAGGCCAAATCGGTGGACGTAGAAAGATAAAAGAATGATTGAAAATTGATAAAATAATATTAAATGTTAATTTAAAGCAAATAATAGATTCCCTTTGTTCTTCCACACTGTCTGTGTTCCCATCTTCTTCCATGGCCGCTCTTCTTGAATCTGTCTGGCGGGTATTGCTTACATTTTATCTTCTTTCTTCAGCCCTCAATTACATTCTAAATCTTCTGCAATTACTCTACTGTACGCTGTTGACTGCTGTGTGTGATTGCTATATATATATATATCTTATGCTTCTTTCCCTTTTCAATTTCCCTTTTCTATTTCTTAATTGGTCTTGACGTGAGACCTGGCGTTGGGGGTTTCTTGTAATTTCGGGCTTAATTTCATTTTCTAGAGTTGATTTGGAATAGGATCTTGATGTTGAGACCTCATGAATTGTACTTTTGATGTAATTTTGGGGTGAATTTCCTTTTTTCCAATTGGAGGATTGAATTTGACAACTTTGACTTGCTGGAGTTACAATTAGGTTATGGATCTTTCTACATCTGGTATATCTTTGATGGGTCTTTTTCTTTTTCCCCCATGATGCAGTATTTGATCACTAATTTCAGTGATTTTCAACTTGCTTGTTTTGGAAGCTTCATAATCCATGAAAGCGCTTTCTTCTTATCTGGGCTTCCCTTTATTTTTTTGGAGAGAGCAGGATGGCTGAGCAAGTACAAGATCCAGGTTTCCCTTTTGGCTTTCACCACAAATTTCATTACTACAACTTCTTATGGATGTTTAGTCAATATATGAAATTTGAATTAGATTTTCCTTCGTTAGTGATCCATGTATGGTTATGAACTAAGTTTGCAGTTAGCAGCACTTTAACTAGTTTTACTTATCATTTAATTGAGAAAGTCACTGGAAAGAATGAGACCTTTAAGCTCTATTCCTTTGGTTGTTCTTTCTATCATAAAGAACAAAAGGAGAAGAGAAGAAAGAAAGAACTGTTTTTCATTAGTTGCCATGTTGACAAAAGTGATGATAATTATGGATGCAAACAAAGTTCATATCAACTGAGTCCAGCTGAGTAATTACAATGATGAATTATTATCAATAGTGATTTAGCTTTTTTCTATGTAACACCTTCCACTTTATTAATGAAAATGTTCTCTTTTCCAAAAAACATTAAGCTTTTTCTGCTATTTGCAGGCCAAGAATAATAGTCCTGCAGCACAAGGAAAATGCATTTCGCGTCTACTGCTATATCATTTTGGTGTAAATCTGCCAGTTATGATTGTTTCTTATCCTGTCTTCAAGCGTATGGGCATGCGAAGCACTCTCCCATTGCCATCCTGGTATATTCAGGTTCTTTATGTCCTAAAGCATATACTTTAGGTGTTTTATCCAGCTAGGTTTTGTTTACTTAAATTTTTTTATTTTTTTATTTATTTTGGGTTATATTAATACCTTTTGATAGAATTTCATTTTGTTGGGGCTTCATTTGATGTAGGAAAGCAGTTTTCGGCCAGATAATATTTTACTTTATCCTGGAGGATTTTGTTTTCTACTGGGGGCATAGAATTTTGCACACCAAATGGCTGTACCAGAATGTGCACAGTGTGCATCATGAGTAAGTGAGATTTATAAATGAAAATTAACTGTAATTGTGCCTTTTCCCATGTTGAAATTGTCTTGGGCTGTTTTAAGTTGCTTCTTAAGTGCAGATATGCTACACCTTTTGGACTAACATCAGAATATGCTCACCCTGCCGAGATCCTGTTCCTTGGATTTGCTACCATCGTCGGTCCCGCTCTTACTGGTCCACATCTAATGACTCTATGGTTATGGATGGTACTTAGAGTGCTGGAGACAGTCGAAGCTCATTGTGGTTACCATTTTCCTTGGAGCCCTTCAAACTTCATACCTTTATATGGGGGGTGAGTCAATTGGGATTTGTATTGCTTAAAAAAGAATACATTGTATCGTATCTGTTGTTCCTGAAATCGTCTGTGCTCTTGCTCCACAGGGCTTATTTTCATGATTATCATCACCGTTTGCTTTTTACAAAATCTGGCAACTACTCATCAACATTCACTTACATGGACTGGTAAGTTCTGGTCCAAGAAAGGTCCAGTCGTTTATTTTGTGTATGTTATTGGTTTGAACATAGTAGCAAATAGCAATACAACCAGCTTTGTGGAACATTGATTTATTCACACTTCAATAGTTCCATGTCTACTTCCCACTTCTAGGGGTGTGGTTGGGGAGGAATGTCAGAGTGATTGAGACATTCTGGTGGGAGTTGGAAAAAATTCTTGCTAAAATTCCATATCATGAAGTTTTGTAGCCTAATATAATCTTAAGGTGGATTGTTTAGTTGGTCAGTTACTAAGATGAAGAAGGAGAAATTTTTAATTGTGGAAATGAGAATAGGATGCGTCATTGCACACATGTTCTAGTTTTCGTTGGAAATCATTCTTATTACGAATAAAATAATCAAGTGCTGAAAGAGAACTAGTACCCTCACCAGGGAGGAGGGAGTTTGAGAGCATTATTATACATGCATTCTAGATTTCAATGTTAGGATACTGCCTAACAAGGATAGCATATTGCAATATGAAAATAAAAACTACAAGAAAATCGAGTTTAAGGCACTTCGACCTCTCCTTGAGCATACTAACTAACCCAAGACCTAAAACTACACAACAATTGCACACCTTCTGTCTAACCTCTCCCCTCTTATACTTACTATTCCTTAACTTGCAACCTACTAATGCTGATATACCCCTCACTAGTACCCTCACATTCACATGTTGAAGACTTCGGCCAAGTTTTTATGCAGTTGGATCATCTTGATTGATTAAAAAGGAAGATAAATAGACAGAAGTGTTGATTATATAGAAAATTTGAGTGTGGCAATTTCAAGCTTGCTCTTGATTTGATCTCTCATTGAGAAGTTCACTTTGATCAATGATGCTGTTTTGGAGTTTTCATCTAGCTTGCATCTGTAAGTTCAAAATTTGATCATTTCGTGCAGGAAGTTCTAATGATTATCATGGTAAGTCTACATATGTTTGAACATCCAAGAGACTGGTCCATTAAGTAGGGCATATGGAACATTCATGTTTTTCATGTGCCTTTGCTTCCTCGTATTCATGTATCATCGATAGTTGGTATTCATGGAAATAGAAGGCGAATACTGACGTTCGAATTCTTTGATGGGCAGGATATTTGGAACTGACAAGGGCTTCAGAAATTTGGAAGCCATAAAAAAGGCAGAAAGTTGAAGGGGATGATAGAGAGCTGAGGAGGAACTTGGGTACATTTGGAAATAGGTTTCTGATCTACAGGCACATTTAAAAAGGTTCAGTTCTATTTCATCACTCTCTCTTGTGTGCCATGATGTGTTTTTATGTCTTTTTTTCTGTTTAAATGTGAGTATTCTTGAAGCTAATTGAAGAGCTTACTGTGGAACCTGGCTGTCATTTTGTTTTGGTTCAGTTTAACACTTTTTGTTTTGTGTTCATGTACCAATTGGCTTATTTAAGAAACTTAATTAGCATGGAGCAGAACATGATTCTGTTTGTTTCCATGTCTATTATGGCATTATGATAGTTGCTGCTGATGTGCTGTGGTAAAAAGAATAATTGAGATAACTTTTTGGCAATGAGATCTTTTAGGCCCCTTTTGATAACCATTTGGTTTTTTGTTTTTGGTTTATGAAATTTAAGCTTATTTCTACTCAAATTTTCTACCATGTGCTCCATCTTTTCTACAATATATTCATCTTTCCTTAAGAAAGCAGGTGAATACTAACCAAATTTCAAAAACAAAAACAAGTTTTTAGAAGCTATTTTTTTTGTTTCCAAATTTTGGTTTTGTTTATTAAAATATACGTAAGATGTAGATATCCAAATAAGGAAAAATGTATAATAAGGTAGTTGTTGTAAGCTTAAATTTCATAAACAAAATATGAAAAACAAAATAGTTATCAAACAGGGCCTTAATTTGTTATTTATTATTATTTTTTTAAACAATAAATTAGCATTTTTGGTCGTTATGTCGTTGGTGCCAATTGTTTAATTGATGACATGAATATAATGCTTGTTTCGATATAGAAATTTTTTGTAGAGTGGTTATGGAATTCAAATCTCGGATGGTTTTGGTTTCGTTGGTAGAGATTTGGGATCTTCAAGCTTCTTTGGAGGTTTTGAAGTTTGGTTTAACTATAAAATTTTTCTGTTGTTTTTCTTGTCCAGACTTTGGAATAGGTGCTAGTCTCTCTCGAGCAAAGCTCCAATTCTATGTGTATTTATGTATTTTTAAACTTTAAATTCTTTTTTGTTTATTATTTAAATTTTCTAATATATATATATATAATTTTAATTTTAGTATACATGTAATTTGTTAAAAGTTTGTCCTAAATTTTGCTCAATAAAATACGTTTTTAATCATAATATTTTAAAATAATTCAGTTGGATTTGAATTGACATCATTATGGAGTGTTAATTTTGTATCATATTAGATCATGTAAATTTCTACAATAATTTGTATATATATTTTAGTGTATGCTATACATTTTTATATCATATAGCAAATTCTTTTTAAAGTATAAAAAGGAGAAATAAAATTAAAATAAATATCGGTTATCAATAAGTTTTTATTTGTGCGTTTTGTTTTGTTTGCGACAATATTTAGAGGATTTGAATGAGGATGCCAAAGCGTCAGTTTGTTGTTGTTTTTTTTTTTTTTGGTTAGAAACATGTAGGCTTTATTTTTTGTTTTTGGGTTTTGAAATTTAAGTCGATTCTCACTTAAATTTTCTACGATGTGTTCCACTTTTCATACAAATTTATCTAAAAAGTTGATTGTTTATAAGATGTACAAACAATTCGAGTAACTCAATTAACCTAACTAACTTGGTGGCTTGGGTTGAGTTAAAAAAATGTATTGAATTGAGTTCGAATTAATTAATTTATTATGGGTTTGATTGGTTTTTATGTTGATCTAAAATTATTTTTGGTTTATCTGAAGTGATCTAAATTTATTATTTAATATTGTTTTTACCTATAACATAATTTTATATACATATATTTACTTTATTTTTATTATTGTTGTTTAGATTTTTTATCCTCCAAAAAACTTCCATGAAAGTTAATTTAGAAGTTATCAGGTTGATTTGTTTAAAAATTAAAAGTAAACAACAAAAAATACATTCAATTTTTTAATAAAATAATGATCAATCTAACTCAGTCCGAAAGTATATGACTTGTATTGGGAAAATATATAGCTTGAATTGGATTATTTTAATACATAGAATTAGATTTGTTGGTAAATTCACCAACTTAAAAATTTTGGTTGATTCAAAATATCGCTCAACCCAATCCATATAAGCCTAATTATTTATAAAAGTTATTTTTAAAATAGTGTCAGATGGATTACCTTTTAAAAATTGCTCTAACTAACGTGAGCACTATATCAATCACTCTTCAGAAAATAAATTTAAAAAGCGTATTGTTTGGGTTTGAATTTCAATAAATCTTAAAAAGTATCATAATTTCAATGGTGTTAAATAAGATTTAGTAACTAACGAAAGGAATGGTGACTTGATATTCAATGGTAGAAATTCAGTTCAACACCACCATGGTTGTGGGTTCGAACTCGTGACTGTGAAGTTGAAATGGATTAACACCAAATAAGAAAACCAACTGCGTCACTAACCTTCCATAAAAACTAAATTTATTTAAATACATAATAATTAAGTTTATACAGATAAGTATGTTATACAAATTTAAATGATATTAAATTAATGTAAAAATTTATATGAATATTGTAAGAGTATTCTTGAAATTTTAGGTAGGTTTACATTATTTCATGTTCAATTCCTACTATCTAGATATCACCAAGTATTCATGTCAGACATTTGAGATTCTTGATTACCTCGAAGTAAATGGTCTCTAAAGATCGTTGAATTAAATGTTATAGCTTTTACTTATTAGCAAGATTGGCTAAAATTCATAGAAAAAAAAAGGAACAAACAATAAATAAAAATATATAAATTAAAAATATTTTTTTCTATATAATAAAAATATATAGAATAAATATGAACATGTTCAAAGTGTATGGATTAAATAGAATAATCAAAGTATTCTACAAAAAAACAAAAAAATTTGAATAATGAAAGTATATTTTAGCGAAGAAAATATATTGAAACCACTCCGGTAATTATTTTTTCTTAGCACAAAAAATTTATTTTTAGCCCTTAGTTATGCATGTCGGTAAAGCACATGTACCAATCTATTAACCAACCATGGTATGTCTTCTTTTTTTTTTTTAGTACAACCAACCATGGGTGTCTAGGGCTTAAAAAAATAATGCAATTTGCTTGAGGATGTTAAGATTAATAAAATTTAAATTAAATAGAAACTAAAATAAATCATATTAAAATCGTGGGGATTAAAAAAATCAAACAAAAAAATTATATAGATTATCTATAATCCATTTTATGTGGTTGTCATTTCATTAAATTTCTTCCCTTTAGATTTGATGATTGAATCACTCAATTCATATTTGATTTTAACATAGTCAATTGACGCATTCATATATGTAACCAAAATAATTTTATTAAATTCATTTTGCTATATTTTAAAGCAAACCACTAGAAGCTAGACTTGGTTACAAAAATGTATTGAGTGTATAATATTTTATTTTTTAAAATCATGTATTATGTATTTGATCCTTGAAGTTGGTTGATGTAATGATTCGATACTTGAATTCTAGTATATAATTATTTGTAGCAATTTAATTTGTTATTGATGTCAAATGTACTTTTAAAAGAAGCAAATGATATGGTTGAAATTGTTTTAAATGGTTAAAATAATTGTCATATTTAAAACGACTGTAACACTTTGTTTTAGTTATTTCAAAACTTTTTATTTTGATCCGTCTAGATTACACTCGATGATTAATTTTGTTAGTGGTCGATTATTGTTTGAGTTGTGAATGAAATCTTTTTAGATAAAGGGTTCTTTTATAATAGTTCTTAGGTCCGGATCCTAAATATATTAGTGTACGACCTGAATTATTCGACGTGGGAGAAACACTTGAAATTGTTAGGGGCTGTTTGTTTGACATATTTAGGTAGGAGTTACAGACTCAACCGAGTCAAACCTTGTATTCTTTCTTTTTACATCAAAATTATATATATAATGTGCTTTTTGAGTTTTTCCCAGTAGGTTTCAATCCTACCCACTTTTTTCATATTACCACCTAAACCTTTGTAAATATTTCAAATCAACTTCTGTTCTAATAAAGATATGTACAAATTTAGTAATGAAAAATTAATTCAAATGAATATATGCTCCATTTACAACTACGAATAAACATTACACAAACCCAAGGGGCATGCATTGACACATTGATATTGATATTTTGATAATTACATTTTTTGCTTTTCATTTTTGGTTCAAACAAAAGAAGATTCTCAAAACAAAAATAAACTCCATTTTCCCTTTTTAATTTAATTAAAAAAGGAAAACTAAAAAACCTTTCTTCTTTTTTTCTTGCTACATTTCCCAATTTAATTTCTTCTTTTTACTAAATAAAAAAAGGTGCACAGATCGGGAGAGATTCTAGGGGCTACGTGTCTCTCTTAAGGTCCACCACCACGACGCTCACGTTGTCCGTACTGTGCCTGGCCAGAGCCAGCTTCGTCAGCAGCATCGCCGCATCGTTGCACGCCTTGTCCACGTTCTCCGCCGTCGACGGCGGTGGAGACCGATCCTCCGCCTTCCCCCGGAGGCACATACTCGCCACTCCACACGCCGTGTCGTTCGGCACCACATCCCACAGCCCGTCGCTCGCCAGAATCAGGCACTCGTCCTCCGCCGTCCGATCTGTTATCGTCACCTCCGGCTCCGATATCACATACGGTTTCAGATAGTTATCGCCTGCACATACTCATCGGAATTAGTTGATCTGTTTCAGAGCCGCAAAAACTTGTGAACGATTGGCGATTTGGTTCTTACCTATGGCTCTTGACATGGCGAGAACTCCGAGAACTCTCGGTCCGTCCCAGTAGATAACTCGGCCGCCGGCTTCCTCAATCCGTTTTAGTTCATCGGGCCGGTCCGGCTGTCAGATTTCGAAGATCGAATTAGAAATTGCAGATCAAAAGATCGATTAAGTAGACCAAATCGGAGTACAAACCTTGTGATCGGAGGAGAGAGGAACGGCCTTTCCGTTGCGGCAGAGAACGGCTCTGGAATCGCCGCAGTTAGCGACGATGATTTTATCCGGCGTCACTATTGCGACGACGGCGGTAGATCCGACGGCATCGCAGTCCGGCGACTGCAGTTCACATCTGCAATTCGCAACCATAACTTCTTCATTGTTTCGCGTCACAACTTCGTTGTCCATGCGCTGGAAGATTCTCTTCATAGCACCGTCCCAATCCAACGCCACCGCCGCCGCCGTCGCGGCGGCTTCATCGTTTTCGTCTCTTACAAACTCCTCTTTCACGAGCTCGTGAAGTCGATCCTTACACCTCATCGCCACCTAACACCAGCAGAAAAATCGCCCATAAATATCCGAAAGATTCAGCAACCTAATTACTTAGTTTCACTAATTGATTTGAAATCGAAGCTAATAACTAGAGCTTAAGGAATTAGGGTTCTTACATGAGAGCAGCCATGACCGTCGTAAACACCGAATAAGTGCAACTTATCGGTAGCTTCCTTGTTAGTAAAACAGAGCGAAGTATGAACCGCCACCGCGTCTTCCATATCTCTCCGTCTTCCGCAAACAGAAGAGAATCCGAACTTCGGAATCTCTCCGCCGAGAGGAACGCTCGGAGATTCCCGATCCAGAGATGTCGAATCATCCAAGGTCTGTCTTGTAGACATCTCCGTCGTCGGAACTTCCTCCGCCACAAATCTCACGACGGTCTCTTCTTCTTCTCTTGTATCACAGTTCTGAACCGTGTTATCACAGTCTCGGGAGAGCGACGCCGCTCGATCCTCGAGCTTCTGTCGCTTCGCAACAGTTTCAGTCTCCGTCGGAGCAACTCCGGCAACAAATTTACACCTCCTGATCTCCATTCTCCGACGTCTGGCAACTCGCGAGCTTGGCTCGCAGGAAGACGACGATGCGCCACTCTCACCCATCACTTTACAGCAAATCTCCGCCATTACCAACCAAACAATAAAATTTCAATTAATTTCCCCAATTACTCCGATCTACGAACACGCCGGCGACGGAATCGGAATTCGAAAAGAAACAGATAAAGAGATGAAAGGCCCGGCGAAGAGGAGGCTTTAAAAGGAAGGAGGTTTGGTTGAATGGAGGAATTTGATAATGGAATTTCGAAGGAGGACGGTCAGGGCGGGTAGCTACCCGGGGAAACGAACGGGCAGATCGAAAATGGTAGCAATGTGCGTGACGTAGCTTGGGGAAATCGGGACCGTCCATTCGGGGTGGGTTGATCAGAATTTGACACGCATGTAATTTGTTTGGGGGGATGGTGAGACGTGGACGAATGAGATTCAAGCAGCGCAACAAGAGAGAGACATCCTTTTTGACACGCATGTGGTCCTTGGTGTACCCATTTAAAAATTATTATTTTCCCATTTTCGGACATGACTTCGCGCCACGTGTCTACTCAAACCACAGTGGGAGGAAAAAGAAAAGAAAAAAGAATTTTGCATTTTAAATTTAATTTTCTTCTTTCTTATTCCGTTTTAACTTTTGGCGGCCAATAGGAGAGAAGTACGTGTGTTTAAGTGGGTCCCAATGTGTCTGGCATATGAGAAATAAAATATCTGGAAAACAGGGGAAGACCGGGCGGTTTTGGTTTTAAAGATGAAACGTGGCGTAATCTCGTGCAGCCTCTACCGACCCGACCCGGTTGTCACGCGGGACACGTTTCAACCACATGCGCCATTTCAAACATTTTGCTTTGAAATCATCCTTTTATTATTTGTTATTTTCTTAATTTTTATATTGGAACTCGTGCCTTTAATGGAGGTTAATTTTGGTTTTATACTCAACCGACAACCGAACTAATATTTTCGATTTTTAAAAAATGGTTCTTATCCAATGTCCAAAAGACTATAAAACTATTGGTTTAATTTTTAATTGTTCCCTTCAGTTTTAGATCTGATCTATTGTCCATTTTTTTTCTAATGTATAAAAAATAACATTTCTCATAAAAAAAATTCATTCTTTACATCCAATTTTCTTTCCGTAAATCAGTTTTAAATCGATATTGACAAAAAAGTAGAATTAAAAAAAGTTACTTGGAAATATATTAACATTTGAAAGATAAAATAACATTTACTATAAGATATTGATCTTTAAAACTTCTAAATTATGGAAGGAATGTGAATTTATAAGACTTTTTAACTATATATATATATATATATATATATATATATATATCGGTTGATTCGATTTTTAAAATATCCCTAAGTTTTAATAGAAATGAAAAAAAAAACATTTACTATTAAATTTAGATGAAAACATTAAATTCTATTTTAAAATGTATTTTTTTAAAATCAAACTACTTTCATTATCTAAAAAAATGGAGTGATTCTAAAAAAAAAAAATTAAAAAATGGAGCGCCAATAAGAACGGGACTCTAACGACACATTGTATAATTGAGTAACTATGGACTTACATGTTCGAATGCCCCTCCTCCTAATATTGATGTATAAAAAAAATGAAGCCAGTATAATAATTCTCACAAAAATGTGGAGATCAAATAGGAGGGAAAAAACCCGAACTACTAATATGGCTTTGATCCACATCTCCAACCGAAACCTATAAAAATAATAATAATAAAGTTATGGAAAATAAAAATAAAAATTATTTAGAGAGAAAATAAGCATCTTCCATTGGCTAGAGAAAAACAACTCCTCAAGCCGGCTGGAGGGGAATCCCCTAATCCAAATCTAAAATAATAGGAGAGTTCAAGCAACAAATTCATAAAATATTACGAGGAGAGTGGATTTTTGCAATCATATCCGTCACACGATTGTAAATCTACCACAAAATTTAAATATATATGTTCCTATATAACATGATTATATCCAAATATCAACAATAATATTATTGAATGTGATTACATCTTGGAAAATACCTTAAATTAGACCAAAAATCAATTTAGAATCATAGTTCATCAAGAACGAAGATTATGGAATCTAAACCACTATATAACAAGTAATTTAGCTCTTTTTAAATAGCGGATGAGGCTTTGATGCATCTCGCCAGTCCCACAACTTCACCTTACTCTTCCAATCACGAGCCACTAACCTAACTTTCAAGTACCCTCCTTGAGCAGACTCCATCATTTATGAGCTAAAAAAATAAAAATAAAATTAAACAAATTTAATGAGAACAGAGTTTACTTTAATATTGAAGTAATTAATAAGCTGACAAAAGTTTGTGCAACATTACTTCAATATTTTACTCTTTTTTTTTACAAAGTCAAATTTGATTTCAATTAATGGTTATTATTATTGGATGTAATTGATGGTTTTATTTTTAAGAAAAACAAATGCAATTAATGGTTATTAAGTTCAATGAAAATTAATTTCCAAGACTTTTGGAAGTTAATAAAGCGTAATTTGTGAAGGGTAGCATATAGTCAAGTTGTATTTATAGCATGCATTACAATTCGAAAAAGTTGGGCATTCAAATCTAAAACTAGATATAATCTATTACAAGTGATTTCGATTTAATTTTGTCAGTTTTAAGTCAAATCAACAACCGAATGAATATTTTAAGTTTTTAAAAAATTGGATCCGAATTGATGTTCAATAATTGACAACACATTGATTCGATTCAATTTTAATTCTTTTTTTTTAATTTAATTTCAATAAGAATCTGATTAATTTTTTAGTATGATTTTCAATTTAATTTTAGAAATTTTTATTTACTACTTAAAAACAACATTCCACATAAAATAATGTAATATTTATAAGGTGTTTTTATTATTTCACATCTAATCTTACTTTTCTTAAACGTTTCACTCACACACCAAAATTTGGAATTTTAGCGAACAACAACTATTTTATCATATGTTTTTTTTCTTATTTGGATGTCTACATTTTTCTTATATTTTAAAAACCAAACCAAAATTTGGAAAAAAAAAATTCAAAAATTTGTTTTTATTTTTGAAATTTAGCTAATATTATTATAAAAAATTTAAGTAAGAGTAAAATTAAATTTCAAAATTAAAAATAAAAAGTAAATATCAATTTTTTTTATTTATAATTTTGAGAAATACAAAAACTAAATAGACCAATAGAACACATAAGCTAACCTAATAATAAAAATTAAGTGAAAATATGACGAAAATACCCTCAAAACGGTAGGCATGGAAAATGGAGGTGGGCCAGGGGGAGTGAGGAGGCAGCGAAAGGAAATGAAGGAAGAAAAGATTATGTTTGAGACGTGGCGAGAAGTGATTGGAGCAGCGGTGGTGGGACCGGTTAGTTAAAGTTAAAAAAAAAACGGAAGTTGGGGTTTGGAGAGGCGTCCACGTGGAAAGAAGCTTTTAATTTGGGTTTGTGGGTACCGGAATTGACGTGGACATGGCATTTCGAAAAACGCCACGTGATTAATAAGACAAATATTTATTGAACTCTATAATTTTCTGACACGCATCTCTACCCCCCCTTCGCCCTTCTCCTTTTTCAAATATCATTTATTATTATATTATTATCGTTACTTTTTCTATGCCCCTTGCTTTTTTAACGTATTATTTCTCAAATCACTCTCAATGTCACATCTTTATTTCCCCTTTCTACGTCATATATAGATTTTTTCAAAAAACATATTTCTTCTTGAAAAAAATAATTGGATGAAGTTTTGATGATCACATACAAATAAAAAGTTGTAGTCAAAAAATCATTTGAATGTGTATTTTTTTTTAATAAAGGAGTTAAAAGTGAAAAGTTCGTTTCGAAGAAGATTTAAAATAAGTAATTAATTTAAGTTGTTAAAAAAATCATTAAAAATAAATTATTTTGATTGGTTAGAAATAGTTGTTTGGAAATAAGATATGATGTTAAGTAGTCAAAATTGAATTATTAGAAATAAAGAATTAAAAATGAATAATTAGTTTTAATAATAAAAAAGAGAAATTATTTTGAGTAGTTACACAAGTTGGGTTGTAGTAAATCTTCAATCTCAATCCTCCTTAGATGTGTGTTTGGGACAAGGAGAATGATAATTATTAAGGGGAAATGGTAACGAAGAGGAGAATAGGGAGGAAAATGATTATGAGAGTAATGATTATTTGTATTTGGAGTGAAGGTAATGATTATGGCAAAAATGATTATTTGTATTTGAGACAAAGATAATAATTAAGGGAAAAATATAATGAATATGATGTGAGTAAAAAATAGTGATGTATAAAAAGTTGTTGGAGAACGAATAAAAAGTAGTTAGGGGTGAATGAAAAAAGTGATTTTTGGAAAACGTAATTATGGGGTGAATGATTTTTGGTGTTTCAAACACGGGAATCATCCCAATTCCCATTCTCCCCCATATTATTATTGGTGGCACAAACACCCCCTAAATATGACAAACAAACACCTCCATAGATAGTTTCACACATAAATATTTAATGTTGAATAATTTTTTTTTAAATAATTTTTTTTATTGATCTTGTTGATATAAAAGTTTTGGAATTTTGTTTGATTTTTAAAAGTATAGGTATGATATAGATATTAAAGCAAAAAAAATAAATATAATAAGATAGTTGTTGTATTGTTAAATTAAAAAAAAAAACTAAAAAAAATAGTTATCAAATGAGACTTTAGTTTTTTGTTTTCGAAATTTAAGTTTAATTTTACTCAAATTTCTTATAATTTATTTCATAATGAATATTAATCAAGCTTTAAAACTAAAACAAAGTTTTGAAAGGTTTTTTTTCCTTCTAATTTTTTGTTTTGTTTCTAAAAATATAAATATGGTATAGATATCTAAGTAAGAAAAAATAGATGGAAAAGTAGTTATTGTAAACTTAAATTTAATAAAAATAAAAAATAAAATAGGTAGTCATTAAATATTTCTCATTTTATTAATGCTCCCAAAATTTGTATTGCCTTTCTCTTTACATGTGATTTTATAATAGAAGAAGAATAACCCCTCCCTATTTTGAAACAATTATAATTCGTGTTTTCATTTTCTCCATCAACCTTTCTTTCTTATTCTTTTGTTACCGTTTATTTATTTTTTCTTTCTCGCTGTCTAAAACTAATTCTAAAATAATTGTAAATATTTTATTAGAAAAATAAAATTATAAATATATATTGTATATTTTTTAAATTATGAACGATAAAGCAACGATTGTTTTGTTTTTTAACAAAATCATTATAATGAGTTTTTTTTTAATTCTATCATTATAATGAGATGAAATAGATTTTTTTTTTTTTGGAGAAAATAAATTTTCTTTTATTGAATGTTGGATGGTAAAGCATTTGAACATATATAACTCCTTAGTTATCAAATTGTTTAAAAAATGTTAATAGAGTAATGGTTTTGTTGACAATTGAAAATATATTATTGTATATAACTTTAAGAAGTATTTGTGTTAATATGGAAATTTGAATTTGTAAAGATCAAATTTAAATTATATAATTTCATTTAATTAAATGATTATTAAAGCTAAGAAATAAATTTTAAATATAAGAATGTAAAAATAAATATAAAAACATAAAATAATATTTTCCTTCTAACATAAAGGAATTGTAAATTACCTTAATTAAGTATCTAACATCAATTCTAAAATGAATAGTCGATGATCAAACTAATTTTAAGCATTTTAAAATTTTAATACTATTCAAACTATATGACAATTTCATCGTGTAATTTTAAAATCAGTTTTTTCAAAAAATTGAGTGATAAATTTTTTGATGAAAAGAAAATAAATTTAAAATAGCTTTATAGATATGAGATCTAACATGAATTGAATCCATGATAATTTGAGTTCCACTCTTCTTAATTATAGTCTAATCTATTTTACTTTTGACATATTTTCATTCGAAGAAACTATTATAATTATCTTCTTACAGATTGAATTTGTGAATTTTCATAACTGATTTAATGAAATAGATATGTATCAACAACTTAACTATATTCACGTCGGGTACTTTTTTTACAACACAGTTTTAAGACATAATAATATAGATCTTGAATATATTAATTTTAAAAACAAATTTGAAATTTAAAACTTTTATCATCATAATTTTGGTAGAGAGAATTAGAAGCACGAGAAAGGGTCACCATCACAACATACATTTTCATTTGACTAAGTATACATCTTTTGGTTTCTTGATTCACACCCTTTTTAAAAAAAATTCAGAATGTTTTAAAGTATCAATGGTTCAATCAAATTATTAAGGCACCTGGTTTTTAACTCAAGCTTCCACCTAAATATGTGTGTATATATATCAATATTTAAAATAAAAAAGGAACCATGATATGATGTTATAAGACACATATCTTTTCTAAGAGGATATTATGTGAATATTAAATATTTAGCATACTTTGACTTAGAATAAGGTCCCACGCATTCCTATCCCCATAATTGAATTAAGGTTTGAATTAAAGCATGAGATAATATATTTATCTTTAAACGGCTTTACAGAAAACAATGTTTTAAAATATCACATCATCATTGTCTACTTTAATTTTAGATTAAATTAGTCTCTAAAATTCAGGTTAATTGATTTAATCTTATAGTTTAAAAATTTCAACCTTCAACTCTTGACTTGGCTCAATCGCTCTCAAAGTTACCTCGTTGCAAGTCATTTCATATCCAACAATTATGATACTTACAAAAAAAAAAATCAGTTCAACACTAACTTTACAAGTTGGTTACGAGACAATCAGAGCAAATTATAAAAACTGGAGAAAACGGATTTTAAAAATAAAAAATAAAAACCGAAGAAAACGAAGGGGACATTTATTATGTAATAAATAGTTTGATTAAACTCCCGAAATAATTCGAAAAAAATACTTTCTTGAATACTACCCTAAAGTGATACGATTTTTATTATTGTTTTTTAATTTAGAGTAGTTTCAATTACTTTATTTTATTATTCAATATTTAGAGAATCAAAATTATCATTTAATTGAAAAGCTTACAAGATTAATCAAATTTTAAAAATAATTATGAATATAATTACGTTGAAAAAATTTAGTAATCATAATAATTGGTATTAATGATAATACATAATATTGTAATGATAATACATAATATTGTATTAATGAGTATTTATAATATAATATTAAAACATTTTAAAATTACTTTATATTTATAATTATTTTGTAAGAATAATTTAAATTTGACTTTGCCGTTTGGAATCTAAGGTTAAGATTTGGAATTCGGAGAATTTAAAACCATTCCTCGGTAAATATAAAAATTGAGGAATTTAATTTTAGAGGTTTGAAATTCAAGGATTTGGAAGCCTAAACAAATCAAACAATATTCTTTATTTTGAAATATCAATAGAACAAACCAAATATCATAATCAAAATTCCAAAATTTCAAGAAATTTGATTAAGGTATTGGACTGCAGAAAATCTCGATCCCAACCCACAAACCAAAAGAGGCCAAAAAGATTCTAACCCGTGTTTATTGGGTCAAAGCTGGTGGTATTTTTAATTAGTAATGCTGATTGAAAATTGATTGAATTGGGAATTAAAAATGCAAGGGTTCTGAAAATCCGTTGAAGTTAAAAACAGAGCCACGGTGTGAAGCAGATGGCAGGGGAGTTCCGGTACGGCGGCGACACGCGGCGGAGAGGGAGTTTGCGGTGGCGGAGAAAGTCTGAAGGAGTGAGAGACGTGGGCGGCGTAGGTTTCAGTGCGTGGCGCTGGCAATTGTGCCGATGGAGATAGTGAGAGAGTTTGACAGTGGGTGGCACCGCATTTTATGGTTCTTTTCCAAACACAACTGTACTCCACTATTACCATACTTTTTTTTTTGTCCATTTACATATATATTAGAAAGGGGTTTTTTCATGGATATTAAAAAATAATTAAATAATTTTTTCCACGGCACATTTCTTAAATTTATTCATTTGTAGCAAAAAAATACCTTAAGTTTGTAAAATTACCAAAAGACCCCTGCTTAAAACTCTCCCACAAGATTTCATCCCACACAAACACTGTACACACCTTTTTCGTAAAAAAAAAAAAACCCCTCCCAACACGATTTCTTCCCAATCGTCGCAACTTCTCATCGCCGTCACCTTCGCCGGAACCACGTTCTTCGTTGTCGATCTCACTGGCGGCTTCTCTGGCTTTCTATTCTTCTTCTCCGTTCCCATTTTAGCATACTTTCTTCTATTCAACGGCTTGGGGAGGCACTGCATAACGAGTTTGGGGCGGCGACATAGTGCTTTGCCCGTGGTGTTCAGATGTTCGACAATTCGCCACTTGCAGTGTTATCGACGACGACAAAGGTGGAGCTGCTGAAGAGCATGGGGAAGACGTAGGGGTTCAAATGATAGAAGTCTATCAGTTCCACTGATAGAAACTGATAGAATGCTTTCAGTGCAGATTCACTTTGGTTTAGCTGATAGAAGTCTATCAGTTCCACTGATAGAAGATTGATAGAAGTCTATTAGTGGAACTGATAGAAATCTTCCACTGATAGACTTCTATCGGTCGAAGCTTGAAGAGGAAGAAGAAATTGCAGAGAAGAACGGAAAGAAGGGTATATTTGGAAATTGAAAAAGAATGTAAAAAATCTGCTATGCATGAATTTTTTTATAATTTGTGCTATAATTAAAATAGGTGGGCCAAAAAATGCTATTGGTAGCAAATTTCCTATTATAGAATAGAGATATTCATTTTCTCTCGAATTCACAACGACTATGAAAATTTTATTTCATCTTCTTTAATTTAATACATTTATATACCTAAAGTCTTAGGATTACTTATTTGGATGAAACGTTACTTATCTAATTGACTATTTGATTAAAAATTAATAAACATTTTTTTAATATTAAAAAATTATCTAAAATTTAGTGAGTTATATTAAGAATGAGGTAGTTTGTAAAACTTGAGAATAAGAAAATCAAAATTTACTATCACTAAAAAACCCTTACAACTATCGAATGAGTTAGTGAGACAATGATTTTATTAGTTTATTGTAAACTAGTTTAACATCAACGTTACAAATTCGAGCTCGAGAATCGGTATTTGTCTCTTCTCCCCTAACATGTACTAAAAAAAAAACCTTACAACTATTTAAAAATATTTTCCGTGTGAAGTGAAAAGAAATGAGAAACCGTAATGGCTAATATCAAATAGGACGTAAATTATGTGACACAACCACAAATATTCTATAAAATAAGAGCCTATTTTATGTGAAAAGACAATTAAGGTTGTGAAAATGTTTGGTGCATGGATTTTATTATTCGATGCTAAATTAGTTTATCTTCGTAATTACAAATTTAATCTTAAAAATTAATGTTTAACTCTCGTTAATTTGAGAGTATTAATAATATTTTCAATGTTGCTTTGATATGTGTTTAAACCAACTTATTGTTTAAATTTAACCTAGCCTTTGCATAAGTATCCCAAATGAATCATAACATTTTATTCAATTTATATTTTATTATTGGTAGATGAATATTTAGGTCATGTAGTATAATATAGGTCACAATCTATTTAATTTTAGATTCAAAAGATGAAAATAAATAAATAGATAAAATACCGTCTATATATACATACATATATATATATAAAATATATATATATATATATATATATATATATATATATTTTGAGTACGCTGGTGTTAAACTGGTAAATAACCAAACACTGAAACCATTGCGTTACTGATCAATTCAATAAATACCGTCTATGTTCAACTACGTAGACAGATGCTCCATAACCTAAATATTTCTCAAATATAAATATATATAGTCAGATTGCATTATTTTAAAGTCTTATCCACTATATGTGTCTCTTCATGATGACAAGGCACCAGCTGGTTGCTCTCCAGTCTTTCAAAAAGATGAAGATTTTTTCAATCCCATATTATTTATTTATTTTAATTTAAAGTCCCAATATGACGAAAAAAAACCAAATAATCACAACATATTATTTTGGATTCTCAGGAGAAAAAAAAAACAACATTTAATTCAATTATTCTACTTGAACTTTCATGCTTTATTTGTGGTACCTGGAAAATGGATCCAAATTTAGTATTACTCAATTAATGAAAAAGATAAACTAAGGCGCATTATGAAAACTAAGAACGAAAGTGTTGGAGTGCATTAGTTCAACCATAATGGATAGGTATGATTTCGAAATAATAATAATAATAATATTATTATTATTATGTTTCACCTTATCTAAAGTTTTCAAATAAATAAAAACGAAATATGAATTTTCAAGATCGAATATATAACTATGAAGTTGAACTGAGTTATCATCGAATAATGAAATTAGTAGATTACAATTCTTATGATTACTTATTTAATTTCTTAATACTCATAAAACATTATTTTTATATCTATGAGATTAAGATTTAAACTATAATTAGACAAATTAAAAATAGTTCATATCGATCTCTTATTTAATTTCTTAATACTCACAAAACATTATTTATATGTTTACGAGAGTAGGATTTAAATTATAATTGGACAAATTAAAAATAATTCATATCTATTTTTTAGGTAACCGTAATTCACAACAATATGCAACTATCAAAGTTTAAACACAAAACTAAAGTTAGACTAGTCAAACTATGAAACAAAAAGTGTGAACCATGCCATTAGAAGTATCCTACTCTTGAGAAAATATATTATTTTTTTAAAATGAAAAATTGACTTGTGATTTGTTGGTTGATATAATTAAATTTACCCTAATCATCAGTTTAGGTTTTTGGATTGATTGATGGTTTAACATAATTCAACATGGCATCAGAGCACGAGGTCATGAGTCCCCGCCAAGTCCTTTGCTCCCCAATTAAAATTAAATTTCACTTGTAGGGCATTTATCAAATTTCAAAACCCACAAGTGAGGGAGAGTGTTGGTTTATATAATTAAATTTACCTCAATCCATCAACTTAGGCTTTTGGATTGATTGGTGGTTTAACATAATTCAACATGATTTAAAATATGAGCTTGAATAGATACATAAGAGGTATGTGTCACTATTTTGTGCCACAATTTTTTTAATTTATTTTTTAATATTTATTTATTTACAAATTTATGATACTAAATAGTGTCGACTACTGCATATTAAATATAGGGCTTACTTACTCATTCATGAGTAGGCAAGTACGTCTCTTAAGATAGTGTAGAGTGGGGGTGTCGATCCTTGAAAAGCTTAAAAGAAAATAAGCACATTCCTTATGCTAGTGCAGTTGGGAGCTTGATGTACGCCATGCTGTCCAGATATTTCACAAGCCCTTAGTGTTGTTAGCGCATAAGGGAAATGGTTGAAGGATACCCCATATGTTGGCTTAAGCTTGTCACTGCTGTTGTTTGGCTTTGAAGATTCAAATTATTTTGGATAAGAGAATATATCTTAAGGGTTATATCTTTATACTTTCCAGTTGAAATCAATTTAGCAACTGTATGTTCATTCTCTTGGTCTATCCTCTCTATTCTTACCTTTACAATTATTGAAATTTTAATTTGCAGTCAATGAATTTAATTCACGAATACAAACACACAAGGGAGCAAACTTAGCTAACAACAAACGAGACATAAAACACCTTGTCCCAACTTAGAGATGAGCTATTTAAAGCAGAGAAATACATATATCTCTTGCTAAAAATTGGTTATACAAACTCGAACAAAAACAAAAACATCGATTCAAAGGTAACAAGCAATAAACTACGATTTCACTCTATGTTTAGGATTTCATATTGTTCCACATTGAAAAAATTAAGAAATTTCTATTATTTATAAGATAGAAGCAAAACTATTCTGATCACTAATTGATTTTGGTATGAAAATTATAATATCTAATATGATTTTAAAGTCTATTAAATCAAATAGGTTGCCTTGATGAGACATCATAGTTCAATAAAATAAAATTGAAATTCAATTTAGATCCGTTAATCAAAGGAGTACGTCCATGATTTCACATTTTAATTAAAAAGTGAGGAAATCTCTTAATATTTATAAAATATGCAAGTTACTCCTCTCCAAATGAAACCAAATACCACTTTTATCCTCATTTGGTTACTAATTCTTTCTCTTTTACAATTGGTGTTTCCCACTCAATTATTTTTCATAACGATTTTTGAGATCAAACTTGCGACCGCAGTGTTGAACTACATTTCCACCGTGAAACTAACGTGCCACTTATTTTTTCGGTTCATGTTTGGCATGTTGCAATTACTAGTTAAGTGCTTATTTTTTAATTGTTTGTCATTGTCTTAATACTTTGCTTAAAGGTTGTCCTTAGATGCATAGTCTAATGTATAGTAGAAAAATAAGTCAAATAATTATGTTATTGAATTCACTTTTGAAAATTTAAAATTTTAATGAATACAATTAGTATGATAAATACACCAAGTTTTTTTTTTCAAAGAAACAAATACACCCAACTTTATCTTCAAAAAAGAAAAAAAAAACACCCAAGTTTAATCAAATAAACATAAACACAAAGGTCGATTAACTCCACAATTATTTTTTGTCATTTTCACTTTTAAGCCGCCCCATGGCATTCAAACAAACCAATTTCTTTCCAATCAGTTCTTTAAATTATTCCATTATTTTTGAAATAAAATTCTTAAACTATTCCTTTTCTGTCGTGGATTTTTTTTTTCTTTTTAAAAAAACCCCTTTTTATTTTAACAAACCAAAACGACGTGCATATACGTCTACATCTCACACATTTTACGTCGTTTTGGCGTTGACAAAATTCGAACGATATGTTGTTCTTGGAAAAACGACAGATCGTGAATATTACGCGCCAATAACTAGAACAGTAAATGGCGGAGGATTCACAATCGCTTGGAGGCGCGTCGGAATGTATTCCCTTTTCCCTTAGTTGGCCGGCGACGATACGCAACTGTGACAACAAAAATACTTTTTTTTGTGTATAATTTATATTTGTTTAAAAATGTTGTTTTTTTGAATTCTATATATTAGTTTTATCCCTTTTGGGTCGAATCCAGAATATTTTCCCGTTTTATTCGCCTTAAAGTCCTTCAAATTTCTACTCTGCCGTTCCGTTTCTAAGGTACTTGTGTAGTTTTCCGTTTGTGAATCCGTCTGTTTCGTTTTTGGAATTTATCGCTGTTATTCTGTTTGGGTTATTTTCTTTATTCCATTCAATTGTGCATTGAATCCTGATTCCTTTGTTCCATTTGGGGTTGTTTCATTCATCTTTGTTCACACACGTGCAAACCCAGATTTCCAATTCTTGATTACTTCTGGGATTTAAGGTTTTTGTTTTTTTTTTTTAAAAAAAACTAATAATCTTTGAGCTTTTTTGTTTGGCTCAGAAGTAATAGAAATCAGATGAAGAGGAGAAGAATTTGAAACTGGAATTGTTAGTTTCGTTATAATTTTTCTTCTTGAAATTCTTATTTTATTTGCTGTCATTCATTATACTTTTTTTTTAATATCCATGATTGTCGGGACCTTATGCACATCTCGACCAGACTTAAATTTGAATATTTGGATGTCAAAAAAATCTACATCTCGACCATCAAGCTAAATCCGTGTACTTGGTTATTCGAAGTGCGATATAACTGATTTTAAGACATTTCAATACCTTAAATAATTTAATTATTCAACTCATAAAGACAACATTAACTTAAATGAAAGGTTAATAGTTGAATCTTAAGTATATTTTATATATTATTCTTGATTAAAATTTCATTTATGTCTATAGAATTGTTTTTATTGTGTACACATATACATATATACATTTTTTGGGTTTTTTTTATATGGTGGACCTTAAATAAAAAAGTTTCCTACCTTTGATGTGCCTTACACCTCAAACTCCAGAGGCCCATTGTGACTTAGTGTGCGTTGGACTTTTTAAAATGCTAATTATGACACTCTTTTAACACTAAGTCACTGGTGGCTGTTATTGATGGTAAGTTAATGAATCTTTTTTCTGATTCTTTTTTTGTGTCAATTTGTGTATTAGATTGATTGAGGAAATGGGGGAGGAGGAACTGCCCATTTTGAGTACAAAACATTGGCATGAAGTTATAATGCCAGTAGTTGCTAAGAAGAGGACTGTTTCAATTCCCAATTCCCCAACTCTAAAATGTTGCAGTTCTGGCTGTGCATTTTCCAGATTGGAACACGGTAATTTGGAGTCGTTAAATCGTTCGAAGTCAGCCATGAAGCTCGGCGGATTGATATTGTTTTATGTCGTAGCTATCATTGTAGAGATCATTGGTGGTTTGAGATCCAACAGTCTTGCTGTAATGACTGATGCAGCTCACTTGCTCAGTGATGTTGCTGGTTTTTCTGTTTCCCTCTTTGCTGTTTGGGTTTCGGGCTGGGAGGCAACACCGCAACACTCTTTCGGGTTTAATCGTCTCGAAGTTATAGGTGCCCTTGTGTCTGTTCAGCTCATATGGCTGGTTTCTGGGATATTAATCTACGAGGCTGTCGATCGGATTCTTAGCCAAAAGACAAAGGTGAATGGATTGCTTATGTTTGGCTTTGCAGCTTTTGGTTTCCTGCTCAACTTATTTATGGTTTTGTGGCTTGGCCATAGCCACTCTCATTCTCATTGTTGTCATCATAATCATCGCTTGGATCATGACACTGACCATGAGAAGGAGGAGATATACACAATGACCAAACAAGAGAGTGTTCCTTTGAGGGGATCAATGGACAATGGTTCAAACTTGAACATAAATCTCCAAGGTGCTTATCTTCATGTCATCACTGATATGATTCAATCTATTGGCGTGATGATTGCTGGAGCCACTCTTTGGGTTAAACCCGACTGGGTCATCGTCGATTTAATCTGCACTCTTGTGTTTTCTGTTCTTGCTTTAGCTACTACTTTTTCTATGCTTAAGCATATAGTTGGTATATTGATGGAGGGAACACCCAGAGAGGTCAATATTGAGAGCCTAGAACATGACATCAAAAACATTAAGGGAGTCCAGGCTTTGCATGACTTGCACATTTGGTCGATAACGGTCGGGAAAGTCGTGTTGTCTTGCCATGTTGTAGCCGAACACGGAGTTTGTGGTAGGGAGATTATTTCTAAGATTAGGAACCTCTGTGAAAAGAGATACAATATATTTCATACCACCATACAAGTTGAGTAGATGATTGAAAAGGAAAGGAATTGTTACAAATTTTACTGTTTTTCTTCTTTCAGTTTAGTATTGTAGAGGCTCATCATGTACATTGCATAATATCTGCTCTTTTGTATCTTTATTTCTTCGAACATGAGAAAAGTTGACATGGTTAATTAGGTTTGTACCAAGAGTTTTTATTTACTTATTTGTCCATTATTCTTAAAACTTTGAACATCGGTGATCGTTCTACTAAACTCTGATTTCATAATCCCACAATAATATAATTTTGTGCAAATGATCTATCGTAGTGATCATCTATCTAGGATATTATATTTCATAAATAGCTTGAGAATAAAATATTGTAGAATCTTAAAACAAACAAAGTTAAGTTTTCGAGAGGTGGGGCAGTTGGAGGATATAATCATTTGAGGTCTCATATTCGAGATCTGCTTGTAATATTAATTTTTAGACACTCCCAACTTATCTTCTCTACCATATATTCCGATACTATGTTTTTGGTCATCAAAGATAATATGGAACTAAACATAATGGTATAACAAATTAAAATATTAAATTGTGATTTGTAACAGCCATTGTAATTGGAATAGTTTTTGCCTTTTTCCTCCTCAAGAAAGAATATTTTTTTCATATGGCGTCTCTTTTTTTTCTTACAATTTTGGTATTGTGTTTACTACAATCATTCAGAAATCAAAAGTGGAATAAAATCTACAAGTGCTGATATTATCTACTTTTTTGCCGGGCAAAAGTAGAGAAGAAAAGACAAGTCTAAAGAATAAAATTTTGGAACAACAAAAAAAATATTGAGAAAGTTAAAAAAAGAAAGAAAGAAATCTTTTGACATTCTTTGCCCTCTCAATACGCATAATTCCTTTCCTTCAAAAAATTATATAACTATTTGAATGGGTCCTTTCAGTTTAAAAAGAAAGGGGAGTTATAATTTTTACAAATCTGTGAAGTTGAAATGAACTACAACCAATCAATCAAGTTAATTTGTCATCAATCTTTTGGATTCTAATTAGAGCGAGCATTTTTCCTTCAAAAATTTCTTCAATATCTATATTTTCTTGAACATCCTTTTAAAAGAAAGAACAAAGAAGAAAAATCTATAACATGTATTTTACCTTTTTTTTTTTTTTTTTTTGCAGTAGAAGGTATTATATGTACTTTTCAATTTTATAACTTCAACGAAAATTACATCAACTTAAAAAGATTATGTTATTTTTATAGGATATAAAAGATATGTAATTATAGATTCGAATCATTTTAAAAGTAATTTTTTTTTTTGAGATTACAACAATTGGAGGTGGGAAGTTATTGGACATACATTAGTACCGCTGAACAACTGCTCATATTGACAATCATTTTAAAGGTAATAGAAACGTTATAACTACTAAATTATACCCTTGTAAATTTTCACGAGTAATATTTGTTACTACCCAACACAAATTACCAATATAAAATTATTCATTGGGAACATTTTTTTTTCTTGAATTTTTAATGTGAACATCAATTTGTAGATTCGTTGGTTTTAGCTTATGGACGCGTGGTGAAATCATGGTATTTTGTTTCTAATATTAAAGTGTTGGTCACAAGTCTAGGCATCTCGAATAAATTTTTCCCACCGATAAAGCAAAATTGTAGCCCGGTTTTAAGGGTTTAAAAAAAATAAAAATAAAATAAAGGCGTGGTTTTAAATTTAGGAATGTTATATCAATTTGTTTTTAAATTATAATATTACAAATTAAATAGAGACCAATCTAACATGTAAAGTACAAGTTTTGTATTTTAATTTTCATGTTTGTCCTGGTTTAAGCTTTCAATTTTATACCTATTAAGTCCTTAAACTTAAAAAATGTCTATTAACTTTGTAAGCTTTTAATATTGTGTCAAATAAGTTGCACTCAACGATTTTAAAAACTATATTGAATAAATATGGTTATAACTCAAAATCAATTTTATGTTTGATATGAAATTAAAACTTAGACTTTAACTTATATTATTTGAGAGTAATTGTGTACTAAAAAAAAAAACTTAGACTTTAATACTTTTTTTTAAAAAAACTTTTAATTTTAATTACTCAACATTATTAGATATAAAAGTGTAAGTTATGAGACCATTTTTTTTTATTTAGACCGAAAGAGTTAGTGACCTATTGATTTCATTGTTTGAGTGTAATCAGGGTGAATATCACTGTCAAAAATTTAATCTTGAAAATTAGTATTTGAATTTCATATTATTTGAGAGCATTAGTGTATCTCTAGTTGGTTTTTATCCCCTAATTTATACTAAAAAAAGCATATAAAATAGAAATTTAAAGAATTTATTAGACCAATGGAAGATTGTTTTAAAATTTTCAAAAGTCTATAAATATTTATTTTGGTGTTCTTTTTTAAAAATTCAACCCATACTTAGCTTATAACTAAAGGTTACAAAACGTGGATTAAATTTGTAAAGATATATAAGTTAAGGAAAAAGTTAGCTGCAATGCGAAGAAAGACGAAGGAGAATCAAGAGGCCGAAAACCAGAGGAAATGAAGAAGGAAGATACTGTGAAATTGATCAGCGCTGAGGGTTTCGAGTTCCTCATTCACATGGACGCTGCCATGGTTTCTCAGACCATTCGAAACATGCTTACATCGCCAGGTTTCATTCTCTTTTGATCTATGTGTAGTGTAGTGAAGGATCGATTCGGTGAAATCTTGGACCGATTGATTTCTTTTGGAATTGTTCATGTTCATTTAGGGTTTTGATGGTTTTTACCTTTTCTGATTTCGTCGACAGGAAACTTCGCTGAATCGAAGCACAGGGAAGTGACTTTTCCCGAGATTAGTACCACCATTCTCGAGAAGATTTGCCAATACTTTTACTGGAATCTTCAATTTGCCAGGTTTTCGCTTCTGTTTTCATGCCTAATTTTGATTACTCTTCAGATAAATTGCCTTGCTATGTTCTCTTACTGATATTTAGGGTTTTAGGCTTTCGAATTTTTTTTGTGTACTGGTTCTATATTTGATGGTTATTATTTGGAATTGTGTACCACTCACGGATATATAACAAGAAAAAAAGTGTATCGTTTACACTGAATCATAGGCTGTTATGGATGTTGTTGTTACTATTCTTGTACACGATCTTGGTTCCCTTACTTTTATTTTTGGAATTGCTTGTTAAGGACTTGGACTGCATCCTCTCCTATTTGTTGAAAATAGAAGCTGAAGCGCAGGGCATCTAGTTTTTCCATTTGGACCGTGCAGATTGATCTTCATGATCTGAAAATTGCAGATTCTTATATTTGAATAAATAAGTTTTCTGAGAAACCAGATAGGATGTATGGCTTGTATAGAAAACTGCTACATTGTTTGATTCGGATAAACTTATCATAACATCATTGGTGTTGCTATTTGTGCAAGAGAGTTCTTTTAGGCAAGATCTTAAGTTAGATGGAGTACAGATAGAGTGCTTACAAGTTAATTGGATCTAAACTTAGATGAATTGAGTCAGAGTCAGCCTTACTTAAAATTGCAACTGGTTAGAGTGTTTTATGGCATATGGGAGAGTGCATGCTCATGAACTTGGGCTTTTTTGTCGAAAAGGGTTTCGTTTTGGAACATATTGTCAAAATGGGTCCCTTTTCAAACTATTCGTTGAAATGAGTTTTGTTTTGTCCTCTTTGTAGTTGTGTCTTAGTAAAGACGCCACCCGAGTAAAAAATAGTCACGTGGCATTTGACTTTCATAAATCTCGGTCAGTTTTTGGTTTGTCCATTCAAAACTTGCTAGGATGTAGTTTTTTGATATGATCCAGGATCTAGATTATATCAAAAGATAAAAAAATAAAGATAAACCAAGTTTTGATAGGAACTTGAAACCTCCCTTCTCAAGAGAATCTCTTGAGCCCTACAATAAATCACTCAATAATCACTTAATAATTGGAGGCCTAAACTCTAACCTAACCCACTGTATCTATAACAAAATACTAACTTATTCTCTCCAAGTAATGGCTAAATAGAGCCCTAGGCCCAACCTTATCATTTTTATACATGTCTTGAAAGGTCAAACCAACAAACTGAGATTATGTTGAAAATGAAATCACATTTTTAGTGTAAACTATTTACTCCCTCATTTTTCTGCCAATTTTATTGCTGATTAAAGATTATGTTGTTCTTGTTTCATTCTTTAACTCCGTGGTCACAGACATTGATTTCTTCGTTTTTGTCAGAGGGAAAGAGACCGAGTTCCCAATCGAACCAGAATTGACTCTTGAGTTGACGATGGCTGCCAACTATCTCCATACATGAACTACCATGTGCATTCTTCCGCAGTGTGCAAGAAATAGATTTCCTCGACTAGAATGAATGCTAGTAAGGTTCATTATTCAATGCTTCCCTTTTCTTTGGGGAGATTTATCTAACAGAATACATACTTGTGGATGATATTGATGCTTCATTTTACTCATTGGAACAACCCCATGTCATCTATTGAGCAATGATATTCACTCCATGGAATTATTGTACGGACAAATGTTGTGTATTTGTTTTGCTTGAACCATCATAACTTCTCAAGAGTTGATTATAGCATAAACAATCAAGTTCTTAGACTGTATTTTGGTTCAGTGGCTCATGTGGGTTAAAGAATGTATATGCTGCCTACTCAGCTCTGAGATGGCATCTCTGTTTTCATTATCTTTTGTTTCAAGGAGATATTGGTTCTAAAGAAATTACATTTTGGTGAATTATAAGTGTTGTAGGACTCCAAATTTTGGATTTAAGCATTAAATCAACTAAACTTTACAAGTGGAATCATCACATTTTGTCTCTTCTTGGTGAATCTTGATCCTTCGTGGAAGAGAGAATGCAATAATTACCAGGAATGAAAACTTTGAAAAATATGATATGCATTTTAAAATATATGATATTTTAAATTTATAACATGCAAAGTTATTAGCATAAAATTAAACGTTTTCTAAATTGAATTTAGCAAATACATCTTGGTCGCTTAAATTGAAATCAGCAATTAGTGTAAAATGTTTTTTTTTTTTTCATAAATGGAATGGATTCAATCTTATGGTTTATAACCATATGAACAAATATATTTTGAGCAATTATATTAATTGAAATTAATTTCTAAATTTTGTTAGTGATCGTATGCATCTAAAAATGCTACAAACATTAAATGTCTTTGTAATAAATCACTCGTTTAAACACAATTGACCAAATGTTATATGATTTATCTTCCTGAACAGCTGCCTTCTCCAAAGCGGCCCCCCTCGTGACAAAGCCGGCTGTAATGGGCGATTTCAGTGGTAATGGAAAAATATCTCTCGTAATCAAAGAATTGCTTATCACTATATGATTTTTCAGTAGCTTTGACCTTTGTATGTTGATGAATTGAGATTTAAGTTATTGGTTTACTATTACATTTTAGTTGCATAACATTACCTCAATAACCTTCTATTTTGATCTTCGATTTCTTAGAATATGACTCTCAGCTCCTTGTTTTCTTAGTATGTAATATGAGTACGGTGTTCTTCACTTCAAACTTTTTATATGGATTAAGATCTCAAATATGAGGCCTAGTTTAGCCAACCACAGCATTGTTCAACTAGGCATTTGCCCTCCCACCATAGGTCACACGTTCAAAGGGCTTCTGCACACCCCCTTGAGAGATATTCGGCCTACGTCAAGGTCTGTCTTTATGCCACTCTTTTTCTCCTGTTTAAATCTTTCTTCCTGATTAAGTTGATTTTTTAGAAGTAGCAAGCCATTGTATGGTTGGTTACAACTTACAAGTTCATTTCCATCAGCTACTCTCGTGAAAAAACATAATTGAGATTGAATTAGGCTGTCGATTCGACGACTCGACATCATAAAGGAACTAGGAAGCATGAGAGAGGGAGTGTATAGGCAGTATGCATACGAAGGATTTGGTAGTAGTCGGGACAGGACCGGTGTATATGGAGGTAAAGTGGATGTTTTGTAATGAAAGTATTTCTTTTTTGGCCATTTGTGTTTTGCTTTGTTCAGGAGAGATCAGGAAGCTCTTGAATTCTCCTTTGGCTATCAATGCAAGAATTGAGATTCTATCATAGTCGTCATATGTGGATTAAATGGCATAGGAATCCTGTTCAACAAGTGCAATGCTGTGAAATAAATGGCATAGCTTGGCCTAGTGGTTAACAAGAGTCTTCAAAATTCAAGAGATTATAAGTTCAATCTACAGTGGCCACCTAAAAATGATTTCATATAAATTTCCTTGGCATCCAAATATTGTAGGTGTATGTTGTGTGACAATAGTCGTTTGTAAGTAGCTTGGACACTCACAGATATTAAAAAAAAAAATGCAATGCATTGGTTGCCCACAATTTTGTTGAGTTTAGTAGGAGGGACACCACAATAGAATTTTCTTGGATGTAGATGTTATAAGAAAGCATTTGAAAACACTAATTTCCCTGGGAGGACACTTGTTGACCTTCTATCTATTTCATTCATTCTATCTCATTGCTTTGATGTTCTTTTTCTTCAGGCCCTCTAGTATTAGAAACATTTTCCAACTAAATAAGTATTTTGTGATTTGTTGATCAACCTTCTAAAATCTTAGTTTTTAGTCTTTTTTATGTTAATTCAACTTTATATTTAGTCACCACTATGATAGTGATATTATGGACTTGACACATTAAGTTGCATTATATTTTGAAATAAATTTCACCACACTTTCTATTCGTGGTTTAAATTATTGACATCGACAAGTTTGAGTTTCAGTTTTTATTAAAAATGTCGATAAAAATATGATTAAGTATCCAAGATGGATATTTATGATTTTGGTAATACGATTTAAATGAATAAATAAATATTTTAAAATAAATCAAATACGATTATTTGAGTATCGTTACTTGTTATTATATTATTTTCAAATTAGGTTGTATGTTTTGCTCTGTTTTTTATTTAATTTAAAAGAGCAATTGCTTCAATTTTGGACACGTGGAAATGTCAATGGAATTATTGATAAGTTGACTACATTTTTTTAATTCATAACAATTAGGATTTGAAATCACAATCAATTAGTTACTAAGTAAAACAGAATTTCATTAGGTACTATTCATTTTGACATGTTGACTAAATTTAATCACACATTACACTTCTTTTTGAGTTTTTTTTCCTCTTAAATTTATCAACATTTAAGGTGGAATTTTGAACCAATAACCTCTTGATTATTAGGCATGCATCATTGTTCGTGGCGGATCTCAACACACTCAATTTAATTAAAAATTATAAATAAGAAGAATGATGACGTGACTTGTTTAGGATTTCGCCGCAGCGAAGTCTCTACTTCTGATTAAACGAAATCGAGAGTCAGGGTAACAGGAGAAATTGTTTTGGCGAAGTAAATCTAAACTAAGTAAATTGAAGATAAATCGAACTGATAAAATACATCGGAAGGGAATAAGACATTTCGGAGAGTTTCGCTACATCGAAACTATTTACAGCAAAAAAGCAACAACCATTAGCTTTCTCTTTTGCTCTCTCGAGCTCTTGGATTGGTTCTCTAAAACACAAACACTGCTAAGGCGAAGCGACACAACATTAGGCTAACCTTATCTCAAAGCATTCAATTTAGATGCAAGTAAACTCATCTCTAAGTAAACTTTGCGAACCTAATGTTATATATGCAAGATCGCTCTATTTCTATTCTCTCGAAGCGAAATAAAGACATACACACAGTGGATCAAACAGAGTGCATTTCGAATTAACACAACATGCATAATAGTTTATCATCTCGCTAAAGCTTCGCTTAGGCGAAATACTCCTATTTGCCTATTTCCTTCCAATGATAGATTTAGCTGCTCATGTAGATAAATAAAACTAAAGCAAAGTAGAAGCAATAGAAAATCTTCATTAAAAACAACAAGAACAAGGTTCGTTAAAACTACACTAAAACAGAACTAGAAGAAAACAATAAAACTGAACTACGACTAAGCTACACTAAAACTAAGGAAATGGTGATCGGAAATGCTCGACGGAATGGTGATCGACCCTAGATGGGTGATCGACCCCAAGAACGGGGATTTCCCCTAAATTGGATCATATTTTGCTCTGAAGGTGAACATCTCTATTTATACTCCAGCTCCAAGCGATAAAGCCTGCTACACTATCAGGACAATGTTGGACTGCTCTACGATCGCATTTAAGACGAAGGACTGCTTTATCTGACATTTCTGCTCCACGATCCACATTGTTGGATGTTAGAGCATATTGGTTTTGCTAACTTTACAACATCTTCTTTCGTTGGTGGCTTCGCTTATTGGTAACCTCTTTTAAGCTCTGCTGCTGCGTTGAATCTCTTCAAGGCGTGCTTGGTTGGGCTAATGTTCGCTTTGGCGAACACCTTCTTGTTGGAATTTCGCTTCGCTCCATCATGAATGATGTAGACAAACTAGAAAATATCAATTCTTTACAAAACATAAAACTTGGCACACATTCAAGCATATTTCGCTGCAGCGAACCCAGAAAATGCATTATAATCAGAAAACTAAAGGATGTTTCGTTTAAGCGAAAGTTAAGCATGATGAGGCGAAATTCAATATTAAATTAATTAAATATAAGAAAATTCTTATAATAATGTATTCTTTTAAGCTACTTAAACTCTCAATTCTTGAGAGTTATCAATCATTATGTTAGTGTTATTTTTTAGTTTTCTAACCACGAACTAAACTACTCAAATTATACTCAGAACCTATTAAAATGGTAAGCTAAATAGCTTTTAAATTATGGATATGGAATTTTTTGGCAAATAAATATGTGAATGATTTTTTCCAATCAAAGTGAGCAAATATTTTGGATCACTCTGTTTAGGTTTTCCTTTGTTTTTACTTTTTTAAATAAAGGTTTCCTTTGATGGTGGGGATGAGATTTTGAAGGAAGATGATTTGTTCTCAAATCAAGCATAACATCAAAATCATGTGAGTTTTTAATAATATCCTTATTTAAAAGTTGCATATAAAATTAAGTGAAATTGGTTGCTGCCTAAAAAAATTAATTCCATAGCCACATTGAATTTGAGACTTTAAAAAGAGTACACCCTCAAAACTTTAACACTCACTGCTCTTAAGAGACTGCAGAGGAGCCACACAATAAATATCTAACAAACGGTTTGTCCAGTAATTGAAATACAAATGTGTTATAATTGTTTACACGAATAGAGCATGGTCGTAGCTAAAAAGAGATTGAAAATTACAATAGTAATGAAAAGGAAGAAGAGAAAGAACGACACAATGATTTTACGTGGAAAACCCCTAAACAAATTAGAGTAAAAACCACGGGCAAAGATAGAAAAACTTTATTACAAAAATAGGAGTTGCAACCTTCTCTCTACAAAGAAACAACAAGCTCTTACAAGGAGAAAACACTCTCTATTTTTATCTCACAACCTCACTTTAGATGTGGGAAGTCTTGGGATGATTTGGGATGGTTTGCCAACAAATGGCATAACCTATTTATAGTCTCCATGAACTTGGGCTCCAAGTATCATCCAATGGTCCAAAATTTGCCTTGGTGATCAAGTAAAATGTATGGCTAGGATTTTGCCAACACTTCACTTTGGATAAGAATGTCTAGATATTTTTGACAAGTTGAACTTCTAGAGATTTCTTTAACCATCTAGGATAAACCAAGTGAAGTCTAGAATCTTCTTTTGGGCTTTGATCTACTTTGGGCCTAAGATCTCTTTGGGCCATAATATTTAACAATCTCCCACTTGGAGATTTTATTGATCCATCAATAAATCTCCACACCGTTCTTTCTTCCTTGCCATATTCATGTTGCTTATGTTTCTGCTAGGCAATTCGCAGAGCGACACCAGTCAAACTTGTCAGCATTGACTGCCTTAGTCAGATAATCTGCTAGGTTTTCTTTTGTATGAACTTTCTGCATATCCACTGTTCCTTCCTCCACTTTCTCACGAACGAAGTGGTACTGCACTCGAATATGTTTTGACTTGGAATGAAAAACTGGATTCCTTGCAATATACAAAACACTCTGACTGTCACAAAGCAGTAAAATATTACTCTGCTCGTGCCCGAGTTCATCCATCAACATTTTTAACCATACTGCCTCTTTACTAGCTTGTGTAGCCGCAACATACTCTGCTTCTGTTGTCGAGGTAGCCACAACTGACTGCAGTTTTGAAGCCCAGCTTACAGCTCCGCTGGCAAGAGTGAACACATATCCGGTGGTGGATTTGCTTTTATCAAAATCACCTGCATAATCTGAGTCAACATATCATCTGACAATAAAGTCTGATCCTCCATAACATAATGCAGCATCTATCGATCCTTTAATGTATCTAAAGATCCTTTTTACAGCATTCCAATGCTCTCGACCAGGATTCGCCATGTACCGACTAACTACTCCCACTGCATGTGCAATGTCTGGTCTAGTACAAATCATGGCAAACATTAAACTTCCCACTGCTGATGCATACGGTACTCGAGACATCTCCATCCTCTCCGCTTCACTGCTAGGGCACATACTAGAGGATAATTTGAAATTAACAGAAAAATGGGTAGAAATTGACTTACAGTCTTCCATGTTGAAGCGTCGTAAGACTTTCCTTAAATAGTTTTTCTGAGATAGCCAAATCTTTCTATTATTTTTTTCTCGGTAAATTTGCATCCCCAGAATCTTGTTTGTTGGTCCCAAGTCCTTCATTTCAAACTCCCTAGCCAACTGAGCCTTCAATTCTTTAATACGATCTTTGTTGGGGCCTGCTACCAACATGTCGTCAACATACAACAGCAAGATAATGAAATCTTTTTCACCAAACCTTTTGAAATATGCACAAGGGTCTGCATTAAGTCTGTTGTATTTAAGGCTCATGATGAAGGAATCAAACCTCTTGTAGAGATTTGTTCAACTTGCAAACCAAGTTCTTCTTTCCTTGTTCTTCAAAACCATGGAGAAATGCAATTTTTACATCTAACTGCTCCATATGTAAATCAAATGTAGCACACATTGCCAGGACTATTCTAACAGTAGTAAGTCAAACTACTGGAGAAAAGATCTCGTTGAAGTCAATACCTTCTTTCTGAGCGTATCATTTTACCACCAATCTTGCACGATACCGCTCCACTTGATCATCGTTGTTGCGCTTGATCTTATATACCCATTTTTTTCCAATGGGCTTTCTTCCTCGTGGTAGCGTTACAAGTTCCAAAGTCTTGTTCTTATGAAGAGCTTCCATTTCTTCATGCATAACTGTCATCCACTGAGCAGCATCTGAACTAGTCATTGCCTCTTGGAATGTTAATGGTTCTCCATCCTCGGTTAGAAGGCAATATGCAATGTTACTCTCCATAATATAATCAGACTGCCAACTGGGTGGTTTTGTAGTTCGGACAGAACGACGAGTCTCTTGTGACTCAACTGGATCTTGTATCTCGTGCGTTGGTTCAGCTTCAGAGTGGTCATCTTCATATTCTTTCTCCACATGTACGATTTGTAGTCTCGAGCTTTGATCCACGAGTGCTATCATTTGCTATCTGTTTCATATCTTCCATGAAGATCACATCCCTGCTGATGATAACCTTGTGGGTAGTGGGATCCCACAGGCGATACCCCTTCACACCATCAACATACCCTAAGAATAAACATTTTCTGGATTTTGGATACAACTTTGTAGTTTCTTGGGTATTGTACATCATGTACACCAGACTTCCAAATATATTGAGGTTTGAATAATCAACAGGCTTACCAGTCCATCTTTGCATTGGCGTCTTCAACTCAATTACAATTGATGGAGCACGATTCACTACATAACAGGTGGTATTGACTGCTTCTGCCCAGAATGATTTGTCCAAACCTGCAGCTCCTAACATTGCTCTTGTTCTCTCTAACAAGGTTCTGTTCATCCGCTCTGCCACTCCATTTTGCTGAGGAGTGTAGGCAGTAGTGAACTGCCTTTTAATGCCTTGTTGATTACAGAATTCTGCAAACTCATTGCTTGTATATTCTCCTCCATTATCTGTCCGTAAACACTTGATCTTCTTTTCTGACTGTAATTCAACTTGCGCTTTGAATACTTTGAAGATCGAACACACATCTGTCTTCTTCTTGATGGGATACACCCAACACCTCTTAGAGTAGTCGTCAATAAAGGACACAAAGTACCTTGCTCCTCCCAAGGATGTAACCGGTGCTTGCCATACATCAGAATGAACCAATTCTAGAATATTTTTGCTTCTAGAATTCGATGTGTTAAACTTTAATCTGCGTTGCTTACTTGTAATGCAATGCTCACACAAAGGTAGAGACACCTTATAGAGCCTAGGACGTAGATTTTGCTCTGCAAGAACTTTAATTCCTTGCTCCAACATGTGTCCAAGTCTCTAATGCCACATCATTGAAAGTTGTTCACTTGAACTACTTGAGGCAACCGACGCTTCTCCCTCTTGCAAAGTCTCTCCCATCAGCATGTACAAGTTGTTATCAACCTTTTTTCCCTTCATAAGTACCAGCGTCCCTCGAATCACTTTCATGACTCCTTTCTCCACCACAACTTTGCAATCAAGGTCATCAAGTTGACCTAATGAAAGCAAGTTCTTTTTCAGGCCTTCTACATGTCGCACATGTTGAATTGTGCGGACAATATTATCATGTAACTTCAACTTGATAGTTCCAATGCCGACAATCTTCAAGGCATGATCATTGCAGCTGAGCACATACCCTCATGAGATAGGTTCATAAAGATGAAACCATTCTCGGCGTGAGGTCATGTGGTGAGTCGCTCCTAAGTCGATGAACCATACATCGCCCAAACTTTTTTCGCCTTTGATAGTTGTCGCTGCTTCACAAGATAAAACATCACCTTCATTTGAGGTGCTTGTTACATTTCCTTGGGGATTGGAATCCTTTTTGTTTAGATTCCAACAATCCTTCTTCATATGTTCTTTCTTGCCACAATGGTAGCACTTCATGTTCTTCTTACTTCTTGATTTTGACCTTCCTTGATTTTGGCTCCCACTGAAGCCACGTTCCATTGATCTTCCTCTTGTCACCACCAGAGCCCCTGTTTGTTGTGAGCTTGCCAACTTGTCTTCTCTGTTCTTGCGCCGATTTTCTTCTTCAAGGACAGCAGCTCAAATATCATCAAAGTTTAGACAGTCGGTTAGAATATTATTTGTCAGGTTGACGACAAGTTGATCATATGAATCAGGAAGACTTTGAAGTAGAATTTCAGCACGTTCATTTGAATCTATTTTATAACCCAACGACGTGAGTTGAGAAAATATAGTATTGAACGTGCTCATGTGCTCCGTCATTGAAGTAGATTCTGACATTCGAAGAGTATACAGTTTCCTTTTAAGGAAAATCTTGGTGTGAAGTGACTTGGCCTCGTATAGCTTGGTGAGATGTTCTCAAATCTCCAGTTTCATTTTCTTCTCCTCTATGCTTGACAAAACTGCATCTGCTAGTGCTAGATGTAAATTTGCAATAGCATTCCCGTCCATCTCATTCCATTTATTATCATCTGTGATATCCACTGGCCTCTTGCTGATGGCTGCAAGACAATTATCTTTTCTCAAGATAGCCCTCATCTTCATCTTCCACAACGAGAAATTGGTCCCGTTGAACTTCTCAATCTCGAACCTTGCCGTCATTGCTTCTACCACGAACAGTAAACAATCCACAATCCACGTACCTGTCAACAAAGGTGAAAGTATCTAACTTTTTTTTCTGATGTGGAGGATCCACTTTTAGTGGCAACCACAGAGCATACGATAAGTAGATATCTACACCAAGAAACTAGGCTCTGATACCACTTGTTATAATTGTTTACACGAATAGAGCAGAGTGGCAGCTAAAAAGAGATTGAAAATTACAATAGCAAATGAAAAGGAAGAAGAGAAAGAACGACACAATGATTTTACATGGAAAACCCCTAAACAAATTAGGGTAAAAACCACGGGCAAGGATAGAAGAACTTTATTACAAAAATAGGAGTTACAACCTTCTCTCTACAAAGAAACAACAAACTTTCTTACAAGGAGAAAACACTCTCTATTTTTATCTCACAACCTCACTTTAGATGTGGGAAGCCTTGGGATGATTTGGGATGGTTTGCCAACAAATGACATAACCTATTTATAGTCTCCATGAACTTGGGCTCCAAGTATCATCCAATGGTCCAAAATTTTCCTTGGTGATCAAGTAAAATGTATGGCTAGGATTTTGCCAACACTTCACTTTGGATAAGTGTAATAACCCAAGGTTTTGTATTTGAAATAAGACTTATGGCACACTTGTAGTTAAGTTAAAGTTAAAGGGCATTTTGGTCAATTGTAAGGAGATATTTAAGCTTCTTTTGAGAACCCCAAATCCCTAAACCCATCATGCGCATCTTGTTCATCGTCTTCTCCATTGAGGATTTCCGCGGGTGGGTCGCATGGGTTCGTTCGAGAAAGCAAAGACCGCCATCGTCGAGGCGAGCTCGTCGCAGCGGTGGGTTTCACTCGGGGTTCCTTCGCCGAGGTGTAGGTCGCGCAGCAGCCCAGGGTCGTGGGCCGCGGCCGGCGTGTGTGGTGTGTGCACCGAGTGGCTCGCGTGGAGCGGGGGCGGCGCGCGCGAAGCGAGCGAGCCGCTGCCGGCCGGACGCGCGCGCGTGTGTGCACCGAAGGACGCCGCGAGCAGCGCGGTAGCGGTGGTAAACGCGACGCGCGTGCGCGTACCGGCGGCGCCGCGAGCGGCGTGTAGCACTGGTCGATGCGCGCGCGTGTGCGTACCGAGGAACGTCGCGAGCGTGGTCGAGAGTCGTGGCCGGTCGCGGCGTGTCGCGTCTGTTGTGAGGTTCGCGTCTTTGTCGTCGCCGGTCACCGTCGCCGGTCGTTGCAAGTGTTGTGGGTAAGGTTTCTCTTCTTTCTTTCTCTTATTTTTAGTTAGAGTGAAAATGGTGGCCAAATGAAGAAGAAGGTGGGTGTTTGGAAGTTGGGTTGTGTTATTTAAGTTGGGATAAGGCTATTCTAATGAGGAATAGGGTCATTTGGGTTTGAGTTCAAGTTATTTAAATGTGGATTTAGGCTTGTTTGGTTGTTGGTTTATGGCTAATCAAGTTAGGATTAATAGTGTTTGTTTGGGTAAATTGCAAGTATTGACCAGTTTGACCTTTATGTTGACGAGTTGACCAGAAGAGATTCCTCGTTCTTCGTTTGAGAGTCGGGAGGGCGCCAGGCACGTTTTTCGAGGTTCTTCATCGATTGCTAAATTTGACCTTCCGGATCCATTTTTAATGGTTTAAGGTGCTAGTTTTGACCGGTTTGCTTGTTTGTGGGGCTCGGAGTTGTGTTTGACTTTTGAGGGCTTCTAGGTTATTCTAAAGTGTTGTTTGGGAGGTTCAGTAGAGGTAAGGGACCCGTTACCCCCTTCTCGAGGCTCGTGGCTATTACATGTGTTGGATTGATTGTATTCACTTACGTGTTTGATGTGGCATAATCTGTGTTGTTTGTGCTTGCATTGATTATATTGAGAGCATGCAAACATATGATTGATATCATGTTAAGGCAAGCATGTAGATTATGTTGATTATATGGACATGCATGAACTCATCGTATGTTGATTGATAGAGTCGGTCTCGCATGATGATCTTTGTGTCCCATTGGGGGCTTGCATGATGTTTGATGCACGGCTTGGTGCTTCGTTTGGACAAAGCGAGACACGAGACCGGATAGAGGATACTAGTAAGCGGATGTGCATGGTTTGTGGCCGCACGCGTTCGATGGGGATTTGTGGTCCCTCGCCGTCGGGTTCCGTGGATGGTTGGCCCACCAGGGCTCACGGCCTGTCGGCATTTTACTAGTAGCCTAGGGTGCTCTCGGTATGTGTGGTTGGGTTTGTGGCCCTTTGGTGAGCGTCTTTGGATCCACCTCACCGTGAGTATGAGACTGTGGGATTTGTGGTCCCTTAGCTACCGTGCTTCTCTACTCGCAGGATCCTCTACCGAGCAGTATCCTGCATTGCCTTAGAGATTTGTGGTCTCTATTGGCCTTTAGGTCTTTGGTTTGTGGCCTCGGACCGCTCTGCGTGGCGTGGATCTTGGACATGGTTCCTAACCCTTTTCGCCCAGAGCTCGGGGTTTGTGGACCCCTTGATTATGTTGCTATCTTGCATGTTCGTGATGCTTTTGACTGATGCATGTCTTTACCCCGAGGTGGGGAATCCTCATCTTGAGTTGCAAAACTCACCCTTTCCACCGTGGAATCCCACGGGTACTACGAGATTGTATCGAGATGGGTGATCGGACGAGTGAAGATGACCATGGGACATTTGCATTATTCTGTCTAGAGTCGTCTAAATTTCTTCTTTCTGCATGAACTATTTAAGGGCGTGATAAATGGAACCTGTTTTATCGAGTTTTTATGTTTTGACTTTAGGGTACCCTAAGACTATTTTAATGAATTTATCTCTTATAACCTTGTTCTTCTGAGTTGTTTTGAAGGAGTTTTGTTTTAAATTTACATGCCCGAGATTGCGAATACTATTTTCATGCATTGTGAGTTAAGGACTTAGGTTTAGACCCTAGATTGGGTCGGGTCTTTCTGATTGGTATCGAGCTCGTGAGTCATAGATTCTCAGAGACTAGCTTACATCGTAGGCTGTTGTTTTGGTCCCCATGGTCTTCAGCTGTCGATCTCCATCAGGTAACTTGGTAGTGGATTAAGGATTTTACAGCATGCTTAGTTATGATTAACACGGTTTGTTTATTGTATGTTATTTCTTATTATCATACTTGCATGCTAGCCCAAAGCTTTTGGAGGGGACTGAGATGTCCCTAAGTATGTTGTAAACTGTGGAGATTCCTAGTAGAGTTACTAGAAACTTTGTTAAAGGTTTAAGGGCTGTTGAGCAGCTTGAGTTTTCGAGCTCAAGAGGAGCACCGATCTAGAGGTGCAATTTTCTAGAGGTCAGGATGAGGTGTAACCATAAAGTTGGATCAAAAGGCACTCAGTGTTGTTGCTGATGTTCAAAATTGAGTGTAAGATTAGGTGTTGGTTGTTTGCAAGCTAGAAAACAATTTCAAGGATCTCTTCAGGGTGTGTTGGAGGTTGATCAGGTGTCTACACCGGTTGCAAATGCTCAGGATTTGAGCAGTGATTAAAAAAAAAAAAAAAAAAAAAAAAAAAAAAAAAAAAAAAAAAAAGTAGAATTTTCAAAGGTCTTAAGAGAGTTTTAATAGTGGGATCTCTACCACCTTGTTGGATTGTCTAAAACCCATTTAGTAGCTGAGGCGTGGTTGTCGCTGTTCGAGATGATCTTCAACCACCAAGTTTGCCCGATGGGGTAGGAGATTCAACGTGATGTTTCACTTGGGAGTTTGAGACAAAAGTCTGGAAATGGTCTATGCTGATTTTTCCTAGAGGGTTCGACCGTTTCAGAGTTCATTGACCTCAGAGAGCTGTTTGGCTTGCCAAAGGTTGATAAGCAGAGGGTGTCAGTTCAGTTCTCCTTCTTTCAAGCAGGGAATGATGCGATGTCGGGATTTATGTAACTAATTGGACTTGCAAGTTTTTCCAAGGAGCTCTCTCATGTTGTTTGGCAAGAGAGAAAGTTGAGACTACCAAATCATCTAGGTTTGGGAGTCAGCAGCAAGTTTAAAGATTCGATGGGTTTGAGGTCAAGCCGGTTGGAGAAAGTGTGTTTGGTGAATCGTTAGATCCGTCCCCAGAGTTGCCTCTAAGTATGTTTTATCCAATTCTTGGTTTGGAGGTGGTTGTCAGAGAACCATGTTGTGATTGCTAGCAGTGTAAGGAAGTGTTCTTTAGGCATCTTAGAAGGCTGAGCTGTTAGCTCAAAAGCAGGAAGTAAGAGAGAGTCTTTCGTCGATTTCGACCAAGAAGGTAAGGAAGCGATTAGCTAAGGAAGTGTGGGATTTATTACATCAGTATTAGAAGTATGAAGTTTTGAGTGGGGTTTGTTAGTTCGGTTCGGTGGTGATAAAGTTCGCCGATGTATATCTTGTGGGATCGACAAGATTGCCTCCGCCCCGAGCGTTGTTCTCTTAAGTTGAACTTGAGTGGGAGCGACCCCATCTCAAGATTTTCGTTTGGATGACCTCGGTAGGGTTAAAATAACTTGAAGGTTCGATTCTGGGAATTAGTTGATAGTGGTTTCGTCCGTCCAAGTGTGTCATTGTGGGAGCACTTAGGCTGCTTCTTAAGGAGAAAGATGGACCTATGAGCTTTGTGTTGGCTATGTAAAGCTTGTTAAGGTATCAGTTGAGTTCGGATACTCATTCGATCAACATCAGTGCGTCATAGTGGTTATCCAGATTGTTTGGTTGTGGCTTCCATCAATTGAGGATCAAGGAAGAGACGTCTCTAAGACAACTTTTAGATCTTGCTTCGGTCACTGGTATTTCTTAGTGATGTCAATTGAATTGTCAATTGTCGTGCAACGGTTATGGGCATGATGGATAGAGTATTAAGGATTTTTGAGCAAGTATGTGTTCGCACATGATCGATATCTTGGTTTGCTAAGTTATAGTCAGATCACGATGAGTGGACATGAGTTTTGTTAGCACTTCGGGGAAGTGGTTTGTTTGCTAAGTTTCTAAATGTGAGTTTTGGTTGGATTCAATGGCCTTCTTTAAGGCCATGTGATTTCTCGTTAAGGAATTTGGTGGATCTTATTGTGACCAATGCGGTGGGCGATTAGAACGAGTTGACATCGATTGTAGAGGACCAATGACACGATTCGCGAGAGAGAGAGGCGAAGCGTTGTGTGATCGGTTGAGTGCGAGGACCGATTGATATTTTGAGAAGATGTTTGATTTCAAAGCACCATTTGGTCGTGATGCACGAGAGGTTAGAGGATTGTGGCTTGCGGTGATGCTTCTAAGAAGGTGCGTGTTGTGCCCTTTGCTGAGAGATAGAGAATAGTACTAGCGTGTGGGCCCGACAGCTTAAGTCGTATGAGCAGATCTTTGATTCACGTCCTGAAGTTAGCATTTGTGGTATATGCTTGGAGATCCTACATGCGTTGCGTGTTTGGAGAGAAGTTGTAGTTTTCGTGGTTCCTAAGAGATTTAAAGTATTGTTTCATCCAGAATGAGCTGTTGTGAGGTAGCACTGGTTGTTTAAGCTTGTAAGACTATGATTGCGAGGTTCCTTACTACCATGGTAAAGATCTTGTGGTTGCTCTTGCACTAAGTAGAGAAGTTCATTTTTAGTGGAGTTTGTTGTTTCTCTGTTGTTAGGGCCTTGTCTCGACCGAGAACAGTGGTGTTGATTGAAAGACGTTAGTTTAGTTATCAGTGCGGTTGTTGTGAGGCCGAGATTTGTAGCCAGTCAGTTACAAGCGAGATTGCAGTCGGGAGAGCACACTCAGATATATGTTGCTCCTATTGTGAGTGGCAGCTCAGTTAGAAACTCAGTATGTCTGTTGATGTTGAAATTAGGCCCGAGTTCTTGTTAGATGTGTATAGTTAAATCGTTTTCTTGGCACCTCGAGGTTACCAAGAGTTATGGAGAGTCAAAGGATACTGCGACTATGGATTATCGAGCAGCGAGATTGTTGGAGTTCCAGTTTGGGGTTGAATTTTTAGCGGTGAGTTTGCTTGGTTGTTGCGGGCCCCTTAGTTCCCGTGAGTGAAAGTGGAGCGAGGTCTCTATGAGTTTCATTTCAAGACTTTCTAGGACTGAGAGGTTTCACCATGATATTGGCGATTGTGGATCGTCTTACTAGTAGCACAATTTATTCCAAGAAATTTGGATTGTTCTGTTGAGAAGTGAGCATAGTTTTACTTGAGAAGGATTTTCAAGTAGCATGGGGTTCTCTGTGAAGATCGTTGTAGAAAGAGGCATTGATCCACTTCGCACTTTTGGGAGAGCCCGGGAAGGCGGTGAAACTACTGTAAGTTCATGCGACTTTTATCTGTAGAAAGATGATCAGGCCGAGAGAGTCAGTAAGATCTTAGAAGATATGTTGAGTTCCGTTGAGTTTTTCTCTCTATGCGGATGATACAAGTGGATGTATCTGAGGGAGTTTGCTTGTACCAGTTATCAGTCCATTGTTCGGATTGGGATTTGTTTGAGGCCTTTGTTTGAAAAGTGGTAGATCTCCGTCCCTTGGGATGAAGTTGAAGAAAGAATGTTGTTAGGGTCCGAGTTGTTGTAGTGCCCGGTGATGCGTTCATGAGATCCATGCTAGAATGATTATAGCTCGGGCCGTTAGAAAAGTTGTGTGCAGACGTTTGTCGCAGAAATATAAAACTTGAGATTAGCAGGATTGTGTTTTAAAAGTGGCATCGTTGTGGGGAATGCAGAGTTTTGAGGTAATAGAGAGCTGAGCCTGAGTGGTTTGCTTGCTTGTAATTTCTTGAGTGAGTTAGTGCAGTATGTGTCGTTCAGTTGTTTCCGTTGTTGTTGCATTAATGCGATGTTAACTATGCCTATGTCATTGCATGTTTCATTGTTTCATCAGTATGGGCTAGGCTTGTTCCATGTTGATCATGAGCCTTTGGGGTTAAATGAGATCTTAGCTTTTGAAGAGAAACTTGTTGAGATTTTGAGACCGAGATTGTAAAGTATGAGGATCAGTGAGTTGCTTTCGTTAAAGTATCGTTGAGGTGGTTATGCACTCTTGTTGTTTTGGGTTATTTGAGCCTTAGTCAACTTTCGAGGACGAAAGTTTTCTAAGGGGGGAATATTGTAATAACCCAAGGTTTTGTATTTGAAATAAGACTTATGGCACACTTGTAGTTAAGTTAAAGTTAAAGGGCATTTTGGTCAATTGTAAGGAGATATTTAAGCTTCTTTTGAGAACCCCAAATCCCTAAACCCATCATCATGCATCTTGTTCATCGTCTTCTCCATTGAGGATTTCACGCATTTGGGTCGCATGGGTTCGTTTCGAGCAAAGACCGCCATCGTCGGAGGCGAGCTCGTCGCGCAGCACCGGTTTCACTCGGGGTTCGCCGCCGAGGTGTAGGTCGCGCGCGCAGCAGAAGGGGAGTGGGTCGGCTGTCGTCGGCGTGTGGGTGTGTGGCCGAGTGGCTCGCGTGGAGCAGGGGGCGTCGCGAGCGAGCGGCGGAGCTGCGCCGTCGGGCCAGACGCGCGTGTGTGTGGCCGAAGGGCGTCGCGCGAGCGGCGCGTAGCGAGTGGTAAACGCGTCGCGCGTGCACCGGAGGCGTCGCGAGCGGCGTGTAGCGGTGGTCGGTGCGTCGCGCGCGTGTGCGCACCGAGGAACGTCGCATGGCGGTGGTCGAGCGTATGGCGATGTCGCGTGCGCGCGTGCGGTATGAGGTTCGCGTGGTTGTCGCCGGTCGGTATCGCCGGTCGTTGCAAGTGTTGTGGGTAAGGTTCTCTCTTCTTTCTTTCTCTTATTTTTAGTTAGAGTGAAAATGGTGGCCAAATGAAGAAGAAGGTGGGTGTTTGGAAGTTGGGTTGTGTTATTTAAGTTGGGATAAGGCTATTCTAATGAGGAATAGGAAATTTTGTTTGGTCTGAGTTCAAGTTATTTAAATGTGGATTTAGGCTTGTTTTGGTTGTTGGTTTATGGCTAATCAAGTTAGGATTAATAGTGTTTGTTTGGGTAAATTGCAAGTATTGACCAGTTTGACCTTTATGTTGACCAGAGTTGACCGAAGAGATTCCTCGTTCTTGAAATGAGTCCGGGAGGGCGCCGGGCACGCGTTTTCGAGGTTCTTCATCGATTGCTAAATTTGACCTTACGGATCCATTTTTAATGGTTTAAGGTGCTAGTTTTGGACCGGTTTGCTTGTTTTTGGGCTCGGAGTTGTGTTTGACTTTTGAGGGCTTCTAGGTTATTCTAAAGTGTTGTTTGGGAGGTTGGTACTTTGAGGTAAGGGACCGTTACCCCCTTCTCGAGGCTCGTGGCTATTACATGTGTTGGATTGATTTGTATTCACTTACGTGTTTGATGTGGCATAATCTGTGTTGTTTGTGCTTGCATTGATTATATTGAGAGCATGCAAACATATGATTGATATCATGTTAAGGCAAGCATGTAGATTATGTTGATTATATGGACATGCATGAACTCATCGTATGTTGATTGATAGAGTCGGTCTCGCATGACGTCTTTGTGTCCCATTGGGGGCTTGCATGATGTTTGATGCACGGCTTGGTGCTTCGTTTGGGACGCAAGCGAGACACGGAGACCGGATAGAGGATACTAGTAAGCGGATGTGCATGGTTTGTGGCGGCACGTTCTCGATGGGGATTTGTGGTCCCTCGCCGTCGGGTTCCGTGGATGGTTGGCCCACCGGGCTCACGGCCTGTCGGCATTTTACTAGTAGCCTAGGGTGCTCTCCGGTATGTGGTTGGGTTTGTGGCCCTTTGGTGAGCGTCTTTGGATCCACCCTCACCGTGAGTATGAGACTGTGGGATTTGTGGTCCCTTAGCTACTGAGCTTCTCTACTCGCAGGATCCTCACTGGAGCGGTATCCCATTGCCTTAGAGATTTGTGGTCTCTATTGGCCTTTAGGTCTTTGGTTTGTGGCCTCGAGACCGCTCTGCGTGGCGTGGATCTTGGACATGGTTCCTAACCCCGCACCGCCCAGGAGCTCGGGTTTTGTGGACCCCTTGATTATGTTGCTATCTTGCATGTTCGTGATGCTTTTGACTGATGCATGTCTTTACCCCGAGGTGGGAATCCTTCATCGAGTTGCAAAACTCACCCTTTCCATGTGGAATCCCACAGTACTACGAGATTGTATCGAGATGGGTGATCGGACGAGTGAAGATGACCATGGGACCCATTTGCATTATTCTGTCTAGAGTCGTCTAAATTTCTTCTTTTCGCATGAACTATTTAAGGGCGTGATAAATGGAACTGTTTTATCGAGTTTTTATGTTTTGACTTTAGGGTACCCTAAGATTTATTTTAATGAATTTATCTCTTATAACCTTGTTCTTCTGAGTTGTTTTGAAGGAGTTTTGTTTTAAATTTACATGCCCGAGATTGCGAATACTATTTTCATGCATTGTGAGTTAAGGACTTAGGTTTAGACCCTAGATTGGGTCGGGTCTTTACAATAAGAATGCTAGATATTTTTGACAAGTTGAACTTCTAGAAATTTCTTTAACCATCTAGGATAAACCAAGTGAGGTCTAGAATCTTCTTTTGGGCTTTGATCTACTTTGGGCCTAAGATCTCTTTGGGCCATAATATTTAACAATGAAATAATTTTGGATCACTTCGGATTAATATGAGATTTGAGGGAAGATGCTTTGTTTCCCATCCCCCACTTGGTTTCTATCCCATTTATTCTCATTCTTCCCCATCCTCTCTTTCAGTATATAAAATAAAATCAAATATCCACATTCTATCTATCAATACTATATTTTTTTTAACTAAAAAAAAACTATATATATTAATCATATTTAACATTCATTTCAATATTGGAGTTCACTTCAAAATTATTGTTTTCTTCTAAAATTACTCAACTTACACAAGCTATATTTATCATCCTAAATATCAAACTTTTATTATCTTGTACCTATGCTCTACATCTTTTTTTCCCTTCTATTAATTTCTATCAAATATATACGATACATAATATATCAAATTTAAAGAATTTCTTTCTTTTTTTTAAAGCAAAAATTAAAGAACTTCTTATCAAATCTTAAAGAATATAATCTAACAATATTTAAATACTAAATCAAGTAATTATATTTTATAATCTCTAACATATAGCACACGTTATACTTACTATATCAAACACGTTTGTCCACCAAAACTACATTTTATCCCTATTCTTTTTCTAGAAGGAACAAAATACCAACATAAATTCTAAAAGAATCTAATAAAGCGAAGATTCTACTTTGAGCCTTTTGAAAAAATAAATAATAATACAAAGGAGAGGTGAATGAGAGAAAGTTAGATGATAAGTTTCCCAAAGTAAAGAAAAATAAAATGAGATGCGTGACAAATTGAGAAATTATTCAATAAGATGTAGTTCGATTTTTCAAAAATTGTTACAAGTCATGAAAATTTTATATCTTCTACCATTACTAATATATGATCCATGTTGTGAAAAAAAACATAAATATATTGAGATGATATATAATTTAATAACAAGTTATCAATTTAAATTATCTTCTCATTCCTACGATATTTAATTTATAATCACAATTTTCTTTGACCCTTTTGTTTTCTATCTTTTTTTTTTGGGAAATTATGGTGGATAGACACTTTTAAGGAAATAATTACAAATCTAGTCACATTTCAAAAAAATTGTAAATCTAATTTTTGTTTTAAATTTAATTAATAATTTTTTTTATAATACCGAACATGCCCTTGTGTCACGTCTTTTTTTCTCTTTTTTTCTTTTACTACGCTCTTAGCCACTTCTGCTGTTGCAGATTTTTTTTTAATTGCGTTTCTTTGAGATGTTTATGGTGGCCATGTGGCAAAGTAGTATTTAATGATGTTTCTTCATTCTTTTATTTTATTTTTCCTTTTAAATACTTGTGTCTACTTTATTCGCTTTTTTAGGTGAATTTCAATTTTCTTGATTTGATGTTCCAAATTTAAATTGTTTAAGATTAGGAAATTATAATCGATTGACTATTCTAACAAAATAATTGCAAATGTAGTAAAATTTAAAAATATTTGAGTTATAAATACAGTTCAATTTTGTATTATTAATACTCACTAATACAATATTACATTATTAATACAAGATATATGTATTATTATATTATGAATTATTATAACAAAACATTTACAAATGTAGTTAAATTTGTAAATATTTGCATCTATAGTTATAAATACAGTTCCATATTGTACTATTAATACTTCTTGATACAATATAATGTATTAATTATATCGTGCGACCACTTCTGTGCCTTATGTTTTTTTTTTCAAATTATGTTCGCTCGATTGAGCTATTTATGGTGGTCATGTGGCGAACTTTCAATTTTTTTATTATTTTTTTCCAGTATAAATTTAAATACTGTATTTATATTAAAAAAAGATAAATACTATATTTATATTTTAAAAAAATAAATACTGTATTTATTTAAAAAAAAAAAGATAAATACGGTATTAATTATTTTTAAAAAAGATAAATATTGTATTAATTATATTTAAAAAAAAGATAAATATTGTATTTAAAAAATATATAAATGTTGTATTAATTTTTTTTTGAGAATAAATGTTTTATTAATTATATTTTAAAAAGATAAAGAGTGTATTTATATTTAAAAAAATAAAAATATTATATTTATATTTTTTAAAAAAGATAAATACGGTACAATTTACTCCATTTGGTCATACTAGAATATTAATAATCAAAAAATTTATATTTATTTATTAATACATGATTGATAGATTTTAGATTTTTTTTTGTCAAAATTAAAACAAAATCAATAACAAAGGAATAACGTATCTCATTTAAAGTCTTTTTTTTAATTAAAAAAATGTTATTTACCGATTACTATTGGAGAAATTTTTAAGGAGATAATTTTGGGTTAAAAATGGAGGTTGAAAACTGCCCATGATTTGAGGATTTTTTTATTTATTTATTTGATTTAGTGTTTTTCTATTTTAATAAATGTTAGTTTAGAGTAGAGGATATTTATGTAATTTCATAATAAAAAATAATTTTCTTAAAAAATGGTAGACTAATTTTGCTAAATCTTTCTGATATAAAACACGCGTGCAGTATTTTTCTGCTTTTGGTCTAATGTGGTAAAAAGCCCTTTTTTTTTATAATAGAAAAACTAAGCCCAACCCAAATTTGACAACAGCAAAAGAAAATGAAAGTTCGAAATTTTTATTTCAAGTTAGAGATTGGGTAACAATTAAAATACTCTTTTTCCTTTAAAGAAGTAATATTAATTATAGATAAGCAAAATGCACAATCCTTATTACTAGTAAATAATATTGGTTATAATTATATTAGATAAAAACGTTTGCTATCAAAAATCAATAAAGTGGGCGTGCCGGAGTGGTTATCGGGCATGACTAGAAATCATGTGGGCTCTGCCCGCGCAGGTTCGAATCCTGCCGCTCACGATTTTGGTTTTTTTTTTTTTTTTTTTTTTTTTTTTTTTCATTTTTTTGCCCAATTCTGAAATCATTCCATAGATATTCATTCACCCACCAAATTTCCCAAACCCAAAAACCAGAAATCATTTTTACATGTATTGGATGTTGAAAATTTTGGATCCAACCCATTGATTTGATCGAATCAACGTCCCAAATATCAAAGATAAGTCCCATCTTCCCTTTTTTTTTTCTTTTTTTTTTTTTTCATATGGGTTTTCAATTTCACTAACAGGGAATTGTGAAATTGAAACGATTCATTTCAAACTTCCATGATCTCCCAGAAGAAAATGGGGTCCATTTTGAGGTAAAACCACGCTTGATTCATCGATCAATGGCTGTATTGATGCTCTCGACATTTTCAAATTCCCCTTTAGGTTATAAGAATTTTGAGATATTATTTCGCATCGATTGCAGTAGAGTGGTCGTGGAGTGATTTCACGTCTCTCTCAGCTATGATTGATGACTCTTTTTTTAATTTTGATATTCGCCATTGAAATCTAAGCATAGAGAAACATCCAAACAAACCCCCACTACCCAATTTTCCCTGGCTCTCATTTTGTATTTCCCTTATCCAAATTCGTATTGCTTTTGGTATTTTTAATTTTAGTTTTTAGGGAGTTTTTATCATATCTTCAATAATGAACTGGCTTTGTTTGTATGACAGGGATTTGAACGAATCTTCCATTCCTTTTCTTCATGTCTCTGCTCTGAGCCCACCTGTTTTTCTTTTTCTGGGTTGTGTAATTGTTATACATAAACGGAAACAACAATAAAAAATAAAATAAAATAAAACTTTAAAGAAAAATAAGAGACACGTAATTGGTTCACTAATGTCGTATTAGCTACGGACAGAAGAATTGTTTTACAAAGGAGATACGAACAAAAAGAAAGTTTATATCTTTTTTTTTTTTAAACAAGGGTAACCGTGTCCGTAAAAAGAGAGTTTATATACCTTCGTCAAAATATAGACTCAATTACAATAGTTAAAAGGCATCTCAACAGTAATGGAATATGTCAAAGAAGTTAGGTAATCAGATAGTGGATTGGCATTAGAATCAACTGGGAGTTAAAGAGTCAAATTCTCCTGTTTTTCACATTGAAAATGGCATATTCTAGAGATGAACCTTATCTTGTCATCTGTTATATACACGAGGGATCGAAACCCATTTGAGTTATTTATTTATTTATTGGTCTCTCATAAGTCATGTCATATTCAACTTTGGGTTTCAAAAGAAAAGCACTTTCAGGGATTGCCATTGGTTGTGTGGGGAAGAAGAGAACCTGGGTCAGATAATAGGGTGCTTGTGAATTTTGCATTATCCATTAAAGCACACGTGGCACAACAAGATATGTCCAATTGGGATCACATGTGGACCACACTTGGCACTTATCTTCCTATGTTCTCACAGGAAAGCATGAATGATATTATTATTATTTTGTATGCAGGGACTAGAATTGAATGAGGAAATTTCTTAAAGAAAATTCCCAAATAAGATCTTTGTTAAACTAATAGAAAGTAGGAGGCTTCTCTTTCCTTTGTTTTTTCCTATTTTATTTCCTATTTTTCCCACCCAGTAATGATGGCACATGGGTCATACAACCAGCAACCATTGCCTTCTTATAAATAGTGAGTTGAGGAGTCAATTTAGACATATCTCATTCTTAGCAGGTTAGCTCATTTAGTAGATCTTTATAAGCATACTTCTCTTGCTTTCATTTCTCACTCTGCTGATTTGTTTCAATAGGTTGTGGTGGAATCTGAGAGTAATTTTGTTTGTAAAACAAGGATAGACTAAGAACAAATGGAGGGAAAGTCTAAAGGGAATCAAGCCTCCTCTTTCGTTGCCGATCTTTTCGATGTCAAGGAATCGTCATTGTCATCATCATCAGGAGTTTTTGCAGCAATCTTTCCTTATCCACAGAAGGTAGTGCTGCCCTTTTTGAACTGCTCCTTTCCATAAGGAACTTTCTTTCTCCTTTTCAAATAGGTTTAGATTTTCTCACAGAACACCAAATGATAAGGAACATTAAACGTACAAACGAGAAGTTACCTGGTGAGGATATAGAAATTTTGTTGCATAATGTTTGAAAGATGCTTATTGAAAATGAGCATTTTCTAAAGTTCTAGTGCATAGCTCCAAATTATTTGCTTACTAGAAAGACTATATTTTTCTCCTGAATTCCCTACTTAGATGGGTATTGCAAATTTTGGTGCAGGAACCATTGTGTAAAGAACCTTCACATGTATTCCATTTTCATTCTTATATTTTCAAATTTCAGTTTTTTTTTAATCTAGAAACATTTGGAGTGGGAGATTTGAACCCATGTTCTTTTGGTCACTTTAGCTAAGTTCTTGCTGGCTTCAAATCTTCGGTTCTGATCCTTAAACTGTTATTCACGAGCTAGTTTTATTATATTTAACTCAAGTCCTTGCACATCGGTCACCATATTTTGTCTCAAAATCGATATTATATGAGACATAACATGATACCACATAATTCCACCTAAAATTTGTACTCAAATGTATTACTAATATTAGAATTTATTGATAAGGACTAAAAAGTCCTTTCAAACTACAGGGAGGGACCAACATGAAAACTAGAATATGATATAAACTTGTCATTCCATACAGAGCCATAACACATGCATTATTTTTATAACACTATTATCTTTCAAATTTTCAGGGGGGAGGCAGGAACTCTTCTAGCTCTGGGGATTGGCTAAAACAGACCAATGGAAATCAACCACGCTACACCAAGCAAGGAAATTCAGGTGTGTGAATTGAAATACCAATCCTCGTTAAAACTGATGGACAGGAGGGTATGATACGCGAGTTCACAAACAACAGAAACGAATCGTTTGAAACCATTTTTAAAATATGAGTATATAATTTATAAAAAATATAACCATTCTATAAGTGTTCTAGTGATTAAGAGTGTCAGAAGTAATTAAGAAGTGATGGGTTCAATACATGGTGGTCATCTACTTAGTAAATAATTTCCTACGGGTTCCTTATATTTAAATGTTGTAAGGTCAGGTGGTATCTACCGCGCGCAACTGGCCCAGACACTCACAAATACTAAAAAGAAATTATAAAAATTCTAAACTTCAAGAGTATAATTTGTAATGGTTTCTCAATTTTTACGCTGTTCTCAAGAAACACGATATCGAGTTATTCCTAACAAAAACCAGATCTGATAATTTCAAGGAGGGAGCTTGGAGCCTTGTCATCTGAGTTCATCTCTATACTATGGGGGACAAGATGGCTACTCCCAGTCCCCATCAGCTGAATCATTCCCACCACCCACTGTGAGTATACTTTTGTTCATCAATTTGATTCATTGTCAAGCATCATTTTTCTGTTGTCAGTTTTATTGGACTGATTAGAAACTTGAAAGTAAAACTGGTTTTCTTCTGTTGATGATCCAGTTGAAGAAAACTGGGGGAGAAGATGATCCAAATGGAAACAACTCACAAACTGCTTCTAGGGGAAACTGGTGGCAAGGTAATAATGAAATGGATAAAGTTCTAGAGATCTGTTGACTTATCTGTTTTAGTCTCTGATTTCAAGTACTTTTGTAGGTTCCCTTTATTATTAGGACCTCTGCCTTGTATGAATTCCCATCTATTTTCTAAGGTATGTCTACACCATTCATTACATTTCTTATTCTGTCCCTTTGTCTGCATAAATGCATATTTCGAAGCCTTTTTGTTAGATACGATAAGTCAGATTGAATTTGACCTTTAAATATTAGAATCCACAATCAGTGATACTGGTTGCTTGAAAGTGAAATATCGAACCAAGATTGATTCTTAATCAGTTTCTTTATATTTAGTAGTGATTCCTTGGGCTGAGCATAAAGTTATTTGAACAATAGGCATAGTGAATTCGGTTGGAACCAAGCATTAAATTTCCATCGTTCATGTCTTTTCACCCACTTGATATTATGAACCTTAGAAGCTGCTTCCTTGTGGATCCATTTATATGCCAAACAAATAAGAAATATTCAAATATTTTCTCAAATTATCATTTAACATATTGTTTTTGTTATTGTATCCCATACATCTTTTGGATGAGTTTGAAACATTTTCTCAAGTTACCAAGACTAAGTAAAAAAATGAAAGAATGAACAAGAACATACAAAACAAAGAACAAAAAAAAAAAAAGCAAAACAAGACCACAAAAGTACTCAACTACGTGAAAGAACCCCAATCCGAGCTAAAGTTGGCTTAGCTTGAGGTAATTGACATGTATCATCGACTTAGAGGTCGTAGGTTCAAATCCTTAACTCGAAAAAATATTGTTGTGATACTTAAAAAGAAAAAGTCCAACAAAAAAAAAATATCAAGCTGTCAACTGAAACATGATAATTATAAACAGTTCAATTAGCGAACCAAGTTAAATATAAAGCTATACCTCAAATCACTCACAACTACAAAAATCCTCCCTAATTGGTGTCAATAACAAAACAGAGTATATAACTACATTAAAGTACTCTCCATTGGTGTCAATAACAAAGAGAAGTATGGAATATTTCTAATTCCTTCTACCTCCCCAACCAATCTTTTTCCATTTGTAGAAAAAAGAAATCTGTCATTTCTTTCCAACCATATATTCTTAGTGTTTGATTGAATAATAGCATTGACCAATAGAAATCTTGGCTTTATTCCTTAAAAGAATGGCTGAAAATCATTTGAACCATACTTCTATCCAAAGAAAAGTGGAAGACCCAAAAATAATCCAATCATTTGTAGAAGAGAGATCGAAAAATGAATTTCAGATGATATTTCTGAAGTTATATATAGATTTCAGAAAGAAAGAAAAAGAAGGATTTTCTATTTTCTAGTTTTTCAATTTTTGGAAAACATTACTAGTCTTATCATTTCATAGAATTTGATGGGTTGTAAAGAATTAATTGTCAATAAAACTTTCTTGGCCTTGTTGATAGAGACTTGAGGTTTGAGATCATAGCTTTGAAACCGTCGAGTGAACTTAATGATAAAATCTTCTGAGTCCAGACTTTGAAATGAGTAAGGGTGCCGCAGGTATGTATGTAGTGGGGTCAAACTTCAATCTTCGGTAATCTTGAAATTTCGGATTGACCTATTCATCGGTTTGGTTTGAGATAGGATCATGAGTTGACGTGGTGGTTTGAGGGTTGAGGGAGGGATGTAGGTTGGGATAGTTTTTATCCCACAACAACTTCGGTTTTGGTCGGTTTGAGCGATTTTATCGGCCATAATTTGCTTTTCTAGTCGTTTCTATTGAGGACATTTTGTTTTTGGTTGCAGGAGTTCATAAACAGCAGAGCAGATGAAGATTTGAAGTGGGATATATAAATATTACATTGTGTATACTATTTCAAATTTGTTGTTTGGTTTTTTACTTATACTTTGAAAAATGGTGTGGAGTTTTCTGTATTTTCATTTTCCTAATTCCTCTTATTTATAAAAGCTTTGCTGTTTCTTATATTTGCTGTCTATGGTGTAAAATCCACTTAATAATCCTTCCAAACAATTCCCTACTAATGATATTTATGGATAATTGAAATTAAGTACTTCGCTTCCAAACATCCTCCAGGTTTTAGAAGGGTTGTAATTAAAATTTCAGTCTTTATATCAATTTTTAATCTGTAATAATATTAATCTATCATTTCATAAAAAAAAAAAAAAAAAAAGATAGATAATAATAATATCAATCTATGAATTTATTTGTAATTATGGATGCCCACATGAGTTAAATATTTTATATTTTTTAATAATTAAGAAATTTCTAGCGAGAATTCTCACCTTCTATACTCTTCTTTATATGATATAATGTAGGGTTGGTTTTCCATGTTACCAAGCCAAGGTATGGAGGAGAAAAATGGGAGGGCTGATATTTGATGTGATGTTAAAATGTACTCTTATGACATCAAAATATATAAGATTTTATTTTAACTATATGAATATATGAATGAAGTTATATCTTCCCAATTCCATCATATTCATAGGTAATGTAATATATAAAAAGTATTAACGTTTTACAATAATCTATAACGTTGTTATTTGAAAGCTAAACTAAAATAAATCTTACGGATTAAACCGTTTTTTAAATTCAACAATGATTCGAACCTATAATTTTTTCTTTACTGTCATTAGTGCTATGTTTTTTTTTTCCTTTTACTCTTTAAAAAGTTAGCTTCCATTTTCTAAAATCTTCTACATTTACACAAATATTTTCCATGAACTTTTATAAGATCCTAAAACTGTTTTTTTAGTATCAATTAATTTTAAAATAAAACCTTTATACATATACACGTATTCTTAAAATGACTGAAAAGTAATAAAAAAAACGTGAATTTAAATTATTTTTGAAAAATAGTAAATGAGAGGGGGAAAAAAGGGAATGCTAGCTATTTCAAAAAAAAAAAGAAAAAAAGAAAGCAGCAATGCTAGCGCGTGAAGGCGTGAAGAACAAGAGCAATGTAAATGAGAAGCGCCATCGGAACCAAACTCACCAACGGCACGGCGGCCGCCACCGTCTCCCACCGCCGGCAACCGAAACTCCCCAATTTAATCTGGATCAAATTCAGCAGCGCCGCCACCAAAAACCCGCACCCGAGAACTGACCCAACAGCCGACGCCGCCATTCCCACGCGCAGCGCCGGCGCGTGAACAACACCATGTCCTTTATCGCCTCCGCCGATGATCCTGATTGCCTGCTTCAGCGCGGAGGCGACGAGGCTGGAGAAGAGAAAGCAACTGAAAGAGTACACGTGGCAGGCGATAAGGCTTTCGGCAACGGCGGGGGCGGCGGCGCAGAGGCCGTCGTCGCCGTCGTCGAGAAGGTTGGCGGCGGGGTCGGCGGTGGGGTACCAGGCGACGCCGAGGAAGACGGCGAAGGTGAAGAGGGAGTTGACATTGACGATCCCGTCGAGAGCCATGACGTGGATTCTAATGGCGGTGGAGCGCCGCCGTGGCGCGGCGGACATGGCGGCGGTGAAGGATGCCAAACAAAAAAACAAAACAAAACAGAATTAAGTTGAAATTTGTAAATTTAATAATTGTGTGGTGGTGGGGCCCGGGTTAGTGTTTGTAAAAAGCAATTAAAAAGAGTGGCGTCCAAGTAAGAAACATGTCGGAAAGGAGTACTGTTTCTCTGTGTTTGTAATTTTGTTAATTATTTTTCCTTTTGGTACACTAAAACACAAACCTAATTAATTTCTTCAAGACATTGAACTCATTTTAAACCACATACTTTCAAGGATTCAACTATCTATCTAAATATATTTGAAAATGGGAGGGTTGATGTCAAAATCTCATATTTTATATAATTTTTCATATAACGCTTCAGGTTGAGAATTTGGACTAAGATTTGGAATTTGGAATCGATCCCTCTCTTAATCGTAGAATGTACAACCTAGCTAAGTTATTTTAATGGTCTAAGATTATTTCATAGATCAATTCAACACGTTTTATATTTACTCATATACTTTTTTAAAGAAAAATCAAGATATTATCAAATTTAGAATTGTTTTAACTAAGAAAAACACATTTAACTTTTGAATTTTTATGCTGATTTATTAATACTATTCATTTAATATTTGCTCATCATTCTTGAATATGCGAATAAGGAGAATTGATTCATTTAATGATATACGAAGTTCAGTAATACAGTTGATTATTTTATCTAGTATTAATTCATATTATTTGAGGGCAGTTGAAAACAAAAAAGTTTAAAAAACATTTATGTTATTAAATTTAGAATCTTCTTAAAAATACTTTTGATCTTAATAAAATATTTTTAAAAAAAAATCTTACTTTTAGGTTTATTTATTTATTTTTAATAAAAATATTCAGTTTGTTTTGATAATATCATATACCCTCAATTGTTGAGTAATACTTGGGTCTTTACTAATAAGGATCCAAACCCTCCTTGTATATTGATAGTCACAAATTTAAGTCTTTTTTTATCCAAGATTTCTTTAATCCAAAAAGGAAAAAAAAAAAAAAACTGTGGCCTATCAATATAGGTAAGGAGAATTTAGGTCCTTCCTAATAAGGATGCTAAGTATTGCTTTAAAGACCGTTTGGATCATCGTATTGGAATGAGTTGGTTTGGAATCCATTTCCAACCCCCACAACATTACAACCAACCAAACATTGGTTTGGAGTTGTAATTTCAACCTATTCTAAACCTCTCCAAATTCCAATGTGGAAGAGTGAGTTTCTAAATCCGTGAATCCCACAATTTTTTTCAATTTTCTTATTCTGTCTCCTCCTTTTTTACACATATAATTATTATTATTTATTATTATTATTATTATCATTCAATAATAATAACATAAAATTTGATTAATATAAAATTGACAATATTTTATAAGTAATACTTTTAAATTTTAACTAATATAACCATTTTTAATTATTGTTATAATATTAATTATTTTTTAAAATCAATTATAATACTAATAATAATATTAATTATTATTATTATTATTATTATTATTATAAGCATTAATAGATATAAATTATGTAGTCATTATAAAAGAAAATTACTTTTTTTTAATTTTTAATATAACTTTATAATTTTACTTTTTTAATAAGTATAGTGTCTTAGTCTCTCGGTGCCTGGCCTAGGGACAGACATGGTTAGGCTTGTGTCAAAAGTAAATAAATAAGTATAGTGTCTTAATTTAATGAGATAATTATTGCATTGCATAAAAAATTTGATTAAAAATAATAATAACAAATACTTAAAATTTATAAATAGCAAACCAAATACAATAAAAATAAGAGTATGTGATATAATTATACTTTATTGAAATTATTTTATCTTTATTTATAATGTCATATATTTTCCTTAAAATTCTATTATTATAATATGGTTTAACTTTATAGTAATATACCAATAATAAAAATAGTATACATAATACTAATATTATATTATTTTTTTTTATTTCAAATATATATATATATTATATTGTTTTAAAATAGTACATATAATTAATATTATTATTATAATTCGATTTTATATTCATTATTATTATTGTTATAAAATGAAGGTTTAAATGTTATATTTTGGTATTATTTATTTTTGTTTATTATTATCAATAAAAATTATATAATAATAAAAGAAATAAATTCATTTTTTTAACTCTCATAAGTTATCTAAAAAATAAAAAATATTTAAAAAATTATTAAGATTTGAATAATATTTAAAATAATATTTAAAAAATTGTCCTTTCAACATTATTTTCAATATTTTATTATGATTCCAGAGTAAGAATAGGCGAACCAAACAACCTTTCTTATTCCGAAGTTAGAAACCAGCAATTCAAACTCCGTAATCTAAGATTCCGGAGAATCCAATTACGGTACTTTGATTATGGGGAATTCTGATTATGAGAATTGGATTCCAAACCAGCGAACCAAACGCTCCCTAATTATTTTTGTAAAAGTCATTTTTTACTTTATACTTGTTACTTGTGAGTGGTTTATATGCCGATATTAATTATTTGTATTATGATTAAAATCATTTTTTAAAATATTTTATATTATTTATTTTGTCTTTAGAATTTGTCTCTGATGCATACAAAAATCATCAAATATTTGCTCTAATTAACTAGTATTTTTTGGTCAACAAGAACCATAATTTAAAGACATTGTGTTTTCAACTTCTGCTTTTGAGTCCCCCGCCCGTATATCTAATAATTTTCAATTGGTTGTATGAAGAAGTAAAGTGCTTTAAATTTTTAAGTTTTTTTATTGAGAATTTGAAATTTTAAGTTTAATATTATACTAACTAGTAGAAATAACACATCAAATTTGAATTTTGAAGTGATACTTGGAATCATAGAAAATTTATTTTTCATCCAAAATTGTGATTTTAAACTCCTACAACTGTGTGGATAAATTACTACATAAAATATCCTTTTAACTTTAAAGAATGGAATAAATTCTTATCTAAATATATTTATTTAGATTTCAAACTCTTCTAAACAAACCTTTATTTGGTTACATTGTTATTAGTATTATTATTTTCTTTTGTAGTTTAACAAGATTTAAGGGTAGATATTTTTAATATGTAATATCTTAGTTCTTAGTCAAATGATTACTTAAATATTAAAAGCATTTATTCTCATTAATTTTATGAAGAAAAAAAAAACTATAAAAAAGAAAAAAGAATAACCACATTTAAGTAAGAATATATATATATATATATATATATATATATATAAAGTTTTGAAATGACATTATTCAAACAAACTTTTTTAAAAAAATTTAAACCAAAATTTAGGGATGATGATATTCTTTAAAGTTTTTTTAGTTATATATAATTGAAACGTAACTTTAAAGATTTGATGATTGTTTTCAAACTTTTTGAACTCCGAAGTTTTTTTAAAAAAATTTAATTAAAGTCGTCGTTCTCAAATTTTAAAATTGTATTTAAATTTTCATTTTTTTCTTAACTCAAGCATAATTAAGGATGAAATATTCAATCTATAATCTATCGTTATATATGAAAAATGGTAGAGAATGACTATATTTTAAGAAATAATGAAAAACATGGCTACTTTGGAGTAGCATTTAAATGCATGCTAAAAAGAATATATGTACGGAGAGAATTGTTGTCTCCCTAACTATTCCAAGTTGATCTAGGATGTGTTTTCTTATAAGCTATTTGCCTAAATTTAAGATAAGCTAACTAACTTCCTATTTTATTAAACTCATAAAAATAATATATTCAATAATATTTTATTAGGAAAAAAACTCCTAAGATATTGAGAAGTTAGCTACAAATCATTCCTAGATCAATTAAAAAAAGTTGAATGAAAAAGGACATCTCTTTGGTTTCCAAAAAAAAAAAACTCGATAACCCGACCATATGTAAAAATCGTCTTCGAAAAAGAAAATTGATCGATGTTGTCATCCTCATTCTTTCGACCAATTGGAAAAATAGTTTACAAAAAAATGTTTAATATCATTGTTGTCATCCCCATTCGTCTAACCATCTCGAAAAAAAATCCTTATGGTCGTAGTCATTCCCATATGCAAAACTAAAAAAAAAAAAAATCAATGAAATAGAATCCCTACAAAATATGGATTCAATTGTAGGGAAATGGTAAGAATTGCCTACTTTTTAGAAAATAAACCATCAAATGTTTATCCATTTTTTGCATTTAAATTCATGTCTACCTGGAGGAGAGATAGATTTTTACTTCCCACAATGCCCCTCCATATTTACCTAATTAATAATCAATATTATTTTTTCTAAAAAAATAAAATCCTCCACATAAGCCTACATTTTAAGAGACCTTTTAAAAATTTTGAAAAAATTAAAATTAAAATTTAAAAACATTTGTGATATAACCTACATTTAAGGACATTTCTTTTTCCATAACCACCTTCAATATGTAATTATTTTATTTTGATTTTTTTTCAATGAGATCCAAATTAAGTTTTTTTATTAAAAAAAATCAGATTTTATACTTAATAATCACTATATCTCATATTTTATCATTAATTCAAATTAAAATTTGAAAAAATCCCTATATAAACATTATTGAAGAAAACGTTATGTCGCCTAGCCACATTCCACCTCATTGATTGAAGATCAGAATTCTAAGATCTCTCCATCAACGTCACTGTCTCCACACTCACGATAGCTATTGAAGATCATAATTCTACAATTTTCCTGATCCACACATTTGCAATTCTCCCTAAATTTCACATCGTAAGAATTTTGGTTATGCAACAATGGAAGTCACGCCCATCTAGTTGTCTTCGGTGGGTATGGGATAAAAGAAATATCTATTCCAATTATAAGGCGGCGACGATTGAAATAGCATATGGTACAAAAATTAGTCAACTTATCAATTTAGTTGCATTTGCGCTTGATATTGGCGAAAGTTTGACCATAACCGAATGTGCAGTGGGTTTTCTAGCGTTATTATAACGATTGTTTTATCCTTGGAGAAAAAGTACTCGTACACACTGAGACGTACAAACACAAACAATTGCGATGCCCCAATTGCGTTAAATGTTGGGCTCATGTTGTCAAACAAAGATGAGTTGAAGAAGGTTCTATGCAAACTAGACACTAGTCTTGAGGCGTCATAAATATGTAAGAATTTGTACTTCTGGTCAATATATATGTAGGCAACTATACACGACACATGAGGTTGCAACAACAACTAGTTCAAATATTTCTTTATGTGTGGATGATAATGCAGACTTACTTGATTTCTTGGGGGAGAGAAGTTTCAGTTGGAGGGTCATGGCAGCCGGAGGGAAACTCGCTCTTATGGTATGGAAGAGGATAGAACTTCACACACATTGCGGATGTACTCGATCGTACTTCTTTAAGGATGGATGAATTTTGATTTTTGTCCCTTTGGTGTTTCACAAGGATATCGAACGATTCTCAACACTAAAAAACTGTGAAGTTCCATTTGCCAAATAATAATTATGCTTTGTGCATGTACGCATTTAATTATCATTTTTTTTTATCTCAATACAAAAATCTAACATTCATTCACAAACGACTATATGTATGCATATGTAAACGACCGGATGAACGTTGGGAAGAGATTTCGAAAATTATTTTAATTTTTCAATTTTTTTATCTTCAACCTATTTTTTCATCCACATAATATGATTTTGTTATAGTTTTAAATTTTTTTAATTCAAATTCTCAATTAGTTTGTTAGAGTGTATCTATAATAAGATTATCAAACAAATTAAAAAATAAATTAACAAAAAGGATAAAATTGTCATTTAAAATTTATTCATTTAATTACTAAATTTTAGAATATTAGATTTAGACATAAATTTAAACAATTTAGAAGGGTAGACATTTCATGTTTATTTTATAAAAAAGTAGACATTTGTCCAGTTGCCCCTTAATTATATATAGAATATGTGTGGTCTAACATATGCAAAAACTTTAAAAAAATAAATAAATAAAAAACAAGGAAACAACACTATTCATTTAAAATCTTAGCGTGGAAAAAATGTTAAAGTACCCAAAGGATTTGAAAGCTTACACCGAAAACATTTATATCTTGAAGTACGTGGCTTGGATAGCTCTCTCTAGAGACTCTGAAGTTGAACACGGGAGCATTGGGTCTCGTTGTCAATAGCTTATGTCTAAATATGGATGTCGTCTTTATGGTTTGTTCAACGGGAAGTAAGAAGTCAAAAATATTGTTCAACTTCTTAAAAAACGTGTATTAAAGACCTCACAAAATGCAAGTTCATCATCTAAAACCCAACATAAACTACTATCTACCATCTTTTAATTAAAATTTCAGCACAACGACAATAACCAACTAGGCAGGGAGTGTACGATTTATTATAAGATTGTATAATTCATTTTCGAAATCATTAAGAACAAAAGTTACTAATTAAGCAAATAATTTTAAAATCTCTTGTTTCACGATTTTATTTACTTGATTTATCATCATCTAATTATCAGGTTTAATTATGTTTGACTAACGCTTTTATTTAATTTGTTTTCAAATTCTTTTAGTTACAAAAAAAAAAAAAATCTATTTAGATCTCAGACAAACCAATTATCCATTATATTTTATAATAAAATTTAATTAAAATTGGAAAAAAATACATTAACTTAAAGTTTAAATATGTTTAGCCATTTTCTTAAATAATTTTTAAATTTTAACAACTTTCTTAATTATCTCTTATTTATTATCAAGCCATAGATGGTGCTAATTGAGTTGAATTGTTGTTGGTGTATTTACATTCTATTGAGGTCTGCGATATTTACTCTACTACCAACTATATAGCCAACTCTCAATTTAGTGCACAATAGCATTTTCCCATTAAATCAATATTTTCCCACAATAGCAGTTTAATTCACTTTACTAATTGATTGGCTCAACTTATCACAATATCATTTCTCAAAAAAAAAAAATCAATATTTTAGCATTTTGTCTTGAGGATAATTTGGTTTCAGCTGACTGTACCCCACTCATGATGTCACACAAACATTTTAATATTTTTTTATTATAAAAAAAAAATAAGTGGGTTGAGATGTGTGGCACAAAATTTGTCACATGTGTTGAATTATGAGTGGAGTGCAGCCAGCTACACCCAAATTGTCCTCTTTTAGCTTTATCTTTAACAATTTCAAGTCCTTATTTAAAGCCATCCAAAAAGGAGTGTAATATTGATAGCTGTCTAATTGAAATCTATTGTGATTCTATTCTAGATATTCTTATAAATATTGTACGTTATAATCTTCCTAATATTCTAATAAGGCAACACTTTATCCTTTTATATCCATTCAATATATAATTTAATTACTTATCAAACAACCAATTTCATGAAATAACTATTTTCTCCTTTTAAAATTTAAATAATAATGATCACTATTTCTTCATGCCTAAAAATTCAATATTGTATGTGTTTGTTTTGAATAATTTACTTTGAAAATAAATTTTGGGCACGAAGAAATAGTGATCATTATTATTTAAATTTTAAAAGGAGAAAATAGTTATTTCATGAAATTGAAATTGTGAATATATTGATCGTGGGATATATCTCAATTACCACAGGTTCCGTTCAGTCCACTTTTGCCGAAATTGTTGACTTTTTTTTTCTTTTTTTTTTTTAATGAAGCGTAAAGCAACCTGTTTAATAGATGCGTTATTTCCTTTTTTTTAATCATAATTTCAATAATCTCTTCACACCCAGTCGTAGTGATGTGACCATATATTATATTTTGTTGTTATGCACGTATATCTATCTACATATATATTTTTTATGAGAAATGACTTGGATTCATATTACTTACTCTTTTTTTTCATTCAACATTTTTTTTAACATTCTTTCATCCTTTCTTCTTTCCTCCAGGTAACAAGTTTTTTTTTTAATTTTAATTCAATAATTGTTTTTTTTTACTAAACAATGAAACCATTATACCAGTAACCCATTTAATTTTAATTCAACAATATTTGTCATAAAAAGTGTTAAGTTTTGACTTAGGAAATTACACATAGAGTTAAACACGAAGAAAAGGGCAACAACTTTCACACCGATGAGCCATTTTTAATTCCAGTCATTTTTGGCTAAAATTATTAAGGTTGCTACTTATTAGAAAAAGTATTATTTAGTATATAGATAGATATATATCAATGACTACGACTGACCTTAAATAGTTAGTATTTCATAACTATTTGATTTTTGATTTTTAAAATTTAAGCTTATTTTTATTCAAATTTTTTAGAATGTATTTCACTTTTCTCAAGTACGTAAATAAGAAATAAACTTTCAAAAACAAACGGGTCAACTACTCTAAACGAGTTCAATTCTCGATTGAGCTAATAATTTTTAATCAATGCATCTCTTTCATCTTCTTTGTCTTAAATTAAATTTGAAAAAAGTGATTGTTGGAGGGGAATAAATTTTACATAAAGCATTGATTTCTTGGTTTTAATTTATCTAATTTTGCTCATGAATATTGTGTAATATTTCCTTTTCCCACCTTGATTTTTTAGTTCGGGCTAAATGTACAAAAGGAAAATTAGCAGCATCAAATTTGGGTACATCGTCTTTGAATTTATTAACTCGGAGCCTATAAATTAATTATAAATTGGTATTTATTTATTGGTTATAAGAATAGAGCAAAGATGACGAGGGTAGTTGACTGCTGACTAATAGAGGTGAATCGATTTTTTACCATAAAATTGAACATATTGGTATATAATTTGAAAAACCCAAAAATATTGAATCGGACATCCATAAATCATTTTCAATAAGTTAAAAAAAATACTACACAACTTTAAAATTCTCCCCCTTTTTTCTCCAAATAATAATATGAATGAATGAAAGAATCAAATTGCCTAGTTATTTTTTATATAATAATATTGGAGAAGGAGGATTCGAACCTGTAACCTCAAGGTTATTAGGTCGTACAAGATACCGGTAGAGCTCTATTCTTATTATAATAAATTATTTTGAATAGTTAAAAACTTAAAATTTAATTTAAATATAATATTTAAAAAAAAAAACTTACGAAGTCAAATTTATCTATAGTCTTTTTTTAAATAGTAATTATAGTCATTGATATTAATAATAGTATTGTGTTGCTCTAAAAAAGTAATATTGTATTAACAATACATAATATTGTATGAATGAGTATTTATAATACAATATTAATGACTATGATGCAAAAATTTTAAAATTTTACAATATGTATAATTTTTTTTTATAGAAGAGTTAGATGCAATAGATTGTTTGGATGAGAAATATTTCCATGTTGACTAGACTACATGCAATCACTATTTGACAAAATCTAAATAATTTTTAAAAAGAAAAAAATAAATAAATAAAGGGTTTAGATCTTGCACGTGTGTCCACATGCTGCACAAGCACCAAACAAATATTTCTCTTATTTGAATTTTTTTTTTTGAATAATCTCTTATTTGAATTTAGATTCAAAATTAATAATTATTTTGAATAGTTAAAAAATAAATATAAAAGATGAATGGCTACAAGTGTGAGTTATTTTAAAGAGTTAGAAATAAATAGTTATTTGAATAATTATAAATAAATTATTTAAAATTAATGGTTAGAAAAAATGAGTAATTTTGATAATAAAAATAATAAATTATTTTGAATAATTAAAAAAATAGTCTTTTTTAAGATAGTAAATGTTTATTTCAACCGATGGTCAGTGACGCAGTTGGTTATCTTGTCTGGTGTTAATCCATTTCAACTCCACAGTCACGAGTTTGAGCCTGAAAATCTGGCTCTCATATTATTTGAGAGTAGTTGTGTCTCTACCTAGGATTTATTAGTCCCCTTCCCCCACTATGTACTAAAACAAAATGTTTATTTCAAAATTTTCATTAATTCAAACAACAAACACCCCGGGGTTTACGTAATGTGAATTATCATTAATTTTTTTAATGTTTTTTCCCCAAAAAATTGAAATTGACATTGATGAAATGTTATTGACTTATCGGACACTAATTAAAAGCGAATTCCAAAAAAAAAAAATGTTGGTTACGATTCACAGTTTACAAGAACCGCTTTGCAAGTCCAAAGTGGCCATTATCCAACTACATTATCCCTAACTAATAATATTATTAATTATAATAACACCTAAATTGTTATTTTTAACTTCTTTTTTTCTTCTCTTATTTCTTAATATTTTCTTTTTTTTTTTAGTATATATATATAGGAGGGAGAGGACCAACGATTGTTACAACTCAAATCTGTAATACTAAAATTGAAATGAATAAATACCAAACGAGATAATCAATCAAGCCACCAACATATTTAATTCTTAATATATTTTTTTTAATTAGTGATTAAAACTTTCTTCGAGAAAACACACTTTTCTTTCTTTCTTTCTTTTTTTTTTTTTTGGAAAACCCTTTTCTTTTTTCTCCACCACAATCTTAACCAAGTATAATGGAGCCTTTAAAAAAAAAAAAAAAAGATTTGATTGTCGAGAGCCAATGATTTTTCTTTTTTGAATAAGAGAGCCAATTATGAATTTTGTGTGTGGAATATGATCTCCTAATTACTTACGTCTCTAAAATTGGAGCTTTAAATTATGCTCCCCTTTGTCATTGTCATAGACACCCTTTTATTTATTTTATTTTTAAAAAAAATTGTCATAGATACCCTTAATAAGTCGCTAACACGAACATTTATAACATTCTTCGAAGAAGATTATAAAATTTTAAATTGTGTTCAAGTGATATGGTATATAATTTAAAATGGAGAATTTGAATTTTAAAACTTTTTTTTAATCATAAACATATATTTATATTATTGAGTTATTGTTCTAGTCAGTTACAATAAAATAAAGATTTGTATCTACATATTGCACCTTTAATTAAATGAAATTTTTATCAGATTAGTGAATTTAAAAAATAATAAAAATATGATCATTTTGAAAATTTAACAACAATAATTAATAGTATTAGTGAATAGTGTCACATATTTTATTATAATACTATATTAATAATATATAATATTGTATTAGTGAGTATTTATAATAATGGAATAAGTTAGTCGTACAACAGTTTCATTGTTTGGTTCTAAACAAGTTTAACACCACTCTCACACGTTCAATTCCAATAATCGATATTTATCACCTTATTCTAAGATTTACTAAAAAAAAATATAATACAATATTAAAATATATCAATGACTGTGAATATCAATATTTTAAAATACATTTGTAATTATTTTGTGAGAAAGATTTATCCCTACAAATATTTTCAATAAAAAAACAAAAAAATGTTTCTTTATTGAAATCAAAATTTGGATTTCCATCTAATATTGTGTTGATTATAACAAATTAATGGAATCAACTCATGGGACCCACCTTAAATTTGAGAATATTCTTAAAAGAGAATCTTATTCCCTTGGAAAAAGTTATCAATAGGAATCCAAAGTATTCCTAAATTTAAAATTGTTCTTATTATATTTTTTTTTATGTAAAAGTGCAATAATTTTTTTTAAAAAGATTTATTAAATTAGTTAAATTTTAAAAATAATTATAAATATGATGAAAAAAATTTAACAATCATATTTGTAAATATTAATGATGATACTTTAATAATCAAGTATTTATAATACATATTAATTATTATAGACGTAAACAATCTTATAAAATTTCAAAAATTAAAAAAAAAATTACCTACGTATATAATTATTTTAGGAGAAGGGTTCATCCAATACCATCTTCTTTTATTATTATTATTTTGTAATCTAATTATTATTATTATTATTTATGATTTTGATCTTGAAAAAAAAAATGTTACCAAGTACAAGTAGGCTCTAAATCAATATCACAAAAATTTATCTTTGTTGAAAAAAAAACCCTAATCTCTTAGGCCCTATGCCCTCATCATAGTGCCACCCAATAGTTGTAGGGATTCTTTTTATATCAGTTTTGGCCAAATTTCAATATCTAAATTTTAGAAGGACAAGGTAGTCAAAATTTCATATCAAATCAATATTCCACTTAAGAAAAACCAAAATCAGTACAAAATTGATATTTTTCTTAATTACACCATAAATTAAACAAATGGCTTCAATAAATTATTATACCAACTATAATCATTTAAATCATTTTGTTTTTAATAAATTTCTTCATCCTAATTTTTTGTTTTATAGGTCATTTAACCTATTTTGACCTTTTTAAATTTAAGACTCTATTCAACATAAAATTAAAAAAAAAATTAAGATACTATTAGGTATAAAATTTTAATTTGATATTTAATAAATAAATTCGTTCTCAAAAATTTAAATAGGTTAAGACCATATTAATATTAGCATAAAAAAAAAAGAAAAAAGAAAAAAAGAACATATTAACATTAATATTGAAAATCAAAATATTTATCACACCTTTCTGAGCCGTTAGGCATAAAATTAATAGTTCAAAATTTTAGTTTCTCAAAAAAAAAAAAGTTCAAAATTTGATATAAAAACTTTTAAATCTTAGGGAGTTTTGATCTTGGTGAGGGATTAAACTTTGATGGGATAAATTATAAGTTTGGTTTCTATGCTTTCAAAAAAATTAGAGTTTAGTCGCTATAATTTGAAAAACGACAATTTAGTCTCGATAATTTGAAAAAAAGTTAGAATTTGATCTCTATAATTTTAAAGATTAGAATTTAATCTTTATGGTTTAATAAAATCTAAAAAATCATTCTTATGATCGTGTCTAATTAGCGAATTGAGTACGCAAAAGATAGTTATTCATGTGTCAATAATAGCCGTGCAAGTTAGTTGACTGATTGGACAAAAAAAATTAGCATGAATAGATAATTTTCACGTACATAATTCATGTTGATCACAAACAACAAGAAATTATCTTTACATTTTATCAAATAATAGAAACTAAATTCTAGTTTTTAAAATTATAGAGACTAAATTCTAGCTATTTTCAAACCATACAAACTAAATTTTAGTTTTTGAAATCATAAGAACTAAACTCTAATTTTTTTTCAAACGATAGAAATCAAATTTATAATTTACCCAACTTAAAATTGAAGTGTGGTTCAAGTATTTGATTGACAAAAATGAGTAGAACTCGACGACTTCAACATTAGAGGTTCGTTTCTCCGACCTCATGTATTGTCAAGTTCAAGTAATTAATTCCATTAGAATTTTGAAAATTTATCATCAGCAGCACATTTTACCTTTTGTATTACATTTGCAGCACAATTTCTAAAATAATTTCATCTATGTCATATTAATTTCTATCAGTGATAAAACTCAACTAGTGATAGAACTCAATTTGAAATTCTATCGCTAGTAGAAAATTCAAGCAGTGATAGAAGAAGTCTCTCATTGATTGAATTCTATCACTAATAGAATTCTTCTAGTGATAGAATTCAATTTGAATTTTTTGCTACAAATGAATTAGTTTTGATTCTATGTTATAGATGAAAATATTTTGTCTTTTTTTGTTATACATGCAAAATCCCCTAGAATTTTCCCTTTTTATATAACGTAAAAGGCTTTAATATTGATTTTAGAAAATAAATAATAATATATTGTACAATAATTGAGTTTGGCAAACTAATTGGTAGTTAATGGACGTAGTTAGAAATCCAACTTGAAAAGTTGACTTAGAAAAATGTTATAATAAATTAATTTATTTACTTTCTAAAGTAAATAAAAACAAAAGGATTCCTTAAATAGGTAATAATGTACTACTTTGTCAAAGCTTCTTGTTTATTATTTTTCTTGGAAGCCTTCTCTATTCAACTTCCCCATGTTTAATTGTGTGTTGGTTGCTACTAGAAAAGGAACACATTGCTCGTGTGTCAATTTAAGTAATAATTATTAAAAACAAAAAACTACCTTCAATAGAAATTAATTCTACTTTTTTTAAAAAAATTTATTTGGATTATCATGCTCATTTAAATTATATCCGATCTTAATTTATATAACGATCAATTATACTCCAATGAATTGGCGGTACATTGATTTGTGATTGTAATCCAATTCAATTTTAAAGTCACGAGTTCGATTATTTATAAAAATAGCAGTACTCTATATACACTATCTATAGTTTTATTTTTTATTTTTGGGAAATAGAAAAAGGTGAGACGAGGTTGTAGATGACTTTTCCATCCTCAACTCTACCGTAAATTTTAATTTTCAACCTTCCCCCTATTCCTTATTTGAAAAATCGTAAAGAAAGATGAATTAAATTGAAGTTATAATTAAAAATATTTATAAAAAAAGATTGATTGAATTAAAGTTTTAAATTATTTCTTTATTTTTAATAAAAAAAATTGAAAATTTAGAGACGAGGTGGGGAAAGATTCCTTGGGTAAGTATTACTCAACCATAAATTCTAGCGGTTGCGTGGTGTGGATACAAAATTGTCATCCCTTATATCTAATAAATTTTAAAGTGAAATACTTCTACATAGGGATGCGCAGTGACTCTCTTAAGAAAGTGTTTGGATGAGAAATTAATTAAATAAATTATTTTGAGTAGTTAAAAGTTGAGAGCTGTTGCAAAAAATTTGTTTGGATATAATTTTTTAAACAGAAGAATTAGAGTCAAAACCTCATTTAGATGTGAATTTAAAATGAGAAGTTATTTTTAATAGATAAAAAAAAATGATTAGAAATGAGTGGTTAAAAATAAAAAATTATTTTTAATAATAAAAACGAAGATTTATTTTAAGTAGTTACAAAACTCTGTTTTGATGTAATTTTTAAGGAAGATAGTAAATCCTAAATCTAAATTCTTCTTAAATACGGCAAATGAACACCTCCTTATGTATTTATGTGGCAACTTTTTTCTTTTTTTATAAAATTTTGTTTATAAAAAATTTGTATGATATTAAATGGTGCCACATAGATACATAAATAGAGATCCCGGAATAGATTATGACTTTGATATAAAATTTGAGAAATGCAAACTTTTTTATTTATGATTTTTTGTTACCCTTTGGATAAATATAAATAATTTATAAAATTTATAACATTACATGATTTCGTAACAAAATTTAAATAATATTTAACAAATATATTAATAAATTTGAGAGAATATCTAATAACAGGTATTGAGTGAGACTTGGGATGGTGGAGGAAGATGATAATAATTTTTTTATTATTAATTTTTACCACTTCACCCATTTTTTGCCACCTCACCAATTTTTAACTATGGTTAGGTTTTTTTTATTAACTCAAGGACTATTTTTAAATTTTTTAGAAAGTTGAAGGACTAAAATTAGACATTTGAAAGTTTAGGGACCGAAATGGAACAAAAATGATAGTTCGAGGACTAAAATTGAACTTTTGAAAATTCAGGGACCAAAATAGTATTTTAACGTAAATTAATTGATCCTTAAAAAATATGATATCTATTCTTTAGCAATCTCTTGAAATTGAAGCACGTAAGTACACGCGATTAACTTAAGAACAAAGTTATTGCACACTGCACAAACGAATGTTATATCTGATGTCGGTCCCACCATCGAACAATCGCAAACAAGAGATTGAACTTATTGCACCACACGAATCGCACAAATTTCACGAATTGTCAAACTATAATTGATCACCAAATAGATGCTACACTTATTGCGCCATATGAGTCAAACAAATTTCATAAATCGTCAAATTGTCGTCGATTACGCTCTCGAACAAAATATGTTGTCATACGATGTGTTATTGTACCACACAAATCGTACGGATTTCACGAATTGTCAAACTATCGTTAATCACAAACCATAACATACTGCAGATAAGACGTTGGTGCACCATATGAATCGTAAAATAACCTATACTTAACAGAATGTCGTAACTATCTCTAATTTAGAGAAACTTTGATACCATGATAAATTTGAGAACTCTATATTATAAATTTTGAAAAAGACCTAACCATTCTAGATTTACTATAATATATGCTTGTTGTAAGTCAAAAAAAAAAATCATACACAATTCTTAATAATAGTAATAATTTCAATTAAAAAACCATGGAATCTGTATTCCAAAAACTCATTGGCTCCCTTAACCAAACTGACAAAGACTTGACTTCGTCAAACTCATGCAAATTTGCCAAAAACTCCTATCACCTTTCCTAAAAGCACCAAACTCAATTTACCCACAAGTGGCTCCAAAGTTAAACCAAATATAAAATACTGTTAAAAAAAGGAAATTCAAATAAACTCAAATGAGAGGCCAAGAGGTTTCCAAAGGATATTGGTGAAAGGAATAGGGTATCGTTAGTTTAAAAAAAAAACAAATAAAATTGGCTTACTTTTTGTATAAAGAACCATAAAAGGTAGAACCACAGATCTCTGAGTTCTAAGAACTCAACCTCTGACTGAACCCCACGGTGGTGCTCGCCCGACAGAACCCTCCCTCTCGCAATAGGCTGTTCTGTAACTGTTTCCTTAAACATATTTCTCTGCTTTTAGGTCCCTCCTTCTCTTACTCTATAAAGTCCAACCTTACGGCGCATAAATTTCTAAATTTTACTCTTTCTCTCTCTCTCTCTCTCTTCCTCTCTTCCTTATTGTTTCCGAGTCAGCACCAAGGTGCGGCCATGGCTACAGACCCTGAAGGTAGAGACTTCAAGTTTTACTCTCAGTTTCAGACTGAGCATGATGATAGGCAGAGTCCCTTTGAAGGAGACAATTGGTCCAGCTACTTTGGACACCCTCATTCATTTCTTGGCTTCAGCTCGCCGGTGGAGTCCGAGATTGGTTCCTACGAAATTGAGAGTGATAAAGACGACGGCAGCGACCACGATTACACGGCGGAATTGAGTCGCCAGATGGCTCAGTACATGCTTCAAGATGATGCTAACTCCTCCGCTGCAAGCTTTCAATCAGAGATTCAGAATAAGGTATTGTGTTTATTCATGTGGGATGGATAAAGGGCGTTTGTGAAATTCTCTGTTTTTTGATTTTGTGGGTGTGTTCTGTTTCTGGTATATAGTCATGGGGTTTGTCTAGTTCGCCAATTTCAACGCTGTGGTCATCTCTAGGCTCAAGCAATGGAAGCAGCCATGGAAGCCCGGAAGGGCCTTCGAAGGAGCCGTCCCCGCCATTGACGCCGGTGGTTGCTGTGCCTGGAGGAGGAATGGACATTTCATTCAACGTTTTCAGCAAATTGGAGAAGAAGAAACTAGTTAGCACAAATGGTAAATCAATCCAAACAAACCTACAAGATGAAGAAACTGAATCCTCTTCTTCCAAAGACCAAGCTAGAACTCTCAAAGTGAGAAGAGATTCAAATCCCACAAATCTCTCTGTTTCTTATCCTTTTTTTGTCTTCAAGAATCTCCTACACACCTTTTATCTCTGATTCAAACTCAACCCTCTTTACAGAATCAGAAGCGGAAGCAGAACCGGCTGTTAATGAAGCAGAAAGGCTCAACCGCCATACAAGCCAAGCCAGCTGAAGCAAGCACATCAGAAGGTAATTCAGGGCCAAAACCAGGAGGGTCATCAGGGACTGGCGTGTTCTTGCCCCGCCTTGTGAACTACAACCGTCAAGCTCCATCTCCTCAGCCACCACAGCCGCCAAAGAAAAAGGGTAAACTCAACTTCAGTTCATTCCATAGACCATAGCTAACTAACTTTTACATCATTAGTTGAGATTTTCCCATCAATGAATTGCCATTTCAACCACTCATCAAGGATACATCTTGGACTTCTTCTCATACCCTCTCATTATTATAAGTTTTTTAATTAATTTTTTTTTAATCTTTCTCTTGATTCATTGAGATTCCGTGTCCATCCAAATACCCTCCGAATCTCTCAAGCCTTCAACCATTCACGGCTGGCCCAACCAAACTTGTCCGCTTCTTTGATGGAATCTCCATCCATTTCTTTAATACCTGTCTGTTGTGTGATCCACAGGAGGACCCAATTGAATGAATCTTCAAATTCTTTAATGGGTAGATAGATACGTTTGTTTTCCTCAACAAGGCAAAACCACTAACGAATTTACCTTTTCCCCAAGCCAGGCTGCTCCACTGTTCTAATACCCGTGAGGGTCTTACAAGCCTTACAACTTCACTACGACCGAATGGACGACGAGACAAGACAAAAAATCCCCGGCTTCACAGCACTTAGAGGTAATTTTTCAATTTCCATCGCAAAACTCTCTCATTGGCATTTTCACAAACACTTTGTGGTCATTCCACAACACCTCCATTCAATCTGGGTGATCCTATCTTTCATCTATTGTGACATTCCAATTCGATATAATGAACAGCAGCAGCAGCTAGTGAGAGAAAAAGCACACATACCGTTCATAAGAGTCATCCGGCAACGGCGGCGGCGGCGGGCCAATCCGACATGGGCCTTCCTCAAGAATGGACTTACTAAATAATGGGTTTCATCAATTGGGGAGAGGCCATTTCGTTTCTCGATCACAAATCTGAAGCTTTTTGGCGGTTTTCTGAGAGAACATGGATATGATGTGAACGGAATGGGAATAAACGCATCAAGTAGACGGAGAAGAAGATAGGAAATTATGGGTCGTGAAAACGACGTCGTTTTTCCAATGTCTATTAGGGGCAAATACGTAAATAATGTTCTGAATAATATTGTTATGGGAGGAAAATTGGGTTTGCGTTAGAGATAAAATCCTTTTGTAATAATTTTCAAACAAGGCCGTGCCTCTTCAATAATTGTTTAATTCCTTTTGTTTGGGTATATTTTTGTTTCTTAATTCAAAAGAGACTTTTGCTTTCAGAATAAATAAATCAATCAAAAGCCACTAAAAAATAATATTATTATTGGAAAAAGAAAAATTATGGATCAATTCAAACATAGTTTAGCTCGAGCCAAAATAACACATCCGTTAATCTTTTTAGATTTTGTTTATTTTTTTTTCTTTTGAATACGCTTATCTTTTTAGGTTAAATGTTCGATTTTTTTTTAATATAAAATGAGAGAGGGGACACAAATCTTAACGGTTAATAGTTCAAAATCTTATGCAAGATGCCTCTAAACCATTCAACATCTTTTTGGTTGACTTCACCTGTAATTGTTGTGCTACATATATATATATATATTGATTGCATCTATAATTCTTCTATTGTATGTAGACGACATGGTCGATGACCATTTAACGATTTATGAAATTCGCATAATTTGTATGGAGCTTTTCAATATCTTAATTTACGGTATATTATGGTCGAAAATGTGATCAACGTCCATTTGACAATTTATGAGATATATTTTATTCGACGGCATGATCAATATCAGAGGTAGCATTGTGTGATATGTAATAACTTTGTTTTCTAAGTTTGCCATATGTATTTAAATGCGAAAGTAGGGTTAGGAATAAATATCATTAAGGTATTTCTAGCTTTTTTTTTTTAATTTAGATATTATTAGATATACTCTTAAGATTTATTAATATATTTATTAGATATTAGGTATGATTTTTAAGAATTATTTTAAGTACTATATATTTGTGGAAAGTTATTGAAAAACTAGAAGATTCGGATCTTTATCAAAATTTATCATGTATAACTTTTCAAAATTTAATATGTTTTGTCACTAATAATGTCTAAAGTTGGTTTCTAATTGATCCACGATTTTTTACGGATTGCTTTATACATTTCTCTTCTTTTTTTTTTGGACGTTTAAACCTCATTTTGTAAGATTAAAATCTCCACTATAAATAATAAATAATAATGGGCTCTGACGATTTATGCATAGTCACGAATAGAAATAACTACATATATTGTAAGATTGTAAATTACAACAACAAATGACATTATCACATTTCAGTTGGGAAAAAACTATTAATTGACCCCCAAATTGGTTGAAATCGAATCTACAAAAGTAGAACAAACCCTTTTTTTTTCTTTTTTCTTTTTCACTTATGTCGAATGTTGATTTTAATTTGATTTTTTTCGGTTTTGGACCAAATCAACAACCCAACAGATATCCTCGATTTTCAACAAAATGAAACCGAATCATTGACCTATTATCCTATTAAGAACAAAACTGTTAGTTTGATCTTATTTTGTTCTCAATTTTGATTTGGATGTTGTTTGATTCGAGTTCTATATTTATCTTGGTTTTGTGTTCGATTGGGTTCAAAAGTAATCTATAACCATAGGGATAAAAGAATAATAATAAAAGATGGCAAAGTAAAGACGAGTTCTAGAGTTGAGGATGTGAGAAGAATATAATAAATATTCAACTTTTGTATACAAAAACTTAGAAAAAGAAATTAAAACCTTTCAATACGGTAGAAAATAGAAAAAGGCTCCCACCTCATATCCCAATCTACAAAGCTAAAAACCCCTAAAAAAAAAAAAAAGTTGAGAAAGGCCTATAGCTATATATAAAAAGAAGTTTAAAAACTCAGCCCTAAAGTGAGAATTAAATCAATAACTCTCGACTTTTAAAAATAGTAATAATTATTTTACATGAAGTTACGTTGGAATTAACTTTTTTAATTAGGACCTTTTTAAAAGGGGATAATTTGACATCTTGTTCCATTTGGTTGGTTTCGAGCAAATCACCCTCTAAAGTTAAATTCCTTCAAATCCTATTAAAAGGTGTTTTTGTTCCATTAGATTGAGATTTATGAAGAGGTGTACTAAAAAAGCCTTAGAAAGCTCTAGATTATTCCAACAAAAGAGAAGTATAGATCAAGAATCTTTCTTTACTTATGCCTCCACCTATATCATTCATTGTTCACAACTCATATTGATTTGAACAAGTCAATGCTAAAGGTCCTAATTGAAATATGTACTAATAAAAAGGGCTAAACTTGAAAACAATGTTTACAAAAACGTCCCTATAATCTACCATATTCAAGAAAAGGAATGGTCCTTTTCACAACTTGGAAATTGAATTAATATGAAAAATAAAATCTCTTGATGCAAGAGAAAACATAGTAGTTTAAAATATCATATACTTGGAATTGATATATACTTTTTGGGAAAATAAAAATAATAAATATTGTTGTACACGTAACTTTTGAAGGACCTCACATTTATGCTCCCTATTGATAAGGTCAAGTTGATCTGTATTATTCTCAAAAAAAAAAGTGGATCAGTATTAAATTTTAGCTTTGAAAAGAATAAAATTGGATCCAAGTGTAACTTCAAAAAATAATCACTTTACCTTTCCAAGTTTGATCTTATTCGACTTTTAAAAAATTGATTTTTTTTAGGAACAATAATTAGAGATAAAGAATTTAAACATTTAATTTTTATTCTGATTTCCTCTTTTCTATAATATATCTATCTTTATTTAAAAAAATATAGGACTGTTAACCATATCTCAAAAATAAAAATAAAATTTTGAAAGTTATTTTCTTCTGTTTCAAAATTATGGTTTGGTTTTTAAAATAATAGGTAAGATGTAATATATCAAGTAAGAAAAAAAACATATGATAAGATAGTTATTATGAACTTAAATTTAAAAAATAAAAAATTAAAGTTATCAAACACGAGCTTGGTTATCGGTTTACATAAAATGTTACTAGAGTTCTTCACCATTTTGCTAAAAAAATAAATAAATTGTAATTTAAGTTATTCTTATTATTTTGTGAATATATGTATGTATTCTATTAAAGGACGATCATGTGTTTCTTCAAAAAAAAAAAAAAAACCGAATGAGTCACTGGCGCAATGGTTTCAGTGTTTGGTTGTAAATCAGTTCAATATAAGTTCAAATCGGAGAATCGGTATTTGTCCCTCTCCACCAATATGTACTGAAAAAAAGAAAAGAGGATGATCATGATTACACGCCTAATAAACAAATGTCAATGTCTCCGGTGCTTGGCCAAGGGACGGGAGCAAGTCAATTAATTTAACGTGGCATAACAAGTAGCTAGTAAAACATTATTAGATAATTTAAATAGTTTTTCTTCAAAAAAAAAAAAAAGAGCATTTTTACATTGATTTAGTTCTTAAGTTTGGAGTATAATTTTAATTCGATCCATATATTTTAAAATTAAATATTTTTATTCGCGACAATTCAATGATGCTCATTTTTAGTTATTGGTCTTTTTCTCCAATTTAAACTAAAAAAAAATCAAATAACTTAAATTTTATCTATTAAGATGAGAGACAAATACCAATTTTGACGGATAAGTTTGAGGTGATAGAAATAAATTAGATTACAACCAATTAAATAAAGTAATCTCTCAAATTCTAAAATTCGTATCCGCCTATCATTTTTAAGAGAATGTTTCAAAATAGTAGTTTAGAAATGCAAATCCATGTCTTGTGATCGATATAATTATCTTGTTTAGATGGTTGGGGGCCAACAAAATCTGTCTTATTCTTCAGCAGCTTTACAGCTGCACCAGATACAAACACAAAGACCAAAACAAAACACTAGCCTAGTCCCCACGTAAAGGCCCTTTTCATCCCACGAAAAGGTCACTCAAAAACCTAAACGGGTGATTTGGATCTCATCTAAGCACGCCTAAGCTTAAGTGGGTGTTTGATCTCGAAAATTTGGATCCGATTCATGCTAGTAAACCAAAGCCTTAGAGCAGATATTTCAATCTTTAAAGATGAATATCTTGTTGCACATTCAACATCTTATTTTTGTTTAGCTAACTTTTATATGATATTTATATTTTAAAATCAAACATTTTTATATCTAATATTTTAATACTACTCAATTTTATTATTTGTGTATGTCTTTTGAATTTACTTTTATACTTGTTTTTTTTAAAAAAAATCAATTCACCTCTAAATCAAAATAATCATTTCATCAATATATTTAAATTTAAAAATAGTTTAGATCATCTTAATCAACATTACTCCTTATATTTACCCAATTTTATTATCTTAATGATTAAAATTGAACATTATCAAAGATAAAAGTGTTTGACTTTGAAATATACAAATTAATTATAAATTAAAAGTTACCATCTAGAAAGGGGAGGTAATTAAGAAGAAGATTATGTATATTCTGGTGGAGTCTAGACTTGTGGTGTTTTTGTGTTTTCGTTTGTTACTGTTTTATCAACTTATTGGTGTTCTTTGTTGGTAATGATTAATATAATATTATCCACATTCTTTGAATTAGAGTATCTTTTACGTGTAACAAATATAGTTAGGTTTGAATACCTAACGATCAATTTTATTAGCCAATAAAAACTATGTTCAACTTACATGATGTAAGATTTGATAATAAAATGATTACAAATTTGAATTTTTCATCTTAAATTTTGTTCGGTTAAAGGAAAGAAAACAAACAACCACATGAAATAAGACTAAAGTTAAAATGGCCTATTTTATGTGTTTGATCTAGAATTAGAACTTGTAGCACAAAAATGTTCATGTGGTTGTTCATTGACCACAAGGAAGCCACTCTAGATCATCTTGATAAATTGTTTCAAGGAATACTTTGCTCTATAGCCCTTATTAAAAGTACACTTGTGCTACTTTTCTTTTGTTCTTTTGAATGGCTGAAAATATTACCATTGCTTTTTAATTGAATTTATATCCATTATTTCTTTTCCAATGCCAAACAACCATTTAAATGTTTGTAGAGAGGCTTAAATTAATAGTAATAACTATGGAAGAAAACCTCTTTTTGTAGTTGTAAAGTAAACTTACATGTCCATATTCAATGTTTCAATTATAAATATGTGGGAAGTCATGAATGTAGAAATAAAAAATGTTATTATCTTAAAAAGGAAGAAGGTGGAAATTTAAAGTCTCACAACGATTCAATCGAACACGAACTATATATATATATATATATATATATATATATATATATATATATATATAGAAATCATTATAACCTAAGGAAGAGTCACTAGGCTCTAACACACTAACATTTACCATTTTTCATAATTTTTAATTATTTTTCAACAGTCCAAATAAGTTTGCAGGTTATATGGCAAAAAAAACTTAGTATATCTAACTAAGATATATGACCTAATAAATTAGATTATTAATTCAATTTTTCATCCAAATATTGAATTAAGAAAAAGTTTGTAGGTTATATTTCTGCTGTTCTCTCTTTTTGGGCCTTTGTACTGAACTAAAACATCACACCAAGCCCATGAGATGACTAAAAGAGGGATTATCCTTCCACATTATTAAAAAAAAAAGAAAAAAAAAGGAAAAAAAAAAAACTGAAGTCGGATTATCCTTCTTCTGACTGGTTACATCTAATTATTAGATTTTTGAAGAAAAGGGAGGTTCATTCTTTATTTATTTATTAATGTAGTCGAGATTTAGAGGATTTAAACCACCTTACCGTTTTAATACGTTTGTTGAGTTATGTTTTTCATTAATATATTTTGATTTTAATAAGGGTAAAATATAAGTTTACTTCTTATGTTTTCAAAAGCTAACATTACTACAATTTTCTACGATAATTTTTAATTGTCTTAATTGACTTATTATGACAATTATCTACAAAATTTTATCGTGTCATAATATCCTCTATCATGATAACTCTTTTATGACACATAATACCGATGTCATAAAATATAGTTTATGAAAGTTATATATTTGTCATAAAACTTTTTTTACGACAATTAAAAATTGTCATGAATTAATAAAAAATAGGGTTTAAGATTTCTATTTATGACATTTTATAATTTTCATAAAATATGTTATTTTTGCAATTTTAACTTTTTTATCATGATAATTTTAAAATGTCATAAAATAGAGCTATTTTTTAAAATAAAATAAAATCATAAACTATCATGAATTTACATTTTATGACAGTTGTGATAGTTATGATTTATATTACTTGATACTTTAAAATTGTGATATAAAAGATAACATGACATTTTTTAAATAATAAAATTGCATAATTCTATTTGTTTATATATTTAATTCATATTAATTACATTTAAACTTGTCAATTAAAAATGGCAATATTTAAATTTATAATAATTGTGCATTTCTAAGATAATGTTACAATCAACATAGATGACAAACTTAGTTCATTGACCACAATTTAAATAAAATCTTATACAAAGTAACTAATATATAAAATTTGTATATTCTAAAAAAAAAAATATAATAGGTAAATTACAATTAATATTTCATAAAACTAAGAAAAAATGAATACTTTTACAGCTTGTAGATAACGGTAGACGCAAACGATCACCTTAAGAAAAGTACATACAAAATGTAATGGTAAAACTTAGAATTAGAAATCACAGTCATTCATCTACTATGTTTTCCAATCATATTGATAACCACTCATGATAGTTTCCAATCAAAACAACATAATCGAAATTTAAATTATATATAACATATCAAGTCACCACAACTTTTGATGCTAACACATTAGATATAATATATTCAATTAGTATACAAAGAAAAATGAAAGGCAAAAAAGTCAAACTTACTTTTTGGAAGAAAGTCAAACTTACTAGATAGTGGAGAAAGATGCTTCAATCCTTAATTCTTCATAAGCTTAACTCTTTGAACCTGAAAAGTAAACATGAACTAGATCGTTATTTGGTTGATCGTATTGTGCAATAAGAACTAGAGAATGAAATGTTATTTTTTATAAATTGAAGAAATATAAGAATTAGTGCTTATGATCTTAAAAACTAGTTTTTATGATTTAATAAAATCTAAAAATAGTTATTATTTCTAATCGTTAGCAAATTAAGTACTTGAATGTTATATCATTTATTCATGAATAGTGAACTTACATGTATTTGATACACTATTGTCAACCTACAATAAAAACTATATTTTAGATTTTATAAAATCAGGAATTAAATTTTAATTTTTAAAATTATAAAGACTAAAATTTAAATTTCTTTTAAAATATATGGATTAAATTCTAATTTTCTTCGGACGATAGAAATTAAATTATAGTTATTGAAATTATCAGACCTAAAATCTAATTTTCTTCAAATCATAAAAACTAAAAGTTATATTTTACCCTTTTAATCATACTATCTTAAAGTGTGGCTTAGGGTGAAAATTATTTTTGGACGATTTTACCCCTTAGTCATACTCTAAATTACAAGCATGTCATCTATTGGAATATAAAAAAAAATGCAAATAATGTATGAGATATTTACAATATCATTTAGATTTTCATCCATAGAAAATAAGATATTTTAATTCAATCTCATAGATTTTATGACTAAGTTAGAAGATAGCAGATTTCCACAATCAAATGAATAGATTTTCAATATCATTTAATTTTTCATCATCTTTATAACCTAGAAAATAAAATATTTTTACCAAATTTTATAGATTTTATTTGACATTTTATAATCTAATTAAAATAATAAATTGAATTTTTCAATCCTATAAATAGTTCTCTACATTTTGTTGACAAGGAAAATTTGTATTTTCTTGGATTTACTTTTCTTTGTTTTTTTTTATAATAAGCTATATTATTTTTGTTGGATTATTTACCTAATTTTCATCTAATTTTTCTTTTGTTGCAGTAATTTTTGTAGGGATCTTTTTTAAATTGTTGTCTTTCAAAAAAAGACTTAGAAATCTTGAAAAAAATGTTTGAAGACTGAGGCTAAAGTGCATGAATTCTTCAATTTCAAAAATTTGGTAACAATGATTTTCTAATATTACTATATATATATTTCTCTATGTTTACAAACACATTTGAAACTTTTTCCTTTGCTTGAGTTACCTTTCTTGGTTTTTTTTTTATAATAAAAATTAGTTATCTTATTTTCCTTAACTTTCATCTGACTTTTCTTTTGTTGCAATAATTTTTGTAGGGATCTTTTGTTGCTTAATTGTTCAGACTTGGAGATGTGGAAATTGTTTTTTTGAAGAATGATATAATTATCATTTGAGGTTAAAGATAAGTTCATGGATGTATACTAATAAATATATTTAGCTTATTTATATTTATAATTATAATTATGATATAACTCTTATAAATTTTATAATTCAATAGTAATTGGTCTATTAATAGATAAATTGAGAAAAAACTAAAGATTATCAATTTTTAAAAATCAGAGCTAAAATTTAATTTTAATGCGATAAATTTTATTGATTTTTTTTAAAAATAAAATAATAACACCTATTATTTTTTAAGCTCAAAATAAAATATTAACTATTTTTTAACATAAATATGAATTTTAATAAATTTAACTAACATGAAAAATAGTTATAAAATTCAACATTATATTAAAATTATTATTTGATGATTTAAATTTAGTGCAAAAATGTAGTAAACAATTTATAATTATATATATACTATTTATTGCACTCAATTGACATATTTTATTAAATAAATATATATAATTTATTATTTAAAAAATTATCACGTGCAACGACGGGTTAAAATTCTAGTAATAAAAAAAGGCAAAGATTTTTCTCATACAATTTAATTTGTTGTTATGATAAATATTTATTGTAAAACATTTATGAGCTGAGATCAAGATTTCTCGTTTTCTTTTAATTCAAACATTTTGTTTTTAAATCAACAATAATATTTTGATTGTTTTGCTTTTTAAAAAAATACGCCAAATCAAAAGAACGTAATAAAAAAAACAAAAACAAAAACAAGATTTCCTGGGATTTGTTTAATTAATTTTTAAATAAAATTTAGACCGCAAATGCATTTAAAATACAAGTGGATTATAAATACAAGAACCATAAATTTTTTTATGGATTATAAAATTTAGACCACAAATGAATTTATTTATTTATATTCTTTTTGTGATTTCAAAAAAAAAAAAGAACCATAAATTTTTTTTTTTTTTTTTTTTTGAAACAGTAGAGAAATTCGTCCCCTAATAGTCATTTGGATTAGTTTTTTTTATAGTTTTTTTTATGAGAATTTATTTTGAGAAGTTATTTTGAGTAGCTAAAACTTAAAAGTTATAATTAAAAATTCGTTTGAATGTGTTTTTTTTTTTAATGTGTTTTTTTTACATAAAAGAGTTATAGTCTAAAACTTGTATGAATGTATATTTAAAATGAATAATTATTTTGAGCATTAAAAAAAGAATACTTAAAAATGAGTGGTTAAAAATGAGTTATTTTAAATAATATAAATTATTTATTATTTTGAATAATTATATTAATGAGTAGAAATGCGTGATTAAAAATGGGGAGTGGAGTCACAAAATTTTGATCTCAAAGTTTTTTTCTTTTCTTTCTTTTATATATATATATATATATATATATATATATATATATATATTTCTTGACATTCGTAGGGTGAAAATTGAATTAAATGTGATGGGTTAAAGTGTTTATGTGAATTAGAAATTCAGAGAATTAGTGGTTCCTAATTATTCCAACTTAACCATTTTTATTCATTTTGTTTGGTGTTTCAAAATGAAAACCAAATCCTATATATTGCTGTGCTGTCTTTATTTGCTATACCAAATCCGAAAATTGAAACCAATTCAACTATTTTGAATTTTTCGTTGGATTTTAAAAAGATATTAAAAAAAAAAACTAAAATCCAACCTTGTTTGGAAACTGCTTTCACTGCAAGAAACTAAGCACTTGCCCTAATTTAAGAGTGTTTTTCTGTACTAAAAAGGCTGGTTTGCGGTTGATTGATTGTAATCCAACGTCATTTTACATTCACGAGTTTGATGTTGAAAATATGTATTTAATCTTGATTTCCAAAATTGAATTTGTGACTGTGAAGTTAAAATGGATTACCTCCAAATAAGATAACCAACGTGCCACAAACCCATTTGATATTTGACTCTCGTATTATTTTAGAGTCACGAGTCTTTTATGTAGGATTTGTTGTTCCCCATTTATACTTAAAAAAAAAGAGTGTTTTACTGTTAACTTTAATTTCAAAATGAGGAAATTTTTCCTTTTTATTTTCATAAAAAAGCTTAGTTTTAAGATTTTTTAAAATAAACCATATTTGGAGATGGATTTGAACATGACTTAAATATTCCTCTCGATGTAATTAAGACATTATCTCCCAATGGACAAATTCGCTAGATGGTGGAAAGGTTGTTTTAGCTAATTAAAGATTATCAACTAAATTAAAGGTTATCAGCTACTAATTGAGACTATCAACTCAATATATTTAAAGCTATAAGCAATTAATTGAAGGCTTGAGGTGATTGAAAATTATTGACAAACTGATTTAATATTATCAACGAATAATTAAAAATTATCATCTGAACTGATTAAATACTATCACTTTCACTCAGGCAATATGGACATTTTAATCATTTTACATGGATCGACATGTTGTTTTTATTACTTACATAATTATTTTTAAAAAGTGTTATGGCGGTATTTTTTTTTTATTTTTTTGCTATATATACATGTAAAATCACTTATTATTATCTATAAATTATCTTCCAAACTTATTCTAACAAAATAATTATAAGTTCAGTCAAATTTAAATATATTTGCATCATAGTAAAAAATACGATATTGTTAATACTCTTTATACAGTACTATTAATACAATATTTTGTATTATAAATACATTATTATGTATTAGTACAATATTGTGTATTAATATAGTATTATTATTAATAATATTGTATTATAATACCATATATGTATTAATTATACTTTATAATTATTAAATTATGATTGACAAATCTTTTTTCTTTTTCTTTTTACCTAGACCTATTCCTTTAAAAAAAAACCCAACTATTTATTTTTGAAGTTGACTTTTAAAATGCATATTACTATTTATTTAAGAAGAAAATGTAGAAAAAATAAAACTGAAGGAACTCTATTCAAGTAGTTTAAATATGAAACGAAACAAAATAAGAAAATTAATGACTCGAAATTAATGTAATTAGGACACAAAATTTTACTCCTATTTCCATAAGTTGATAATCGTTTCTCAAATTGATATCCTCAAAACTTCAGTGGAAGAATCTCAAACTTGAAACCCCTCTCTAGAATAATCAAATTTTAATTTTAATTTCAAGAATCCTATTTGATCGCTACTTTAAAACATTACTCCAATTTATCCACAAAAAACGGAAATACCAATGGTGTTAACAAATCAAAATAAAAATCTCAATAAAACCACATGAATATATTTTCCAAACAAAGTGAACAAAAAAAAAAAACCAAAAAAACAAAAAACGAAAATTCACAAGATATACTTTGGTCAGCAAACGGCGTTACCCTGATCGTACCGATTTCGTGTCCTTCAAAACTCTGCTCCCAAAAACCATAAACCCAACCAAATGGCCGACGACGGCGATGATAAAAACGCCGCCGTTAAACGACATCAAAGCAAGCATCACCAAATACGCGAACCCGATTCGAATCCCGTGAACCGCGGTCTGCGCGATCCCGGCCGCGACATTTCTCTGGCCCGGTTCCATCATCAGCCGCCAGTGCGACATCCACTCGACCGCCACCGCCATGAAAAAAACCAACAACAGCGCCGCCGCGTACATGCCGGACCGGGTTCCGGGCCAGCCGGAGAATAGAATTTGGGTGTTTTTTCCCCAGAAGAAAGTCATGTGCATCGGCATCATCATCATCGGGTCGGACGACGGCATGTGCATGTCATCATGGCCTGAGGCTGAGCCGCCGCCGCTGGTGGGACCCATCATCATCGGCGCCGGCGGAGGGTCCATGTGCATACCGTCGTGAGCGTTGGCTGATTTGGAAGAGATTGATTGGCAAATTACGAGACAGAGAATTGTGAGTTTTGCCGTCTTGTTCATTTTTGCCAGCTCTCTTTTTGTTTGTTTTGTTGACTTTGAGAAATATGATCATAAATCTTATCCACTCTTTTTATACCTAAAATTTTGGGGTTTTTCCTTGGGTATATGATTGTACTAATGATTGTTGTACTTCTCTTTTTTGTACTACAAATTAGATTAAATTTAAATTAGGGAAAACAAAAAAACAGGTTTTAACCTATCAATGCATTAAAAAACTTTCCCTTTTTTTTTAATGAAGACATCAATTTTTTTTATTTACCATATATGAGATAGAATAGAATTGAACCTTTAATTTAGAGGCCGTTATTATGAGATGTCAGTGAAATTATTTTCATTTTGATCGAGAATAATTCGATGAAAAATTCGAACTCTCGACCTCTTATTTCATGAACACATTTAGATTGGTTTATAATTAAATCACACCAATAATTTTGAAAGCTAACAAGGTAAAAAGAAAGCAGCTGTTCAAATTGGAAGTACACGTGAAAATAATTTGGTCAAGACTAACCAATAAAAGAAAATTTTAGGGATTGATTTTCTCTAAATTAAATCGAAATTGAAAATTGAACCAATTTTTTTTTAGTATATATTGAAGGAGTGGGACAAATACCAATTCTCGAGATCAAACCGGTGACGTTGATGTTGAATTAGTTTACAACAAAATAATGAAATCATTGAGTCATTAACCATTCGATAAAATTTAACCATTTTAAAATAGCCTTGAGTTAGTTCTTAATGAAAATTTTGACAATCTTCATGTAACTCAACGGATTAAGATTTAATATGCCTTCAACAAAAAAGTATTGTTGTATGCCTTCAACCAAAAAGTATTGTTGAACGTAACTAAAAATAAAATAACTCAAGTAATATTTGGTCAAAATTTTAAAAATATATTTTGTAGTAATATGCTTTTAATTATATAGTTTTATTTTCAGTATATAGTTTGCCACACTCAAATGTAGTTTAAAAGATAGATATGATGGTTGACTATGGCAAGATGGAGATGCAATAGCATGTTTCATGCTTCTTCTTAATTATATTTTGTTGATTCTTATAACATCTCTAAATTTCTAATGAATTGTGTAACACTCAATTCTTTATTTTATTATTAATATTATTTCATTTTCAATTGTATTAATTTCGCCTTCTTTTCTACTTAAAAAGACATTTTTAAAAAATACACACACATTTTATTACTTACAATAGTATATTTTGCTATAAAGATTCTTTTGGCGGCAGATAAATGAATGATTCAATAGAGACATCGATAGGGTGTGTTTGTTTATTAGACATGAGCTCCTCAAAAACTCATTGTTTATGTTTTTTTATAGTAAACAATCACCGTTAGCCACTCTCATAATTTTGGATCGTGACTGTGAAATGAAAATGAATTAACATCAAACTAGATAACCAATCATGTCACCAACCCATTTAGTAATTAATTTTAAAAATTAAAACAAAATTTTGGAATCTATTTTTTCCCAAAGTTTTAACTTAATTTATATATATATATATATATCAAAATAAAAAAAACATACGGTAAAATAGTTGTTGTAAATTTAAATATAAAAAAAAATGGTTATTCATCTTAATTTTTTAGTTTTTTTAACATACAAAGTCTAATAGATTAAATAGAGTTAATAGAATTAGAGGAGGAAAACAAAGGGTCTAAAGTATCCTCGTTAACTCATTATTCTTTGTTGTTGTTTTTTTTTTTTTTTGAATTTTTTCTTTTACAATATATTATTGTTGTTCCTCTTTCATATTTCCAAATTGTATCTCTATAGTAAGGAATCAAATATACCAGAATACCCAATTTGCTATTAATGTCAAGATAGTTTTTTTTTAGTATATATTGGAGAAGGGGGGACAAATACCGATTCTCGAGCTTGAACCTGTGACGCTGGTGTTGAACTGGTTTACAACCAAACACTGAAACCATTGCATCACTGACCCATTCGGTTAATGTCAAGATAGTTGACATTTGATTGATAATATAGAATGAAAAGCAGCTGCCCCACATTAGTCAACTTTATCTCATATTTAGTTTGAGTTATTTATTAGATAATATGAATTCCACCAAAAAATCAATTGACCATGAAGAGAGTAACTCATATCTCTTATAGAATCTTCATATTTTCAATGTGAGACAATTGTCACAAGGTGAGTATCCAACATACTCCCTCAAAATGGCGATCATATCAAAAAATGTCATCTTGGATTGAAACCTAATTTGTGGACTGAAATATTATCATCTATCTAAAAGAAAAAATAAAAAGTTTGGATTATTATCCAAAAAAAAAATTAAAAATTATGAGTGTAATAGTTTCTATATATCTATAAGAGAATTTGTTACGAATTGTCGTGAGACCTAATTAAAATATCAATACTAAAAAAAAGTGTTTGTTAAACATAATCCACAATCAAAACTAAGTTATGAAGTTAAAATATTAGAAACGCAAGTGACAAAATACATGTCCTAGATAAAATATTCATAAATCTATATTTAAAACTCAATTTTAAAATATAAAAAATTAGGAATTCTAAAAGAAGTGATAGAATTTTAAACTTTATTTAATAAACCATTGAGAAAATTATTTTTGGAAATCTATTTTAGAATCTAAAACGTTATCTATTAGAAATGTCTATTATCCTATGGGGTTGGGGATTCGCCCAAGACAAGGAATGGAGAGTGAATGGACCATTGTTTTTTTTTAATGTACCTACTGTTGAACATAACTCTTACGTGGGAAACACCAACAATTTTTATTAAGACCACTTTAGAAGATATTACAAGACAAGTATTTAGGACACACACTACAAAATCACACTGGGATTCTTACAAGACATTTTGTAGTACTTTACAACACTTGCATTTTTTTCTTGGATACAAAATATGATGGGGTGGATGCTATTTATGACATAGGCTAGACAATACACATTTGTCTAGAGTGTTCTTTAAAAATATCTAGATATTTTCTCCCACTTTTGTCTAGAGACTTCCTAAGAATATCTAGATACTTACCACTTTCTAGAAAATTCTTTCAATGTCCACAATACTCTAAAATTCTAAATACTTCTACACTTTGCTAAGAAGCTTCTAGATTATGGACTTCTACTCTAAGTGGACTAATTAATATTTTTGATAATTTGGGCTCTCATAATTATCGGGTTAAACTCCATTAGGTTAGTGATGAACTTTTAACACGGATTCGATCTTGAGACCAACAACATCAAACTAAATTTAAATTTTACATGTTGGCCATCAAGGTACAATGCCGTTTGGTAGTGAATGTACCATTTAAGAGAGGGAAAAGATATCATGGTAAAATTAAATAAGCCACCAGTTTTGTTCGCGGTCAAGGCCAATATGATCCTTTCCAACCCTTTTGGACCGGACTAGCTCTCTGTTTTGTTGACCCTTATAAACCTTTTTCGTTTAGTTGTCTCTGTCTCAGTTCTACTCGAACCTGACTTGTTTAGGTCGGTTGCGTGTATTTTTTCGAGTTTTCAGATTTTATACTTAGTTTTCAGGAGGTTTCCCGTTTTTGTGCTTGTTAAGGAGCTTATCCACAAATGAGAGGCCTTTAAATGAGTTGTGTATTCTTTAAATGAGTTGTCTATTCATCACTAAGAAAGATTGTTGTTGAGTTATTCTCGAAATCGTTCCTGAAATAAACATGTATGGAGGTTGGATCGATGCTTCGGGACAGGGGTGCACAAATACATCAACCACTCATTTTAAAATAATTTATTTATAACTTCTCAAAATAACAGCTCATTTTAAATTTATATTCAAACAAGATATTGTCTATAACTACTTTACATAAAAATTACATTCAAACGAATTTTAGTTATCATTCAATTTCTAACTATTCAAAATAACTTCTCATCCAAACACATCCCATATCTCTATATTTTGTCCTCATACATTTATAAGTGTTACAGGCTTTCTTTGAGATTTTTTACCCTTTTCTCTCGTTTTACCCTCATTTGGGTTTTGTTTGTTGAGTGGATGTATAACTTGCTTAGAACTTATATGGTTGCTTGGGGAGTCTTCCGGGGTGATTGGATTTTGGTGTTGAAAAGAGGAGAGGAGAGAAAGTTGAAGAGAAAGAGAAAATAGAGTGATTTGAAGATATGAAATAATTGTTTGGAGATTGGTGTTTCTGGAGGGAATGTTGTAAAAGAATTTATTTTATATTAATTTATTATAATGAAATAATTATAAATTTTGAATGGATTGATAAATGTAATATATTCTATTTTATATTGTGTGGTTGAAAATTAGAGAAAGTTTGATGTGATATTTGATAAGATTAGATAAAATCTAGTTTTTATTATATTATATGATTGAAAATTTAAAAAAGGTTTAATGTAACATTTAAAAGACTATAATTTTTTTAACGTGCTTTGCACGTGATATTTTTTTCTCTAAGTATGGTATGTGAAATTATATTTTTATTTATTAAAATACTTATAAATAATAATATATATCATAATATTTATGCTAAAATTTTACTTTGTACCCAATTCTTTTTTTTTTTCATTCGTTTATCATTTTAATTTAATCTAATCATCATCACGATCTTTTTTCATTTACATAGACGTAAATCATCTTTTCAAATTTCTAACTCATTTAAAATACTATAACACCGATTAATTAATTGAAATATATATCATATATCTTTACTATTAATTGTAATATTTTAAAAAAATTGATTTTAATAGCTCAAATTTATTATTTTATATATATTTATTTGTTATCAAACATTTCATTGGACGTGAAAGTATGGAAAGTAAAATACAATTTCCTTTAAAAAAAACGCACAATCTAAAATTTCAAAAATCCTATTTGTTTTATTATTTCACCTTAAATTGTATAAGTAATAAAAATAAAGAAAACATTGAAAAAGAAAAGATAAAATCTATTATCTGTCTCTTCTCATTCTTTTTATCATTGCTAATAGAACGAATTTTGATGAAATATCAATTTTTTAAATATTAATTTAACACAAATTGAGTAAATGAAATAATAATATTATATTTTTATTTTAAAATCTATTATTCTCTATGAAAACGATATGGCGTATAGATTTAAATTTAAAATTAAAAAAAAATATATATAAATAATTCATTCATTCATTCATAAAATTGATCAATTCTAAATAGGTACATATGTCAAAATATGAGTAGTACCCTAATCATATCACATATCAAAGAATAACGAACAAATTACATGTTCAAGTCATATTTATTATAATAACAAAAAATTATTATTATAAAAAATTATCTTTCATTAATTTGAAGAACGTTATAAACACTCCTTCAAAATTTTAAATACTGCATAAATTGTTTTTAAAATTATAAATTAATGTCGAACCATCAAATAAATAACACAAAGAAAATATAATAAAAATATAAAAATAAAAATAAAGAAAGAAGAAAGAACGAATTAAATATTGATTGAAAAAAGTCTTTGTTACCTTCGACGACAACGACTCCCGCGTGCACCAATGCTAAGACTCGATTCCAACCCGAACAAAATCTCAACAACATCAATGATAAAAGAATTATTAGTAATTTGAATTAAAATAGATCATACATTGAAAAAAAAAGTAGAGAAAGAATTATAAGTTTGTGGTATTTATAGAAAAAGCTAGAACCAAGATCTTCTTTAAATTTGAAAAAAAAAATTCAAGATTTTCATTTGATTTTATACTTATTTAATTTGAAGATACTATACGATTTTAATGACTAATAATAAGTTTGTGTTACTTATAGAATAAACTGGAACCAAGATTTTATCTAAATTTGAAAAAAAAAACCTCAAGATATTCATTTGATTTTATACTTATTTAGCTTGAGGATACTATAAGATTTTAATGATTTTAATAATTTGAAAAAAATGATGGCATATTTGTAGATATATAATATGGTTTAAGAGCAAAATCGTCCAAAAATGATTTTTCTCTTAAGCCACACTTTAAGGTAGTATGATTAAATAAAAGATTTGATATTAGAGTAGAGGTTAAAGAGAAGTTTGAGAGAGATTGATATCCTAAAAATAAATATGGAATTGAGATTATAATGAAAGAAATTTTTTCTTATACATTTTCATAATTATTATTCATTCCTCTCCTAATTAATATTTTGCTCCATTTATACCAATTTTGAAACTAAATATTTCAAATACATACTCTTCAAAGAAAAATAAAACAACTACGGTTTCCCAGCTATTTTGATTACTATGTTTTGTTATGGTTTTGGTTTATGTGCGTTCAAAGCTGATTTTGGTTATTTTGGGCCATTTACTAGAATGGAAAATCCTTAATATTAATTTAAGAAACAAAACAAAAAACTGCATGTGTTAAAGTGGACATTTCCGGGCAGTTTGTTTGGCATATTTAAGTAGTATTTAGTTTTAAGATTTATTAACCTATATTCAAATAAATTTTTACTAACTCCTTCTTTTTACTTTTAAAAATAACTTTAATTTCTAATCATTTATTTATAATGATTCAATCATTTCTAACCATTCATTTTTAATTATTCATTTATAACTGCACAATCATTTTTAACAATTCATTTTTAATCATTCCTTTCAAACCAATTAAAATAATTCATTTTTATCCCTCATTTTTTTAATTCCTCCATACAAAAACTACATCTAATCCAATTTTTGGCTACAACTCTCAATTTTTAACTACTCAACAAAATTTTTCAATATAACTCCTTGAGCTAAATCCTATCTAAGCCACTTCAGTATTTCATGAATCAAAATAAACCCAAAATAGTATTTAAATCAACAATAAATGTAATCATGTTCTGCTTTTCTTTAAAAAAAATGCTGCATCAGCTAGCAGAAAATGTACACATACATGGATTAAGCCAATCATATTGCATTCTCCAAAAATCGGAAAAATAGAAATCCCCACTTTATGTATGGTTCATCCTTCCTAATTTTACGGTCCACATATAACAAACAATTCTTCACGGTTTTTTGCTATATAACAATAAAAACAAACTCGGCCAATTTATCAGGGATTTAAATTTCTCCATTTCTTCTTCCAATCAACTCAAAAGATCAATTATGTATTTCAAACCATAATCAATATTATTTTATATTGGGTTGAGAATGATATTTAGTAGAAAAGCATGGGGGTGGAAAAATTAATGTATTAGTGTGATTAACTACTAGTTTACAAATTGGTATTAACTCTTCATCTAACAAAAACTAAGAGCAAGAAAAGGCAAGTAAACTTAAGACTAATTCTAAAAATATAAAACAAAATTGAAACTAGAAAAGAACCAATCACATAAACTTCAATTATGCAAATGAATCATAAATAATAATACTAGTAATTCTAATATTATAATTTTCCTTATTCTATCAAGACTATCTGATAGTTCAATTGATATCTTCTTAGTTTTTTTTTTGTTTCAAATTACAAAATCACGAAAAGATGAAATGTGATTGAAAAATAAGAAAGTTACAACCGAATTATCCCGGAATCTGAATCCAAGCATTCTCAATTCCTAATTCCCCTTCCGATTATAACTTGAAGTAAGCTGCAACATTCGAAAAACAAACTTCGTTTCTGAACTTCGAAATTTTCCAAATCAAATCATCGAAACCAAAAATTTCATCAGCAGAATCTCAACTCAGAACAACAGTTTAATAAAAGCTAAAGTCGAAAATTGAATCAGAAAGTTTCACAAGACAATTGCAGATTTCTAAATTCCTTCATCATCGTCATCGATGATTTCAACAACTAAGAGGAGGAAGATCAGGGGATTTACCAGAAGCCGCGCCAGATTTGTTGAAAATCTTACTCCCAAAGAAGAAGAATCCGAGGAAATGACCGGCGATTGCAACCAACAACACTCCAACATTGAAGGACATAACCGCAAGCATCACCAAATAAGCCAATCCAACCCTAACCGTATGCATCAGAGTCCGGATAAATCCAGCCGCGGCGGCGCTGGAATCCTCCTTAAGAAATCGGCAATGCGACAGGAACTCGACGATGAAAGCGAGAACGAAGATGAAGACCAAGGCCAAGGCGTACATACCGGGGCGGTCGCCGGGCCAGCGATCGAATAGAATCTGGGCGTTGGTTCCCCAAAAGAAGGTCATGTGCATCATCATCTTGTGGTGCATCGTTTCCGGCGCGGCGGAGGCGGAGGAGGAGGTCGGCGGCGGCGCCATGCCGGACATGGGGTGGTGGTGAGAATCCATGGCGGCTCCGTTGGGGGAAAATTTTGGTCGTTTGGTTTGTGATAAGAACGCAGTCTGTTTCAGGGATTTATTGAATTGAATCCGTTCGTACACACGCTATCGCCGCAACTTGTGTGACTAATTTGCCACAATTCTGTGTAGCAGCGGCTGTATCATCTTCCATGTGTACTCTCCTATCATTTTGTGACACGTATAATTTTCTTAGGATGCGTTTCCCATTTTTTATATTCATCTATTACAACTTAGTTCTCAAAATTATTAAAGGTAGGGGAGATATTCTTTTGGATTTTTTTTTTTTTTGGTCAAATCAAGAACCGAACCCAATTAATTAATTATATGAAAAGATAAATTGAACCAATATCCAATAAAACATAAAATCATTCATTGATTTGTCTTGATATTTAATTAATTTGACAAGAAAAGAACCGAACCAATGGATCGATTCGATTCTGTCGAATTTCAATTATTACTATCACCTCTAGTTTATGCTAACCATTAAGATCAAACATACAAGCTCACCATTTACAGATATGGAGGCCCAAATACTCCCTTGCTTGCTTAGGTTGAGTCCACCAAACAAAAAACACAATAATATTAATTCATTTAAAAATAAATATAGGTCATAATGTTTTTTTAAGTATGCATTCGGGAGGGGGAGAATCATCATGTTACTTATTATTGCTATTAAATAAATAAGAGTCAAATATCAATTTTTATAATTGAATTCACGTGATCGTGACATTGAATTAAATTACTATCAAACATTGAAATTAATACGTTATAGACCCTTTAGGAATTATAACCTAATAATTATTATTTGATTTATATAATTTAATCTACTTTATAATTTGGAAATCAGTCGAATTATTATATCTCATTACCAGCCATAAAACACGTGGTTATATTCTCGAAAAACAATTAGACTATGATTTTAAAGTTAATTCCGGTAGTTGAATCAATCCTCTTAAATAGTTGGTGTTTTTTTTATTGAGAGTTCTGTTATGATTGTTTGTGTCGAATAGAGCAGAGTCGCAACTAAAAGAGATTTGAGAATAACAACAAGAAAGAAGAAGAGAAAGAACGACACAATGATTTTACGTGGAAAACCCTTAAACAAATTAGGTAAAAACCACGGGCAATGATAGAAAACTTTATTACAAAAATAGGAATTACAACCTTCTCTAGAAACAACAAGCTTTCTTACAAGGAGAAAATACTCTCTAATTTTATCTCACAACCTCACTTTAGATGTGGGAAGTCTTGGGATGATTTGGGATGGTTTGCCAACTAATGGCATCACCTATTTATACTATTCATAAACTTGGCCTTCAAGTATGATCCAATGGTCCACATTTTTCCTTGGTGATCAAGTAAATCATGTGGTCATGATATTTCCACAACTTTACTTTGGATAAGTATGAGTAGATATTTTTTGAAAACATATCTAGATCTTTCTTCAACAATCTTAGACAAAGTGTGTTCTACATTTCTCTTCATCATTCTTAGACCAATGATGTTCTAGGAATTGTCTTCACCAATCTTAGTCATTGGTGTTCTAGAATTCTCTTCATAATTCTTAGACCAAATGGTGTTCTAGAATTCTCTCCACCAATCTAGAACATATGTGAATTATCTATAACCTTCCTTGACCATCTAAGATAAAGTTGAATGATCTAGCATATTCCAATATTATTCAACAAGTTCGAACTCATCATCTTTAGTTATATTAAATTATTTGAAACAATATAAAAAACTAAATAGTTAGAATCGAATCTAAATAAATAAAAATAATGAGATAATTAAATCATTAGATCAAAATTATATAAAGTAATAAAAATTAAGTCGTAGGAGGAAAGAAATAAGATTAGTAATCTTGAATAGTATCATGTTAATAATGATGAATGTCAACAAAATAGAATTTTAATATTAAAAATGTAGAACCTTTTGTTTACAGTAAAATGTAGAACCTTTTATAAGCACATGCATCATGATCAAACGAATGAAGAAGCTTATATTTAACAATTGGTATAACCTTGCGATAGTAACTTGTTATAAATAAACTATCGCGTACCGGCTTAATTAATTAAAGAGGGTCCTTCAGTGTTTAAAATGATGAGTTCAAGAATATGGTGGCTACCTATCTATGATTTAAAATTTCTACTGGTTTCTTTGACATCACTCGAACTCTAGATATATATATAAAAAAATAATAATAATAAATAAATAAATAAAACTTATTATAAACAACTTATGAGAGTGTTTGTTTTTCAAATTTATGGAGAATTTACAATGAATATTTACTAAACTATTCCTCAAAAAACTAAGTTCGGATGTATTTTTGTAACTATTTAAAGCAAGTCCTTATTTTTACTAATAAAAATAACTGTTAATTTCTAATCATTCATTTTCTTAAAAATCCTACTCCCAACAAGAAGATTCCAAATGACCGGCTATTGGAACCAAAAACACTCCAACATTGTATGACATAACCGCAAGCATCACCAAATAAGCCAATCCAACCCTAACCGTATGCAACAGAGTCCGGACCAATCCTGCCGCAGCGGGGCTGGAATCGTGTAAATAAAACAGCAATGCGAGAGCCACTCAGCGACGAAAGCGAGAACGAAGACGAAGATCAAGGCCAGGATGTACATACCCGTGCTGTGGCCAGGCCAGTGATCGAACAGGATCAGGGCGTTGGTGCCCCAAAAGAAGGTCATGTGCATCATCATCTTGTGGTGCATCGGTCCTGGCGGCGGCGCAGCCATGTATTGGTCGTGGGTGACCGTTCCTGGCGGCGGCGCGTGGTGAGCGTTCATGGCGTTTGGTTCTGATAACAAATTAACAACGCGGTCTGTTTCAGGGGTTTATAAATGGACACTGCATTTCCATGTTGCAGCGCTTTATCATTCCTCTTATCACCTTTTGACACGGTTGTCTTACTTGTTAGGGGTAAAAGAAATTTTTTTTTTAAATTGATTTATTTTTATCTTTGAATTTAATATTTTTCTAAATTGAAATATATTACTTCCATTTGGTTTTTTTTAGGGAAGAAGCAACATAAAAATTGGATGGGTATAAATACTAGGACAACAAAAATTATATATATGTTAAATTTTGAAGGAAGAACCAATTTAAATGTGAAATAATGAACAAAAATATTATAAATACAATTCTTTTTTCTTTTTAAATGAGAAGTGCTGTTTTTGGCTAATAAAATAAGAACCTCAAAAATTAAACTAAAAATAAATTTAATACTCATAAAAATGAAATATAAAAACCAAACTACCGTCATCTCCTTATCAGACATCTGTTTGGACTTAAAAAATTGGATATTGAAAATTTACTAGATAAATTCAAAAAATAATAAAAATATATGGTCATTAAAAAAAAATCATAATTATATGCATTGATAATAGATAATATGTGTTGATGAAACTTCAAAAAAAAAAAATGTACCGATGAACATTAATAATAGAGTATTACAAATGAAGGTCAACGTAAATATTTAAAAGGGAAATTGTAGCAAATAGTCTACTTTAACAAAATATTTACAAATATAGTTACAAATATAGGCAAAGTCTATAATATTTGCAATTTTATTTTCTATTTATAATTAAATAAATATAATTTCTATTATCCCCATTCTACCCCTATCGATTTGCGGACAAAACAAAAGTTCTGTTTATACCCTAAAGCTTGAATTGATTTAAAAAAAAAAAAAAAAAAAATTAGCACCAATTATTGATTTGGTTGCAACTTAAAAGTTTTTTTTTTCAATTGATTGACTTCTAATTAGTTTTTTCGATTCCAGTAATTTTTTTCCATGTAAAAATAGAAAATTAATATTTTTATCTTTTCTATGGTGAAAATACTTTTATAAATGTATTTTTAGTTATTTCTTTTTTTTGTTTTAATCATATTTAACTATTTAGAATTAATTAATATTTATTTAATGACCACTTTTAAAAATATTAGTAATTATAATCAATGATGCCAATAATATTTTTTATAATATTGTATTAATAATACTTTTTTATAATATTATATACTAATTAATATTAATTTAATTACAAATTTATGGTCACTTTTAAAAATATTAGCAATTATAATAATTAATATCAATAATATTTTTTTTATAATTTTCTAATAATAACATTTTCTTGTAATATTGTATTAATAATATAAAAATATTGAATTAATTAGTATTTATAACACATTATTAATGATTGTAGATATAAATATCGTATTAATGACTATAGATATAAATACTGATATTAATGACTACATATATAAATCTGAGTATTAATATAGTTCTTTAATACTTGTATATGCTCAACTTTTAATCGATAAATCTTGTTAAATCGATAAATCACGTATTTATTTTAAATAATGTCATTATTAATACTGTATTTATTTTAAATAATACTATTATTATTACTGTAGTTAGTTATGAGAGTATTCTTCAATCTCTTTTAATATTAAATCGTTAATCTAATTCGACTAATATATTTTACTTTCTTGATGATAAAAAGTCATTTCTCTAATAAAGAAAAAAAAGTCATTTGAAAAGTCTATAGTAGTAATTCACTATTAAATCATAGAATCTTGAACATTTCTTTAGTATCATACCATCTATAATTGTCTTACCTTTTCTCTCTAGTTCTCATATTGTTTAGTTTCTTTAATTATCGGCTATAAAATTAGATCTAATTATATTTATAGTAAAAACATTGACAAATAATCGATCAACAATACAAATAAATATAAAGTATGATGAATACACCTAAATACATATAAATATACAAGATATCTTAATCATAAAATATGATATTAATTAATAAGGTATTTATAGGTACCAAGTAAAAAAAATAGAGTATTATATTTTAGATTTTTGTTAAAGCAAAATTATTAATATATTCATTTGATCATAGTAGAAAAATAAAAATGATTAAGAAATCTATATTTATTTATTAATGCATGATTGAAATATTTTAGATTTTTTTAAGAAATCCTCAATCACGCATAAAATCTTAATTTTATATATATAAAGATTGATAAGATGTTTAAGAAGATAATTTTGGTTTGAAAATAAAAGTTGAAAAGTGCTTTCGATTTGGGGAGATTTGTTTTTTTTGTTGAAAATTTGGGATTTCTTTTTTATTTTATTAAATGTTAGTTTAATAACAAGGATATTTATGTAATTTCTCAACAAAACGAATTACCATATTTAACGGAATAGCCTACTTTTGGTAAATTTTATAAAAGATGAACAAGCCTGAAATTTTGTTGTAAATTTAGTCTATTTGTGTGAAAAGCCCTATTTAAAATTTGATTTTTTTTATTTTTTTTGAACTATGATAATTTGTTTTTAGTTAGAATAGTCTATCACTTACCATTTCTCATTCAATTATTGATTTGATACAAAATCATAAAAAACGATCGAAAATCACTGAGTTTATCAAAATAAAAAACCGGCCATTGAAAAAAATATATCTTCCTGAAAATAAGAAATATCTCTTACCCTTTTTTTTTTTTTTTTGAAACATCTCTAACTACTAATCCTATATTTATAATTCTCAAAAAAAAAAAAAAATCTATATTTATAAATGAAAGTCTTCAAACCTTTAAATATTGTACTTTAAAAAAAATTTAATAATCAAAATTCAAATGTTAAAGACCTATAATAAAGGATATTAGTTAATAAATAACGAGAACTTAGTTGTCAATTATTATAAGTTTGAGTTTTTTTTATCCTCAATCATTTTCAAATTAGGCTAAATTATCAAACATGCCCTTAAACTATTACATTTTTTTCAACATTACCTCTGAATTTTGAAAATACTTCTAAATGTTACAAAATGTTTCAAAAATACCTTCATAGTTAAAATTAGATGAAAACCGTTAAAGTTTTATTTAAAAAATGCCTCCAAACTTTAAAGAGTTTAAAAAACACTTGTGTATAAAAATTATTTAAAAAGTTATAACTTATCATTATGTCGTTAAACTAAAGCATTTACCATTCTCAATTTTGGCCTTTCGTTGAATTTTCTTCTTCATCCTTTGTTTATCATGGACTTTTTGATAATCTAAACAAATAATAATAATAATAAAACAATAAAATAAAATAAAATAATTATGGAATTTTTTATTGCTAGGGTAGAACGATTACTTTTCAAGCCTACGGAAGAAAATAAATTTGAGAAACCTTTGTAAATGGTGGGGCTCATACTAGAAAAGTTATGGATACATGCATTATTTTTATATTATTTTAAAACAATTTATGGATATTTACATAGTAATAGATAACCATTAAAATGGGAAAATGGGTTACGTTGACCTTAGAATATAATTATACAATTAGTGTGATAGTACTAGCCAGAAAAAATAAATGAATAAATAAACTAAAAATCTATTTGATTATTTTTTATTAGGTTATGTATTTGCTAGAACGACTTTTGCAAAATTGCGCTATAAAAAAAAGAACTTTTGCCAAAATTTGGGTTATGGGACTTTGGGGCAAATTAAAATTTGGGGGTAAGATTTGAATTATTTTATTTTATTTTTTAATTATTTTATATACTTAAAATCTTATATTTAAAGATTTAGAGAAAAGATTTTTTTTGAATAAGAAGAGAATTTAGTATTGTCGATTGTTGGGTTGAATTAGAATTTTTTTTTTTAAAACAACCTAAAGTTTCAAGTTAATTAAATCCTCAAACCTATCCGACCTATACATAAAAGCAAAACCAAACCCTATAATTCTTGAGTTGAATTGGATTGGGTTATGGCATTGATTTTTTTTTTTTTTTTGAAAATGGGTTATAACATTGTATTAGTTTGCACTTTATTTTTTCTTTTTTTATATTTTTTATAAAAAAAATATTTTCATATCATGTAAATAAATAAATAAATAAAATGTGGATGATATTATATTTTGAATTTAAATTGCCTATTTTATTAGTATATAGTATTTACTAACACTGCTACAAATCCCACATATAATTACTATAATTTATAATCATGAAGACCTTTTATGACTAAAAATAAGAGTCGTAGTATCAGGTGTCACAAAAGCTTCAACCTTGACACTATGGTAAAAGAGTCATGGAAACACAAGTTATGACAAATATTTATAGTCATTGAAGAACTATTAATGACATATATATAGAGTCATTGAGACAGTATTAACGATAATTCAGAAGTGTCCTTGAATAACCAGTTATGACGGTTGGTTAAGTCATGGTTAATTCAATAACGTCACATATTTATTGTCATAGTTTAACAATTAATGACAATAATCCATAGTCATTGTTGATCTAATAATGACATATATTTATAATCATAGTTGGATCATTTATGAACTGGACTTTAAGCCATATTATCAATTTATATGATACTATTCATACCTGCTCTCAGGTTATGTTTTCAAAACATATAGAATAGAAAGCAGTTAATAACCTGTTCTTACATCTTGTTTTCAACGACAAAGCTAATCGAAACATAACTTGTTCTCACATCATATTCAATAACAAAGCTAATCGAAATATGTTTCAACAACTATTCTTTCAAGTTGTACATGTACATTACACTTAGATTAAAAAAAAAAGGATGCACTTAATAATAATATGTTTGATAGTTCATAACAAGAGTAGAATGACAAAGACTAAATCATGCGCATATTGTTGCTCTTTGATAGTTCATGCAGCTTCATTCAATGAGGTTATTGGCTCATATTGTTACTCTTTGAATTTCATAAAAACATTGCTTGAGTTTCATTGGTGTCAGTTTGATGAAACTCCAATAATTCAATGAGCTCAAAAACCTAGAAAAAAAATACATACTATGAAGCTTAAAAGTGATTTTTACTAAAGGAAGCATACTAATAACCAAATATCACATATATTCCACAAAAAAATCACATATCAAAATTTACCCATTTTTGTCTCTATTCCATCGGGGTGATTCTATTTTTCATCTATAATGGATGTTAGGTACACAAATTTTCATTTACGGATGTCGAAAGCCATTAAAGACCCCATCTCCCAAGCTCAAATTTGAAAAAGAATGTTAGACATTTTCAGCTTAATGTCACTATCATAAAATCTATCCAGCTTCTCCATCAATCTCTTATGTTATTCATTTTTAGAAAGCTCTCAATTTTGTGAATAATTGTGACCGCAAATTTTTCAAACACAAAACCATGGTTAATTGACTCTTTATGTACTAGGATAACTATTTTATTAGTAATAATAATAAAAATAATAATAAAAAAAAGAATTGCACTTTCTTAAACAATTTCACATGGAAATATCAAAGACAGGCTTATTTCATTTATTCAGCTAATGGTTTCAACAATTGATCCAACAAAACACTAAGACTAAATTTAAATATGGTATTTTTAAGAAGCAACAACAAGATTGAAGTGGAACATTAACCAAGATTTATACCCCCCTTCTAAACCGTATAAATTAATTTATCTATTGGGATAGCAAGTTTCGAAAGAAACCAACAATCATAAATTCATAAAGACTAGAATCTCATCTATTATAAATTTAACTCGTCAAAGAAAAGAGTTCAAGAACTAACCTGATAATAAAAGGAAACCAAAATTAATGGTCCAAGAAAACTGTTGGAAAACGAAAGCTTATCACGACTAATAACTTTGTGTGTTATGGTCTGAACAAAAAAAATGTCGAGGCGGTGACTTTAAGCGGCAGCGGTTTCAATTTTCACGGAAGCTTCAAGCTCCTATCGACACACCCTTAGGATGCATCTTTTGAGCGAGGATCTTTCAAAATAGTATATCATAGACATTCTCGTTAAGATTAGCAGTTGTCCCTGAATTATAGACGCTCAATAAAAACTCCTGAACTACCTACAAAACAAAACATCAAAATTTTAAACTCTTCAATATTCAACAGTTTATCGATTGAATCGCAAAAAATGGCAGATTAAAGAATCAGGTATAGAATGCATTTAGAAAAGGCTCGAGGATACTGCAACAAAAGCACCTTGTCTAATGTGAGGCAAGGCAACCTTGAAGCCCGCACTTCAATTGCACTTTATAACCATGTCATCTACTTTGAACACATGTATATTATTTTGTAAAATTTTTTAAAAAATCCAAGAAATAAAATTTCCTAATTTTTACTTTTGGCTAAGATACATGGTTTCTGAAGACACACTTTTAAAGCACTATTTATAACTCTACTTTTATTTTGAGATATAGTTTAAAATGACTATACTTAGTGATAGCAATATTTAGTGATAGATCCTAATCATGAAAAAGTATTGTCATTTAATGCTTCAAGAAGTTCATATGGAGTCTTTAGTTTAATTTTCTTTTATAGTCCAAATTAATATGAATGATGGAAAGTAGAAGTTATGTAAGAAACAAAAGTTAGAAACATTTCTAGTAGTTAGAAACATGAATGATTTTCTCAAGACACATTTCTAGCAGGTAGTGTATGTTGTTGAAGAGCAAGACTAAACCTTCATGCTAAATACCTCTATTCATTATGAGCAATGGAGTGCGCAAAAATGTCCTTTTAAAATACTTTATGAAATTAAAATTTATTTAACTATAATTTAGAAACATGTAAATATGAATAAGTTGGTGTGTCAGTTCAAGTACAATCATCTTTTATATTCTTTTTTTTTTGAATGAAGAACAAGCTTTTAAAGGAAAACACATTCTTTTACCTTTAATTGTGTGTTTGGATCAACACAATAAAAATAAAATTCACAATCGTTGTCAGAACTAAGAACAAGGCAATGCATCTACAAACAAATTTTGTTTTCCATAACTTTCATCCCTTGCATCAGAAATAAATGAACCACAAAAACCCAAAATAAGAACAAAAGAGAAAGAGTTGAAAATATACCATACCCATGATTCAAAATATACATTAAAGAAAAAAATAAGAAAAATGTTACCTTCGTTGATCAAAATGGAACTCTTGTCTTGAACAACAAAATCCTACACGGCCGACTAGATTTTTGTGATGAACTCTTGTCTTGAACTCAAGTGCACCACGTTTTGATCCTAGCCTAACTCTTTTGATTGCAAATATCTGTCCATACCCGATAATTCCTCTAAAAACCAAGAGAAAATGGCTTTCAATTTAACAACTCTAACATTTATAATAGCAAAAAGAAAATAAAGGGAACAAAAAAATTGGATGTTTGCTTCCACATTTCTTCCAATGAACAAAACTAGCCAACCAAACAATCATTCATGTACAAAAATATTCAGCCTTAAAATAAAATAAAAGACTTTAATAAGTAGTGAACACCATGGGAAGAGATCTCATCTCGATTGATATGATATTGGGAAAAAGAAAGTAAAAGGAAAGAATAATTCAATTACCACTGCAAATATTAGGCTAAGCAGTCATGTTACTGAGGTCATGTAAGGGTTGTATGACGACTTCCATTTTTCTGTAGTAAAGCAATCAGGGAAAACGGTAGAATTACTCTGAGATGGATATACCAATAAGAAACAAACAAAAATAACACAAACCTTTCCACTACAAACTAGCCAACCAAACAATCATTCCATCATTCATGTGAGGTAAAAGAAACAAAACACTTAAGAATCAAAGCATCAGAACCTCTAATCTCATATAACAAGCAGAAATCAAAATCACATTACACTATCAACCCCACAAGCTAGTTCACAACGAATAATAAAATGTCAAATAAATTCCAAAATTGCAAACAATAAGAATCCAAGCTGCATTAGTAAGGCCCCATTTGATAACCATTTTATTTTTTGGTTTTTGAAATTTAAGTTTATTTTTACTTAAATGTCTTATAATGTGTTCCATCTTTCCTACAATGAGAAATCAAAATCACATTACACTATCAACCCCACAAGCTAGTTCACAACGAATAATAAAATGTCAAATAAATTCCAAAATTGCAAACAATAAGAATCCAAGCTGCATTAGTAAGGCCCCATTTGATAACCATTTTATTTTTTGGTTTTTGAAATTTAAGTTTATTTTTACTTAAATTTCTTATAATGTGTTCCATCTTTCCTACAATGTATTCCATCTTTCCTTAGAGAATATGTGAATGCTAACCAAATTTCAAAAACAAAAATAAGCTTCTCGAAACCAAAAAAAAAAAAAAAAAATGGTTATCAAATGTAGCCTAAATTAACTCAAATTTAAATCTAGCAGACACAACAATCTATTAAACAAGTTCTAGAAGTTGAATCTTAGCAAAATGACAGTCAAAAAAAGAAAGTAAAAAATAAGTTAGCAAATTTGATATCTAAAACTAGATTTCTAAATACTAATTGTGAACTACAATCTTTTATTCACCTTTGTTGTATTGGGGAACTCTAGAAACATAGTGGTGGACTTTGACCTTTTCTTCGTCCTTCTCCCTTAGCAACCCTGCTATGTATTGGAGTAAATAACCAGTTAAATGATTCTAAAAAAATTGAGATAATATCGAGAAATATTAGCAAAATCTTTTTTAATTATCTCAATTTTTTTAGAGAAGACGAATAAAAAAAAAGGCAAATTAGAAAGTAAAAAAGATAAGTATGAGTTATCAACAGATAAGAGTGAGAAAGATGAGAAGATCGATACAATTACCCAATCAACAAGACATTCATTAAGCCACCAATGAGACTGTTTTGCTGCATAAAAACACATCAATCAGCTCCCAAGCAACTTTCCATAAAAAATCATAATATATCGGATAAGATTACTTATGCATAATAAAGAAATACTTGTTTGGGCAATGCAAGTAGAAAATAGACTACCCAATATTAATCTCCTCAAAGTTCTTGATTTTCAATGTCTTAATTAACTGAGGTACTACCAACAATACCAGAATCAACACAGGTTAAGCTTGATTCAACTTTACATTTACATTTATATTCATCTTATATGAAACATTACAAAGAGGACAGATACCAATTTATACCTTTGAAGCCTCGTACTTATGAAAGCATAACATGTTTTGTTTTAGCTAGTTAGCCTTTGTTTGAGAATCATCAAACATGAAACAACTGTTAGAGGTATTTTGTCTCAACAACGTCACAAAACTTTAATTTATTACTATAGAATGAAACTTTTACTAAAGAGAAAAAATTGCCACTTTATGGCTAAGGAGACAAACCCTCTTTAATGAGTATGTGACACCATTTGGTACCACACATTATTCCTTTTTAAAAAAATAGTAATGTTGAAATAAATTTTTTTTAAAAAAAGAGCAATAATTTGGCATGATTTTATAATCAAATACATTGATTATAGAGGTATAACTACATAGAAATTCAAAGTCTAGATGAAAATTAAGAAAGAATAACTATAGAGAGCGATGTATTAACTTCAACCAATGATGTAAATAGCTTCCAAATACTTGTTTATGAATTTTGATTAGGATTTACATACTTTTTTAAGGAAGTGGAATCATATATAGGGAATTTGAATAAACATAAAGTTGAAACTCATAAAAAAAGAAAAAGAAAAAGAAAAAAAGACATCAAAGGCATCTATTCATTAATATAAATTATACCTTAATTTATATCTGAACCTTCACTAATATAAATCATACCTTAAGATGAAAATCATAAAAAAAAACTCGAACCTCTACAAGTAGCAAATCACCACAACAACATTAATATAAATCATACCTTAAGCAATATATTTGGAAACACAAAATTGAATCCAAGATATATAGAATCAAAAAATAAAATGAATCCAAGATACATAGCTCATAGGCCATTGCATCCCTGTCTTCTACTTGTTTAAAGCAATACAGCCTACAGGTATCTAAAATCCAATTTCTGTCATCGTCATATAAAGTAATCCAAAGCTACTCTTGACAATTTTCTAAGGAAACAACTAACAATTTGAATGTACACCAATCTAACATGTTATTTTTATAAATCCAGTGCATCCACGATTAAACCCAAAGATTATGTGCTATATACTAGTTGCAAACACCATTTCGTTGAATTTCTTTTTAAATTCTATATATCTTGGATTCAATTTAACGAAAAGATTAAACACCCACATTCCATGAAGACTTAAACGAATGAAACAGACATTAAACTCCCAATTCCAAAATTCATTCAAGTATAAAAAAGCACAAAACAACAAAGAAAATGAGTAATTATGCGCTAGGAACAAAAATTTCACTTTCTAGGTCATTTCAATTCATCCCCAAACATTTAGGAAAAAGGAAATGGTGAAACCTCAAAATTCCCAAAAACCCTCGTAATCAACAAGATCAAAAGTGGGAAATACGAATTAGACTAGACAAAAAGCTCGAACAAATTACCTGGCACCAACAATAGATTCTAAAATTCCAAAGGCGACGATGAACGGTAGAAACAAAATGGGTATTTTGAGAATTGAATTTATAGTCTTAAATGGTTCTAATGAGTTGCTTCCCAAAAGGAAAAAGCTCACTAAACAGCAACAACTTCACTTTTTCGATGTAGTTTGCGAAGAAGAGATGGGTGAGCGAGCGTTTTGAGTCCTTCATGTGCGCAAGTTAGGTGTAGGATGAAAACTTGTTTTTTTTCACTTTTTAATAACTATTTTAAAGCTAATTAGATATTTGGGTACTTTTTATGAAAAACACGCAGTTTGATCAATTATGACTCTTTTCATTTCTCTTTCTTGAAAAATGAAGAAAAAAAGGTGTCATGGAAGGTTAGATTTGTAGTAGTGTAATATGCTAAGAACTCATCTTACTAATTAATTATCTTCTCTCACACAGATTTTTATATATATATATATATATATATATATATATATATATATATATATATTCTTAATTTAGATTGAAGGAATAAAAATATATAGTCCAAATTTTACCTAATAAAAATTATAAAATCATATGATTATTTGATAAAAAAAATATATATGATTCAATTTAACCCAAATAAAATCATAGCTTAACCCAACTTTAGGATTTAAGTTAAGTAATACGGATTGCTTGGGTTCTCCGTCCTTTTGTAAGCTCCTAAAATGATCTATCTTCTCGGATAATAGATTATAAATTATGATGTATTGTCCATAAATTTGTTGTAATCTTATCATTTTTATTATTTTTTATTTAACAATTATTGGAGCACGCACATAAACACAACACTCTAACCGCCACATGGTGCAGGACACAATAATTTTATTTTATTTTTAATGTATCATTTTTTTTCCTGTCAATTATATACATTTGTATACGTACGTATAAATATACACATATATGTACGTATGTATATGTATCATATATTTTCTAAAAAAATATGTGTATCATATATCATATATAAATAAAAGGGAGCAACTATCTTGACAATTTTTAAAAATTAAAATAAAACAAATTTTCAAGTCGATGAAAAACTAAAATTAGTTTTTTAAAAATAAATTTAAAATTTATAGATGAAATATTATTTTACTATTTATTTATTCAAGGCAAAGAACTAATGAAAATTTAAAAAATAGATTACACAAATAGATTTAGAAAATAATAATAATTGTATTAAAAAAAGAAAATAAGAACAATAATAACAGTACACAAATAACAAAATCTTTTTACAAACACTAAAATTAAAGATAAAATCATTTAATTAAATATTTTTATATATAAAACTCATCTAACTTTAAGTTTTTAAATGAAAACTTGGCATGAGCATAAAAAAATATACATATTTTTCATTTTTTCCAAAACTTTAACAAAATATAAATATTAAATTTTTTTATCGTAATATCAAATAGTTCATGAAATATATATATATATATATATATATATATATATATTAATGATTGAATATAATATAAATAATTCTAAAAAAAGAATATAATATAAATAAAATATATTTAAATAGTTAAATATAAAAATATGTTATTTTATATTATAATTTTTTTTTTTTTTTTTTGAGATTACACCTATAAGGAGAAAAAAATTCAAACCTATAACCTCACAATTTATGGTATATAAAGATAAGAACTTTAAATCAATCAAAGTGAATTTAGTTTAATTGGTATAGTGATTATATGTTGATGACCAAAAGGTTAATGGTGGAGTCTTTTGACACCATTGTACTAAAAAAATCCTTAAACTAGTGATTATGTTTAGGACTTTTATCAAGTAAGTTTAAATGGACAAATTTAACTTAGGATGAATCATACTTATTAATTCAATTGTACTACATGTTGCACAAATGTACTATAGGTAGAGACAAAACATACAATTCTCTCACAAATGAATATCTATGTGTAAAACACATGCATATTGCTCTTACAAATAAATATCTTATCCAAATAAATCTCCACTATTAAGTGGGCTTTTCCCTTTAAAGTTATTGGCATTCAAGATAGTCATCAAGAAGATCATTGGAATATCATATACTAAATTTTGTCGGACAATGTTTTAACCCAAAAAAATAATTAAATTGTTTGCCTTTTCTTTTAGAATGAAACAATTTTTTATTGTAATTATTATTTTTTATAAGATTTAGTATGTTACTTTTGTAGTAAGAAAATGTATGTGTACTATATATCTTTTTATTAATTCTATAGTCCTCAATAACTTTATGGTTTCTATATCTTACATCATATTACTGGAACTATGTTTATTCTATACTTCTTTTTAATTTTTGTTCTCATTTTATTGTATTAAATAAAAAAAAAATCATCTCTATCTCTTTTAATTTTAATACGAGACTAATTGATTTTAATTTTGTTTTCATTTTTTTAAAATAAATATCGGAAAAGATCTTACAAATGAAAATAAAGAAATCCAATTTATTTTTATAAAAACCACCAATCTATTGGATTGGTATGGAATCTCACTCATATTTGGTGTGATGCTAAGCCGCATAAATTTCAAACACTCAAAGAACAAATTAAGTTGAATCATCATTTTATAATTTAACATTGGCTCATCATTGGTCCATAATTAATTACTATCGAATTACCAACAAGAAATAACCTAGTGCTAGAGTATTAAATTATTACTGTTAGCATTAATGTAGTAGTGTTAGTGTTAATCTATGTTTCTCTTATTATAAGTTATATATATTTTTAATGTGTAAGCTCAATAGGGATTTATGTTTAGATTAGGGTTTTAGTGTTTTATTGTATATTGTTCTCTAGGTTTTATTGTATTGTCTGTGATTTTAAACCTCCACTACTCTCTCTCAATTATCTCATATTCGTCTACGATTTATCTCACTTTCTTGCTGCTCAATCACGAAACATTATACCTAGTGATGATCCAAATGTATTCAAATTCTTCGTTATTTCAAAATATTTTTAATTAATTAGTAGAATGACTATATTTGTTATAAAAATGATTAGACCTCTCCATTATTTAGTATAGATTTTTTATACATTAATATGTAGAAGAAGATTTGGGTGGAGTTAAGGCTGCACCCATTTCACAAAGATGAGAGACTTGAACTCATGACTTCTTGTCATATGTTACGTACTAATGTCATTGAGCTATTATTCGGTTCGGTATTAACAAAATCATTATTTAAAGTGTATTATTTATTTATATTAGGAGAAATCCAAAAGAAATGGAGTAATAAAAATAATAGAGAAAAAGAAAAAGAAGTTTAGTACAACTAGGCAATTGGTAGTACAGGGGAGAGGTCATTTGCTAGTACAATTGAATTGCATTATTTGATTGCCTCCAAACCAAAAAGAGTGAAAAACACACTTCATTTTCAGAGAAAAATGGAAACCCACATGACATTTTTCTGGGGCAAAACAGCCGAGATTCTCTTCGCCGGCTGGCCTGGCCGGAGCACTTTCTCTTACGCCGTCGCTTTATTCTTTATCTTTCTCCTTGCCTTCACCGTGGAGTGGCTCTCCCACACTAAATTCACCGCCGCCACCTCCGGCAACTTCGCCGCCGGCCTGCTTCAGACCGCTCTCTACGGCGTCCGCGTCGGTTTGGCTTTCGTCATCATGCTGGCCGTCATGTCATTCAATGTCGGAGTCTTCCTTGCGGCCGTTGCCGGGTATTCGGTCGGGTTTTTTATTTATGGGAGTCGGGTTTTTAAGGGATCCAAAATTGACCAAGTCTTGGATCCCAATGATCTACCACCACTCAATTGTTAATAGATGTGTCAGATGATCGTTTGATTGATTATCAAAATAATATTATGTATAGTTATGGTCCAATGTTGCTGATTAATTAAGCAATAAAGCTCTTTGCTTTTAAGTTTTTTTAGCTCTGAGTTACGGTAGTTATCTCAATTTTTTTGTTTGATTTTCAAATTTGATTAATAATTTAGCTCGAGTTCTTTTTAAGTTTAAAAGAAAAATAAAAAAATCCTTGTCTTTGAAAACTTTTTGTTACTTTCTTGTAGTGCCCCAAAAGTAGTAACTTATCAGTGGAAGAGGGGGAAATTCATCAAACTAAATTACACCTTTTTGTAAGAATTTTTTTTTACTTAAGCTCACTTTTATTAACACTAAATTAATGTCTTTTAATTTATAATATGGTTAATTTTAAGTGAATTAAAGCTAACAAACAACTTGTAGATTTAGGTACTCAAAAAAAAAAAAAAAACCAATCAATTCTTGAGCACCATTAATATATACCAAATAATTGAAAGGTTTTCGGATCAAATCTCTCACCTCCAATTATTGTAAATAAAAAAAGAGAACTAAAAAAAAAATGGAGTTTTCATTTTGTTTATTTGGTAACTTTTCCTTATCTTCATTTCATCTTGGCCTCAAATTTATGCTAAATTTAATCAAGCCATTTTGTTCTTCATGTTATTGAAATATCCTTTTTGACGACTCTAATGTCACAAATAACAACAAAACGACAAAGTTCTCATCTTTTGATTTCAAACCAACCACCAATAATGTGTTTGTATGTGACAACTCACATCTTTTCGAATAGATCTTAATCAGAAAATATGAGAGTTCTCATATACAAACATTGAAATATCTTTTTTAGAAAACATTGAATTTAACTTATTATTTGATTAAATCTCTATTGGATAATTATTTTGTTCTCATTTAATAGTCATTTTATTTTTTGATTTAAAAAATAAAAAATAATACATAATTGATAACGTTTTTTTAAAAAAAAAATAATTAAAAATATATTTGATAAATATTTTTTATAAAAAAACAAAATTGATTGTTTTTAATATTTAATAAAACAAAATAAATCTATTCTAGATAATATATATATATATATATATATATAATAAAATGAAAATCAAGTTTTGTTTTTTGAAAAGGGATACTGATAAATTTTATTAGAAGAGGAGAGGAGAAAAAGGAAGGGAGGGGAAAAGGAAAGAAAATATCAGAAGATGGGGAGGGAAGCTAAGTAAAAGCTTGTCAGTTTAACATGGATGGCAGAAATAGAGTAATTACTAAAAAAATGGGACCTACAACCCCAATCAACGGTACTTTGTTAAATATTATCCCGAATGCGATCAGCACTTAAGCTCGTGTATTTGTTGTTGAAGATTCTAGCATTTCCCTAGGGGTATGTTTAGGCCCCCGTTTATGTAAACGGCCGGATTGTTATAATAACCCAACCGATGTTTGTCCTACCGTTTATTATAAACGGTGGTTACCTAAACCTACATGCCCGTTTATCTAAACCTACGTGCCCGTATATCTACACCTTACATATATTACTTTTTGTTACATAACCAGTTCCCCAAACACTATTTATCATAATCCCTGTTATAATAACTTACCCCTCAAACACCATTTATAATAGCCTACCTTTTATTATAACCCACCGTTTATCATCACCTTCCATCTATAATAATCAAACCGGTGCTCCAAACGCATGTTAGTGATAAACTCAAGACGTTGAGAGCCAACTTTGAAGAAAAAAGAATCAACTAAATAATGTTCATAAGTTTGTAGATGTTGGGCAGGCAATTTCCTCCAAATGGTTGAAGCAAATGAGCAGAAAAAGAATAGATGGGTTAGAGTCTCGACATTTTGACCACAAAGGCAACAATATGATGGCTGTAGAAATAATTTTGGATTCCACCTCTACATAATCTCATTCGTGTTGATACGTACCCTTGTGGAAGATAGTCCAGATAAATATCTTAACACGTTTAATTTTGGTGCTTGGTGTTCTAAATCTCATTTGTATAGAGATTGTGACATTGTTTTCATCGCTCTCTTAGAATGCCTTTTATAGTGGATACATGTTCCTTGTATGCTTTTGAAATGAAATGTATCTTTTTTCGAAAGAAAACACGTTTTGCAATTGAATTAGACCAGAAATGAAGATTTGGGTGCAAACCTGACATATCAATGTTGCTAATTAGAACCTCTTTCATGCTTTTAACAGAGAACAATCCAGTTGATTCAGGAATCCAACAAATAACATCGGGGTCAATCGAGTTTGAAAATGAAAATCAAGTATTAAGTAGACAAAGTAGCTGTTCGATGGACAATCCTCCCAACTCAAAGTCGTGGGTTTGTGTAGTGTTTTTTTTTTTTATCACTTTTTTGCCATTTTTTAAAGGAAAAAAAGAAGCAAAAACTAGATTTTAAATGCTACTTTTTTTGTTTTAATTATTTTCAATTTTAAAAAATATTTATCAAATAAATCTGTTTTTAAAAAATTTCAAATAAAAATTAAAAAACTAAAAACAAAATGATTACTCGTGAGCGCTTAAGTTACTTGCTTTTAATTTTGGTTTTTTCTTTCACTTAGGTTGTTGTCGACCAAGCAAAGAATTAGATATTTAGGAGATGATTAGATTTTGGAGTTAAAAAGAGGAGAGGAGAGAAAGCGAGGAAATTGAGTGATATAAAAATATGAATTAATTGTTTGAGATTGATTTTTTAGAAAGAAAATGTTGTAAAATTTATTTATTTTATATTTTTTTATGTAATCATTACATATTTATATTAATTAATATATTTTATTTTATATTATGTGGTTGAAAATTAGAGAAAATTCGATATGATGTTTGATAAGATTAGATAAAAAAAATATTTTTATATTATATAATTGGAAATTAGAAAAATGTTTGATGTGATATTTAAAAAATTAAATAAAAAATTTGATGTGATATTGAAGAGAGGTTGAGAAAGAGTTGAGGAGAGATTGATATTCTAAAAACAAACATGAAGTTAGAAAATTTTAACCCCTTTCTCGTTTCTCTCCTCTCCTCAACATCAAATTCCAACACCCCTAAATCTACTGGACAAAAGGAAATGTACGTAGCTAAGAAAGAAAAAAGTTCTGCAGTCAATTGACTAAGTAAAGAAGAGATTTGGAAGTCAAGAAACTAAACTGAGAAATGCAAAAATAAATTGAGCCATAGAAAAGTTCATATCAAACAAATGAACCAACATGGAATGGAATATATTGTTAACCAAAAAGGTTTTCTCCATATACTCTTTTAGAGCTCCAAAGGAGAGAAAAATAGAAGTATGAGATGAGTTAAGAGGAAGAGGAAAATGGAATATGATACTATGTAAATGAGTAGTAAACAATCAGTCTTAACTATTTTAAATCATTCTAACTTCTTATTTGGATATGAAGAGTGGATAATAACCACTTTTCAAAAATTCCTTGTTTGTTTGTTTTGTAGTAAACAAACACTCTTAATTACTTTTAATAACTCTTCAACTCTATTATCAAATTTCATATTAAATTTTATTAAACTTCACATCAAATTTATCACACGACCTCTATTAACCTCAATTTTCAAGTGTTTGTTTTTGGTAGAAAAGAGTGGAGGGTTTAATATAGAGTGGAAAAAAGTGTTTAATAGTAGTCTGTAGTGGTTAACTACTCGTTTGGAGATTGAGGTTAATAGTGGTGAATAATGAACTCCTTGTTTGAGAATTGGAATTAATAGTAGTTGATATAATTTTTTTTTTTGAAAATGTGGTTGGAGTAAATAACAACAATTATATGTCTATAATTAAAAGTTTATGAATTTTAATTATCCACTTCAATTGTTGTTATTTTTTTTTTTTAATACCACCACAATTGTTGTTAACTGAACTTAAAAGACATTTTTATACTTGATCATATTTGTTTTTTAAAAAATCAATTTTATATTTTGTTACTAAAGATATGAGCAACATGAATGAAGCAAACAATAATAAATTTTAAAAATTTAGATTAAATTTACAATTGAATAGACTGTTAAAATGTGAATTTATTAAAGAAATGGTAAAAATATATGTACGTGAAACTTGTAAAAATACATTATTCTAGAAAATAAAGAAATAGAAAGTATTAGGATATTATGGTTTTTTTGTTTAAAAAAAATAGCAATCATAGCAAACTTACGATATAATTAATACTCATTATATAGTATTGTTTATACATAATACTATATTAATACACAATATTGTACTTGTACATATAATATTGTATTATTAATATCTCAAATTATATTGTACAATGAATATTAACCATACCGTATTTTTTATTATGGATGCAAATATTTTCAAATTTGCTTAGATATTTTGTGAAATTGGACTATGGAGCACAATTTCCCTTTAGTCTACATACTTCTAATTTTATTTTGATTCTTTTATTTTTAAATGTCAAATTTTAATTATTATAACGATAATAAAGCTAAAATTTAGTATTTGTTGTTAATTTATTACTATATTTCATTTGTAAATTTTTTCTTATTATTTTTTCAAAATTTTAGATATATGGTTACATCAAATGTTTTATTAAAAAAAAAAGAGGTTTTCTTATGAATTAAAATTATTATTCATTGATAATTTTTTAATGAAATAATTCATTTTAAGATCGAATTTTCGAAAATAGAATTAAATTGGATTACAACCAATCTATCAAGTCAACACACTATTGACTTTTTCAATAGAGTTAAAATTATTATTAGAAAGAAATATTTAAATATTGATGTTAGCCGAGATTAAAAGATAAATTTGATGAAATTTAAAGTGAGATTTAATAAAATTATTTTTTTAAAAAAATAGAGATTTGATAGAGGGTTTGAAGAGTGGTTAAAAGGGGTTGAAAAGTGGTTAAAAAGAGTTGAAGAGTGGTTGTTTATTACAAAATACAAACGAGGGGTTGTTGAGGAGTAGTCCTCATGTCCAAACAACAAACATAGCCTAAGTAGTTGATTACTCAATTACTATTAAATTCAATCTCCAAACGAGTAGTTAACCACTTCAAACTATTATTAAACACTTCATTTTCTTTTACTCTACTCTTTTCTACAAAAAATAATAATAATAATAATAAACACACCCTTAGCTAATAAGTATACACATTAAAAAAAACTTTGATTTTGTTTTGGTAAGAGTAGGAAAACCCTCTACACATGAATGTAAACCTTAGTAGAACCGTTTTTATATTTTTACATTTTTATTAAATTAAAGAATTTTTAATTCTGCTTTTAAAAATATTAAATTTAATTATTTTAAATTTTATATAATTCTATTGTAAAAAGTTTGAAGTTAAATACGGATACAAATCCATACTCAATCGAAATATATGTTTATTCTGATCATGAATTAGCATAAGTATTTCATTTTTAAAAAATTAGTATTAATTTATCAAACAATATAGCTTAATTTTTCATGTTTTAAATTTATCGAAAACACTAATGACCTCATATTACTGTTTTAGAAAAAAAAAATAGCCTCATATTACTGTTTCAGAAAAAATAACCTATAGAACTTTAATTAAAAGTCAAATTGACCAACCTTAGATATTAAATGATAAAATACTATTTTGGTCCCTCAACTTTTCCATTAATTTCATTTTGGTTCTTTAATTATCAAAAATTTAATTTTAGTCCTCCAACTTTTTCAAAAGCTTAAAAATGGTCCTTAAGTTAGAACAAAAGTTACTAGTTGATGAGTTGGCAATAAAAAAATTCAAAATAGGGATAGACTTTCATCTTCTTCATTTCCTCTGGATAACCCAAGGAGTGACAAATGACCACACTTTTATAGCCAACTCCCAAAAATTCCCCGAAAACTCGGCCAATTTTCACATGAACGGCCGAATAGGGAAATGACTATCAATCAAACTTATCCGAAGAATTTTAGCTATTTACTAGATTATTTTCAAATACTTAACTATTTACTATTATTCCCTAAACTAATAAAAGCATACCCCAATGATATTTTGCACAATTTTATAATTAATAGTTTAGATTATAAAATTGTAGTGTAATGATTTTATTGTTTGGTTGTAAACCAGTTCAATACCAGTATTACAGATTTGATTCCGAGAATTGGTATTTACCATTATTCCCTAAACTAATAAAAGCATAGTCCAATGATATTTTGCACCATTTAATAATTAATAGTTTAGATTATAAAATTGTAGTGTAATGATTTCATTGTTTGGTTGTAAACTAGTTCAATACCAGTATCACAGATTTGATTCCGAAAATTGGTATTTACTATTATTCCCTAAACTAATAAAAGCATAGTCCAATGATATTTTGCACCATTTAATAATTAATAGTTTAGATTATAAAATTGTAGTGTAATGATTTCATTATTTGGTTGTAAACCAGTTTAATACCAGTATCACAGATTTGATTCCGAGAATTGGTATTTGTCCTACTCCGCCAATATGTACTAAAAAAATTAGACTTTTAAATAAAAAGAAAATAACTCAAATTCAAATTAAAAAATAAATAAGAAACATAGCACATAAATAAAGTTCCCACGTGGACATGGGCGGACGGTAGAAGGGACTAGGGGGTCCATGGCCCTCCCAAATTTTGAGACTTTTTTATATATAGCATATAAAACACTAATTTTGTCAAATAATTGCAGAGGCTTAGTGGATATGGCACCCCCTAAGAATTTTTTTGTGTGTGAGTTCAAAACTAGAATGTAACAAACTCTAGTTTTATCTTTAGCTTTTAAAAAAAAAAATCCTTTCTACCTTGTTTTTTTGGTTCTTTTTTTTTTTTGTCCCTTTCTCTTTCTCCTAGTTTTTTTTTTCTTTATTCATATCATTTGTACTTTTTACATTTATTAATATGTTTTTAATTTTTACTTCTTTTGTGTTTTATTCATTTTTATGTATTTTGTTCTTGTTGTCTTCCTTTATTTTCTTTTGCAAACATTCATTATTATTATTATTATTATTTTTTTTTTTTTTAATTTATTTTCTCTATTTTTTTTATAAATAAAAAACTATGATATTATATAGTTGGAAGATTAAAAATATATTTGTATAATGCATTAAAAATTTAAAATTTCATTAATTTAAGAAGGTAAAATCAAACTTTTTATATATTTATAAAATATAATTTTCGTTCTATTAATTATCTTGGTTATAGTTTTTTTTTTTTTTAATAAAATCATAGTTTGTGGTTTGCCTAACTAAAAGACTAAGTTTTTAGTTCAAAGAGTTGTCACCTGTCTTACAATCAATTTTCTATGGATTTCATTGATAACAAAACAGTATGGATTTAAGAGATTTGTCTCATAAATTTTTTTGAGATATACCTAAATACACTTGGGAAAAAAATTTGGCCCCCCCAAACTCCAAAAGCTGGATCCGCCCCTGCACGTGGATACAAAATATATATATATATATATATATATATATATATATATATATATATATTTTTTTTTTTTTTTTTATTTATTTTTTTTTTTTGAAGAAACGTGAATACAAATATTTGTCCTTTTATGGTTGGTTTATGCCAGCAAATATTTGTCCTTTTATAATTGTTATAGTGTCATATTGATTTACATATATTACGGTTCGATTCTTTTTTCTAAAGCTGGTTTGATTTATTTTGGTGTCGTCCATTTATGTCAAATTTGAATTCTTGTGGACAAGCTTTTTTTAATTGTTTAAAAAGTATATTCTCTCAACTATAAAAAACCGACAACAAACCGTGTATTTGCATTCCTTGTTGATGAGAGAGTAAAGATGGAGGAACCAAGTGGCTCAAAACGGCGGCGTTTAGTGGTGGTGCCATGTCCGTACCAAGGGCACATAAACCCGATGCTTCAGCTAGCGTCCTTCCTCCACAGGCACGGCTTGTCCATAACCATCGCCCACACGTTCTTCAACTCTCTGCACCCTTATCGTCACCCGGAGTTCACCTTCGTCCGCCTCAACGACGGCCTGCCCTTGGAGCACGTGTCGTCCTGGGATTTGGGGTCGGTGTTGCTGGCCATCAACCACAACTGCGGACCTAGCTTGGAGGAGGCGTTGGGCGCATCCGTGGCGGGTGAGGTCGTGTGTGTCATACACGACGAGCTCATGTATTTTTGTGAGGGTGTGGCTAACCGCTTTGGGGTTCCCAGCTTGGTGTTTCGAACCACTTCTGCGGCGGCTTGTATTAGCCGGTGTAAGATTCTACAACTCCAGGCGCAGGGCCGCCTTCCCCTACTCCCAGGTTTCATTTCTCAATGTGGTTTTCATATACCTTATAATTAAATTTATATACTTCTAAAAACTAAAATTTACTACATATAAGACTTCTTAAAACCTATAAAATTTTTCAAATACTAATTAGCTACATACCGGTAATAATTTGATGTACTTTCAACAAGAGCAATAGCTTAGCGGCATTCATGTAAATCTAATGACCAATAAGTCATTAGTTCGAGTCCCCCCACCTCCAATTATTATAATTTCAAAAAAAAAAAAAAGTAATAATTTAATGTACCCCTAGATAGGATTAACTTAATTTAGAGTGTTCACAAATAATGATTCTTTTTAATTTTTTGAAATGATAGAGATTAAATTTATTTTATGAAGAGGAATACTTAATTTCTTATAATTAAGGAGACAAATTCTATTTAATATATATTATTGAAACAAACTTTTTGTAGGAGTAAATATACATTAAGAAAAGGATTTGCCTCCTTAATAAGATTTCTCTTTTATAAATTAAATTTAACTTTCTAAAAAAGATGGGGTTGCTTGTTTGACATATTTAGGTAGGATTTAATTTTTCTTCGAAAACTTACATCCATACGAATGTTTACTAATTTTTTCTCATTTTTACTTTTAAAAATAACTCTCATTTTTTACCATTCATTTTTAATCATTTATTTATAACTACTCAATTATTTCTAACCACTCATTTTTAATCATTCAAAATAACTCATTTTTAATCATTTCTTTTTTAACTATTAAAAATAACTACTCATTTTAATTCTACATCCAAACAAAGTTTTGACTCTAACTTCTCTTCACAAAAATTATATTTAAATAATTTTTTAGTTACAACTCTCAATTTTAACCTACTCAATATAACTTTTTAATATAAATTCTACTTAAATATGTGAAACAAAAGCGCATAATGAATTTAAATTCCAGATTTTAAAGTTATGGAAGTTTAGATTCTAAATTTAAAATTTTATTTTTACATTATGCTATTGAAAGCAGGCTCGACAGAAAGTTAACTGCCCGTGACAAACGTTGTAGTTCAATTCCACTATTTTTTTTTTCTTATCAAACTCTGAACCATACGGATCGTCACGTGCAAGTTCAATACAAGAATTGTACTTGCCTTCTGATTGGTAAAGATTCCGAAGCTTTTTACCATTTTAAAGTCACGTGGGGTAAGCTATAATTTAGATAGATTCCAGAGATAAAACCAATTTATAGGGATTAACATTGAATATTCAAAACAAAAATCATAGCATAAATATAAAAGCTAAATAATTATCTTCTAATTGAAGAGTGAAAATTGATATGCATTCTTGATTTAGAGGTGTAAATTGGAATTCTCTAACGTTGTAAATATTTTGTGGTACTAAAAAAACTCATTTTTAATATTAACCAGAGTCGTTGGAAGATGATGTGCCAGGCCTCCATCCTTTAAGATACAAAGACTTGCCACTCTCAGCCATTTCAGACATCTCCAAAGTGACAAAAATAGTCCTCAAAATGTACACAATCACCACATCTTCAGCTGTGATATGGAACACAATGCCATGGCTTGAACCACATGAACTCAGCCAAATCAAATCCAAATTTTGCAAAATCCCCATCTTCCCAATTGCCCCAATCCACAAAGTTTCCCCAACCTCAACCTCATCAAGCTTGCTCAAAGAAGACCCCACCTGCCTCACATGGCTCCACAAACACCCTCCCAACTCAGTCATCTACGTCAGCTTGGGCAGCATAGCCCTATTGACAAAGGAAGAGCTTGAGGAAATGGCTTGGGGCTTGGCCAACTCCAACCAGCCATTCTTGTGGGTCGTTCGGCCAGGCTCGGTTCGAGGGTCCGATCGGGTCGAGCTCGTTTTGCGAGAGCTTCAGGAGAAGGTTGGAGAGAGAGGGTGCATTGTGGAATGGGCTCCTCAAAGGGAAGTGTTGGGACATGGAGCTGTTGGGGGATTTTGGAGCCATTGTGGTTGGAATTCTACAATTGAGAGCTTGAGTGAGGGTGTACCCATGTTGTGTAGGGCTTATTCAGGGGATCAAAGAGTGAATTCTAGGTATGTTGTTTGTGTGTGGAAAGTTGGTTTGGCATTGGAAGATGATGGGTTGAAAAGGGAGGATGTGGAAAGGGGAATTAGAAGACTTATGGTGGAAGAAGAAGGGAGGAATATGAGAGAAAGAGCTTTGGATTTCAAGAGGAGAATTGAAGATAGTTTAGGGGAAGATGGGTCTTCTTCTTCTAACTTGAAAGAGCTTGTGAATTTGATCATGTCTTTTTAGAGTACCCTTAATTGGTTTAGATCCTTAATTTGTGAAATGTATTCAAACAATCTCTATATGTGAAGGTAATTAAAGTGAGAATACAAAGTTAAGAAGTGTCTAGTATATGTTTCTTAACATAAACCATATATAAATGCAAAACAGTTCTGTGATAGATTTGAAAAATATTTAATAGGTGATTCACATTATAATTTTATGTCCAATTGTATCTACACTCTTAAAGAATTGTTTCAGCGGTTCCATAACTATTTTATTTTTTATTTTCTATTTCTGTTTTTAACTTTTTAAAAATATGTTTGTTTGATAACCAATTTTAGTTTTTGTTTTATAAATTTTAAAAACATTTTGAAGATATTAAAAGAATTCTAAAAACTAAAAAAATTAACTTTTAAAAATAAGTTTTTGTTTTTGTTTTTAAAAAAACATGAAAAAATACAAAATAAAGAGTAAAAAACTAAAAAAGTCCAAACAAAATCTGAAATTTGTAAACAAAAAACAGTTATTGAACATGTTTTTTAGTTTTTACTTTTTAAAAACATAAAACTAAAATCAATTATCAAATATATACTATTTTTATTTTTTAAAACAAAAAACTAAAAACCAATAATGAAAAATAAAAAAACAAAATGGTTATCACAAACGAGACCTTAATAATTCAGGTCATATACTTTCAATATTGTGTTTGATAGGTCTCTAAAATTTAAGATTCTGTTTGATAATAATTTGATTTTTTGTTTTTTGTTTATGAAATTTAAGTTTATTTCTACTCAAATTTTTCGACTGTGTGCTCCATTTTTCCTACACATATTCATCTTCCCTTAAAGAAATTAGGTGAATACTAACCAAATTTCAAAAACAAAAACAAGTTTTGAAAACTACTTTTTTTTGTTTCCAAATTTTGATTTTGTTTATTAAAATATAGGTAAGATGTAGATATCCAAATAAGAAAAAAGGTATGGTAAGGTAATTGTTGTAGGCTTAAATTTCAAAAATTAAAAATTAAAAATAAAATAGTTAACAAACGGGGTCTAAAAGATCTGTTTAATAAATGTTATTTAAACTTTCAATTTTGTGTTTGGTAAATCTCTTTAGTAAACATGTGGAAGAAGAAGAAAAGGGGAGGAAAAAAAAGATATAATGAAATTACAAGAAGAGAAAAAGGGAGAAAGATGAAGGAAGAAAGACGGAAAGTTATTGTGTTCACACTTTTACATTCTTAGATGTGAGGAAAAAAAAACTTCAAAAGTATTTCCTTTTTTCATCTAATGGATTAGTGGACATAAGTATTTTAGATTTTAATTTGACAGTTATTAAGAAGGCAGCCGCAACGTAAGAGTTAAATATCAAGGAGTAAAATAATGTTGCTTGATATAATTAAATTTATCACAGTTAAATATGATATTTAAGTTGGATTTAATTTTATCATTTATTTAAGAAAATAAGGGAACATTAGTCTCCCCATGGTCTGAATAAGCAATAATGGAGCAATAGGAAAGAGAGGAAGAAGGGAAGGAGAGGGTGAAAAGAGGAAAAGAAAAAAGAAAGAAAAAGAAAAATGGCAAACGCCGTCTCCGTCATTAGGCAGAGAAAAACAAAATATAAATTTAATAAATAAAAAAATGTGGGCTCAGAGCTTGGCACGATATGGAGAATACCTTAAGGGTGTGTTTGGATCGTTAATTTGGTTATGATAAACGAAAGATTATGATAAATGGTGAGTTATGACAAACGAAAGATTATTATAAATGGTCTTCGAGAGACAAAGTTATTATAATATGGATTGTGATAAACCATATTTGAGGATCCGATTATGTAACAAAAACTAATATATGTAAGGTTTAGATAAACGACACGCAGGTTTAGGTAACACCTGTTTATAATAAACAGTGGGAAAACATCGATTAGGTTATTATAACAAACTCGGCCGTTCCCAAACACCTTCTAAGTTTTTCCATATATCTATAAATTTGATTTCATTTGTTATTGCGTGCGCTTGTTTGTTATTTCATTTCCCGGATCTTGCTCTCACTGTTGAAAGTATGGCAATGGAGAGGCGAAAACGAGGGCGTCAGCTATTCCGGTGGATGTCATCCAGGTTATACTGGACATCAACCTTAATTGCAGACCCAGCTTCGAAGATCAAATGGCGGCGGAGGAGGTCGTTGCCGGAGTAATTCATGATGAGTTGATGTGGTTCTGTGAAGATATTGTAAGCGATTTGAAGATAAGGAGCTTCCTGTTGAGAACTTCCTCTGCTGCCGCTTCTCTTGCCAGAATGGCTCTTCTTCGTCTTTCAAAGGTAAATTCTTCTTTCTTTTTTAATTTAATTCAATCATCGTTAAATTGCATCTCATCTCTTTTTCTTTTCTATTTTTTTTTTTTTACTTTAAATTTTTCGAAAATTTATGAACATTCATAAAAATGAAATTCATCAAACAACTTTCCCTACCTAAACAAATCTATGAGTTTTTTTAAAGCTCTTATAGAGTAAGAAACTCCATTAAACATTTTTTAGCGTTTAATGATCATTATATATTTATTTAAGTTTAATGGTCTATTTAATATAATTCTGAAAGTTCAAAATCTTGAACTGATTTACTTTTTAGCTACATTATTTTAGATTTTAGGAAATTTCTGTGTTAGTTTTAGTAGCATTTCTTATATGTTTAATTTAGGAGGGGGAAAATTGGTTCACAAGAATTGAGTGTATGACTTAATAATTAAAATGTTATGAGTTTAAATCTTTCTCCCTACACAAGAATGGTAACACTAAACAACTTATCTTTGAAAAATGGAAAAAAGAAAGGAAATTCTAATATTTCATACTTTAGAATCTCTTTTACAGGATCCTGTACCGGAGGTGTATCCCTTGAGGTTTAAAGATCTGCCAATTTCATTAACAACAGGCTTCACCAAATACTCAACACTAGTTAAAAGTATGTACAACATGGAAACACCAACCAAAGCCAAAGCCATCATCTGGAACACGATCGAATGGCTCGAAAAATCAACGGTGGCCGAAATCAAAAGCAAATCCATAGTCCCAATCTTTCCGATCGGCCCTTTGCACATAATGGCCTCCCCACGAACGAGTGTGCTCAACGAGGACTCCACCTGCTTGCGATGGCTCGACGACCAAGCTCACAACTCGGTCATCTATGTAGCCATTGGAAGCATAGCTTCATTGAGTGAGAAGGAGTTGAGAGAAATGGCATGGGGGCTAGCCAACAGCCAGCAGCCATTCTTATGGGTGGTTTCAGCCAGGCTCGATTCGTGGGTCGGAGTGGACCGAGGCGTTGCCTGACGGTTTTCGAGAGGCAGTTGGAGGGAGAGGGTGTGTTGTGAAATGGGCACCCCAGAAAGAAGTGTTTTATATCTCTAATATATGATTGAAAAATAAAAAAAAGTCATCCAATCTTTCAACGGGAGACAACTTTTAAGCTTCTTGAAAACTATAAATACCAAAATTAAAATAATATTTTAACGAAAGAAAAAGTAAACTTATACATTTTTATAAATATCTCCTTACAAATTTGAGAACTTATTTTAACCCAAAAACGTATGTTTAGAAAAAACCGAAAAAGAAGTGAAATGTTGGGTTCCATTTGACTCCATCTTGTTGTTGATCCAAATGGAGAAAGAAAGGCAGATTCGAAAACGACGACGTGTAGTCCTCGTACCGTATCCGTACCAAGGCCACATAACTCCAATGCTTCAACTGGGGAGCTTCCTCCACAGCCATGGCGGATTCTCCGTCACAGTCGCCCACACGCGCTTCAACGCGCCCGACCCCTCCAACTACCCACTTTTCCAATTCATTTTTCTGGACGACGGGATCTCCGATCGCGAAGCTATTCCGGTGGATCTGATCCAGGTTATGCTGGACATCAACGCCAATTGCAGAGCCAGCTTCGAGGGTCAAATGCGCCAATTGATCGCCGGCGCGGCGGCGGAGGAGGTTGTCGCCGGAGTGATCCATGATGAGTTGATGTTGTTCTGTGAGGAAATTGCGAGTGATTTGAAGATGAGGAGCTTCCTGTTGAGGACTACCTCTGCTGCCTCTTCTTTTGCCAGAATGGCTCTTCTTCGTCTTATCCATCAACCTTATTTTCCTTTCAAAGGTAACACTTCTTTGCTTTTTTTTTTTTTTTTAATTCTAACTATATTTTTTAGATCAGGATTAAAGAAATAGAGAATGGCAAGTTTAATTTTCAAATCAAATGGTTTGGAAGCTCTTAAATGTTAGGAAAGGTGAGGAGGATTTCTTCAACAAATATGAGTTCCTCCCTTTTCTAGCAATTAATTTTGAGATGAAATCTCATATTATTATCTAATATAATATTAGAGGCCGAGAGCTCATTATGCAGTTGGTTATTTTGTGTTTTCTATGTAAAATTTGTTATCTTCTTCTCCTAATTTATACTAAAAAAAATGGTATCAGAGTATAATGTGTGCTATAATGACCCTCTTAGATCCAACCCTAGAAAAAAAAAGTAAGTCAAAGAGAGATATGAGTTACTCTCCTCATTATCAATTTATTTAAATTTTTACTTAAATAAATCTAAGGTTTTTAAAAGGTCTATGGTGGAAAAGTATATATTAAACATTTTTTAGACTTTAGTGATCTATTAAATATTTATTTAAGTTTATAGTGGTCTAATATTTAATATAATTCTAAAAGTTCAAAGATTTCAGATACGTTTTTGGGATTCTGTTTCTAGGAAATTTCTCGGTTAGCTTTTAGCATTTCTCTTATGCTTAATTTAGTGTTAAAAAATTGGCCAACAAGAACAAAGTGATGTATAATTTGACAATCAAAATATTACCGATTCAAATACTAACATAAATATTGTTGAATTAGAAAAAGTGCTATAGGAATTCTTTCAACACTAAAGCTATCGAAATTTTTTTAAAAAAATGAAATGAAATTCTAATCTTTCATATTATAGAATCTATGTTACAGGATCCGGTACCAGAGGCGCATCCCCTGAGATTTAAAGATCTGCCAATTCCCTTAACAACAGGCTTCACTAATTACTCAACAGTAGTTAAAAGGATGTACAACATGGAAACACCAACCAAAGCCAAAGCCATCCTCTGGAACACAATTGAATGGCTCGAAAAATCAACCATGGCCGAAATCAAAAGCAAATCCATAGTCCCTATCTTCCCGATTGGCCCTTTACACAAAATGGCCTCTGCACAAACCAGTGCACTCGACGAGGACTCCAACTGCCTGCGATGGCTCGACAAGCAAGCCCACGGCTCAGTCATCTATGTAGCCATCGGAAGCATAGCTTCATTGAATGAGAAGGAGTTGGGAGAAATGGCATGGGGGCTAGCCAACAGCCAGCAGCCATTCTTGTGGGTGGTTCGTGGGTCGGAGTGGACCGAGGCATTGCCTGACGGTTTTCGAGAGGCAGTTGGAGGGAGAGGGTGTGTTGTGAAATGGGCACCCCAGAAAGAAGTGTTGGGACATAAGGCTGTGGGGGGATTTTGGAGCCATTGTGGATGGAATTCAAGTTTGGAGAGTTTGAGTTTGGGGATTCCTATGTTGTGTAGTCCATGTTTTGGGGACCAGAAAGTGAATGCAAGGTATTTGAGCCATGTTTGGAGGGTGGGGCTTCAATTGGAAAATGGATTGGAAAGAGGAGAGATTGAGAATGGTATTATAAGACTTATGGTTGAAGAAGAGGGTAAAGAGATGAGAGATAGAGCCAAGCATTTCAAGGACAAAATTGAAGCCAATGTTTTCAATTTAGAAGATCACTGCTCCTCATCCAGTTACTTGAAAGAGCTTGTTAGCTTATTGAACTCATCAAATTGATTCTGTTTTCTTAGGCATCATTTAATAACTATTTAGAGGTTTTGTTTGACAATGCTATTTAGTTTTAGTTTTTTGTTTTCTTCATTTTAATTTAAGCATAAGACCATAAACTATGGGTCCAATCTTTGAGTGCCTTTGGCTAATTCTCCATAGCCAATTAATTAGTTTGGATCTTGATTCAATGTAGATTTCTATTCTTAATTATATGCATATGATTCATCATCTTTAGCACTCTACTTTACTGATAGGATTGATGAGATATATAATTGAGTAATGCTTGGATCCTTACTAGTAAGTACCCAAACCATACTTACCCCCTTTTATGATCACATTTTTTTTTAGTTTAAAAAAATATGGATAAAGAGAAGTAAAATATAAGGTCATAAAGGAGTATAAGTATGACTTGGATCCTTACTAGTAAGGAGTCAAAGATTGCTCTATCTAATTCTATTTGCTCTATTTGACAAAGTTTTTTCCTTCACCTAAAAAAAATATTGGAAGACTCTTTTGACTCTTCCAATATCCATAAATTGATTGTTTTGCTCTTGTATCTTCCAAATAGAAAATGGAAAATATACCTCAGACTTGTTTCCTAAGTTCAAAAGAGAGTACCTGGATTCTTCCAATAATTAAAATGTGTATCATGTCTAAATTTAATTGGAGAACCCAAATCGAATAAAGAACTTATCTACCCCGCTCAAGAATGTTTAAAATCCATATCATGCAAGGAGTCATTGCTTTTGTTAAATTAGAACTTCAAGGGGATATAATATCAGTCTATTTCTAAAGAGAAGCTGAACTCATTTACCAACCTTTCTTTCAATAGCTTACAAGAACTCTATATATGTAGTTTTCCACGTATAAATCAAGAAAATTTAGTTGAGCTCTGATCGAGAAACATGGGCGCTGATAAACACACGAGTTGACTGGAAGGAGACGCGAGAGGCTCATGTAATGAAAGCCGACCTGCCTGGGCTGAAGAAGGAGGAAGTGAAAGTGGAGATTGAGGACGGAAAGGTGCTTCAGATCAGCGGTGGAAGGAGCATAGAGAAAGAGGAGAAGGATGAGAAATGGCATAGAGGATGGAGCGTGGCAGTGGGAAGTTCCGGCGGAGATTCAGGCAGCTGGAGGATGCGAAAATGGAGGACGGGCATCCATGGACAACGGAGTTCTAACTGTGACGGTGCCGAAGAAGAACGAGAACACAACGGATGTGAAGAAATCTGTTGAAATTCCATGATTATTATGGCAAAGAACGAAAACAAATACAGTGGCTTAATAAATTTATATCTATGGAAGTTCAATATTTAAAAGGCATAGTACAACTAGACTTTCTTAAACCCTTCCTCTCCAGACATTAAAAGTAAAGAATTGGCAATGATTTCTTGAACACAAAAACATGTTATTTTGTGAGATGGTGAACTAATAGGACCAAGAATGCACAAATCATACATCTTCATTCCCTTCCAACTCACCAAACAATTATTCAGATCAGGAATCGAATCACATTCATCTACCAGTGCCGAGTAGCTGGCCGACTAAATTGGTCACCTGAAGCATAGCAAAAGTATGAATGAATAACACAACTAAATACAAAAAACATCATTAAAGGATGTTGCAAGTTCGACCAAAGACCTTTTATCGTAAATAAGCTCATTGAAGAAGTCAATACTATGCTATCTTAACCATTTTTTAGAAAGTGAAAAAGCCAATACTTTTATTGGGATAAAAAGAAAGAAAATGCGGGTATTGCAAGAAACACCCTAATGAACGAAATCCAATGAAGTTTGATTATAAAATAAATCTCTTGTTATCTATCAGGTGGTTCGGCCTAGGAAGGAGTGCGGGTGTCTCGAATGTATAGTTCCCGAACAAAAAAGGAAGTCCAATAAAGTAAAATAAATCTTGAAGGGTAATTACAAATATCAATTTAGAAACTTCGGTAGCACCTTAATCATGAAATATCAATTTAGAAAAAGATGGGAAAACAATTTATCTATGCAAGAGTTTCCATCAATGCGTAGAAAAAGTGCTTATTATAAAAAACTTACACACGGTCATTCAAAGAGAAAAAAGATATCAAACAAGGGACTATGAAGGTCTCTCAGTCCTAAAAATCCTATTGTTTCTTTCCCCTCAAATAATAGCACAAAGACTACATGTGTGCTTTTTTTTGTATATACGTGACTGTCCGAACTAGTTTGCACATACCTCGACTAATGCCACGGGACATATCACTTAGACCCTTACAACTAGTATTTTAAAAGTCGCACTCAAGTCGCACGCCTTATGGCGCCTAACGTGAAGCCCCGGGCGCCAAAAGGCGCGTGCCTCATGAAATTTTTTATTTCCTTTGCGCTTTTTGTGCTTTAAATCTTCATACTAGGTCATTCGAAGCGCGTGAAGGTTGATAATTGAATATTATGTATGCTTTATATATGATTCTTGGTTAAAACTTCATTTATGTCCATGAAAAGTGTTTTTATTGTGTATACACACATAAGTTTTTTGTGTTTTTTTATATAGTGCGCCTAAAGTAAAAAAAAAAACTCGCCTTTTGGTGCGTCGTGCACCTCAAGCTCGAAAGAATCATTGCGCCTTAGTACACCTTGCGCTTTTTAAAATACTGCTTACAACATTTGGATGTCAAGAAAACCCATTTAAAGACTAAAGTGTTTCTATTAAACATGACCTTTAGACATGTGCAAATAACAACCCCGTGATTAAAAATGAGCTTAATGAAGTTGTCTTTTTACTTCCAATCACGGCAGAGCATGAGCTGTTGTTTTTTAATCAGATGGAGCACAAGTGCTACTGTACTACTTATTTTTATTTTTTTAATATCCGCGAGGGTTCATATCATTTGACCCTACAAGTGCTACTGAAATAATTGATCATCACATATCTCATAAACTAAAAGGCATATAGAGCAAGAATCAAGAGGTAAAAATCACTTACATGCCAATACTTAGAAACACAGCGGTCAATGCAACTATTTTCACCCATATTCAGCTCAGATTCCTTGTATCTAAAATAGATAGCCATTGTTAGTGCAAAAACTACAGCCTTAACAAATTGAGCTCCATGATCAGAAAATATGCAACATCAGAAAAGATAGAAATGTAGAGTAAATATCTTACCTCTTATCAACACACTTGTTAAAACATGAGTGTGTAAGCCTGAAAGACAATAAAACAAAAACCAAGGCATAGTGATTAAATTCTATGACGAAGGTAGAAGCACGAGCTCAGATATATCAATTGAACAGTGCATATCGAATCAGCCCCATAATAATGTTATTAGAATAAAAGAAAATTAACTTTTTCCAATGAAAGAGCTTTTATGCATCTCTTGTTTGCCAAATATTTTCATTAAAAGGGTGAAAGAAAAGATGTAATATAACCTACTTGTTGAACAATTCAACTCGATATTCCATCTCCTTTTCTGCCATACCAAATATCTGCTCGAATGAAAAAACATTGAAATCAAATTGTGATGATAAATATGGATTTGCGAGCTGCAATTTAGATATATGTAATGAACAAAGATTCATCAAAAGCTAATATAATGAACATATTCACGCTCTAAATGAATAGAGTTCAGTAACAGATTAAAGGTTAAAACTAGCTGCTTAATGAGAGGCTTTCATTCAATTAATGAAAATTTTAATATACAATCATCTCTATATCTCATGCCTTAACAATTTTTTCATCTATAGATATTCAAACGAGTTTAGGCACATCTCAACTATTCTCACTAGATAAACATTTGACACTACAAAAACTTGATTATTAATATAATTCAAGAAATCATTTGTAGGTGGGCAGAATAGATAGCACTCATTCCTTCAAACGTGGTTAAAATCACCAGACTAATCATCTCGATCCGTCTCGGCCCTAACAATTATTTGTCCAAATTGGTGAAAAAACCAGAACAAGAACACTGATATGGGATGACCTCGATATACTAAATCCAAATAGCGGCTATGAATCTGTAGAAATGTAAAGAAAACGAATAAAATCCATAGAAATCAACCTGATCCTTGTCCACAGCCGATGCCATATCGTTCGGAGAAGCCGCAGAGACTCTGAATCAAAGAAAATCACAATCCCAAAACTCAATGAACCAAAAAAAGGAACAGTTTATATAGAACAACTCGGAAACACGATTCATAGAAACTTACTTCGAATGAATTGCCAATGCAAAACCTGAAGATCGTAGCTCTTTGCTTTTATGGGTTCGACGAATCTGAAGAAGCTGAACTCCGCTGCTAAATCGCCTGTACGCTGTAACGGCAAGACTTTTGCAAAATTGAGGGAATACTTTATTTGTAGTTGTCGGGTTGTACTAAACCCGATCCGGTTTCTCCAATTTATGTTTGTATTCTTTGGATTTTGATTGTGAAAAGACCTAAGCCGGTGAGAACCGAGTACCGTAATTTGAAGCATAGTTACAAAAAATTAATAATAAAATTGAGGGTTACAATCGATAAACAACAAATTCTAGAAATAGAGAGCAATAAATGGGTAATCAAAATGTCAAATGGGTGACTGGCACAATGGTTTGAGTGTTTGATTATAAATCAGTTCAACATCAGTATCACATATTCGAATCCGAAAATTGGTATTTGTTCCTCCTCCTCCAATATATATTAAAAAAAAGTTCATAAAGATTTATTTTTCTTTTCTATCATTTAAAGTCAAATTTTAATTTATTTAGTCAAATTGTTTTGGCATAATTTTTTTTTTAAGTATGAATTGATGGAGGACGGTCACAAATTCTATATATAGAGAGTATTATTGCTTTTGAATAAATAAATGTAAAATATTGATTTTTAAAATCAAATTTGAAAATTATAGTATTGAACTAAATTACCATTAAACAATGAAATCAACACACTTTAATCCTTTTGATTTGATATAAATGATCAACCCTTTTGATATTTTTATGATAATTCAATTTTTTTTTTTTTTGAATGACTAATTTAAATGTTAATAATTGTTTATTATTCACATAAAGAAGAAATTTAGGGAGGGGAAAAATAACAGTATTTTTTTTAGTAATGATATGTTAAGTTTTTTTTTTAATGAAAATCAAATATATTATTGAAAATATCTTTCACCTAGAAGTGAATGGTATTTTTTTAATACTTTTAAAAGTTCGGGTTTTTTTTAATATTTTTTAAAAATTTAGGGATATTATAAAACAAAATTTTAATGTTTAAGAGAAGTTTATTTGTTTGTTTCCAAACAAAAAAAAACCTGGTCATAGTTTTGATTTGGTTTGGTCGGTTCGACTTGACAAATAACTAAAACTAAAAACAAATCAACCCGAACCATTAGGGTCCAATCGAACCAATTTACACAAAGTGTAATAAACAAATGGCCTAAACCCTAAACCCCATTCAACTCTTTGTTGTTCTTGCGATCTTTCCGCCGTCTGAGCCTTCTCCATCCTTCTACAACTCGCCGGCCGGCCGGCCACCGTCAGCCGCAAGCTCAGTCTTCTTGTCCTTCTCCTCTCTGTCGGTAATTTATTTACGCGCCCTTTCTTGCTCTCTCTCTTTCTTTATAGTCAGTTTAACCATGAGTAAGTGTCGAAGGTTAGTTGTTCATTCCCTGTTTATAGAAATTGACTGGTCTTGTAGAATTTACCATCCAAATGATTGATTTTCTTTAGTTTTAGTAATGAAGCATCTAATGGAGCCTGTATCAAAAGATGTATTGCAAATGATTTGACTCTAGGTTACGCCGTGGACGTAGTTTGTTTGTGTTTGGGTAAATGTCATCGTCATGTACCTGCACTTGTTTAACTCTCGAAGATTGGTAATTCAGTTATTTGGAGTTGTTGTAAAAGAGCTTTTAACTTCTTGGCTCTTTTGGTTATGGAGAATTTTGGCTTCTTCTTCTTTTTACCTATTTGTTGGTTTAACCATTCGTTATGGTCAAGAGGGTCTTAGATAACTAAGAGGTAATGAGTTCAATTCATGATGACCACCTACTTAGAAATTAATCTTCTAAATATTTTATTGACATCCAAATGTAGAGTCAGGCATTATGTTCGTGACAAATTATGTTCGTGACAAATGATTGAGATGCTCACAAACTAACTCGGACAATCATGAATATAAAATATAATTGTTGGGGTATTGTAGTCTCGAAGGATGACCTCATTGGTAGAGGCTTGGGGTCTTTGAGGTATGCTCCTTTGGAAATCTCATGTTTGAAATCCACGAGCGAACTTAATTGTAAAATTTCTTACAATTTCTTTGGCTGAGGCCTTGGGACAGATGTGGGTGTCTTAGTTATAGTAGAGCAAAAGCCCCAATTCTTGTTATAAAAAATGTGGTTGGTTTTGTAGGCTTAAAGTTTATTTTCTTAATGTTATCACGTTATGTTTTTTTAAAAAAAATAGAAATTTGAAGTTGCGATGCTGATTGTGCTGCTTTGGTTTTTCCAAATTTTATGTATAGCAATGGAACATGGGTCCTTCACAGATGAGAGTAAATCAACATTTACTATGGCTGATGAAGATCATACACTTGCAAATTCCCTCAGATACTCTTTGAATCAAGAGTAGGAGCCTTTTCCAGTTATTCTTGAGTAAATATTGTGAACTGTTTACAAGATGTGCCAAAGAATTTGTAGTTCTTGGACCACGGATCTTATCTAACCATTTCATCAGTATTCCAAAGATCATTGACTTCTGTTAATTTCACGAAATCAAGAATTAATTAGGTTCTTACAACCTTACATGAATGGGATTGGGAACATTTGTATTCAACAACATTAGGGGTGGGATTTAAACTTATTACAATTGTGTGCCATTTAAGCTATACTCTTGTTGGCACCATATGTTAACTGGATCTATTCCATAGGTTATACAATTGTGTTCTCTTAGTACTAAGAATTAATTAGGTTCTTGGTTAACTCGTCAAGCAAAAATTGACGAATTGTGTCACTCGTTGCATGTGTTAATATAGGTTTTTCGTCATTAATTCAGAAGAATTATTTTGTATTATTGTCATCTTTTTTCACCTGTTCAATCAGTTCTCTCAACAGTTTTCTTTGTCTTGAAAAGTTAGTTTAGATTGTTGTTAACTTGTTATTTTTCCTTTCAGATGAGTTATTTATTTTATTGTTATTTTTTAGTAAATCATATTTGTTATACTTTAAAATGACTCGGAACATGATCTTGCAGTCCAAGAGTGACATTCTGTGGGTACAGCATCCCTCATCCTTCAGATAATCGAGTTAATATCAGGGTCCAAACAACAGGTAATTTTTTAAGGTATTTTGATTCTGTCGAGTACAGACCAGTTTCCATTACTTGAAACTATTTTCTGATAATTAGATTTGTTTTTCTTGCTTGGTTTTTTCTCTTTGCACTCATCCAATTTATGCATTCATGAGATAAATAGTCTATATGGATGTATTCGGAGTGTGATCCCACAGAGAAAAATCTTTCGATAAAATAACTTCTCTTGAGTCTTGAGTCCCCAAGGGGTGGCGCAGTGGTTGAAGATTGGGCTTTGAGGGTACACTCCCCTCAAGGTTCCAGGTTCAAAACACAATGTGACATTACTCCTTCGATATTTCCGGTGTCTGCACTGGGGACGGACGTGGTTACCTTATTTAAAAAAACAATCACTTCTCTTGAAGAACATGTGTCGGATCCTTGCAGCTCTCACTGTGGATCCCTATTTTCTTGCATTAGTTGATTCGACCTAACATAACTTGAGAATAGCATAACAAATACATAACTTGACAAAAATATAGTTGCACGATAATTGACATGTATCCTCTAAGATAAGATTACATGTTTGATCCCTCAACCTCAAATATTATTGTTGTACTTGTACTAAAAAAAAAGATAATATATTGCATGTGCCTCTTCAAAGACATTCAATAATACATTGCGCATGCCAACTTATTTACTTACTGTGTTTATTTTTTTGTAGAAGAAAAGTGGTAAACAACTTTCTAGAACCCCTTGTTTATATTTAGTGGTAAACAACCACCCATCGAACTCTCTATCAAATTCCACATCAAATTTATCACTCAATCACTATTAGCACTGAGTCTCAAACGATTAGTTAATTTTGTATTTTTTTAGTTAAGTAGTTAATTACTTTATTTACAATCTTCAAACGAATTGGTGATTACCCAAACTACTGCTAACATCAATTCTCAAACTACCATTAACTCTTCTACTCCACTTTTTTCTACCAAATCTAAACACGCCCCAAGTTAATAATTTTAATAAATGCATGTGATGGAAATCACATAACAATGATTGAAGTTTAATGACTAAATTTGTTTTTTTTTCTGAACATGGCAGGTGATCCAGCAAGAGAGGTTTTGAAAGATGCGTGCCATAATTTGATTGCGGTGTGCCAGCATGTGAGGAAAACAATGGACAAGGCTGTTCTTGATTTCAAACTATCCAAGCCTGTGGGAGACATTAATATCAATTAGACATGGAGTTTATATTGCTCCATTTATATAGTTTTGTGTTGGTGTTAATCTATTTCTGCTGTCACTTGACATTAAACATGTATTACCGACTTCGAAATTAGAGATTTAATCTTCTTACAAAATGTATTAAACTCCTCGAGGTTAGAGATTTGATCAACCTACATCATATATATTGGGAGAAAAATGGCTTCTGGTGAATTGAGTCTGGCATATTTTTTTTCTCCTATTTGCTGCTCTTCAGAGATTTCAATATTGCATATTAAATATTGTAGATATATATTTTTTAGAATAATATTGTGGATATTTTAAGGTACATGAAAAAGAGGATGTAGGGTGTGTTTGAGGGAAGAGGAATGGTAATGATAATGGGGGAATGAGAATTAGGTGGAGAATAAGAAAAATAATAACTATAGATAAAATGATTATTTATATTTGGGATAAAGAGAATGATTATGAGTAGAATGATTATTTGTGTTTGTGGTGAAGAAAATAATTGTAGAGAAACTAAACTAATAAATATAACGGGAGTAAAAAATAGTGATATGATATATAAAAAGTTGTAGAAATAATGAAAAGTAGGTAATAGAAGAATGAAAAATGTAAATATGGAGGAAATGATTCCGTATAAACACCAAAACTCATATCCTTGACGTGCTTTTAACTCATTACAACAAAATAAAGATAATATCTTTAATAAAATACCATTTGTTTGGAAGTCATGGTTAAAAGCATATTTTCTATTTTTGGAAGTAAGAAATTGGCTTAGTAGTTTTCTCATATAGTTTTAATGTCTTGGTAGTTTTCTCCCATAGTTTTAATGTCTGAAAATTATTTGACTTAATTTTCTTCTCACATATTATCAAAATTTACCTCATATTTATATTAATATGAAGACAAGAAATTAATGAAAACAAAACTGTTAAAATGCTTTTCAAATAGATTTCTAACCTTAAAACCATGGGAAGAGTTGAAATGCTAATTTATACAAGTTTTACATAAAGATTATAACGTTTTTTTAGCACAAGGTGTTATAACTTCTAAAAGAGCACTCTACCATACATATGAGCTGCAATGCCAATATATATATATATATATATATATATATATATATATATATATATATATATATATATATATATTGCAAATTTGCTAATTCGCAAATAACAAGCGAAGTTAAAAACACATAATATTTAGATTTTTTTTTCATAATATTATGATCTACGAAATTAGAAAAATGTTTGAAATTACTTTCAAAATTGTGGGATATAGCTTTATAAGCATTCTTGATATTTTATTTCTAAAAAATCCCCTCAAGTCTGTCCTCTCTTCTTGTGGCTCTTGTAAGGGCAAAAAAATCGAGCCACATATATATAGTGAGATGTACTTATCCTTAATAGATCCCTAAGCTTTCACCATACCACAACTAAGAAATAAATGCCTAATGATACAAAACCTCATCAAAATTAACTAAACACACTGAAGTGTAAATGTAAACAAAAGCCTGAAGAACCCAAAATCTCAATCTTCACTAATTTTCTTCCTTTAGTAGGTGTAAGTGATCTTCCTAAAGTTTATGGCATTCACTTGAAGTGAAAAAACCCAAATGCAAAGAGCATGCAAGCAAGAAGAAAGTTTACAATGCCCAGAACCAGATTGCTTGGTCCATTTATTTGTCGACTTGCAACATTTTGTGCAGTTGACCCACATATCTCGCAAATTCTGCCAGGAAAAGATCATGTTGATTGTCAAGTTAACAGTCATAACAACAATGTCATCTACCATAACGATTTGATATACCTCATCCAGCAAATAATCTAAATTTGGTTGGTTAGAAGTTCCTATGCAGAGAGTTAAATGAGCTTACGACTCCTAGATATATAGACGATAATTTCATGCTCGAGAATAGTATGTGCTCGATCGAACAATAATAGAACAAAAATAGATCATAGATAAGTCACTTTCGATTTTTTCCCGTTTTTGGCCGATGAACCAACCATCAGCAACCTTGCAATATGAAAAGACATTAACTTTTATCACAACATACTCATTCTCAATAGTGAAGCTTTACACTCAAAATCTAGTTATATAAAGGTTGCTAGCTAGAAATCTGATTCGTTTGTCCAATTCGTCAGAAAAAAGAACACACGTAATCTGATCTATGTTATAACAAAGAAGATGAAGCAGATTAGGCACGGACAAGTTTGTAACTAGACCTTTGAGTGTAACACATTCATATTATTGAAATGTAAAGGAAAAAAGGAGAAGATATTCAACCAGTTATGCTACAGAAGATCGAGCGGCTCTTTTTGTGTACAGAGTTTCCTACACAGGGTTTTCGAATCGAACACAACCATGATCATGATGTGTTCCATTGCAAATTCTTTCACTTTCGCTTACTCTCTTTATTGTTATCATCCTCTCATCAAAGATGGGAATCCACAGATTAATGAGGAGAGTCGGAGTCCATAACAAGCTCTTGCTTTGGGCTATATGCCTTTTTTTGTCTCTTGGATGTTCAGATTTGTCTGTACTTCGCATCTCTTCAGCTTTAACACTATGAAAGCCATAATAATTGTCATCTTCTACCTGTTTTAGTTTCGTGTTTCTGATCCTTTGTAGGCGTTCCTCCTTTACTATGAAGGTTTCTATTTGTACTTTATTTCGATAGGTCCCGTATGGTAACTTTTTCATTCATCAATGAAAAAAAGATATTCTTCATCTTATCTACATGACACTAACGGATGCTAAATTTGAACAGCTAAGAAACTAGGACAGATAAATCTACCTTAATTGAGTTTACTACTTCACGAAGATCTAAGCACGGAAAGAACTCAATTCTTCTTATCATGTCAATGGTATCCTTAACATCTTCGAGGATCGTCCAACTCAGGCACTTACATACATGATAGGCCCCTTAGCATGAGAAGCACGATCTCTAGTGATACTTATTTTGATGATGTAGCCTTGACCACGAATTTTAACTTTTTGATGGGAAAGGCCTACGATCCCCGCTTCACTCCTCAATCGGTCTCCTCCCCAACTCATAAGAGAGGCAAGTTGATAGTCTATATCGTCGCTACGGGTGAGAGGGTTTACTCTCTCACACCTCTTAAGGCCGCTCTTCCATGGGCTCACTATTTGAATCAAATAACCACTTTGTGACGGCATATGCCTCTATCAAGAACTGTCATGATCTAACCCAACGAGCTTGTCAGCCAAACAAAATCAAAGAGCAGGTGACACAACCAAGCTCTCTCAAAACCTGGTTTTAGAAAGAGGATTTACGAAAGCATTTGAAAAAATGAATTTCGTATGAGCAATCTTTAGTGGTCGCCTACTTATAAATGAATTAACTACTAATTTCCTTGGCACCCAAACAATGTAGGGTCAATTTGACAACAAATGAGGCGCACATTAGCTAGCTCGGACAACTCAAGAAAATAAAAATCACATGTCAAGTCAATAGTCATAATAAATTTACAGAATCGTTGATGATCAAAAGCAAGGTTGTAAACTCGTGAAACTTATCATGCGTGCATCCTAACTTTCATATGTAAGAATAACAATTAAATAACAAAATTCAATAGACTCAAAGTGATGAAAAGAACACGAAGAGACAGAATCAAATAACAAAGTTTCAGAAGGAAAAATTAAAAGTTTATCAGAACAATTACTCACGTATTTCCCTTGATCTTGAACCAAGTCTCAGCACATTGCTTGTGGGCAATACCCAAATCACCTCGACAGCAACAACCAAGCTGAATTGAAGAATCAGAATCTGTTCCTCCACCGCTTTCAAGCTCCAAGTGACAAATCCTGCAATTCCTTTCAACCCTTCCCAAATGCACATTCGCCTCCAAATCCACCTCGGCGGCCGGAACGCCCTCTATCTCGCCGGAAAACTGGCCCTCGCCGTCAGATCCCCAGGCCGTGGAGTCGACAGCCGAGTGCCACGACTGGCCGTCGGAATCGTCAGGTTCCGACATGTCGCTGCTGCTATCAGCTGCTGAATGAGCATCGCGAAACGACAGGGAACTGGGAATTTCAATCGCCGACGACATCCTGTGAAACCCAGATGCAAAAATGGCGAAACTCAAAAGATTAAACCCTTTTCCCCCAATTTAGTGACAATCATGTACAGTTTCCATAAAGATTTCAGAATGTACCATACGAAATCGAAATTCAGAATCCATTCCAAAAACATGAGTATGAAATTTTCGTCACACTCGGAAGATTAAAACCCATTACAGATTAGTGTGTGATAAAAACCCATTAAGAGAAAGATCAAACGTGGGGTCTTCTCTCCAACAAATAACAGGCACACTGTGAAGCTCTGTCTCGGAGTGTCAGTTTCGGCTGTTGTTGGAAGAGAAAAGGAAACTTTAAATTAAAAACAATAAACTGAGAGAAAAAAAAGCTTGGCTAAGAACAGAGATTATTGAATCGAATGATTACAATTTGTATTTGTTCCCTTTTTCCTAATACGTAGTAAAAAAAAAAAACAAAGATTATTGAAGGAGATGCAAAAGAACTTGCAGCCTTTACCGATTATAAAAGGGTTTTAAATCGAGCAATAAATACTGTATTTTAAATTATGAACCCAGATTTTTTTATGTAGAAAACCCTAATTTACATATTTTTGTTTTGTTTTGTTTTTTTAGAGATAAAATATAAATTTAATCTTTATAACTTTAAAAATTATTAAAATTTACTTTTCATAATTTAAAAAATTAGAGTTTAATTAAAATAAAAATTATAATTTAGTTGAAAAGATTTAGAAATTGGATTTTATCAATTTAAAATTAGACTTTAATTTTTATGATTTTATAAAATTAAAATATAGTTCTTATCTATTTTGTAGGCCTAACATTCTCAATTATCATATAAATTCACGATTGATTGTAGTTAGCCAAAATCAGGCACTAATAAAGAATGAGAGGATTCAAAACCACCCACTTTTTTTTACTAATGCACCAATATGACATTGAAGCAAATACATTATTGTTCCTTGTAAACTAAAATGATATTTATTTATTTTTCTTAATGTTGCCCTTGGTAAGAAAAGGATTTTGCAATACACTGACATATTTAGGTATGAGTTAGTTTTAAAATTTATTAATTCTTCTTCAAAATCTAATCTAGATAAGTTTTTACCAACTTCTCATCGATTTTACTTTTTAAAATAATTCTCATTTCTAACTATTCATTTTTAATCATTCATTTATAACTGTTCAATCATTTATAATCATTCATTTCAAATCAATCAAAATAACTTATTTTTAACCACTCATTTTTAATCATTTATTTTTTAACTACTAAAAATAATTACTCATTTTAAATCTACATCCAAACAAGATTTTGATTATAACTCCTCTATACAAAAACTACATCCAAACAATTTTCGACACAACTCTCAATTTTTAACTACTCAATATAACTTTGTTATCGTAAATATGTCAAACAAACACCTTCTCAGTGGAAAGCACCGCTCGAAGCCCGGCGGCAACACAAGAATAGAGATCGGCACACAAGTTTCAGAGCTTCAACCCGTCTCGCAAGATCCAATCTCTGTAATTTTCTCCATTAATTCTCCATGGAGAAGAAACAGCTCAAAGAAATGTCGGTTCAAGAGTATCTGGACAAGTACATGCTCTCCCGGAAAATCGAAGAAGCGGTCAATGCTGCTGTTAGGGCAAAAACTCCCGATCCCGTTCTGTTCATCGTAATCTCCCCTTCTGTCTCTCTGCTTCACCTTTTTGCAAAAATTCTGGTGGAATTTTAATGGAACTGTTGTTTTTACAATCAATTATTGAAGCTAGACGGAACAAATTTGTACCTAATAGATTCGTTTTGTTATTCATTCTTTATCTCTATTTTTGCTTCAAACAGTCGAATCATATGAAGAAAGCCGTTCCTTCAGTGATTACTAAAATTAAAGCTCGGCAGATCCTTGATAGTCGAGGAATTCCGACGGTTGAAGTTGATTTATACACCAACAAAGGAGTGTTCCACGCTTCCGTTCCCAGCGGCGATCCGGCTGGCATGTAAGGTTCCCTGGAAACAATATAATTATCTTCATAGCAAAATATTTTGTAAGTGGGTGTTTGGGGCAAGGTGAATGAAATGGTTGTGGGGAGATGAGAATTAGGAAGAGAATATGGGGTTAATGATTATCGAGGAGAAGGATTATCTATGTTTGGGGTGATGATAACCAGTACTTGTGAATGAATAGAATAAAATAGTGAGTACGTGGAGAATGAAGAGTTGTTATTGTGAAATGAGATTATTTGAAGAATGATTCTCGGTGGCCAAATATGAGTAAGAGAATTAGTCTCTTCATGATCATTCTCATCTTCCTTCCCTCAAACACACAGAGAATGATATGTGAAAGGTTTTGGGGTCACTTTCAATTTCAACGCATGGCTTCCTTATGCTTCTCTAATTCATATACATTTCTTTTCAATTAGATTTTAAAAGGAAAGTTGTTCTCCTAGGTATGAGGCTGTAGACTTACGTGATGGTGATAAGGGAACATACCTTGGAAACAGTGTCACTAAAGCAGTAAAGAATATCAACGAGAAGATATCTGAAGCATTGATTGGCAGGGATCCTACTCAACAATATGAAATTGACCAGGCCATGAAAGATTTGGATACTACAGAAAAGAAGGTGCTAGTACATCTCTTTTTCCGAAATTCACACATGTTATGCGAGTGTTAGTCGTATGCTATTGAAAAGAAGGTACTTGTGACTTGTGAGTATTATTGCAATTTTAATGGATGTCGAAGATTGTATTTAGCTAATACCCTATAGTACACTGTCTATTGGGAAGTCGGAGGAATTATTTTTGTGCTGAAGTTTGCTATCGGGATCATCTGTATATAGTTTACTTCATTTTGTCCTACTTTTAAAATCCAGCCTATCTTGAAGATTCTTTAAGCAAAGTTTTCTCTCAAGTTGCTACTGATTGGCTAAATATGTCCGGACAATCAGTACTGAGATAAACAGTGTGCACTGACATCTCAGACTCTCAACTCAACACGGAGGAAAAACTTTGTATATATATATATTGATTTAGACTCGCATGGATCGATGCTATTGTGGATATGTCATTAGGAATTTATGATAACATGCTTGTCTGTCTGTATAATAGATGGTGTATGATTAGAAAATAATCACATAATTATATGGTTTCTCCTTCCGCTGAAGATTTATTTTGAAGGCGTCAATAATGATTCCTTGTAAGTTAGTATGTTTCTCAGTCCATACTTACTGCAGGGTGAACTTGGAGCAAATGCTATTCTTGCTGTGTCAATTGCTGTATGCAGAGCTGGTGCTGCTGAAAAGGAGGCATGCCTTTTTTAGTCTCTGTTATATGGATTTAGTTTTTCTGTTTATGGGGATTCCCTCAATTCTGGACGAAGATTCTTAAACCAAGTATTTTCAGGTTCCACTCTATAAGCATATTGCAGACCTTGCTGGCAAACCAAACTTGATACTTCCTGTCCCAGCCTTCACTGTAATTAGTGGAGGAAAACATGCTGGCAATAATCTGGCCATTCAGGTATGCTGTGGTAAGGATTCAAAACAGTTGTGATGTTTCTTCTTTTATTTATTTATTTTTTTGTTAGATGAGTATAGTGTTTTTGGCATGAAGCAAATAATCAGTCTCAGAAACCATCGACTCTCAATGAATTCTGTCTAGAAATTCAGCTTATACACAATGATATAAATGGAAGCCATTGTGGCTTGCAGCAATGTTAGATTCTATTGGTTTAGAAGGATTCAAAGCGCTCAATGCCGCATCTATTATTTTACATTGACTTGGATCGTTATCAGGAAATCATGATTCTTCCAATTGGAGCTAGCAAGTTTGAAGAGGCATTAAAAATGGGCTCTGAAACTTTCCATCATTTAAAGGTGTGATTTCATTCATCTCGACTGTCAAATCTCTGGGATTTTATTTTCACCTCATCAACCCATTCAGTTATACTCAATTCTTATTCTAACATAATTGTATGTAGTGAATGTGAAAGTACCTGGTCAAATATCTTATATTTCTTGCGCTCGATTATTTCATATTTCATGCCATGAAATTTATGCATAATTTTACAATTTGTTTAGGCAGTACGTATCTGTTTATTTTTGTCTTATATTTTATTGTGAGTATTTCACCTCATTCAAGGATCTATTTATCAAAGAATTATGAATCTTATATTTTAGTTTTTAAATTCTTCTTCTCATAGCATATCACATGCATATAGTATCACCAAGTTTAGAGATTCATAGTCGTCCATTTACTTGTCCAGAACCTTAAAGCGCGCTTTGTTTCATGGCATGCTCTATTTTTGCTATCCTGGCTGTGATAGGTTCCTTAACCATTATTTTAGCTTACCAAGTTTGTTCATAATGGCAAATTCGCAGACAAGCATGTTGCAAAGTTGTGCATGGTTTAACCACTTATCGATCTACTTATGAATAACGTCATTCTATTTTTCTTTGGGTCTTTGTCTTACTCTTAGCATCAAAGTTTTCTCTATTTTAGAAGCGACATTGTTAACTATGCCATATATTACTAAGAATGTAATTTCTTCCGAAAAATGGCAGGCTGTAATTACTGAAAAGCATGGTGGCCATGGATGTAATTTTGGTGAAGATGGTGGATTTGCTCCAAATATATCCAGGCAAGATACAAGTACCAAAATTTCTTGACTTGCTTATATGTATATGGATCTGTGGTGCTAGTTTGCCGTGCTAGTTTATCCAAGCTATTGACAATAACATTTTAGCACGTTTAACAGAATCTTGCATACAACATTTACTCTTAACAGTTCTTCACCACTTTTCTGAGTCTTTGACGTAACACTGTCATCCAAAAATATGTTTTAATTTTAATTAGTTGTCTTCTATTGACAGCTTTAAAGAAGCTCTGGAGCTTGTACAAGCGGCTATTGGAAGAACTGGGTATAATGAAGGAATCAAGATAGCAATAGATGTTGCTGCTACTAATTTCTGCATGGGTGAGGGATACAAGTTTCCTAAATAATAACCCTATATGAACAGTATGATATGAAAACTGGAGAAATGGATGAAGAAGTGATTTATTGGAAGTTTTGGCTGATAATCCACATTCATCATCCTAGGTTAGCTTAGTGGTCAGGCGAGTCTTGGTCCTTGGATAATTAAGAGGGGATGAATTCAATTTATGGTAGTCACCTACTTAGGAATTAATTTCCTACGTGGTTCCTTGACATCCAAATGTTGTAGTATTAGACGGCATGTCTCGTGAAAATAATCGAGGTATGTGTAAGTTAATCTGGACACTCATTGATACAAAAACAAAATCCACATTCATCACCCTTTCTGCAGTTATTTCTTTCAAATGATCTTCATAAAAAAAAAAAAAAAAAAAAAAAAAAAAACCCATTAATTTGCTCACATGAAATGAAAATTCCCTCTCCTGCATCAAAACTTACCCTAAAATACATATTTTCTTGTTGGCTGTAGGTACCAAATATGACCTTGACTTCAAAGCTCCAAATAAGTTGGGTCAAAATTTCAAGTCGGGAAAGGATATGATAGATATGTACAGAGAACTATGTGATGGTATATTTGTCTCTCGTTCTGCTCTATCATTATGCATTGCTTGTTTTCAACAATGGGCTAACGTCTCTGCTCTCATGTTTCTAGAATATCCAATTGTATCAATTGAGGATCCATTTGACCGGGAGGACTGGGATCACACCAAAGATTTTTCTGGCCTTGGAGTCTGTCAGGTTTTTCCTTATACTTATTCCAGTAATGTCCAGAATAATTATATGTTAAGTGTCTACTGGAAGAATATTTATTTTAACTCTAAAGGACTGGAGATGGTGGTTAAAGATATGGGGTCTAGGATTGGGCGTAATGGTTAAAAGATATATGTATAATCTGGCCCAATAGGTTGAGTTAAAATGCTCCGACACCACTTGTAAATTTAGAACATCAATACGCCTATATTTTCTTGTCTGACTATGTAACTGTTGTGTCAGATTATTGTCCTTGATTTTGAACCTGACGATCTTGTAGAATGTTAATTTGATTGCTCCAGTGGTGTCCCAATTATAGTGGAGTGAAGCTACGACGCTCGGTTGTAAAAGAAAAAGAACATTAATTTGATTTCCCTTTTTCATAAAACAAATTGCTAACAAATTTGTAGAATACGGTTAACTACACTGTGTAGGAATAAGAGAACTTCGTTGCTTTGCTTCTAATAGCAACGGAGGAGGTTTCTTGATATCTTTCTTACTGAATTAAAATATAGATCGCTACATGTGTTTCTCTAACTTTTTTTCTCATCTCTCTCTAAACTTTCTATTAGATAATGCGCATCCATCTTAAAACCAATGGGTGATGAGAGGAGTAACCCACCTATCTTATAAATTGTTAAGAGGTTTCCTCACTTTTCGATGTGGGATCCTCAACATGTCTCCTCAAGATGGTGTCATTTTTTATTTATCAATCTTGAACCAGATCTCATTTCATTTTTATTTGACTGAATATCTGTTTAGGTTTTATGGGCTATGAATATTAGATAGTGTGGACATCCATCTCAAAATTAATGGGTGATGAGAGGAGTAGCCCACTTGTCTCTCATAAATTGCTTGGAGGTCTCCTTACTTTCGAATGTTGGATCCTCAACACTTTCTCTACCAAAAAGCTCATAACAACAGAAAAACCTAAAAACGCATTGCGACCTTTCCTCCTCTCTGGAGCGTGGTTCCTGCAGTGCTTGTAGAAGGAAGGGTGACCCTCTTCTACAGTCTAGCCTCCTTCCTCGGAAAACATAAGCAATGGAATCGCCATTCACGACTCGTTGAAAAGCTTTCGTCGAAACATTCTCTGTTTTCTTCACCATCTTCTATAGTCTAGCCTCCTTCCTTGGAAAACATAAGCAATGTTTTCGCCATTCATGACTCGTTGGAAAGCTTTCATCAAAATATTTTCTCCACTTTCTTCACCAGAGATTTTTCTCTCTCTGGGTTTTCTTTTGATCTTTAACAATAGTGACCCTCAAATTTCTTCATTGGCAACCTTTCCATGACGCTAATATGACCACTTCTCATGGTATGTTTCAGGCTAAGACTCACTTGTTTTTTTTTTACGCTTCCTCTCTTCCGACATTGATCAATTTTGCGCCATGTTTTTTGACAACTTTTTCTATCAAGTTTTCTTGCATGTCGTTGATCACCAACCATCGCTCGTTTTTCTCCTCGATTGAAGCTAGTTGTCCTCTTCAATGAACTTACTTTCATTTCACCTTCATCTTGGACCTTGTCTAGTTTATCCACCAGCGTCATTTCCTCATCGATCTTCCACAGGCTATTTTTTGGTGACATGAGGGTGACTTGGCTCCTCGTGAAAAGCTTTCTTCCTTCACGGGAGCTTATCACCAATCATTTTCTTCATGTTTCTTTGGCATTTTCTTCTAGCGACAACAATTCCTCATTCTAGCGGTTTTGTTCTCCAGCACAAGAACGAGCTACTTTCCTCTTTCTCCGATGTTATCAACACATGATTCATCCTTTTTTCGTCACTGCCATCTCTAAGATATTATAGGGCTTTCTTCCAAAATTATCCAAGACTCGTTAGACTCGCCATTCTCGCATTGTGTCTTCCTCTCTCTATGGACGTGTAATATCAGATCTTCTGTTTTGGATATGTGAGATTGGTGAGTCTAATGAGTCTAGGTCGGCCTTTGTTTTTACATGGACGTGTAATATCAGATCTTCTGATCTATTTGTTGTTTGGTCAGCCTTTGTTTTCGGTTACTATTTTTTATATCGTTGTTTCAATAGGTATTATGTAACACTTTCAAAGGTCAATGAAACTGTTTTTGTTTCCTACAAAGTTAAATGTTTTCTTGACCTGGAGACGGAAATTCTTTTCCCCTTTTTTTTATTTCTTATTTATGAGTTCCCTTTAACTTTCCTATTGCTGGCGTTACTTCCCATGCTTATTTAATAATTCCAATTTTCTGTAGGTAGTGGGAGGTGACTTGTTAATGTCGAACAAAAAACGAACAGAGAGAGCGATTGATGAGTCCACTTGTAATGCCCTCCTCCTGAAGGTACACTTTTTTTTTTGTTACAATGTAACATTTCTTTGAGTATCATCTTTTCGACATATTGTGGAATATTCACTTGTCTGAAACCGTACATTTCTTTGAGGCTATGAAGAAATGGGAATAAAATAATACCGTACTGACTTCTTGCGAGTATATTTATTTTGTGCAAAAAGCAACGTTGTACAGGAGAAGAAGCCTGCTTGGATAGAAATCATTCTGAAGAAATTGGTTTCTTCTAGTGTAAATGACCAATTTGGCTTTTCAATCATGATATAGGTGAATCAGATTGGCACAGTGACAGAAGCCATTGAAGTCGTGAAGCTTGCCAAGGATGCACAGTGGGCAGTTGTGGCATCGCACAGATGTGGAGAAACAGACGATACGTTCCTAGCCGATCTATCGGTTGGACTTTCCACAGGTCAGATCAAAGCAGGTGCACCGTGTAGAGGAGAACGTCTAGCCAAATATAATCAGGTCAAGTTCTTGAACATTGCATCCTAATTTTCTGTCTTTTTTTAACCTTACTTACACAAGTCAAATGAGACATTTGTTGACTGAGAAATTTCGTCGTATTTTTAGACATTTTACTAATAGTCCCGAGGTGAATGGATGCAGTTGCTCCGCATTGAAGAAGAGCTTGGAGATCAAGCAATTTATGCTGGTGAAGATTGGAGGGCTGCATGATGATTTTTGTTCGTTTATACCTCAATTTTTCTTGATTCCAATCGATTTCCTTCCCATGCCTCGACAACATGGTACAATTCCGACCAGTGATTTTCTTTTATTTTCTCTAGTTTTATTAGGTTAGATGAAATAGAACAATGGGTGGTATAAAATGTTGTGTGTGTTTTTTTTTCACTTGAACCAGGAAATTGTGTTTTCTAATTTGGTTGACTTTGTTGCACCTATATTAGGGTTTAAATTTAAGTCAGAAATAGAGAAAATGAAGGTGGCTGAAGAATGATTTGTGAGTCTTCAACCATATAAACTAAATTAAAAGGTTCAAACCATCAGAACTATATAAATTACAAGATGTGTGGGTGAAAATTTTAAAAATCTTACTCTACCAAAATTTTTGGTTATGTGAACGGTCACATTTTTTTGGAGGTCACAAATACAATTGTTGAGTTGGTGGATTGAACTGTTGACTTTTAGCATGGTAATCTAGTAGTGTATTTGACTGAGTTATTATTATTATTATTATATATATATATATATATATATACTATAATAATACAATAATTTGTTTTGTTTCTATTTTTACAAATACATCACCTTTTAATCATCATGATTTCAAGTTTTCAAAAAAAAAAAAAAAAACTCATGATTTCATTTTTAACTAATCGTGACAATTAAAGTCATATGGGTGTAATTATATTTACCAAATCTAGTAGTTGTAACTAAAAAAAAGTACGAATTCGTGTCAGAAAAAAAGTACGAATTATACATGAATTACCAAATCTAGTAGTTGTAACTAAAAAAATGTACTAATTACAAGGATCGATTTGATAATAGCAAACTCCCATTAAACCAAAGAAAATTTTAAGCCACTTTTTAATTTTTATATAAGAGGTCGTTCACTTTGAGGTAATTCGAGATTCTCATGAAATGTGTATCTGGATTACCTCGTTCATTTTGCATGAATGTGAAATACCCAAGCATTTTAAGATACTTGGCTATCTTAGGATGCCCATATAGAAGATATTTGATTCATTTTAGATGCCCTTTAATTTCTAGATTCTCATATAGAGGGCATTCATTAATGACATTTTTGTCTCTCACTAATTTTGTATATTACATCTCGATAATATATGTCAATTTATATTAGTTAAATTGGCTTATACATTATATATATACATAATCAAAACTTATCAAACATATAAAATCATTAAATTTGGCATCAAAGTAGAGTTAAACATATATATTTTTTCAAATGACATTCATATTTAAATTGAAATTAAAAATCTTAAATAAATATGGATGAATTGGTTGAACAAAATAACATAAATAAGGTTGTTTAAAATAAAATAACATACATAAGAACACAATAAACTATTTTTTATTAAAAAAAACTAAATTTATGTAAATGCATAATAATTAAGTTTATCTAAATAAGTATGTTATGTAAACTAAAATGATACTTTTAAAAAAAATTGGAATTTGTAGTAAATTTACATTATCTAACTTGGATTCCAGCCAAATATTCCTACAAAATAAACATGGTGATGTAAGGATGTCAGACATCTGTGATTCCAGACATCTGAGATTCCAAACATTTGAAGATTGTGATTACTTAAATGGCCACTAAGTGCCTTGCAAAATAATAATAATAATAATAATAATAATAATAATAATAAACCTCAAACTTGTAAAATTGTTGCATTTGTAACGTTTTAAGTTAAAATAGTGGCTTTTGCAAGGAATATGGGTATGTTTTGTTGATTTACTTAATTAATAGCTTTTTAGAGATATTGAGAATGAAAAACAAAATACTTAAAAGACAGAAAAATAGTCATAAAAGTTAGCGAATTCGAATTTATAAATTAAACAAAATCAGCTCATAAAGATGATAAATTGTATCAAATTTCACTTTAAGATGTGATATGATATTGAGAGTTTGAGAGATGCAGAAGATGATTCCATTGGAGAAGGGAGGTTTTCATAATAATATCGTGTAGGCTATATTTTGTACTACACCTTACAAATCTAAAAACATATTCTATATATAGGCAAACTGCAACCTAAACTTAGGGTTAATCAACCTTATAGTAAGAGGAAACATAAACAATATCTAAGGTTAATATACTAAAAAATATTATTCTTTTCAAAAAAAAAAAAAAAAACTAAAAAATATTATTAATCTTTTTTGGATTGAAATAGTAATATTAACTAAACTATAGTATAATACTCTTTAAAAAAAAAAAAACTCTAACAAATGTAATAAATTTTAAGGGGCTGGTTGTTTGACATATTTATGTAATTTTTGGGTTAAGTAGTTACATTGAGTAGTTAAAAATTGAGAATTGTGTCAAAAACTCGTTTGGATGTAGTTTTTATATAGAAGAGTTAGAGTCAAAACCTTGTTTGGATGTAGAGTTAAAAATGAGTAGTTATTTTTAATAGTTAAAAAAGAAATGATTAAAAATGAATGGTTAAAAATGAGTTATTTTGATTGATTTGAAAGGAATGATTAAAAATAAGTGGTTAGAAATGATTGAATAGTTATAAATGAATGATTAAAAATGAATGGTTAGAAATGAGAGTTATTTTTAAAAATAAAAATGAGAAGGAGTTAATAAAAACTCGTTTAGATGCAAGTGTTTTTGTAGAGGAGTCGATAACTCCTAATGCTAACTCCTACCTAAATATGTCAAACAAACACCCCCTAAAGGTGTATATAAATAAAGGAATTTGCTACCAATAGCATTTTTTGGCCCACCTATTTTAATTATAGCACAAATTATAAAAAAATTCATGCATACCAGATTTTTTACATTCTTTTTCATGAAAAAGCCCCTATAAATAATGAAATCTCTCTATATATGCATATAAAATTTTGACCCTAAATTTAGAAAGCGTTGCGATCTTAAACTTTCTTTTTCTTTTTTTTTGACAGAATTGCGATCTTAAACTTAAACTTTAAAAAAATGTTTCAATTTTGACCAACTAATAAATTTTCGTTCGGAAAAGAATTATAACAAAGTTATTTTTGGGAAAATCATTCCATGGTTAATTAAAATTTGTACTAGTGAGAGTTGAATTAAAAGTACAAACATATGCTTAAAATTAGGGTTAAATTTGACGAAATTAGGGCTAAAATTCTAAACCTAAAAAAAAAAAAAAAAAAACGTGTCGTGCAAAAAAGAAAATTGAAAGGGATTTTTTTTTTTTTTTTTTTTTTTTTTAAATTTTTATTTTATCTTTCTAAAATGTAAAAATAAACCCTTCCCAATTTCCTTACCGTGCGAAGCGACAATCGAAAAGAGAGTTGCGACCTGCAGTGTGTACCGCTCATCTGCTCTCCTTCTTCCGGATTCTTCAATTTCAGTTGAGATTAAATTTCACAATTTCTCTGTTGCTGATTTTGAACTCTAAGCTCTCTATTGCGCTGATTTTTTTTTCGTTTATTTTAATCGTTCTGCTTGTTCTTCAATTGTTTTTCTGATTCTGTTCAGTTTCTCTTTGATCTTAGACTGCTGCGAGCGACGTTAAGTTCTCTTGTTTTGTACACTGTCAAGAGAATTCAATCTGCGAAGTTTGCGTTCAGAAAATCTCCATGATTCGTAAACGCTTTCAAGAAGCGAAAACAGGTAATTTGCGATGCTTTGCGCTTCATTTCTTCCGTTTTTGGCTTTGATTTATGCTCTTGCCTGCCAACTGTTCGATAAAATGCTTGAAAGAAATATATGTGTATTTCTTATCTTGGAATGGGAATCTCAGGTCTGCAACTGGTGAAATCGATGAGAGCCGAGAGGTTCTTGAAGAAGGTTGGATTGGGAAGAGAGGATCGTTACTTCTGGAAGCAAATTGGGAAGGCTCTGTTGTGTACGTATACTCTGGCCGGCGTTGTATGGGTGTACAATGAAACATCACCGTTTGGTTGGTGGACGCTGATCCCACGGTCCAAGGCAGAGAGAGATTTGGCTCATCTCTATGAGCGCCGGGAGTTTCCATATCCAGGTTCTTAAACCCCTCTTCACTGCCCTTAATTATGTATGTCCATTATAGTATGAAGTTTCAGTTGCATAACTTCCATTGCTTCATGAACAAAATCAGGGAAAATCTTAAAATGCAAGTTATGCTTTAGTTGTAACTAAAACCTGGAATTTTAGGCCCCCTTACATAAGTATTTGGTTTTTTATTTTGTTTATGAAATAGAAGCTTATTTTTACTCAATCCTACTGTGTGCTTCATTTTTCCTACAATGTATCCATATTTCCTTAAGAAAGTAGTGAATACTAATCAAATTTCAAAAACTGTTGGAGATACTCCACCTTGTGGTGCAATTATCTCACATTGGAAAGGTGAGGAGTCTTCAACACATTATAAAGGATATGGGTTACTCCCCCCTATTGCCAATTGATTTTGAGGTGGAATCCTATATTCTCTAATAAAAACAAAAACAAGCTTTTGGAAGCTACTTTATTTTGTTTTCAAATTTTGGTTTTGATGTAGATATCCAAATAAGGAAAAACCTATGGTAAGGTAGTTGTTGTAGGCTTAAATTTCATAAACAAAAAACGAAAAACAAAATGGTTATCAAACGAGGCCTTTCCTTAGTAAGTACCTTGATTGATGTATGAAATTGTTTGTTTCTTATCCAAAAACAAAAAAAAAACAAAAAAGATGTATGAAATTTTTACAATGTCGATTGTCAAATTAGTTTGTACCCTTAATTGTATTGATTTATGATGAATGTTCAAAATCACGTCAAAAAAATCACTCTGAATCATGTTTTTAATGATTCAAAACCTATTTTTATGATATGAAAATTGCATTAAAAATGTGAAATCAAACCCTAGTTGATTTTGACGGGTTAAAGATGTGTTATAGAGTAAAACCTTCATGAGAAGAATTGGGTGCAGGCAGGGCTGCACCCCACCATGATCAAACCAATTTTTATCCTTTTGTAAGAGTAGTCTTAGACTTTGGTCCAAAATCTTACAACACTTATCATCTTATCAATGAAAATGTTTAAATTGTGTTGAAACTTGAGAGTGCTTTTTGTATACAAGTTTAACCATTTAAAAATCACTCCTAAACATGGTCTTTCATTTGCTTGAGGCTAATTGCTTGAATTGAAAGTTCGAGAAAGTGATTTTAACAACTAGCTGTTAGGATCTCAAATATCCCACATTGGAAAGTGGGAGAGTCCAACATCAATTTATAAGACATATGGGTTACTCCCCTTATCACCAATTAGTCTTGAGGTGGAACCCCATATTCTCTAATATGGTATCAGAGCCCATAAAACCCAAACGGGTATCGGTCCAATAAGAATGAAATTGAGATCCGATTCAAGATTGGTGAGCCCAAAAGAGGCACCATCTTGAGGGAGCATGTTAGGATCTCAAATATCCCACATTGGAAAGTGGGAGAGTCTAACATCAATTTATAAGACATATGGGTTACTCCCCTTATCACCAATTAGTCTTGAGGTGGAACCCCATATTCTCTAATACTAGCCTAGATGATAGATTAAACTACATCTGATCTTTGTGATATATTATTGACCCAGGCGACAAAGAAGCTATGGACGATTTCATTGCGAAGGGGGGAATGATCGGAACTGCCATCGGTCCGAAAGGAATGCTTGATTCTGATAAGGATTCTTACAATTACCAGAAAGAATTACAGAACAAGAAGTTCGATCAAGAAGCCCAGAAGCTATGGTTGAGGATGAGGAACGAGGTTATTTCAGAGCTTCAGGAGAAGGGCTACGATGTTGAGTGAGGTAATTCTTGAATGGAAGCATGGAAATTATTGACTGCCTAATTTTTGCATGTGTTCTTGCTGTGAAAGTTCTGGAAAAGCCATCCCTGCTCGAACCATTTAGGTTTGATGTGTTTGCAGCCATCTTTTTCATGTACAAATTAGTTTAACTCTGAACACTAAAAAGATTTGTATCAGAGTTTAAAGTTTATGCTTTTTTTGTTTGTTTGTGTTTTTTTAGTTGTTTGCTCTGATCATCATGAATTGTCGAAAATTCAGAAGCGATAGACTCAAGTCAGATATCGATCTATAAATTAATTTCCTATGAGTTTTTTTAACATTCTAATATTGTCCGAATGGTGTATTTTGTGAAAATGGTTTGCTCCAAATTCAGTCCCAGCTTATTTTTAAAATTAAGCTTATTGACTATTTTCAATAATGAATTTCTTTGTTTTGTGATTTATTTTTTTAAAAAATATTTTAAAAATCTAAATTGTATTGGTTCTTAAAATTTTTTTTTAGTTGATAGAATTGCATTAAAAATTCAAATGGTTGTCTAAGAAAGGTGAAGACCATCTCATCTTCGAAATATGTTTTATGAAAGGTTTTAAGTCGAAATCTATTAGTGAATTTATTTTGTTAAATCATTTTTATCTATTAGATTTAAGCTTTAGAGTGGGTGCATGTATCCTAGATACCAAAATCTAGAGAGACAAAAACTTTATTAAGAAATTATAAAGAAACAAACATAAAATTTTAACAATAAACGGTTCTAAAATGAGCTGGATAAAGGTTTAGTTTTTGTTTTTTGTTTTCTTCTCATAATTATGTTGTCATACTTAAAAGAATTCTAACACTCAAAACTTTGGGAGGCAAGAGTGGAAAAGGCTTTTATTTCAACTATTTGCTAGTAATTAAGTTGGATAAAATTTGATATTATGTTTTATGTTTAGTTTTTAAAATTTAAGTTTGTTTTCGTTCATTCTCTATAAAAGCTTCGTCTTTAATCGAGAAGTATTTGAATATTAAGTATAATTTTGACCCAATATCAAATTTCATAATGGAATCTGTAAATATGGTACTGATTGTTAATCTTATTTTATGATAGAGTGACTCTATTTGATGATGCAATAAATTATTTTTCTTTTTAAAGAGAAAATCAACATAAAAGAAAAAATAATAAAATTTATATTACCAAATAGTATCAAATCAACCAGAAATAGAATCATTCTATTTATTTATAAGTAGAGAAGACAAAGTTCGAATATTAAAGATTGTTTTCCCCTACTTTTAAATTAATAAAAATGTGAAACTTTTTGTCGTTTCAATTATTGGAATTCAAATTAGTGATATTTTAGTCGTAAATGTAGAAATTGTTCTCCCGGGGAGATAGTTACAAAAAGGAAAAAAAGATTAAAAAATACATATCTGATATCACTAGCATATCGGTCTACATTTCCGATTTTCAAGAAAGTGACGTATTACCAAAAAAAAAACTTAACACGAAAAGTACGAAAGCTCAGTCTTACCCCCAATTTTCTAGTTATCTACAGAAGTTTACCACGTAACTCTGAAACATCAGAGGGGTATTTTCGGTAATCAACGATTGAGCGGAGTCTGTTCTCAAAGTCTAGCCGCCCGGTGGTCAGTTCTGCGTCTCTGGATCACTATGAGCTCTGCAATCGCTCTCGCCCGGCCGGTACGCTTCCGGCGATTCTCCGATGACCGGAACACTAAGCCGAACAAACGCGAACCGGCGAAATTCACAGTTCCTTCAAGCTCTCTCCAATTTCCTAAGGAGATTTGTTCCCGAACCTTCTCGCCCACGGGATTTCTTCCCGGTTTTGGAATTCGGAATGGATCGTCACTGGTTTCTGAATCCACTCTTCCATATCGAATCGGAGCTTCCTCGAACGATGCTCAGTTCAGTTCGTTTGCTGAGGATAAGGATGTGGAGGCGCCGAGTTTTTTCGAGTTTATCACGTCTGAGAGGGTTAAGGTTGTGGCCATGCTTGCTTTGGCTCTCGCGCTCTGTAATGCCGATCGGGTTGTGATGTCGGTTGCAATTGTTCCTTTGTCTCTATCCTATGGCTGGAGCCGATCGTTCGCCGGTATAGTTCAGGTACCTTTGTTCTTCTTCAATTTTTTTTTTCTCTGTTTTTCGTTTCCGCAAGACAGTTCACTAGAATTCAAGTTTATTTTTCTGCTGAGTTTTAGGGTTCTACAGGCAGGTGATATAGAATTGAAGAATATTGTGATTTTTATTTTATTTGCGCATTTCTCCGTTTAGTTCATATCGAATTGAAGGGAATAGCGTTTTATTGCTCATTTCTCCATCTATTTGTGGTTCTTGGTATAAGATTTAATGACAATTTTCCAGTGCTTGCTAACTAGCCATTAGCTGATTGATCTTTTATAGCATTTTTTGTATTTTGATATTCCTGATGTGACCAAGTTAAGCGAACGGTGCCAATAAAATTTGTAGAAAATTAATTGTTAGGTAGCTCACCGTCATATAGTGAACTTGCATATATTAATATCTTTCCCAGTGGTTTAGATTAGACTTCAGGCTATTAGGTATCTAACATGATAGCCATCACTTATATTGTTAGCATCAACCATCAAGATTCACGAATACTTGACTAGAACAAAGTTATCACTTGAAATTATCTAATGATTGAACTTCCTGCAGTCATCCTTCCTTTGGGGTTATTTCATTTCTCCAATAGCGGGCGGAGCACTGGTGGACTACTACGGTGGTAAGACGGTCATGGCCTGGGGAGTTGCTTTGTGGTCACTAGCCACGTTTCTAACTCCTTGGGCTGCTGAAACTTCCTTATGGGCACTTCTTGCCATGCGTGCTTTGCTCGGCGTTGCTGAAGGCGTAGCACTTCCTTGTATGAACAACATGGTTGCTAGGTAACATTGATTTTTAAATTTTCTGCTTTAATTTAGAAAATCAATTGAGTCTAGCTACATCATATGTAAAAAGTCTATTTTTTCTGTTGTAGATGGTTTCCTCCAACAGAACGAGCCAGGGCTGTTGGTATAGCAATGGCTGGATTTCAGTTAGGAAGTGCAATAGGACTCATGCTTTCTCCAATCCTAATGTCTCAAGCTGGTATATTTGGACCATTTGTCATTTTTGGTTTGTCAGGGTTTTTATGGGTTTTGGTATGGTTATCCGCAATATCCAGTACTCCTGATCGAAATCCTCAGATATCCAAATATGAGTTGCAATATGTACTGAACAAGAGGCAACAACCTTTAGTGGTGGAGAATGTACCCCGGAAAACTGTGATTCCTCCTTTTAAGCGACTACTTTCTAAAATGCCAACATGGTCTCTTATCGTTGCAAATTCTATGCATAGTTGGGTACGGTATTGTTCAAATTTATTTCCTCCCTTTCGTAGGAGTTTTCCGTTATGTTTTTTACTGCAAATGTTGACTGATCTAGTTGCCAACCCTGTTTGTGAATTTTACATGACAAAGAGTTGGATAAATCCATTTTAGCTTTCAATAGATGCCTTTAAAAAATATATACATGATGGGAGTAAACTAATGCCAGCTCTCTACCTTTATGATCTTTTTATAATTTCACCGTGTTTTGCAACTGAGGTGTTTAGGTAGTGGGAGAAGTAACTTGTGCTACTTTTACTTTAATGACATTTCTTTCATTGCAGGGATTCTTCGTGATTCTTTCATGGATGCCTATCTACTTCAATTCAGTGAGGAACTTTTAGCTAACTTGTTTAGAAGTTCTACATATTAAATTCTCTGGTGAATTTCTTGAGCGATTTGTGTTTTTCCACTACAGGTGTATCATGTTGACCTCAGACAGGCAGCGTGGTTTAGTGCTGTTCCGTGGAGTGTGATGGCATTGATGGGATATTTTGGGGGATTGTGGTCAGATGGGTTAATACGAAGTGGTACATCTATCACTTTGACTCGAAAAATTATGCAGGTGAACATTTTAGAGTGTCTCTACATTAGTACTTTCATTGAATTCTAACCCACATTCTGTCTGTATCTCTAAAAAGAAAGGAAAAAAAAACAGTTAAACATGAAATACTTAACCAAAAATTAGGATACTGTACATGAGCAGCACTTCTGGCTTTCTAAAAAACTTTTTGGGTCTTACATTGTTTCAGTTCTGTTTAATTGCTAATCATGTATCAATTAGTATTTATTAGTCTTAGGCGCATTGTGATACCCACTTCTTGTTCTTGTTTAATGTTATCTTGTCTCAGACTATCGCTAGTCTTTGTGGTTTCACTTTTCTCAATAGTAGTTCTACTCTCTTAATTCCTATATGAAAATAGGATGACACTTGGATTATGACATATATAAAGCAGAATTTAATGGTTTTACCTTGGGATTAACACATCTCTAGAATTAGCAAAAAGACTTGAAGCTAGCAGATCAGTTCTAATTTCTGCCTATCTGATGGTCCAAAAAATCAATTCAATTTTCCATAAAGTAGGTTTTGTCATGTCTTTCTTTAATCATTTAAAAACAACTTAGTGTTAATTTTACACATTTAAACGTGATTTTCATTGAAAATTTAATTTGAATGATCAAAAGCATGTTTCGAAAATACTTTGAATATGACAAAAGTGAACTTAACCATTTAAATATTTTTCCCGAACACATGCCCAAAGGAGAAATTTATGGATCCGAAACAGATTTTTCTACACAAAGTATACATTCCTCTCCAGCATGGAAATTTGTTGGTTTGGATTTGGGATATCAGATGTTAGTATGTATTTTAATTGATCATCGATATGTATACAGTTGTGATTCAGCACACAGAAAGAATGGAAGTGTTATAATGCAACTATATGGAAACTGGAATATATTGTCTAATAGCACGTTTTCTTCTATTTTCTCCTGCCTGTCTTTGTGTTGTCTTCTGTTCCTCCTCTATTTTTCTTAATTACCTATTTTTTCTTTCTTGCTTTATTTCAATGCGCAGTCGATAGGTTTCATTGGCCCCGGCATTGCTTTGATCGGCCTCACCTCCGCTAGAACTGCTTCAATAGCATCCGCATGGCTGACGTTGGCAGTTGGGCTAAAGTCTTTCAGCCACTCAGGTTTCCTAGTGAACCTTCAGGTGGGCAACTTGATCCTTAATTAACCAACCTATAATCTCTCAGGTTTGTAATTAACCTCTTAACCTTTGCACTTACTAAACTTTTCCTTCATACAGGAGATTGCTCCTCAATACTCTGGCGTGCTTCACGGTATGTAACAAGTTTAGTCCTTTTGCTTTTAACAATTTAATTCCTACCGCATTGAAACTCTATCAAAATTAAGTGTGAATAGAGCTTTTATAATAGAGTCATTGCCTCCGGCCATTTTATAACAATAATAAACCCACTTGCATTTTTCAGTGGCATTTTTTTTTTGTAACTAGTTTTGATAGATCTTTTGTACATTTACATACCTCAAGTGTCAATTTTTATTGTGTAATATTTAGTTTTTATAGTTTTATAAACACATGGAATCCCTAATTAATTAGTTCATCGATAAACTTACATTAAAAAATGTCTCGAAGGGGTAGAGTGGTGATTGAAGGCTTGAGATTTGAAGATGTGCTCCTCTTAAAGTCTCAAGTTCGAGACTCATACGTGACATTAATTTGTAGACACCTTTTGTGTCTTCATTCCTTCAATGTCTCTCAGTGTCTGGTCTAGGGACGAATGTAATTACTCCGATTATAGTGGAGGAAAACTTCGAGTTTCCAGTTTAAAAAAAATAAAAGATATACGTACATTAAAAAAATTCAATTGTTACAAAATTCTATTTTGTAGACAAGTGGTGGGGATATTGACACCAAATTGTACAATACTACAGGTATGTCCAACACTGCTGGGACGCTTGCTGCTATTGTGGGAACAGTTGGGGTTGGTTTCTTCGTGGAAATTGTGGGCTCTTTCCAAGGATTTCTGTTGCTGACCTCTGTCCTCTATTTCATGGCTGCGCTTTTCTACATCCTCTTTTCTACCGGAAACAGGGTCAATTTTGATGAAACTGGTTAGCCACCCTCTCCACGCTTCTTTTAGTTTAACAATGCAGAGTTCAATAATCATCGAAACCTTCCATCATCGGTCTATGCGCTTCGGGTAGGTCCTCAGTTCTTAAATGTATAGCTCTCATTTTTCTTTTCTTGGACATATTTTGTACTCATCCTCTAGTTTTGTGCAAGATATGTTGCAGATAACACAAGTTTCACTGAAACTAAAATATCATACAAGTTTCAAACTGAATTTGATTTTTAAGAATAAGACCGACCTCCTGTCCAATTCCATTCATGATTTAGAGAATGGACAAACTAAGCAATAACGAATACCCATATCCATAAATCAGAACAATTTTAATATTGGAATTTATAAGAGTATCATGGCTGAGTTAACTTGGTAAAAAAAAGTCTTTGAGAAAACTAATTTCTTAGGTCCCGTTTGATAACCATTTTGTTTTTTGTTTTTGAAATTTAAACTTATTTTTACTCAAATTTTTTACATGAATTCCACCCTTCCTACAATATATGCATTTTTCTCGTACGTGAATACTAACAAACTTTTAAAAACAAAAACAAACTTTTGAAAACTACTCTTTTTTGTTTTCAAATTTTTATTTTGTTTATATAAATATAGGTAAGAGGTAGATATTCAAGTAAGAAAAAATATATGGTAAGATAGTTGTTGTATGCTTAAATTTTAAAAATAAAATATCGAGTAGTTATCAAACAAGGTTATAATGATTTTTTTTTAAAACAAAGTTGAAAATCTCCTCGTCTTTAATAACTTGGCCGAAAACTAATTTCTTACTTTTTTTTTACAATTAAAAGAATATTGGAAAGTCGGCCAAATTGAATATATATCGGTTAAAATACTATTTTGATCACTAAATTTAAAATTTTGTTCTATTTTGATCTTCAAATTTTTTTCTAAAGTTTCATTTTAATTCATAAAATTTTAAATTTGTTCCGTTTTAATTTCAACTCTTCATCTTTCAAATTTATTCTAATTTAATTCCTAAACTATAAAAAATAATTAAATTTTGTCTATGATAAAAATTCAGCTTTATAATAAATTTAAAGTTAATATTTTAATGAAATACAATGTAATAATATTAATATAAGTAAAGAAAGTAGGTGAATATAATCCTAAAATTTATAATGAAATATGATATTTCTTAAAGAAAAATAACAATAAAAGACTAAATTAAATTTCATTTGAAAGTCGAAGATTAAAATCTTGAATTTTTTTTTTAAAAAAAACAAAGTTGAAAGTCTCCTCGTCTTTAATAATCAATCACTTAGGCACGGCTTTATATGATTACCAGCATAGCTATACAATAGTAATTAATCATGATGTAATAAATTCAATCCAAAAATTAGTTTCCTATTGTAGCCAAGAATAGTATTCTACACGTAAGATTATATTATATAAATTCATAACGTTGACTAGAGTTTTAGATGAATTTCGGGAATTTACCAAACAAACCCTACTCGATCTTTAGATACCTGACACGTTAGATTTTTTTTAACGGTACAGAAAATAGTCACACGTCCAAACTTAAACGTCTGAAACCAACCTCACAATTAAGTAAAATTGAAAACGAAACGCAATGTTGCTTAATATTTACTCTACATCAAACGATGAAATAAATTACCATCTCAAACATGAAACCAAGCGTAAGTCAAAGGGCCAGGCACTAAGTTCAGAAAAGAGTGGCTGAATCGCTGCTGATTTCCTCAAAAAAGTACCATCCATCCATGACCATGAAGGTCGCAAATAAAGTAGATTAGTCTCAATCAGGCAGGGCTAACAGACCTTGAAACCACACTTCGACTTCTTGATCGACTCCCACCGGAATAACCTCTTCTCTTATGCCGTCTTGGGGTACGGCTGCGAGAGCGAGACCTCGAGCTCCTTGGTTCAGGAGAAACGCTGCAGGAATAGCTCTTTGACCTGCTTCGTTCAGGGGATGTACTACGTGAATAGCTTCTCCTTGATTCCTGGGAGGGGCTGCGAGAGCAACTCCTCAGTGTTCTTCTCCTGGCCCTAGGAGAATAACTGCGTGAATAATTTCTACTAAAACCCCTTGGCTTAGGTGAAAGGCTCCTAGAAACTGATCGATCCCTGTGCCTTTTGTAATAAGGATCAGGGGAGTAGTAGTCATAAGGGGAGTATGACCTGTCCCGTCTCCTGATAGGTGACCGACTCCATGGAGAGCGGGATCGAGAATACGACCTACGGCGCCTAGAATATGGAGAATCCAATCTTCGCCGGCTATAAGAAGAGTACGATTTATGGTGGTATGGGGAACCATATGATCTTTGGCGTCGGCCGGGAGAATGGGATCTGCTCCTGCTACGATCAGATGAATGATGAGATGAGCAGCTTGAGCTCCTTCTATAAGGAGAGTAGCTAGGCGAACGGCAACGTCTTACTGCTAAAAAGATGAGGATTAGACAGGGAATATTAAGACACTTAATAGCAATAAGCCAGGCATTAGATTAAAAGCTCACCACGAACTGTTTTAAGTCCCAGATATCTCCCGGGAGTTGGAGTTCTACCTCTCCGTCTTCGAGCCTATCAGTTAACAAAATACATAGAATGAGATAACTCAATTGTCCATGAAAGAAAAATAATGGGAATCAGGGATCACTCACGGAAGATCAGCAAAATTAGAAAGAAAAAAAGAAGCTAAAATAGTGAAATAACACAGTATTCAAAGAGATGCAGGGCATACAACCCCAATTTTCTGAGACCTCATTTGATGAAGTTTTTGAATTTGATGAAGAGCTGCTACACACAGCTAACCTTCTGTCAAAAAAACTTCAAGTGCAAAGAAGCAAAAAAAAAACCTCAAACTCCAACAACAAACCATCCAGAGATCCAGCAAAAATTGAAGTTGAAGAACAAAACAACAGTACTAATAAAAAACATCCCAAGTCTGTGAAACTATACTTGGTTTATTTTTTTACCTTTTCCACCGTAATTATTCGACCTTCAAGTACAGATCGATCCAGGTATTTGATGCATCGTTCAGCCTCATCATTGCTAGCCATGGTAATGAATCCAAATCCACGAGATTCTCTAGTCCATGGATCAGCCACAAGATGAACATCTAGCACCTGGAGATTAAAAATTTCATACAGAAACTGAGAAAACAGTTCACAAGTTCCATCGCCAACAAAAAAGACAAAACACATACACCACCATCAAGGATACAAGCAAAATCAAAATGGTTTGAAGAAAATAAGAAATCTGCAACATACTGTTCCCTCAGCAGAAAAGTGCTTCTCAAGTTCTCTTCTTGTTATTCTAGGTGACAAACCTGTGACGTACAAACTATTACCAGGATTTTCAATGTCACATGAAGGGCTCCTGAAAAACAAATCAAGAATCCAAACAGTTTCAGTAAATGCATCATACAAATGTGGGAAAATCCGAGCAACCAAATAGTTCCTGAGCAAGAAGTACCGTGAAGAACGGCTCCTTGAACTTGAAAGGGACCTCGAAACTGATCGTTCATAGGAAGGAGATCGAGAGTACCTAGATCTTCTTGAGTACGACATCTGTGACCAGATAAGAAAAAACAAGGCTAATTACAACCAGGATTTATTAAAGAAAAGCACAAGAATAATCGAAGACCATATTTCCAGTGGGATTTTGTCTGTCAATCGAAAAGTCACCAAAAACACAGGAAAATAAAGAAATTTGTTGTCCATTTCCAACTAATTTACACCGGACAATCCGCCTAACTCTACAAAATGTCTAAGAACGTAATGAGATTGGAGCCCGTATAAGAACTTCGAGTATTACAAAAACCCGTAAAAGGAACCGTAAGTTTCCTTTCCAAAAACCCATAAATTTCCTGATGAGATTCTAATTTTTTTTTTTTTTTTTTTAAATCTGAGACAATAACTGAAAATACTCAAATCGCTTCCCATGAATACACTAATCATAAGAAAAAACAATCTACGTTACAAGCCAAGCCTAATACTCTCCATAAACGTCATAGAAATCAGAATCAAACGCGTAGATGGATCAGAACCCTAAACATACAATCTAAGACATCGAAATGGTGGCAAATTTCATATGATATCTCTACTTGAATGAGGTTCTAATTTAAACAATCCATGACAATTACATAAAACGCGGCATTCGCATCACATGAACAAACATTCGGAATCAATAAACGGAACATAATTATTTCCATAATCATCATCGAAATCAAGAATCAAATACGCAGGTAGATCAGGAACCCAAACGTGTAATCTGAGACAACGAAAAAACATTAAAAAAAATTCATCAAACGTGAAACAGAGAGAGAACTTACCGCCAAAAATCTGCAGAAGCAAAACCCTAAATCGAAGCTGAAGGTGTTCTCTCAACGACAACAATCGCTCGCTCTCGAGATCGCATCAACAAACGGTGTCTGAAAGCCAAAAGCATTATATAGAACCTCGAAAGCGAGAGAAGTTTCTAGAGCATCGGACACCAAATCAAAATAAAAACTTTAATTTAAAGTACTTCGTTTCCGAATTCAATTGGTTTTTAAATTGGCCATGCTTTAAAAAATAAAAATACTGCCTTTTTCAAATATGCCCAATAACCAAAAAAAAACTTCAATACCTAATTCCTATGGGGCGTTTGTTTGACATATTTAGGTAGGAGTTAGTATTAAGAGTTATCAACTCTTCTTCAAAACTTACATCAAAATGAGTTTTTATTAACTCCTCCTCATTTATATTTTTAAAAATAACTCTCATTTCTAACCATTCATTTTTAATCATTCATTTATAACTACTCAATCATTTCTAACTATTTTCTTTTTTTATCATTCATATCAAATCAATCAAAATAACTTATTTTTAACCATTCATTTTTAATCATTTCTTTTTAACTACTAAAAATAACTACTCATTTTTAAATTTATATCCAAACAAGACTTTGATTCTAACTCCCCTGTACAAAAACTACATTCAAACGAATTTTTGGCCCAACTCTCAATTTTTAACTACTCAATACAATTCTTCAATATAGCTTTTTAACCAAAAAAACTACCTAAATATGTCAAACAAACAGCCCCCAACAGTCCTTGAAGTAAATAATAATAATGACACTACTTTTTAAGTAAAGGTGTACATGAGTTGGATTAAATTGGAGACATTTTTTAATCAGCAAAAAAACTTGGGTTGATTACTTTTTCAACCCAGCTCAACTGATCAAAGAGACAACACAATCCAACTACACCTTATGAATTTTGGGAAAGTTTAAAAGTAGGCCATAACTGAAAATTTATTGCAAATCTGTCCATTCTTTAAAAAAATAGCAAAAATAATTATTGAATAAAGAATAAACAATTCTTATTGATGCAAAAAGACGGTAGTGCCCCCTTTATTTACAAAAACAACCTTGCAATTCGGTTAACCATTTTTTATGCAAAATTATTTTCTTAAAAATCTCCTAAAATCGTGGGATTTTACATAAATTTTGTTTCTTTCCATTTTTTTAGTTTGGTAGAAGATTTTTTTTAAATTGTTGTTTTTATTTTCCTCAAAATACCTGAAATCTTTAATGATGTATTAATAAATAAATACGAGTTTCAAATAAAAAAAAATTATAATATTTTTTTTACTCGGTTAGATAGAATTAGTACCGTATTTCACGTCTAATATATCTTTTGTATTTCTATGCATTTATTTCACATATGAGTATTAAGTCATCAAACTTTTATATTTATTTGCATTATTTATTAAATATTTAATAGTGATTTTTTGAATACAATGTCAAATCTTAATACATTCATATTTCATAAAATATGTGAAAAAATGTGAGACTGACTTCATAAATTCTTTAGTCATGTATTTATGAATATGGACGAGTTTAGTCAAGTTTAATTAGAAGATAATTATAAATATGGTCATTTAAAAAACACTATAATTATTGATATTAATGAGTATTATCACATACTTCCTTATAATATGCATTAACAATACATAATATTGTATTAATGAGTATTTATAATACCACCCTTCCAATACAATTTTCCTAATAAATAAATACAAGGTTCAAATAAATAAGAGTTTATGGGTTACTAAGGCCCTGTTTTTTTTTTCAAAAAAAAAAAAAAAAGCCCCGTTTGATAACCATTTTGTTTTTAGTTTTTTGTTTATGAAATTTAAGCCTACAACAACTACCTTACTATACTTTTTCCTTATTTGGATATCTACATCTTACCTATATTTTAATAAACAAAACCAAAATTTGTAAACAAAAAAAAGTAGCTTCCAAAAATTTGTTTATGTTTTTTAAATTTGGTTAGTATTCTCCTACTTTCTTAAGGAAAGATGGATACATTATAAGAAAGATTGAGCACATGGTAGGAAATTTGAATACACATAGGCTTAAATTTCATAAACAAAAAATAAAAAACAAAATGGTTATCAAACGAAGTCTAATGTTTTTGTGTATGATCATGTTATGTATATATATTTTATTTCTTTTACTTAGGTATAAATACCGAATTAATACTGTCGAGTAAGATATCTTTTGTATTTATATTGGAATTATCTCGTATATGAGTAGTAATTCATCAAATTTTATATTTATTTGTATTATTTAATAATAATTTTACGAATATACACTATTAATAAAATGATGAGATTCTAAAATTTAATGCATTAATACATTTATGTGTCAAACATTTCATAAACTTTCCCAATGAACTCTCTTTTTGAAAAATTGGAAAAGATTATTAAAACCGAATTTCTTTTAATTATTCAACTGTATTGAAGAACAAAAAGTCATCATTATTTTGGACTAAAAGAAAAAACGTGTAAAAATAATTTTGATAATTTCATAAAATTTTTAATTATGTATTAATAAATAAATACAGGTTTTAAATAAATAAGAATTTTGTAATTATTTTGAGAAACTTACGGATCAAATTTATAAAATAATTACAAATTTGGTCACTTAAAAAATTAGCAATCATATTCATAAGTATTTGTTAATAATAATGCATAACATTGTATTAATAATCCACAATACTAAATTAATGATACATAATATTGTATTAATATCCATAATATTGTATTACTAATATATAATATTGTATTAAATACGTAGTAGTGTATTAATAATAAATAACATTGTATTAATGAGTATTAATAATATACCGTATGCATGACTATAGATGTAAATATTTTTAAATTTGACTACATCTATAATCATTTTGTTAGAATAATCTATCTATTAAAATTTTATTTTTTATAATACAATATTAAACCATATTAATGATTATGAATGCAAATATTATAGAATTTGTCTACATTGTAGTGAGAAGCAATTCAATTTTCCTTTCTAAAAAAATTACGGTACTTATACAATAACATTGATCAATACCACCAAAATTTATCTAGAAATTCTTCTTCATATTAAAAATTTTGTATTAATAAATAAATACATATTTTAAATTTTAACACCAACCTCAGCAACTTCTATAACCTAATAATTATACACCTACTTGTTCGTTCATATTTTTTACTAAAAATAAGGTAGCTTGAAAGAATAATTAAATATAATTATTTTTAAAAAAAAGTACTAGAAAAAAAAACAAGTTAAACAAATGAGTAATTCACCCAGGGGCCACCATAAAACGTGCTTCAACAAACTCAAAAGCCATTTGCAAAAAAAAAAAAAAAAAATTAACACACATAAATTGGTCGCACAACAAGGTGGCAAAAGAAAGAAAAAACCGGTAAAAATAAGGGTACAATTTGTACTATTGAAATTTTTTATTAATTAAATTTAAAACAAAAAATAGATTTAAAAATACTTCCAAAGATGATTAGATTTGTAATTATTTTCTTAAAAGTGGTTATCCACCATAATTTCTCTATATTTTTCGAGTTGGATTGGATTAAGTCACTTGTTCATCAATACCTTGCAAATATAAATATACTTTCATTGCCAACAAGAACAGTAACTCAATGGTATCTATGTATATCTAATGACGAAGAGGTTATAGGTTTGAGTTCTCTTCCTCCAATTGTTATAAGTCAAAAAAATAAATAAATATCCTTTCATAAATTTGTCATATACTATGCATAAACAAAATGCAATATCCGATCATTATCATATAGCTTAGCCCGAGTTAATTTGTTAAATTGGTTTGATTGATTCGGGTTATTTGGACGATTGAGTTGTTTGAACACTCTTATTTTAAAATATGATTGAAAAATTCTCGAATTCACAATTTGATTTGGTTAGTATTAAAGGTTTATTAGGCTTTTTGTTATTTATTTATTTATTTTGGGATTAAAAATAGTTTCTTGGCTTAGTGCATGTTTTGTATTATACATTTTTGCTTAATGCAAAGTTTATATTGTTATTTTTTCGTATCGTTTCATGTTTGTACTCTACAGTGATATTTTTGTCCCTAATTTTTGTAGTAATAGTTCTTCCTTATTTTATTTTACCATTTCTATCTAGTTTTTTTATAGTCTCATTTTATTGAGAGTTTTTTTTTTCATGATTTGACAATTTCTTAGTATTATTTCATCGTGTTTTTGGTTTTTGGTTTTTAGATTTTTCATTTTGAATATTATTATTATGAACATTACTATTAACCATGTATTTTTATTTTGCAATTTACCTTTTTAATTGGAACTTAAATTTTGCTTTTTTATATGCATAGTAAAATAAACATTCGTTACTTTTAAGAATGTGAAAAAATATCAAACAAATTACAATAAATAAAATTTATTTTTTTAAAATTAAACAAATCATGGTCGATATAACCGTACTACTTCAAAATTGAACTTTAAAGATCTAGCAATAAGACAAATATTTGAATTGATAATGTTCACCACTTGTGTTAATTCGATATGTCCTCTAACAACAATCGAAGTACATAAAACCAGCCCAAATACTCACAAAAAAAAAAAAAAAAAAAAAGTAGCACAATTTTCCAAAGATAAAATATGTTATTAGGCGATGTCTTTAAGGAACTGTTAATTCTAATTATTATGCATCATGTTTCCTCTTCGTCAATTGGAGCTCTTAAAGAGAATCGAAAATTAGGGAAAAATAGGTAATGGGTGGGAAAGAAAATGATCATCACTTTTCTTTTTCAACAACACACGTAAGGTGAGAAGAATATATATATTATTCCCAACCATTTGAGCTGCATTCAGAATTGACAAACAAATTTTCACATATACTTTTTGTTATATTTGTAAAAAGAAAATATACAACAATGTGTCTAACATATTTTACAACACACTATTTGATTGTGCAATCAAAACCGTTAACAAAACGGAGCTTTTACAATTGGACTATAATTACATTTGGGTTTAGTTGTACGGATACAAAATCAATCAGTAACTTCAGTCTTAAAAACAACTGAAAGAAAAGAATAATGAATAGTTTCTCAAATTATGAGCTTAATGGGATTCTTTATCTGCAGATAATGAAGATCCTAATGGGTTTTCATGGGCCAAAGCTGTGGGCTTTTGCAGGCCCATTCCATTCAAATCTTTGGAGTAACTTTCCATGACATTGTCGAGTTCCAAGTCCCACTGCTTAAGAACATCAGATTCTTGTTTCTCAATTTTACTGTCTCCAACAGCTTCCATGTTTTTGTTGGTCAAAGGAGTAGTGGGTGAAGTGGTTTCTGTTTGAGGGTTGGCTGCTACCTATGAACATGTTACAAACACATGCCTTTTAGCTACATTAATAGCATCCATATAAGACTCACCTTTATTTTTGACATATCATACAATAATAATGATAAGTAGAATTTATCATCTATATGAATGCAAATTCCAATAATGAAGATTTATAACTCCCTTAAGAAATGCGCAAACTTAGTTATCAATCCATAGTTCTTCAACATTCAAGTTTCATATATTCAACTTTAGTTTATGCATTTAATATTTTTTGATTTAGCCCTTTAATCAAATTTGAAAACTTAGCACCTTAGAATCTTCTTACATACTCATCCAACAAATGTTATGAATATAAGAAGCATATATGCCAAGTTTCTCACAAATAATTTGTTAAACTAATATAGTTATGCAAAATGCAATAACTAAGCTCTTCTAATAACTATTAGGTTTTTGAAAATTAAGCACGTAAATACTACTTTCACCCGAAGTCTTACAACCCTCGTTGTTTTGTTACCTATTGTTTAAAAACATCTTCAAAATCAAAACTCAAACCAAGTGTTGAAAACTGGAAAAACTGTTTTTTTTTTAATAAAGTGGAAAAACTGTTTTCAAGAACTTATTTGTTTTTGAAATACAAATAGGAATTCAAATATTTCTTTAAGGAGAAAGTCTTGGCAAAAAAGCAAACATAAATTTTAAAAAACAAATGTAACTATTATCAAAGTGCTTCAAATAAAAGTGTAGAAACTTTAAAACAAAAACAAGTATCAAAATTACCAAAATACGATCATCTACTTATAATGCCTGACTTCTACAACTCAGTCGATTCTCGCAAATTCTATTCCCTCTTCCTCTATTCGATCGAGTTTCTGATTCCCCTATTTTTATACTGATCGTTCATGACATTTCTATAAATTTCTTCATAGAATTGAGGTCTGTGTTTAAGAGTCTAGATCGGTATTTAACTCTGAAATTCTTTCTTAGGCACATGAAAGATAATATGTGGAGACAAAAGAAAGAAGTACCTCTTCTTGTACAGTACTTTCTGGGATTTCCAAATCATTATTAGGATCTGTTTTTTCATGGTCGTTCTTGGCATCCAAGTTGAATTTATCACCGTTTTGTCCTGAAACGTCCTTGATGAGCTCACGTTCAACTTCAATGGAATCAGCAGGTTTATTGTCATCATTTTCCATAGTTTTTGCGTTATGATCAGCGGAAATGATGGAATCCTGCTATGCATACAAAACAAAGATATGGGAGTTAAAATAGTTATCACATTCAGTGAGTTTGGAATGGTTAAGGGTATGTTTGATGTGACTTTACAAGGCTGAAAAAGCACTTTTGGCTCGTTAAAAATAGGACAACTATAAATTTGGTCCTTATACTTTAAAGAAAGTTAGAATTTAGTCTTTATGGACTTAAAAGCTAGGATTTAGTCCTTGTAGTTCGTAGAAAGTTGAAACTGAGTCCATGTGATTTTAAAACTAGAATTTAGTTCTTATGGTTTGGTAAAACCTACAAAATAGTCGTGTAACATGTTTATGTGCAGATGGTGTGGTTTTTTTGTCCAATCAATCACTTAACTCACACCAACATTATTGGCACATGAGTAGGAAAATTCTACATATTTAATTCGCCACAAACTGCAGAGGCTAAATTCTAGTTTTTTTTTAAGACTAAAAACTAGAAAGCAACAAAAACATTTGTAAGTATCTAGGCCGAACCTGCAATAAGGAGTCTTTATCCATATGGAATTGTTCTTCTATTGAAGACTTCGAAGACAATCCTGCTTTGGCATCGAGAAGCTCTCTTTCAGTGGCTGAGTGTTGCTCCACATTTGATTTCATGGCATCATTAAACTTTTGTGTTTCACTCTGTACAGCATTTACTTGATTCTGTGAAGCATCAAAACCTCTATCAATGGTATCAAGCGAAACTCCTCGATCATTGACCGAGTCTCGCTCCACAGTTGATTTCACGGCATCCTTGGACTTCTGAAATTCACTTTGTACATCATTTACTTGATTCAGTGAGACATCAGATTGTATTACGACAATGGTATCAAGAGGCGCTCCTCGTTCGGTGAGCACATTGTTCTCTACAGTCGATTTCCAGGCACCTTTAGAACTCTGGGATTCAGTTTCCACAACATTTGGTTGATTCTTATTATCTTGTATCAACTCCAATTGTTCTTCAATCTCTTTTGGCTCTACAAAATCTCCATTGCCTGTAACTTGATCTGTGCTTTTATTCTCATGTTCATGAGCCAGGCCAAGATCTCTATTGCCAGTAATTCGATCCTTGTTGTTAACTTCTTCCGAAGGATCATGAGCACTGCTAGGATCACCATTTCCAGTAATTAGATCCGCATTTTTACTTCCTACTTCCGAATGTGCATGGTCCAAGTGGGATTGACATCCAGAAGAATCTTCAGGGCCACCATTAGAGTATTTGCTAGATTTTAGATCAGCCTCCTCCAATGAACTTGTTTTCTTTCCACCATCAACATTTTCTCTGGTTTTCACAGTGTTTTCTGTGTTCGCTAGATCTTCTGATTGTTTTTGGACAACAATGTGGTTTATGGCTTCATCATCATCTGCTGGAATAGACAACTCCTGAAACAGAGTGAATAAGCTTATGTTGTTATCATGGACGGAGTTATAGGAGCGTGTGTTTATAAATTTCTAATTTTTTTTAGAACAGATGTAAAGTAAACTATATTTAATTTCCTTTTTATTTTACAATTTTATAAACTAAAAACAATTATACCAGACAATCTTCATCACAACTTTCTACTTAACATTTCTTATTTCTAACTTACATAACCAACTAAAACATCCAGATATATTTGCATGATTCTAGAGTCAAAATATATTGATGATCAAAATTAGAATACAAATTTGTCCCCAAGAGGTGGTGCAGTGGTTGAAGACTTTGGGCTTTGAGGGTGTGCTCCCCTCAAAGTCTCGAGTTCGAGTCTTCCTTGTGACAGTACTCCTTTGATGTCTACGGTGCCTGGCCTAGAGACGGGCGTGGTGACCCTTGTTTCAAAAAAATTAGAAGACAAATTTTGTTCTACTTTAATTTTCAATACTTCATTATTTTCTTTTACACTTTTGTACTTTTTATAAGTTATTAGTTTTATCTCAGTATATTTTCATTTCTATAAATATTTGTTAATAAAACATACTTCTAACTTCTAAGTTATTTTTAAACCGCTTCCAATTAAGCTATTGCTTTATTCATGTACTAAAATCAAATAATAAAGTGTTTTATCGATGAGAACTCTTTATACAAGTACTTATCAGTTATAATTCAAACAACTTCGATGAAAGCACTCTCAAATACTGAAAGTGAAATATCTGCAAAAATTCATTTATTCGTTTTGTTACTATGTTGGTATGTTGTCAAATTCATGGTTAGCAAGCCTCAAATCAGCAAAAATTGTATTAAGATAGAGTACTGACCTCTAGCATTTGGGGGGCAGCTTGAGAAGGTTGATCACTCAGCTCCTCAGCCATTGGACTTTGAATAGTTTTAGGGGACAATGCTTCTGTGACACTCATTGCTTTTACTTCTTCCTCCTGTAAATTCGATGCAATCTCATTAGACTGCGACTCCAACAATGAACTCGTGTCATCTTGTTCACCTCCAAAAGTCGACCCCTTTTCAATCTCCCAGTCAAGGTTCAACGATTCAGCATCGGTATTGTTCCCGTCAACGGTCGGAGGGGAGCCAAGTTCAGAGACCTCCACTTGCAGGTCAGAAGCAATGGAGTAAGCTGGAGTGTGACACGCCACTTTATCTGGATAGGGAAACCGCTCCTCCATTTTGTTCTTATCTAATGTCGTGGGGCTAAAATCACAGAGAGGCTCCTTTATTAATCTGCTCTTTGGTAATCTACAATTCAAGGATTTCTTCAGCGCACTGCTCAATGTTGCCTCGAAGCCTTTTGAAACAGCTCTGACATCATCGCAGATCACATCTTTAGGATTGTCTGACGAAGATGAATGGCTTGATTGGCTTTTAGAATCTTGTGTCAGCTCCGCCTCCATTTCAAATTCACTCTCGGATTGTGGCAGAATCCCCTTCTCTTGATCACTTTCGAGCTCCATTGCACTATTGTCCCTGGCTTGTTGTGAATCTTCAGTTTGAATGCCTCTGGTTACTACAGCAATCGGGTTATTCTCGGCATGGAGGTCGCCTTTAAATAATAGTTGTTCGATCAGCCAGTCATGTTCGCCCTTATCTGCAATCGAAACTAAACCAAAGATTTTTAAGTCAGTTCAGTGGTGCCTTCATCCTTTTCTCTTCAGTTTGAACTTGGCAAGAGCTTGGTTCATATTTTGTTCTTGAATTATTTTTAAATCACCATATAGTTATATTTTGTCAATTTTAACATACTATATACTATATTAGAACTTGGTTCGTATTTTTTTCATTTTGATATCGAACTTTTAAATATATACCCATTTGAATCTTCAATCCCACATGTTCTTAAACTAAAAATGAAAAGAAATAAAAACCTAAACTTGCAAAAGTAATTGTTTACTAAATTAGTTTGTTACTTCATATCTACATACATAATAATCTCTCCACCACACATGGTTTGTATGTGTGATATTGCATTAATATAAATACTCAAAGTTACATAACCCAATTGTTAACAAGAAAAATAAAAGGCAAGACGATTCAATAGTTAGAATAGACATCTTAAACTTCAAGATGAAAAAAATGAAGAACCAGAGAAAAATAATTGAGACAAGAAAATGAAATTTAGACCATAAAGTCTTAACACTAAATTGAAATGAGAATATCTTACTTGAAGGTCTTCGATATCTGCGGTGGTGGTATCCAATTGCCCCATTTTCTTCTGGGTAAATGGGGCCAAAACAAAAGCTCTCGTGCCTGCAGAATCCTACTTCTTTTTGGTGAGCTGCTGTAAATTCCTGTTGAAAGCTATCGGCCATAAGATTAGGTTTCTCTTCATGTGGATCATATGGAAGATCGAATGGATTTCTCATCGGCAACAAAACCGAAGGAGCAGAACCAGGCAATGGTACAGCTTGATCCATCTCTTTACAACCATCTGCCAAATTGTGAGGATCGTTCTTTGTAGCAGTGATAATTTTGGAAATTTGACCTGGAGGGAGAATGTCGACGATTTGAGCCGGTTCTTCAGGTTTCCGTTTGTTCAACTTTCTGGCTCTTCTCCTTGCAATTAGACTCTCCAATCTTCTGTTCCTTTCAATCTCCGAAAGCCCGAGATCCATCAGATTCTTCTGATCATCTTCTGTCCACTCCATAGCTTTATTCTTATCCTCTTGCGCCTCCTCTTCATCCTCATCCTCCGGATCTTCTGAGCTTTCGTTCTTCGTTTCATCGCCACCGCTATCATATTTATTAGCATGAGAGTTCGCGGCATCACAAGCTACGAGATCGGGTTTTACTGGTAACTCCGAGTCCAAAAGTGGTTCCTTTTTACAGGAAACTTCAATCTCCTTATCAACCGATGTACTACGAGCAGATACAATTTTTCCCGAACAAGAAGATTGTAATTCTCTCATGTCATTAAACAAATTTGAGATAACGGATTCAACAGACTGATCCGCATTGACTACGGGAGCATTAGTTGGAGAATCTGTTCTCCACGCCTCACTTTTATCTTTGAATCGTTGTCGCCGACTAGTTGCTTTGCGCAAGTATACACTACGATTTTTATTAACCGTGGGCGTGGACTCTTTAGGTACATCCAATTTTTTTATTTCTAGTTTCTCACTTAGAATTGTGGATCTTTTAGAAGTCCAAAATGCAAGGAGAATTCCAGTTAGGCCAAGAAATGGCAAACAGTAAAACAGAAAAGTAATAACATTAGGAAGAAAAATGTACAAAGCGAAGAGAAACAGCAATGTGGCAGACACATAAGGCTGCCGCTGTACAGATCTACAACTAACCCTAATGAACAAATGAACAGTTCTACAAACGCATAATTTGATATCTTCTAAATCGATTCCCATCTCTCTTCAATACAACCAGATTTTTAACCTAACTAATCCGAAAAAGATACTAACAATCAAGATCAAGAATCAGATAAATCGATCAGATAAAAACAAGATTCCCCGTCGAAGACGACGAAGAAAAATGGGGAGAAAACTTACGATACAAACAATTCCGGAATCAGCGTTCTCCGTTTTTAGAAAATGTTTGGATTGGCGATTTGCAGAGGAGAGCGGTCCTGAATTTTAGGGCACTAACTTTTTAAATGTTGAGAGACAAAATAGCAAACAGGTAATCTGAAGGATGGCGCGCGCATTTTCTTTGTCCTGTTTTTTCTCTTTATCCACTTCTCAATGATAAAATATAGCAAACTTTTTTTAAAAAAAGTTCAATTGCAAAATTTAATTCAATGGACACATTTTCTCGATTATAATTTAAATCATTTTTGGTTTAGAAAATGAATAAAATTTAATTTCGTCTTTTTAGTTTTGCAATCTCATAAGGTGTTTAAAAGATCTAACCATCAAATATAATTTGTATAAAGATATTCATTTCAAATTTTCAATGAATTAAATGGGATTGGAGGCAAAGAATGATTTCCCGAGATCGGAATTGACTCTAGAAATAGGAATGGGAATGGGAATGAGCAGTCATTCTCCAACTCCACCATGCCCGGTTGACATCTCTACATTTATATATTTAAATAAACACATCAATATTATCACATTGTATTTCCATCTCAATGTCTTCATCCATTTTTATGACTTAATCCGAATTTTTCTCATTATAATAATTAAATAGGGTATAAAGAAACATTGAATTTGAATTTTACTATAATTAAAAAAAAAATGTTCAACCACGTGAGAAATTCGAACATTTCACCTATAAATCTAAGATGTACAATTTAACCAATTGAATTATATTTGGGTTGATCTTCCTATGTAACGCCTATTTTGAGCGGCTTTAGGACATTTTTTAGTTAGCTCAATATAAGAAATTGGCAAGACAGTTGGCGGTTGGGGATTCTTTTTATTGATCACATTAACTTTATGGTGAGTTTTTTTGTTTAGGAATTGTATCATGAAATGATGTTAAAACACAATTAAAAAAATGGAATGAGTCAAGTGGCCCACTAGTTTCATTATTGGTTGTAAACCAGTTCAACACTCATAGATTCGTTTTTGACAATTAGTATTTGTCTTCCTTCCTCCAATATATACTAAAAAAAATCTTCTAAAAATACAATAATTTTTTTTAAAGAATCACAGAGACAAATCTCATTTCTTCGGTTCTAATTATTAACTATTTATTTATGTTATTGAGCTACTATTCTCGGTCATATTTATGAGATTCAAATTTTTTTTTTCTCATTTTGGTCATATTAGTCCTTTAGTATATCGCATGAGTTAAATAACCAATCTATTTTATAAACCGGAAAAATTCTAAAATTTAAGTGAGATTTTCAACCTACCTCCTTAAGATGCTATATTTTTAAATTTGTATTTTTTAATCGAACTTAATACTCATTAGGTATAAATAAACTCTGATTTCATAGCATGAGATTTCATCCCAAAATCAATTGTCAATTAATATATTACCTCATTTATATTATAAATGTTAAAATATCTCATATTTAGAATAGAGATATTCATTTTTCCGTGGAGACCCGCCCCAAACAAAGCGGTGAATCCCCATTTGGGCGAGAAATGAGGTGTGAGCGGGGAGAAAACTAAGTAGTGTCAGATGAACATGCGATAACATTTTTAATGGGGGATTTTGCATGTATATCAAAAAATAGCAAAATATTTCCATCTATAGCACAAAATCCAAAATAATTTCATTTGTAGCAGAAAATTCAAATTGATTTCTATCACTTGTCGAGTTCTATTAGTGATAGAATTCAATTAATGATAGACTCATTCTATCACTGCTTAAGTTTTCTATCAGTGATAGAAATCTAAATTGAGTTCTATCACTAGGTGAGTGATAGACTATCATTAGGTGAGTGATAGAAATAAATATGCTATAGATGAATTATTTTAAAAATTATGCTACAAATATAATACAAGAGGTAGAATATGCTGCTGATGGTAAATTCTCTTTTTAATGAGTAGACTAACTTATCTATCTTAAGAATAAGAGTCTCATATCTCCAACATAATCGATGTGTTATTCACTCGGGAGTGCTCGGATGAACAATAAGAGTCTCAGATGAACATGTGAGAAGCATTTTTAATTACATTGTTTTTGGAGTAATGCATTGGTAGTGTACACCATAATTTCCCATAGCAGTTAAACAAGACCTAACCAATAAACCTTCTTTATGTGGGCAATTAATTTAGATTATGCTTAAGATAAGAAAATTGTTGACTTTGTAACCCAAGTTTATCCAACACCTTAAATTTAAGATTTGGATTTTTCTAAGCCTATGTGCTGGGTGATTTTTAACCACACATCCTTAACTCATATGTTTTTGTAATATATATAGTAAACCATCCCTAAAGTTTGAATGAACTTTTTCAAAATTTAACACTTAAATTTTTTGAATAAGGCTCAATTTCTATTTATATTATGTGTATTGAATTCTCAATTAAGTTATGGAAATGTCTTTATTTTATTTATTTATTTTTTTGAACCAGAAATGTCTTTATTTTTTTATTTCTTGATAGCAATCATATATAAAATATATATGTGAGACTACTTATTTTTCTTGCTTTATGTGAGGCTACTATTGCGTTAGATACAACTGAAGTTTAATTTGTTTAATACTAATGATAAGAAATATTTCTTAACGAAATGAATTTGCAAATTTGAACTCACCGACCAAAACAAGAACAGACAGCTTTTCGGGTTTAATTTATCTCAAAATCCCTAACAATATTTATATAACAAAATTTGAAAACTTCTTTTTTTTTTAGTTTAATTATTTTTTTTAGATTTATTCCATTTTAGTTTTAACTTAATTTTAGCTTATCAATTTTGAGATTCATTCCATTTATACTTAAAATTTTAAAATTTTGATTTTAGTTCATGAATTTTAAGATTTGTTTCATTTTAATCTATAAATTTGAGATTTATTCTATTTTGGTGTTTGAATTTTGAATTTTCATTATACATATATAGATATATACACACATATACTTGGTTCTAGAATTCTATTACTTTTTTGTGTATTTTTGTTTTAAGAAATGATCTTCCTCTATAATTTTTTTTTTTTTGAAAGCCTTCCTCTATAAATTTTAGAAAAGCTTAAAATTGATCAAGTTGAAAGCACCCTTTTCGTTAGGGGACAACATGCAACAATTCAACCCTGTGGATTAATATAAAGGATAAAAAGTATATACACATCACATTTCTCAAGTACAATAGATCTTAGTCAATTTATCACATTCTATCTTTTGTATTAATATTTGCAACACAATTTTTAAAATAATTCATATATGATTTTTTTTATTAATATATTAAATCTTATGAAATTTATCTTGAGCAACACATTTTATCTCTTGTATTATATTATTTTAATTAATAAAAAAAATTTTGCTTTGTAAATTTGAAGAAATATGAGAAATTTTTGTAATGGAATTGAGAAATATAATATCAGTAGAATGATGAAATAAAAAGAATGAAGAAGATGAAATAAGAAAAAAAAAAATTATAGGTTAACTTTTTCTAAATTCAAGAAATTAAAATTAGACTTTTAAAAGTTTAGGGACCAAAATGAAATAAAGAGGATAGTTGAGTGATTAAAATAGCGATTCCAAATATCAAACTTGTGACCATGGGGTGAAAATGAAATAATACCAAATCAGATAACCAATTGCACCACCAATCTATTCAATAAATAAAGAGGATAACTGAGTGATCAAAATAATATTTTAACGTGAATATAACTTCTTTTTTTTTAGATTACAACAATTGGGGGTGGGGAAGACGTGAATATAGCTTAAGAGCTTAATAATTTTGATTCTATCCTTATTAATTGTACTAAGAAAATAAGGGCTTTTTCATGGATGTTAATAAATAAATAAATAATTCTCTCCACAACACATTTCTTAAATTTATTCATGTGTAGCAAAAAAATACCCCAAGTTTGTAAAATTACCAAAAGACCTCTGCTTAAAACTCTCCCCACAAGATTTCTTCCCACACAAACATGGTACACACCTTCTTCGTCAAAAAAAAAAAAAAAACCCTCCCAACACGATTTCTTCCCAATCATCGCAACTTCTCATCGCCGGAACCACATTCTTTGCTGTCGGTCTCGCTGGCGGCTTCCCTGGCTTTATATTCTTCTTCTCCGTCGTACTTTCCGCCTTCTGGGTCAGGGGTTCATTTGTGACGTTTCTCTCCAGCGTCGTCTCTCATGTAATGTTAGGCTACACCATCGTGGTCGCCATTTTAGCGTACTTTATTCTATTCGGCGGCTTCTTCCTTAGCCGTGATCGGATTTTCGCCTTACTGGGTATGGTTCCATTACATGTCGCTGGTGAAGTATCCGTATGAGGCGATGCTGCAGAACGAGTTTGGGGTGGCGACAGAGTGCTTTGTCCGTGGCGTTCAAATGTTCGACAATTCGCCGCTTGCAGTGTTACCGGCGACGATGAAGGTGGAGCTGCTGAAGAGCATGGAGAAGACGTTGGGGTTCAATTGATAGAAGTCTATCAGTTCCACTGATAGAATGCTATCAATACATATAAACTTTGGTTCAGCTGATAGAAGTCTATCAGTTCCACCGATAGTAGACTGATAGAAGTCTATTAGTGGAACTGATAGCATTCTATCAGTTTCGAAATCTATCGGTCGGAGTGGATTGACGCAGCGCAGATTCACTTGGAGTTGCAGGAGAAGAAATCGGAGAAAAAATCGCAAAGAAAAATTCACAAAGTCAATCACATCAACTTATATTAGTTTTGATAAAACTTTTTTAAATTCCTCGTTCTTCTTCTATGATTTTTTTTTTAAATAGAGCATTACATTACATTAGGTTACAAAAGGGGGTAAGAGGAAAAATCGCTAGAACTTGAAATTCACAAAGAAAACACACGAAGAAATGGTAGAGAATAGTGGAAAAGAAGGAAGGCTTGAAGCTTGAAGAGGAAGAAGAAATTACAGAGAAGAACGGCAAAGAAAGCTTGAAGCTTGAAGAGGAACTTAAAAGAAAAATGATATATTTGAAAATTGAAAAAGAATGTAAAAAATCTGCTATGCATGAATTTTTTTACAATTTGTGCTATAATTAAAACAGGTGGGCCAAAAAATGCTATTGGTAGCAAATTCTCAAGAAAATAATAGCAATTTAGAGAAGAAAAATGAGAGTGAAAATTGGAGAGTTTGCGTGTGCAGGTGAGTGTGAGCGTAATTATTTATTGGTTAATTCCAAAAGCTTCCATTTTCAATATTTCTCAACTACCATTCCTAAATTGAATCAAAGGAAGAAAAAAAAGAATTACCATTCCTAAATTTTCCTATTTTTTCACTTTATAAAGCCACTCTGTTTCCCTCTTCATTCATTAGTTCCTTCACCCTTTGAACCAATGGCCAACGACGTCGTTTTCCCCATCCCCTCTTCTTTTTTTCTAATTCTCATTTTCACCTATTTGATTTGGTTTCATTTCCTTGCCCGTAAGCTGACCGGTCCAAGAGTCTGGCCGGTCATAGGCAGCCTACCGGCTCTCATCGCGAACCGGCAGAGATTCCACAACTGGATGGCCGAAAACCTCCGGTCCACAGGCAGCGCCGCCACGTACCAAACCTGTACGGTGGCGCTTCCATTCCTCGCTAGACGACAAGGCTTCTACACCGTCACGTGCCACCCAAGAAACATCGAGCACGTGCTCCGAACCCGGTTCGAAAATTACCCGAAAGGGCCGGACTGGCAGGCGGCTTTTCACGATTTGCTGGGACAGGGGATTTTCAACAGCGATGGAGAGATTTGGCTGATACAGAGGAAGACGGCGGCGCTGGAGTTCACGACGAGGACGCTCCGGTCGGCGATGGACCGGTGGGTGAACCGGACGATAAGGACCCGACTTTGGTGCATTTTGGATAAGGCGGCGGAGTATAAAACGGCGGTGGATTTGCAGGATTTGTTGCTTCGGTTGACTTTTGATAATATTTGTGGGTTGACTTTTGGGAAAGATCCTCAAACTTTGTCGCCTGAATTGCTTGTTAATCCCTTCGCTTTGGCGTTTGACACCGCCACTGAAGCCACTCTTCAGCGCCTTCTTTACCCCGGTCTTTTATGGAGGTTTTCATTTTAAAAAAACTAATTTTAGCTCTTAAAATTTATTTTCTTAGAATATATATTTTTTTTTAAAAGAATAAATTATTTGAGTAACTAGAAGAATGAAGACGTTGTTTTCTTTCAAAATTGGGTTTAATTATATGTTTAATTTCTAAAATTAGGTTTGATTATGCTTTTTTTTTTTGTGTAGATATTAAACCTAAATTTGGTTTTTTTTTTTTTAAATTTGTTCTTAGATTTAAAGCTATCTATATTGGTTTTGAATTTCAAGAAATAATTATTTTGGTTTCTAAAATTTTAAGACTATATATATTGTGTATATTTTTTTTGCATATTAATACTTGTGTATATGCTAGCTAGTAATATACCTATTTGTTGGCATGTTAATACAGACATGAAACTTCATTAATAATTGTGTTAAAAGAAAAACCAAAATAACAATTCATGCTCCTATGATAACTAGCTAGCTATTTGATTTTTGATTTTTGATTTTTGGTTTTTAAAAATTAAATTTATAAGAACAAGTTTCACATGTCCATGTCTAAATGTAGATAAATTTTCAAAACCTAAATCATATTTTTGGAAACTAAAATTAACAATTTCCAAAATTTTAATTTTTAAATTTGGCTAAGACTTCAAAAAAATAGAAGATAAAAGTTATAGTAGAGAAATTAGAGAAAAAAAAATCTTAATTTTAAAAATCAAATAATTATTCAAATACCTTGTTTTTTTGAAAATAAAATGCATAAAGACTATTAGGAACAACTTTAGTGTTAAAAAAAAACAACTTTTAGATTAGAAATCTAATATAATCAATTTGAAAGTCGATGCAAAATAACTAATTAAATTGTTTTAAAATCCATGCATCAAAATGGAGTTAAATAAAACCTTTTTAAAGTTGATCAACAAAAGCTAAACAACTCCAAGGATTAAAATGAAATTAAAACTTTCTTTTAAAAAAAAACCTGTAATTTATTTTACCGATATAATATAAATATTTGAAGTAAAATATCAAAGTACTATTTTTTTTTTCTTTTTCACGTAAACTTTAGAATAGAAATAAATATTTGAGACAATAATAAATAGCATTTCAACCCTTCAATTTATCAAATATTAAACATAGGCATGCATGTTTAAAAAAACCAATTTATTATCTGTATAAATTTCTGACTTTTATTCGTTTACAAGGTTGGGGAAGCTTCTAGGCATCGGAATGGAAAGAAGGTTAAATGAGAGTTTAAAAGTAGTAGAAGATTACATAAACGACGCCGTTGCAACCCGTAAAGAATCTCAAACAGATGATTTATTATCACGCTTCACGAAAAAGAAAGACGACGGCAACGGCGGCAGCCGCTTCTCCGCTGCCGTGCTCCACCGCATCGCTTTAAACTTCGTCCTCGCCGGCCGGGACACCTCCTCCGTGGCACTCACGTGGTTCTTTTGGCTCGTAATGAACCACCCGCACGTGGAAGCTAAAATCCTCGCCGAAATCTCAACGGTCCTCCGCCAGACACGTGGCGAAGATTCGCGCCGTTGGATCGAAGAGCCGTTGGTGTTCGACGAGGCCGACAAATTGGTGTACTTGAAAGCCGCATTGGCCGAAACACTGCGTTTGTACCCGTCCGTACCGCAGGACTTCAAATACGTCGTGGCTGATGACGTGTTGCCAGATGGCACTTTCGTCCCGGCCGGTTCGACCGTGACGTATTCGATTTATTCGGTTGGGAGGATGAAGAGCATTTGGGGAGAGGATTGTGAGGAATTTAAACCGGACCGGTGGTTGTCTTCGACCGGAGACCGGTTTGAGGGGCCGAAGGATGGGTATAAATTTGTGGCGTTTAATGCTGGACCAAGGACTTGTTTGGGGAAGGATTTGGCTTATTTGCAAATGAAGTCCGTGGCCTCCGCCGTGCTCCTCCGGTACCGGTTGGCGCCGGTTCCCGGTCACCGGGTGGAACAAAAAATGTCTCTTACTCTTTTCATGAAGAATGGGCTTCGGGTTTATTTGCACCCTCGCCGGCTCGGCTAGGAGGGTATTTTCGTCATTTTGTTGGAATTTATATGTGACTGAATTAAGTGTTCTTTTATTATACTGCACAGGGTAAATTTGTCATTTCGTTTGTTGTCATGAGGGTATACTTGTCAATGTGTACGTCTTTTTCTTTTAAGTAAATTGTTGGTGGTTCAATTGGGGAGTGATGGTGTGTGTAATTGTTGTATTTGGTGAATGGGTGGATCTTCCATACATAATTACATTTTATATTAATGTCAAGTATATTAAATGGACGAAAATTTGATTTTTTTTTTCTTCTTCTAACTTTCATGTTATATTATTCAAATTAATAGGTAGAATTAAATGAAAAGACATAAGGTAGCAAACATACAAATGATCGTGAGTTATGGCAAATGAGTACAAATATTGTGTTTTTTTTAGTTCAACTATAATTCAAAATTCAATTGAAATCATGAACACAATTAAATCATTGTTGGTTATTGTTCTTGTTGGAGAATACTAGTATGATTTTGGTTTTATATAGATAAAACGATTTCAACGCGCACCTTTCCCTAAAATGATGAATGAAATGAGTATTACGATCTTCTAAAATAAATTTTAACATTAATCGTATTTTGAAATTGTCCTAAAAAGAATAAACATCAGTTTATCAACTTAGAGCATAGTTTATCTAGTTGAAGTTAAGCATATGTCTCAACTATTTAAAGTTTATATTTCTTTATAAATAAGAACAATAATAAAAGAGCACACATTCATTCAGGTGTTGAAGGGCTGTTGTTGTTGTTCTATTTTGTTTAAATTATGATTTTTTTGTTTGTGTGAGTGAGCCAATATAGAGAAGTAATTTATATGATTATTACTCTACATTGAATTCATAATCTTGTTTGATAATTAAAATTTTAAAATTCAAACAACAAAGAATAAAAAATAAAATTGAGATAGAGAGATTCAAATAGCATCTCATAACATTGAAAAAAATATAGTCACGAGTAATCCAATTCAATTCAAAGATTTGAAGTGTTTGTTTTTTGTAGAAAAGAATGGAGTGAAAGAGAATGAAGTGATTAATAATAATTTGAAGTGTTAACTACTAGTTTGAATATTGATGATAATAGTAGTAAAGTAATCAACTACTTGTTTGAAGATTATACTTAATAATTGTTGAGTGATAAATTTGATGTAAAATTTAATGTGAAATTTAATAGAGGGGTGAAAGAGTAGTAAATCATTGTTGTTTATTACAAACAACAAACAAAAGATTTTATTAATAAATGTTTACTTAAATCACCAAAGATATTTGTAAATATTTCCGATAGAGAATTGAAATACATAATATTGATCATGAAAATATATAGATATCTTTTAAGCTACTATCCACGTTAGCTAAAATATTCCTTCCATAAAATTTATTAAAAACATATAAGCCAACATTCCTCCGCTAAAATTTATTAAAAAACATATAACACCACTTAAAACACATAGATCTCGTATAAAAAAAACCTGTCTAACTAAAGTCAACACTTTATAGGTTGGCTTTAGTCAACGCACTTCTACATTTTTCTGCATAAAGTATCCCAGTTTCTTCAAAATTTAGAACTTCTAATTTTCTCCTTTTTCCTTAAAAAAAAAAAAAAAAAAAAAAAAAAACCCAAAAGAAGAGAAGCTACTATAAAGTGGCCTTTTTTCCTTTATTATCTTTCCAATGGATTTGAGAAGCACTTTTCAAAAAATTAGTTTGGAAAATGAGGGAGTTTTTCTTGTGAAGGAAGAAAAGGGTCAAAGTTGCATCTAGAAGGGTTCGTCCAATATTTTCTCACCAGTTGTGAAGAGATTCCAAACCACTGTTCCAACCCATAGACCTTAAAGGATTTTTCTTAATGTTGTTAAAAGTAGATTTATCCATATTTTAATACAATTTATGATATAGTTGGCCTTTAAATCTTGCATTTTATAATTTATTGTAAATATAATTTTGTATGTCAAAATAGAACTCACTTATGAGCTGTGATGAATCTATTTATTATTATTATTATTATTATTATTTTTGTATAAAAATTATCTCATAAAATAATTTAAATTTGGCCACCCAAGAAACTTTTTTGAAACTTCCAAATGTAGGTTTGATGTCTCACCATGTATTTGCTGATCTCCAATTATCGAGATGGTGAATTAATTATTAACATTCTGGAAAATTAATTATTAACGTTGTGGCATCATGAAAACATGTTGATTTTAAAATTTATCAACCAAAAGAATTTTCATCTAAAATATTTTACTTTTAATTCAAATGTTTATGTTCGATAACACATATCTTGAAAATTAGGGATAAAGGAAAGAACAAAAAATTGATAAAATCGAACTAAATCAAATTAATGGATTGATTAGTTTTTTAAAAATATTATTATATCAATCAGTTTGCTAGTTTAGAAAATCAAAATATATTAGTTCGACTTAATTTTTTTCATTGAAGAACAAATATAAAAACTATACCAAACTGAATTTATAGAGCCAAGGAAAACCAAAATATAATGATATTAAGATTTGATGGAAGAACCAATTTATGAAACAAAAACAATATTTTATATTGTGTTATCTTATGAAAAATGTTATTTTTAGCTGGTAAAAAAATTGAAATAAAAAATCGCACTAAAACCAAATTTAATTGGATAAAATTGAACCAACTATTTTTTTTTTTAATGGACATCTATTCGAATCTAATTATTGAAAAATATCCAAGATATCAAGTCGTTGTCGGTTTGGTACATCATCCACAAAAACCAACCAAAGCTAAAATCATCCTTATTGAAAATTGTTGATTCTAAAAACGGTAATAAAGGCATTCCGAGAGATGCATACAAACCGGACTATCAGCTTAAACAAGGCCCAAATTCACGGCCCATTTCCACACATTCCGCGCGAAATCAACAGAATAAAAAAATAAAAAAATAAAAAATAAATTTCCCGTCACGAAGAAGCAACCACTTTGCTGCGAGTTGCAGCAATATCCTCTCATCAATGGCGGTCTCTCTATTTGCTTACTTTCTTCGTTTCTTTCCCTCGAACACAGAGCTTCACGCTCCTCTCTCATGGATGACAATGCAACCATTTGACTTTCGAAGAAGAAAGAAACAAAGAGCATGAAGCTTTTTCCCTTAATCCCTAGAATCTCGCTCTTATCTTTTCCTTCCGATCCACCATTTTCTCTCCCCGTTTCGTGCTCCTTACGGATTTCGCTTTCACCCGACGGGCGTTGCATTTTCGCCATTCATACGTATGATTTCTTCTCTGCTCTTAATTTCGCTCTTATTTCTGTTGTTTCGCTGAAGATTCTGCTACTTGACTTGGTAGGCGTAAGACTCTGAATTATTACTCATTCTCTTAGTTTTTGTGGTTATTTCTTGAATTTCTGTATTCATATTGACTGCTGTACGAATATTTGGTGATGAATTTGTTATGAATGTTCATATGGTTCTCATGTGTTCAATATCTGCTACGTTGGAGATGCGTTTGTAGTTCTTTGTGTAAAGTTGTTTTTGTATTTGTAGATGTCATCTGATTTTAAGTTGGAAATATTCGGCGAGGAACCAATTGTGAGCATTGGCAATGGAAACGGTGAGCAGAATGGAAGAGCTGGTGCAGTACATAGAATTCTAAGTGGCATTCGAAATCAAGGAAGCAAATCGATTCGCAATTTTTTAACCAATGCTCAGCGTAGATCATTGGGTGACAGGTACTCGTTAAATTTTGTCCTATAAATGATTTGAGCTGCCCCTAAACAATTCTATCCTATTGAATATATGAAAGAGAATTTCAGATTTGTATTTCAAACATCTATTCAACTTCTAAGTTCTATCAATCAATGAGCCTAACTAAATGGTTCCGAGCGAGCTCACATTGTGGAAAAATTATTGGATGAGACTGCTCGAATTTGGCTGTCTCTTGAATAATATTTGGATATATACGAGGATGCATATCTCCTAATAAAAATTCGTATAGACTTTTTTTTATATGACAAGAATTGGAGCTTCACTACCATATACTTGGGGTACGACGATTGTCTCAAGGTTCAAACTCGGGGACAACAAGGAATTTTAGAATGTAGTGTTTAACTTGTGGATATCGAATCTAACCTCTAAGAGAGCATACTTTGGAAGCCCTAAGCCTTAACCAACAGGCCACCCTTTTGGGGACACAATTCAATATAGATTTGTAATATGTTTTTGACATGTATTCATGATTAAGAATTCACAGGTTCAAATCTTTACCCCAGGTAACTCAAAAAAAAAAAAATTTTTGCTATGTCTTCCCCTATATTTTTTGGTTGTCTTCCCCTAGATGCGACTGTTTTTTTGTGTGTAATTTAATTGTTTTGAGAAACTTGCTAATGTTCCATCATTATGTGGTTATAACCGGACCCATCACTTTTCTACCTTTAGGTTTTTCAGAAGGATTAGAACTGCCAAGAATGGCAGTTTCAGTGGTTTGTTTGTTGGAGATGAAACTCGTGAACATGAAATGGGAAGGAAAAAGGGTCCTCTTGTATCGGGGACTGCATATTGTATTTCTTCTTGCAGCATGATTTTGCTGAATAAAGTTATTCTCTCCGGTTACAATTTCAATGCAGGAATATCGTTAATGTGTTACCAAGTATGCCACTCGTTTCGTTTCTCTCTCATAAGTACCAATTTTTTTTTGGAAGTTTGTCAAATTGTGTCTTCAAACAGAATCACTCGAACACAATGAATTTTTTTTTCTTCTTATTATTATTATCAGTCAGTTGTTACTTATGAGTTCCCTAGGGAAATAAAAGTTTCTATTGTTTGTAGTTTTTACTTTTGAGTTCGTTTATCTTTCAAGTTTGTACTTGGCCACATTTACTATCATATTCAAATTGATTTCTTCCGGATTTTTTTTTTTTTTGCAGAATTTGATTAGTTGTATAGTCATTGTTCTATTGGCCTTCTACAGAAAAGTTTCAGTCGAAAAGCTTAATTGGAAGCTAATTAGGCTATGGATTCCAGTCAACTTAATCTTTATCGGAATGCTGGTGTCGGGCATGTACAGGTGTGTCCAGTGTTGAAGATTCACAGGAACTCTTTTGTTTTACTCTTTGGTACCCTTGACAGAAATTTGGACTTCTTCTTTGCAGTTTGAAATACATAAATATTGCAATGGTGACAATTTTGAAGAATGTGACTAACATAATGACTGCAATCGGAGAACTTTACATTTTCCGGAAGCGGCAGAGCCAAAAAGTTTGGACTGCTATGTTCTTAATGGTAACATACTATTTTACTTGCCATTTAACTTGAAAACTTTGTTGTTGTACACAATAAACTTTTTAAGATTGAAATGTTCCAAATAAATATTTAATGTTGTTTTTGATAACCATTTTGGCTTTGGATTTTTTAAAGTTAAGCCTATGGAACACTTTCCTCTATAATTAACAAGTGTATAGCTCTAATGGCATCTTGTGTAACCTAGTAATTAGGAGGTTTTAGGTTCGACATTCGAACCCTCCCACCCTTGAATGTTGTTGGATGACAAAAAAAAAGAAAAATCTAGAGCAATAACTCAACCAACATAAATGTGTCCACGACTTAAAGGTTATGAGTTGCAATCCTTCGCCCTTTATTTTTGTTGACCTAAAAAAACACTTCTACCTATATGTTGGTGTACCACTTTCCACATGCCTTAAAAAATTAAGCTAAATTTTGAAAGAAAAAAAAAGTAGTTACAAAAGCTTTTTTTTTTTTTTTTTTTTTTTTTTTTTTTTATGGAATTTGGTTAAGATCTATATCTTCTTAAGAAAGATAAATTACATGGTAGACAAGTGCAGTGATAAAGAAACGAACCTAATTTTAAAAAATAAAAAATAGGGAAAAATGTGCAAACGACCTTGAACTTTGGTGGGTAACAATTGCTCTTAAACTTTTAACTTGATTAATTACCTCCTCTAAAGTTCAATAAGTGTTGCAATCAACCTCTAAACTCAACTTTAAGTGATTTAAAGAAAGGGCAAAATTGTTATTTAAGGGTGTAATTATTAAAAATACCAAAGTTTAGGTGTAATTATTACAAACAATCAAATAGTTATAAAATGGTCTAAATTGTTTTATTCATTTTTATCAAACATCTAATAGACTTGTGAACTTTTAGCTTTGTACCTGATGGTTTCATTTAAAAAGTGTCTAATTAGTAGACATATTGGACACAAATTGAAACTTGAAGTTCTAGTGAATATATTTTAGAGTACTAGAACCTACCTAACCTAACACATTCCTTATATGGGAACTTAGAGGCAGTTTAAAAAGTTTAGGGCTGTAACTTGCTTTCAATTAGTTATTCTAAATCCATTTAAATACTATCACTTGGAACTTTTATGCGGGTTGTACTCTGCCCAAAGATTGAGAGATGGAAGGAGATAGATTGTCAACTCAATATTCTTTGATTAAAAAGTATCATTAGGATCGTCTACCTTTATTAAAAAAATGACATCCTTATTGAAGATTCCATGTTAAAAAGTGGAGATTTTCAATCTTAATAAGATTGCATGAGTTACTAATTTCATTATTAATTAGTTTTGAGATAAAACTTCATTTCTATCTAATATGATATCGAAGTTCATAAAATTTTAAAAAAAGAAGTTGAGATCCGATCGAAAAATGGTGAATCCAATATGCACCATTTTGATAGAACATATTGAAGATTATAAATTAGAAAGGTTGAGGAGATCTCACAACGGGCCAATCTTATTGTTTCCAATTGATTATGAGATAGAAGCTCATGCTTATCCAATTGTCTCTTCATATTCTTTCTCTTTGTTTCTCACTAGGAAAAACATTACCTTGAATTTATACTCATTCCTTATATTATAGAGTTTTCAGGTTACTTGGTCCTAAAAGAGCCTAATTTCCTTTATTATTGAGGTAACTTAGAAACATAGGACCATAATAAAAATAATTGCAATCTATGACGATAGTTTATAAATTTCCACCCTCTGTTGTCAAGCATTTTGAGTGTTATGTTGATTATGGTCCTTCATTGAATCTTCGTTTTGTTTGAATCTTTCTTTAAAAATGCTCTTCTTTTATGCGAGCAGATCATCTCTGCCATCAGTGGTGGCATAACGGATCTTTCATTTGATACATTAGGCTATGGATGGCAGATCACGAACTGTGTTTTTACAGCAAGCTATTCTGTAAGTAGTTTTTAGACCCCATTTTGTGTGCGTGTATTTTTTCTTTCTTTCCTTTAGCAGCTCAAGTAGCATAAGCTTTTACTCAGGACTCTTCTGATTGAGCAGTAAATAACAGAGACCCCATGGTTCTGAAAATGCGGATGCTATTCATTACAATTCAGTATGATTTTGCTCTGTGTCACAGCTTTCTCTGAGACATATCATGGACGAAGCAAAGAACTTAACAAGATCTGGATCTCTTAATGAAGCTTCCATGGTGCTGCTAAATAACTTATTGTCGCTGCCATTTGGTGGAGTGTTGATTTTCATATTTGGTGAATGGGCTTACGTAGCAAATGCGTAAGTAGACTCTTTTTACTTTATCATTTGTATATTCTCTGAGTTTCGTCATCTAAACAGTTATCAGATAGCGTGGACATCCATCTCAAAACCAATTCGTGATGAGAGGAGCAGTCCACCTTTCTCATATATTGCTATGAAGTCTCTACTCTTTTCGATTGTGGGATCCTAAGAACAGTTTTTTATCGCACCACCCCTCATTTCAACTTATAGGGATGTCATAAAATTGCCAATGTTTTGGGTTGTCGCAACTGCTAGCGGATTACTTGGACTCGCAATCAGTTTCACCTCTATGTGGTTCTTACATCAAACTGGCCCCACCACCTACAGGTAATCCCCCATTTGATTACCAACCGTAGCAGTTTCTGTTTCATAGATATGATTATGGTAGAGAGTGCTATTATATTTCCTTATGAATCTAGCTTAATACATAAGACAAACAATTATTAAGCAATAACTTAATGTCACGAGTTTAAATCTCTTACCCTAATTATTGTTGAACTAGAAGAAAAGTTGATGATTCAATCATCACTCATAGAGATAATAGTATGCATAACTTCAATTGAAAATAGACAAAAAGACCAATTATCTTCATCGAAATTGAAAGTTCAATCTTGCTAAAAAGAGATTACAGTACTAACACATGGGGAAGAAAACTGGAATCTATCGAACCAATTATTTGTGCCAAAATTTCCTCGTAGATTTGTTTTTCCACTAGGTTAAAATACAATCGTATAAATTTAGGTGGAAAGTATAAATGTTTGACTTACATCGGCTTTGTATGTTTTTATAGCGTTGTAGGTTCCTTGAACAAGATTCCCTTATCAATTGCTGGCATTCTTGTGTTCAAAGTTCCACTGAGTCCACCAAGCCTATTCAGTATATTATTTGGTAATGTTGCACACAATTTTCAAACTCTCACAAATATTATATTCGCTGAGGCTCTCATGGCTTATTAAATTATTGCATTTGCAGGTTTATTTGCTGGAGTGTTCTTCGCCAGGGCCAAAATGTCATAACCTTTGTTGATAAGCTTCGGAAAAAGAATGCCAGGCACGTAATTTTCTGTTAATTAAAGTTATTGAAACTAAGCATGCAAAAGTGTTTCGAGTTTTGAAGTAATTATTGTTAAAAAGGGACATTACTTTGCTTAAGAATTGTAAATTAAGGGAAAAGAAAAACTGAAGAAAGGAAACTATTTTTTATTATTAAAAAAAAGTTGCTTTTAAAAAAACATTATATTATACTTTATGAGAAAGCATTGATGACTTAAAACTGTTACCTTTGACCTTTAATTTTCGTAACTCCTTTTTTTCATCCATGGCACTGCTCAATTAACGGCTTCATCATAAAGCAATGTGCTTAAAGGAACATAATCTTCCAATTTCTACCATGAAACTTGCGTGGCATTAATTGGTTGGACTGGCAAAATTTGTTGCTGAAATTGAGCGAATGCTTTTTTTTTTTCTTTTTTTTTTTTTTGTATTATGATTATATAAAAATTAGTGATTAATTTAGCAAAATTATAGCTATTCTTTTTTTAACCATATTGTTGGTGGATTAAAAAAGTCTTGGCTATCAAAAAGAAAGCACAGGATAGCACTAGGGTTGATTTGGCTTGTGATTCTTAAGGCAACTTTCAGATTGATTTACTACATTAATCTTTTTCATAAAAGTATAATCATGGTATGAGGAGTATGATACTCCAGTGCTTGAAGTTTTCTTGTTGATTTTTAGAATCATGTATTTTTTTTTACAATAAAGAATTATCTTTCTACATACCTTAATATTTGAGATATTATTCATCAGGTGTATTTGTTTTTTGGACATGAGGAATGTACCACTCCTAAAAAACCCTCGTTTGTTTTTTGTAGTAAACAACCACTGTTAATCGCTTTTCAACTCTTTTATCAAATTTCACATTAAATTTTACTAAACTTTATATCAAATTTATTATTCAACCACTATTAACTAAATCTCCAAACAAACAGTTGATAACTCTATTATTATTAACATCAATCCTCAAACGAGTAGTTAACCACTTCTAACTATTATTAATCACTTCATTATCTTCTACTTCATTCTTTTCTACCAAAAACAAACACACCCTAAGGAATAAATTTACATTAATGTGCCAATCCAAACTTTTTAAGTTGATGCTCATCTCTTACAAATGTTGAATTTTTTTTTTTTTTTTTTTGTAATGTATATCTATTAAAATAATGCATAGTACTTCAAAAAAATTTGGTCAATAACATAATGGTGGGTTAATCTAATAATAAAAAAAGGTCTTAAGTTAAAAGTTCAACTCATTGACGCCAATTTAAAAAATAAAATTTGAACTTCTTACATACTTCTTTTTATATTTAAATTTAAACATGATAAAATTAAACCGATTATTCTGTCACAATAGTTGTGCTATTAAATTAATTTACACATAGAAGATATATATATTCACACACAAAAAAAAAAGGTTTGCTCATACCTTTTTACACATCGGTCAACCAAGATCATTGTTAAACCAAACATATATTATCCCAATGATTCTAGTGAACTCCCAGTATCGTTCTACACGTAATGAGGTTCTTAACATTTTGATTAGTAACTATCCATATTTTCTTGTGCATTTTTTTACAGAATATCAGGTTTACGGTTATTTTATTCCTACATTTGGATTGACCAAACTTGAAAGTAGACTGGTCTTACCATTTAATCGTGCCTACCATACATGTAAAATTTATTTATTTTATTGAACTATCATTATGTTTTCTCAATGGACCCACGGAAAATAAGGATCTTCGAGAAAACTAACTTTAAAAAGTCAACAAGATTACTCTCAAGACAAATAATCTTGAACAACGAGAAGACCAAACCTCAATCCTCAAAGTTTCCAATTAGAAGTTCAAACTAAAAAGTCAGCATTTTTTCCTATTCAACTGAAGAAAAACAATGCATAGATAGCATTTCTATCAAATCCATCTCCCTCTTCCCTTCTTCAGGATTCTCCCATTGGCTTTCGCCGGCCGCTGCTTCGAGCTCGGCAATCTCCACCATGTTTTGAAGTTCATCAACCCCGCTTCTGCCGGTGTTCATAGTTCCATTCAAAAGACATGATAAATACATGTCGGAATACAAGTGACTGCTCGTCACCATGCTGCTTCGATCACCCTCATCCCTAATCTTTGCCTTCTTTGCTTTCGGCTCGGAGTCGACCGAACCAAACTCCACCATAGATTGACTACATATGACATCTGCAATGCCATCATCCATGGGAGGCAGTAGGTCATTGGAGTTAGAAAAGAAGCTTTGCATGAAGAGAAGCTCGTCATCATATGTCGACGACGAGATAATCGCAGGCGAGAGATTGGAAATGGAGTCAGAATATTCGGAGAAGAGGTGGTTGAAATGTGACGAAGGTTCATTTGATACAACATGAGAAGCGACGGTGGAAGTGGCGGTGGCGGTAACCGCGGTCGCAACGGGGACGGAGTTATGATTGTTTTTTATGTAATCTTGAAGAATAGAAGAGTGAGGTTTGCCGTTATGGGAGTTGGGGCGTTTGTTCTTTCTCTTGGAATTCTGTCTTCGTTTTGTGGCATTCCAATGGTTTTTAATAGCGTTTTCTGTTCTTCCGGGAATGCTTTTTGCTATTTCAGCCCATCGATTACCAACCTTTGCATGAGTTTCCACTAAAATCCTCTCCTCCTCTTCACTCCAACTCTCCTTCTGAATCATCATAAAATTATTATTATTCAATGTAATCATCACAAAATACCGATAAAAACATGCATATCTCGTAACTATTAAGACATATGATTTCAATGAAATTTAATATATATAAAGACAACATGGCTCAGTAGTCAAAGAGGTTATGAATTCAATATATGATTCGGAAATATCTAGGAAATAATTTCCTATAGATTTTCTTGACATCTAAATGCATTAAGATGATATAATATCACAAGAAAATAGTTGAGATGCACATAACTTTGCCGAATACATATGAATATAAAAATTATTAAAAATTTCATGCATGAATTTATAATGTTTTCTTAAATAATTGGTAAAGCGATTCGATTTAATAGTTTGCTTCACTACGTGCTTGTCTTTAAGTTCTAGACCGGTAAACAACAATAGATCTTACAATAAGCTCATGAATTTTGAATTTTAAAGACCTCCAACAAAAATAAAACCTTAAAAACTTCAAATTTTTACCAACAAACTATCGCTGAGGGACGATGCATGCATATTCAATTGTTGTACTAAAAATAGATATATACTCGTGAATTCATGCATGAAATTATAGAAATATGAAAATAACATGTGAAAATCAATGGCAAAAATTAAAGCTTCATAATAGCATCTTATATAACTTAGTAACCAAGAGATTATAAAATTTCTATATGCTATTTATTTTTTTTTAAAAAGCGTGAAAACGGTATATGTGGATGTCATGTTGAAATTAGAAATTGATCAGAAGAATGAGCAATAGGTGTATAATTTCCTTTGAAGAATAATAAAGATGGTAATATACATGAAAAATATAAAAACAATTAACATATTGTAAGGAAATTCGAATAATTCAAAGTAAGTAACCTAAAAGAGCTAATTTTGATGCTTCATGGTTCAAAGCAATCAAAATTTACATAAAATTATAGTTATACTTTTATACATCCCATAAATTATTCGCATGCAATATAATCGTCAATATAATTTCCATAACTTAGGGCATGAAAAAGCAGATCACCACGAGCCACACGTTTAACAACATAGCTAACGACATACCTTCATATATTAAGCTTCTTGAATGGTAACTTGTTAGTCAATAAAACCAAAATAATTTACAACAATACAGCCTTTTCTCTCTAAATAGTTAACTAAAAAAATCTTACAGACCAAAAAAAAAAAAAGAAGATACGACTAGCGATGTTTTATATAATCTAGTAACATGAGGTTATAGGTTTTCGAAATCAATTACATATATGATCTGAAAATTATGGTAATAAATAAACCAACAAAATTAAAGAATTTAGAGGTAAAAAAAAACCTTGATATCAGGACGCAAATGATTATGCCATCTCTCACGACATTGTTTTCCTGCTCTGCCTTCCAATTTCTCAGCTATTTGTGCCCATTTTCTCACTCCATGTTGCTTCACCAACCTTATCAATTTCCTTCATTTTTACAAGCCCATTAAATTATATATATTTTCCATCATAATAATTATATTTTCTAAAAAAAAATAATTTGATGAAAAGTTTCTTTATAAACTCAAACAAAAATGTTCCACCACAATAACCCTAAAATTTTCATCAAAAGATAACAAGCAATTGATGTTTTAATGGAAGTTTGTTTAGTGTAATAATCAGAGAGACCAAAAGGGTTTCTGACAAATATCAATCTTTTGCAAAAAAAAGCTTCACATGAAAGAGATGATATCATAAATAACATTATATAATTAAAAAGATTATTAACCAATGATATGATCATGCATTGTTACTAATATAAAAAAACAATGGTTTTCTTAAAAGATAAAATTCATCACCTGTCTTCTTCTTGAGTCCACTGTCCTTTAACCAAAGTTGCAGAAGAACCCTTTTTAAATTTCTTCACTTTTGAACAAATTTTCAGTTCATGATTTGATCTAATCAACATCAGCTCCTTCAAATCATTTTCCTTATTATTTCTTTCCCATCCACACATTTCTTCTTCTTCTTCTTCTTCAACTAATAATTCCAATTGCAATTCTAATTCCAATTCTTCCTCCACGCGCCGCCGCCCTTCCATTTCATTCCACTCGCCGCCTCCGCCGCAGCTTTCCGGTGATAACCCTCCAATCAACACATTTTCAAGCCAATTTTCGCCATGGATGTTGACGTTGTTGTGGCTGTAGAGAAACCGATCGATGGCGGCCAGCGGCGGCCCCGACGCCGGCACGTTGCATTGCATGATCCTCTCTCCTCTCATTTTCTTTTCACCTGAAAATTGTTTAACAGAAAAGAAAGGAAAATAGTGAGAAAATTGAGAAGAGAGTGAAGGGGTTTTTGTCATGAAACATGCAGCTTTACAGCCGTTGATCTTAGATACGATCGGACGGCTGGGATTGAAAGTTGGTGTAACTCCTGAGCTTCCTTCTTTTTGTACAAAAAATAAGTTATGGGAGAGAGATTAGTGGGCTGGTTATAATAATATCCCATTAACTGTTTTATTTGAATTTAAATGTTTTCAATTATCTGTCCTAATTTAGCTTTGTGAAATTATGTTTTTTTTTCTTTGCCGCTATGAATGGAAGATGAATTTGGCGCTAATTTGTGGTGAAATGACTGTTTTGCTCTGATGTGAATGTGCCTTATGCAGCTTGGGATGAAGTTGACAAGGGTAATTCTGGGATTCGGTTTGTTGAATATAAAATTTGAGGAAATTGCTCTTTGAGAAAATTGAAGAGAGGAAAAAAGAGGGGAAATAATGGGGGGTTTTGAGTTATTGAAGAAATTAATTATATATTTAATAACGGGAGGAAATTTTGGAGAATTTGAAGCTAATGGATTTATTAATTTGTTCATATGTGCCACTAAATGTCCCTCCCAATAATATACACTTCTTTAGCTTAGTGTGTGTAGAGTTTGAAAAGGTTATGAATCTTAATTTTGTTTAGTAAAACTACAAATTTGAAAATTAAAAATCCGTTGTCTTTTTTTCTTCTTATTCCTTTTTTTAAGTAGTCTTTTTTTTTTTAGAACAATTTTTTTTAAGTAGTCTTATCCCTTCGAATTACCTTGTAAAATTGAAGTAAGGTGAAAGCCTAATAAGGATTTGTCTCATCATTCTCCTCTTTAAAAAGTAACAAGAATCGAGGGTCAATGACATTGATTATCTTATTTGATATACGTTTAAATTTTACGGCTACAAATTCGAACTCGAAACTTGGTATGTGGCTCTCATTTCATTTGAGAGCTGTCTCTATATAGGGTTGTTCGTCCTCTTTATCTCAATTTATACTTTTAAAAAAAAGTATTAAAAAAAAAAAAAAAAAAAACTCCCAAACCCATACTTTTTTTTTTCTCTAACAATACATATGAGTGGGAGGATTTAGATTTAGTGTTCCCTCAATTGAGTTGGTTTGGTGGTTGGGTTCAATAGGTTGATTCATTTCAACCTAACCACGACATGATAGGATAGTATATAAACATAAATTTTAAATGTACTTATTATTAATCGATTCACTTTTTTTCCATAGCTCATTTCTAATCATTATTCAAAATAATTTTACACCAAAATCCTAACCAGTTTGACACTATTTCAAGCGCATGTTAGCGGATAAAGCATCTAATACCATTTTAAAGGTCAATGATTCGAAATCTACCGGTTGAATTCCAAAAATAAATTATTTTAAAATTTTGGAGCAATGGGATTTTTTAGACACCTGTAATAGTTACGCATATTTGAGAGCTGCATAACTTTCCCCTTAACAATTATGAATGTGATTTTCAATTGAAAAGTATGATATTATTGTTTGGGTTGCCAGGTTTTATCATTTAAACAATTAACCTAAAATATCACAAAGACTCAAAAGATCAAAGATCTATGATAGATAATTTGTAGATGATAATAGCTTTTATTGTGGCTATTTTCTTCGTTAATATTTATAAAATTATAACTAAATTACAAATAAAATATAAGATCTGCATCATTATTTAAATAGGATTAACTATTAAACAATTCGTTTTAAAAAATTATTAAATAAATAAATGTTTTAGTAAAATCAAATAATTACTGGGAAGCTATAAAATTATAGTTTTTTATTTTAAAATTATCCACGATCAAAATAAGAAATTCAAACCCATAACTTTTTAATTATCTTTTCTTAAAAAATAATAATAATAACTCTTAAATATCTTTTCACTTATGATATCACTAAAACTTTATTTCTTTTGTGTTTATTTTTTTTCTGCTATAGCCACTTATTGAATAGAATGTAATGATTTCTGAAATGGCTTAAATCTCCTAAAGCTATAGAAGATTTTCTTTTTGTTTTTAATAATGAAAAATGTGTAAAAATTACCATCTTTCAAAATTTTCGCGATACCATGATGACATGGATTGTATGCTTGTTTTGAGATCCATGTAGCTGGGTATGGCCCAAAATAATAAAGAAAGCTCAGCCCATAATGAGCCCAATAAAACCTCAAGTGATTATGGGCTCAAATCTTATGGATCTCTTAGGCCCGTATGATTCATGATCTGTTTTCAAAAAGCAACTATGAAAATGTGTTTGGTACTCTTATTTTCAAAAGGCTAAAGTATCAAATATACCCGAATTTTGAAAGTTTCAAAAACATCTTTATCATTAAATTTCGAAAGGTCGTAATGATCAACTAAACTCCAAAAATTCAAATTCATGACCATAACTATTTCTTGATTAATCAAATACGATAAAAAAGACTACGTTGTTGCTGAGATAAGTTAAAAAAAAAAACATGTTGGGATGAATTTGAAAATCTAAATTGGGTAGATTCGTATAGAGATTTATTCAAAAAAGGTTAAATAAATTACAAAGTTACAAATGAACCTTAAATTCTAGTTTTAATCTTGTTACAATTTTTTTTTTTGGTTAACCAACCAATTGAAGCTAGCTCTTTCAACGAGTAGAGGTACTACTTCAACTAGGCTACTTGTGTTGGCATATGAGCCCCACTACATTTGAAGATCTAATACCACGTTTCAAGGTTCATACATAAACTACTTTAAGGGGCCGTTTACTTTGCAGTAATCACGATAGTTGGAATCTTAAATGTCCGAAATATTAGATGTCTGGAATACAGATATCTGATATCTTTAGATGACTGTGTTTGTTTTGTGGAAATATTTTTTTACAAATACTGGATAATATTTAGATAACTTTATTTCTTTAGAAGAAATCGTACTTGAGATTACTTCAAATTTAACTAATGTTCCAAAAATACCCTTACAATATTTATATAATTTTGCATTAATTTAATATAATTTAAATTTATATAATATATTTGTTTATATTAAATTAAATGTATACTTTAAAAAAAATAGTTTCTTATATCCTAATTTTATAATGTATGGTTGTGTAGAAAAAAAAAATGACACATGCATATAATGAAGTATAAATGTTAAAAAAGTTAATTATATAATTAATTATAATTTTTGATAACTTATATTATATAATTTAAATAAAAAAAAAAGAAAATTTTGAAAGAAATAATATTAACTTTGTATTTTTTTTATAGATGTAAATCATCATTGGAAAAATAAAATAAAAAACACTTCAAATTTAATTAAAAATAATTTTAAATATACAATAATAATTTTAATAAAATTTATTTATATTTATATTTAAAAATAGATAAATAAAGAAAATCAATGAATACAAATATTAAAAAAAAGAGGGGCAAAATCGTCAAAAGACAATTTCCTCCCATGAGAATCTTGGAAACCCATCTATTAGAAGGGCATCCAAATATTGTCGGATGCCCTTCAAATGGAAATCCTAGGATGCCCAGGAATGTTGAGATACCGGGCATTCTAATATTACTACAAAAAGAACAAGGTAATCGAGATTCTCATTCCATGGGAATCTCGAAATACCTCAAAGTAAACGGCCCCTAAGAGATTTCTATTTACACTACTTCCCAAGGGTATTGAACCCAAAACGTTTGAGCAAGCATGTCCCAAATGCCGTGAACCTCAATTGCTGGGTTGCCCATGAGGATAATCTAGATTTTGTAGGATAATATTAAGTCAACCAGTTTTAATATTTTAAAAAACTAAAATATATTGGTTCAAATTGTTTTTTATGGAAGAAACAATACAAAAATTGAACCGAATGAGTGAATAAATACTAAAAAAAATAAAAATATATTAGTATTGAGATTGATGGAAGAACAACCTAGGTGTGAAATATGAAACAAAAATGCTATATAAATATTAAGTTATTTATAAGAATTGTTGATTTGGTTTTGGATGGACACAAAACCAACAAGAATGGAATTGAAATTGGGATACTCGTTCTCAATGCTACATAATGCTACATCCTACCTAAAATGGTCCAACCCTTCAACAAACTCAATTCAATCCAATAAATTTGGAACATGAAAGTCAATAAAAGTAGATATCCGTACAAAGATACAGAAGAAAGTAGAGGCAAAAAAAGAAAAATGGCATTGAATTCATATCTCTTCACTAAATTAAAATAAATACCACTTTTTTAAAAACTCCGTGCATGGGATATGTTTGCCTCCAATCACGTGGCGGATCACCGTTGAATTTTCCCGATCTGCGCGTTTCTGCTACTTTATTTTCTTTTTAGGCCATTTGGACATTAAATCTTCCAATCTTGGGTTGGACTTAGATATGTTCTTCCTACCTACAAATATGTCTACTTTAATGTTCATCTCTATCTTCTTTGGTTTGAAATCATGTTCCAATTAATATGCTAAAATATTTATAGAAAATTAATTTTTAGATTGGTGACAATTATAAATTGAACCCATAATTAAACATGGGGTGTTTGATTCTAAGATCTTTTTATCATAGAGACAAAATAACTAAGGGTTATAAAGGACTATTTTAGTATCTTTATTTTATTTAGTTTGATAAATCAATCATAAAGCACTATACTTTAGATTTATTTAAAATATAAGGGTTATTTAGACACTTAAAAATGTAAGGACTCATTGACAAAACCCAACTATATGATCAAATTTATGTTTTAACTTGCCAATAAACCCATTTTCATTTGGTTTCTTTTGTAAACGTTTTTTTAGAGGACCGTTTTCTTCGTTTTTTGTACCAAAGAAATGAATAATTGAACAAAGTAATGAATAATAGAAATATTGGAATTGTCAAATGAATAGGATGGAGAGAAACATGAAACCTTGACACTTTTGCTCAAATTTAATAGTACAAAAATCATACATATATATATATATATACACACATATATGTATATAGATGATAAGTACTTTTATAACAGAAGATGAACCAAATGGCACATGCATTAGCTAAGCATGGCCACATTTTTTAGAGAGATTGTTCTAGAAAAAGGTAACTTTTAAAAAATAATAATAAATAAAGTGGGTTCAAGATTTTAATATTTTATGGTCAAATATTACTACTTAAAATTAAGTTTCCCATAATAAGTTTGTAGAATAAATAAGAGGGATATACACATTAGTTTTCGATGGGCGAAAGTTATGAAAATTTCACTAAGTGATTATTTTTATATAGATAAAGTTCGTAATATCATATTAACTAACCAGTATAGTAAATTCAACAACTTTTAAGAATCATGAGTTTTAAATCCCCTCGGTTTTTGTTTTTTTTAAAGAAGGGTAACCAAGCCCGTCCGTGAGCCAGGCATCGAAGATATCGAAGGATTACTGTCACAGAAAGACTCGAACTCACCCAAAACAAATCACTTTACTTAGATTTTTTTTTTCTCGGTTGGTTAAAAAAAAAGGCTAAATTACTGATTTAATTTCTTATGTTTTAGTTAGCATCACAAATGGAGTCCAACATTTTTATTCTTTACTCAATCATAAAATAATCAGTCAAATAGAGACATCCCATATTTGCCACACTAATAGAAATGAGCCATGTATTCGCATATATAACAAGTTGTAATAAAATGGACAATATGGGAGGTATAACTATAATCCAACTATAAAGACTAATTTTTTTTATTGTTTAAACTATAAATCAATAATTATTTTTTTAAGGTAATAAATATAAAACAAAGACTGTTTTTTTTAGTTCCGTAAGACACAGGCAGTTTAGTAATAAATATATATAAGTTTATTTATTTTAAGAAAGTAAGAATATAACTATGCAAAAATTTAAAATTTAAAATTTAAAATTTAAAAAAAATTTAAATTCTAAGCTTAGCTTTTTTCTTTTTAGTTAAACATTTTTTTAAAGATGAAAAAAAAAGTACTTAAGAGTGATTTATATCAAAAAGATTAGTAACATGTTAGTTTTATTATTGGGTTATAACTCAGTTTAATATCATAATCATTAGTTTGATTTTAAAAATCGATATTTATCTCTTATTTATTTGAAACCAATAATATCTTTAATCTCTTCTCCTTTAATTTGTAAGAAAAAGCTAAGAATGACTTATCATTGAGCTATTCTTAAAGGATGAATTTGCCTCTTAATTTTTTTAATTGCCTACCATCACATTTGAATTTAAGGAGAAAAAAAAAAAGAAGAGAGAGAGATTAAATAATAATAATAATAATAATAATAATCCCACTTTTTCTACGATGGAATGAAGTATGTTTCAATTTATTTAATTATTATTATTTTATTTTATTTGAAAAGGTTACTCATTGGTAGTAGGAATATTTCAATGTCCACCTTACGAATCTTGATTCCAATGTTTCATTTCATGCACGTAATAAGATTCTTGGGCATCTTTTGTTATTTTGTTATTTATTTTATTTTTTTATTTTTGTAATCTTCAATTCCCACAAGCTTTACAATATACTTTTTTATCTCTCCAGTTCAATTCAACCTGTATACCTTCGATCATGATGTCAAAATTTTGAATCTTCTTACTCTATGTGTTCAACTAAAAGCAATACAAATTAATTAGTGTTAAAACTCAATTATTATAGTATTGAAAATTTTGAGTGGGTCTTTTATATTGAACTCTTCTAATCTCAAATATAAAAAAGATCAACTCATAAAGTTATGTTGATCCTTCTAAATTTTTGTTAATCTTCAATTCAATTATGTGTGATCAATATCGTCGTGGACATATTATATTTTTTCTTGTGTTTACTCCTATTTTATTGGGAGTGTGTTTGTAAGTCTTTTAATTATTATAAACAACATTTTATGACTTCAAAAAAAAAAATCAATTGATATATTACAAGTTTTATCTATGCCAACTATATATTTTTTTTTTAATATTAGACCTCGAGTCATTCAAATAAAGTATCATTTTCGAGTTCGTTCAATATTCCACATCTTCTAAACTTAAATGAAAGCATAAGAACATTAATATACCTTTTAAGAGAATATGTACTTTTGCTAAAAAGAATAAGTAATTGTAATTCCTATGCTTTACGATTCTTGGGTATTCAAAGATGCAAAGTGTCTGTGATGTATCTTTGACGTTGGATGAGCGAATTATTCTATTTAATTTTTTAATAAATAAGAGATTAGTATTTTGTTGTTATTAGAGCATTCATAATGTTAGTTTAGCTCTTCCACTAGTTATTATAGTCAATAAATCTTAAAATTAGTATCAAAGAAAGTTAAAATTAATCTTTATTGTTCATTTTAATAATTAAACCATCTTTAAAAATTTGATGTCGTATTATTTTTATTCAATAATATTTTAGAAGAAATTGAACATATAATTTATTGATTATTAAGTGATATAAAATATCGTTAAAGTTATGTCGTTATTGGCAATTCTAACCGGTTTTGATACTAGTCTTTATTTTATTTTTTAAAAAAAAACATTAGTTTGAGTTAGATATATTTTTTTTCTTTTCAAAATGGGTTAAATACTATTTCTAGCAATTTTAATGTAATAAATATCTAATATAGATGTTTTTAAGAAAAAATTATAAAAGGAAATGCTACTATTATTTATTTTTTTTCTAATTAACAGTCCAGCAATAGTAGAGACTTTTTCTAAAATTTATTAAGAAGTTCGAAATTATAAAAACCAAAAGAAAAATGGAACTCAAAGTATAAGTATCAAAACTGTATTTTAATTTATATTTATTTAGCTAATATATTCCTTTTCAATAGTTTTAATTTTATTCTATTCTCTTTTCGGGTGGCATTGGATTTCATTTTTTAATTTAATAATATTAATGTGAAAATTCAAACTTGTAAACTCTTATTTGTTAAATTATACATCATACATTAAATTCTCAAAAAAAAAAATCATATCATTAAAGTTATATTCGAGAATTATATGAATTTGAGGGGTTAGTAAATTCTTTTCTTTGAAAAATATATATCTGCTATTCTTTATTTATTCTTTACTACTAATTTGGTCTTATTCCAACTAACACTTTTTTTTTTTGAAAAGCCATTAACACAAATTCTATTACACGATTAAAAAACATAACTTTAGTTAACATTATAGAAAAAAAATTAAATTTTTTTTTTAAAAAAAACTTGTTTAGTTGGGTGGGTCTCGAATACTAGATTTATTCTCTCGTTCATTTTTTGAATAAAAACCTTTAATGTAAAATCTTGGGTATGACAATATTTTAAAAACTATTTTTTCTTAGTTCACAACAACAGAGAAAATAAATGGGCATATAAATACACTTTTTATTTATAAATACGCTTTTAAGTAAGTTAAAATTATACCCTTATGTTCTAATTCATTTTTCTATTATAAAACTCAAATTGTACCTTAGTTTTTTTTAAGGGATATGAACAAAATATTTATTTTAGAAATCAAATCTATGATTATGATTTTGAATTCAAATTTCTCGGAACAATGAACTATTAAATCATTCACGATTTTCATAAATTTTAACGGCATTCATAAATTTTAACGGCATTTAAATGGGAAGGGATTTAAACATGTGCCTTATAATGACTTCTTTTTTTTTTGAAAAATGTACCTTATAAAGTCAAAAAAGCTGTACTGGCTTTAATTTTTATAAATTATTTGAAAATATTTATTTCACTTTTGCAATCAATAATTATTCGAAACTAACATTTTTTTTTTTCAGTACTTCGGAACTAACATTCTAAATCAAGATTCAATTATCAGATATAAACCGAAGTCGAGAAAGAAAATTTTATGCCCAAAATATGATTTGAGCCTAAAAATTTTTCAAATGTTTTCTTAATAACAGGACACCAATATTATTTGTACTAAAAAAAAAGACACAAATATTATTTGGTTAAAATACCATTTTGATTCTTTAACTTTGAGATTTGTTCCATTTTGGTATCTATACTTTCAAATGTGCATTTTTAGTCTCTTGACTTTGTAGTTTATTCAATTTTGGTCCCTTGACTTTGATATTTATCCAATTTTGGTCTCTCGATTTTCAAATGTCTAAATTTAGTCCCTATATTTTCAAAAATGGTCATTTCATCAAATAATCTTTTTTCTCGCTCTTAAATTGTTTTCTCTCTCTTCCATTTTTCATCATTTATTCTTCTAAAAGTTTTATCTCTCTTAAATCCACCTCTCTAATCCTCTTCTCTTCTTTTTTTTTTCTCTTATTCTCTCCTTAATCCATCTCATCAAATTATTTAACATGAGATAATTTTTCTAAATAATAATTTTCCTACTTTGATTTGTCATTTTTTATCTTCTAAAATTCAGTCTCCCATGGAACAAAAAAGAAAATAAAGAAGAAAAAAAGAAAAGAAAAGAAATGAGAGGAAGAGAGGTGGATTGAAGAGAGGTAAAATTTATAGAGAGAGAAATGATGAAAGATGAAAGAGTGAGAAAATAATTTAGGACTGATAAAAAATTCATTTGACCAAACGACAATTTTTTATTTTTTTTTATAGTATAAGGACCAAATTTGAAAACATTTGAAAGTTGAAAGATCAAAATTGGACAAATAGCAAAGTTGAGGGACCAAAATTGGACATTTGAAAGCGGAGGGACCAAAATTGGACAAATAACAAAGTTGAGCGACTAAAATTAGACATTTAAAAGTCGAGAGACCAAAATGGTATTTTAACCATATTATTTTATATATTTTTTGTTTCATAATATTCAAATATTCAGAGTTCTTCAGACCCGTGTTTTAATTACCAAACTCACACGCCTCAAATTTCCAAATCTCCAAATCACCTCCACAGTTTCTTATTTCATTTTTATTAATTTTTATTACCAATGAACAAAAAAGTTGTTTTTTTAAAGAAAAAAAAGGTTATGTATCAAAAAGGACCAAAACCCCAAAAAAAGAAAGAAAAGAAAAAAACTAATATACACTGTGACATGTCCTAGCCACGTGAAGACGCTACAACCCAATAGACAAACCCAATATTTTACTCTTTCAATGCCGACCGCCCATCCTCGACGTTCTTCCAGCCACCGCCACCACCGGCGGCGGCGGTGGAGACGGATCCGGTTCAAGCTTCTGGGGAGTAGAGTGGGAAACACGTGTCCTCACCGCCGGTGTTCCATAGAAAATTGGCGTAATTAGCCGGATAATGAGGGTTGGCAGGATCGGCGGAAATAGCCTCCAAGAAAGTCTCCTCCGCCGCCCACAAATCGTTCCTCACCCGCCACAAGAAGGCCGCGTATTTGTCATACGCCTCCGCCTCCGGCGGCTCCACCGCCACCGCCCGCTTGAAATACTCCTCCGCCCTGTACATCACAAAAACAACTTGATTCAGTATACAACTTTCATAATTCTTGTTTCCTGTCATTTCAATTCCAACAACATTGATTGATTCCTAAATATCTCTCTATAAATCAATAAAAATCATGCCTACTTGCAAGTTCTAGTGGACCACAAGAACAAGCGCGTGCAGTCACGAGCAAAAGATCGTGACGAGTGCAACCGATTTTTGTTATCCAGAACTTGAACCAGCGCCACACGAGTTGCAATCGGAAAGTTTTTATGATCAGGAAATTTTGTAGGGGTTTTGTGTGAATGTAAAATTTCATTTGACAGAGTAGTAAAATTGATTTAGAGAGAAATGAAAACGAAGAACAGAAAAGGAAAGTGATAATTGAAATCAAATTGCAGAGGGAGAGAGAAAATGGACCTGTCATAATCATGGACGACGAGGTACAGAAATTGGGCGAAGTTCGTGAGAAGGAGCGGGTTGTTAGGGTCTTGAAGAAGGTTGGTTTGATAAGCAATTTCTGTTCTTAAATACTCTGTGTAATCGTCCGATTCGATGTTCGCTGTTACCGGTGAGGTCAGATCATGAACTTCGTGTCGCCATTGCCCCATCTTCCAAGCTTCTTCCACTACCGAATTCCATAAACTTGACTCTTCCTCTTCTCTGTTTAAGATCGACTCTGCCTCGTTTTTCGTTCCGAATGAAGAAACCTGAGAGGCGTTTTCGGAGAAGATTGTTCCGTATTGATCGGACCGGTTTAACTTTCCGTCATCGTCCACTCCGCCGGCGATCGGCCGTACATTTCCTCCACCGCCACTGTTTCCGCCTATCGATGTCGTTATTCCGCTGGATGATGACACGGAAAATATTTTGATGGCGGATGAATCGAACTTGGAGTAGTGTTGGTCAGATTCGACGACGGAGACCGCGGCGGCCGGCGGCGGTGAAAGGGAAGCAAAAGCGGCGTCGTTCCCCATAGAGTAGACTGTGAAATTGGCCAACAGAAGCATAAGGGAGATCATTAATGTTGGAGTGCGAGAGAAGATTTGCTGAAATAGCCAAACAAACGAAGCGTGAGTTTCTTTCTGGACACGAACGAGAATGCTCTGTAGATCTTCGAAGTAAAGAATCTCTCGGAGCCGCAGAGAATAGCTATGAAGTTCGCGAATCATGAACACAACGGAGGAGATGGCGTTTTTGACGGAGCAATGAGACGATTCTCCCGATTCTCTGATATCCTCTTGCCATTGCAACTTCTTCTTAATCATTCTAAGCGAAACCGGAAGATCGAAGCTATTCGCTCTGTGCTCAATCATCGCTGGAAAAATCTCGTCAGTTTCCGGCCAATCCGGCGGTTCGTGACTAGTTTCCGGCGATACCGAATCCAAATCTGCACAGAACGCGCCACTGCTACCGGCAGTTTCAACCTCATCGGCAGAATGTTGAAATCTGAACGCGAGTTCCTGAATTTTCTTGAAAAACTCCTCGTCCGAGAAGTTATCCAAGCTCGCGCTGCAAGTTCTCTTGATTCTACGATGCGTCCGCTTCGGAATCTCGCAAGATCGCGAACGATGAAGCTTCGTCGATTGAGAACCGAACAGAGCCGATTGCTCCAATCTGTGAACGCACCGCCACACTAGAGATCCTCCGTCGGAGTAGTTCCGGCGTTTGGAGGACGACGGAGACAGAACGGTGGAGGCTAGGGTTTGCGGAGAAGAAGGAGAATGAGGAATCAATGGCTGTGACCAATGGAAACAAGTCGTAGCTACCTTCAACTCCATAATCTTGAAGAACAATCAGCGAGATTAACAAGCCAGACTGAGGATTAAGGAATCGATAGAAGACGAAATTCGAAGCAGCATCAAAGATTGGAGGAAAAGCTTAGAATATCTAAGAATTTCACCTCAGATCCAGATGATAAAGAAAATCCAAAAGCTTCTTTCCTTTCAAATTACTCAAACCTGGAAAAGTGAAAACCAAAATCAAAATCAAACGAACAAAGAGGTAGTAAACACCAGTAAGCCAAAGCGAATCGAAACATTCACACCAAAATTTTCCATTAACGAACTCAAAACGAAACTCCATTGGAAGAGAGAACCCCAATGATTTCAACTTTTTCCGAGGAAAATCGGATCAGTAAACGCACACAAAACTGGATGAAAAAAATTGGATCCAACGCAAGAACTCGAAATGATTCAAATTATTATGGAAGAAACAAAACTTACTGGGATTTGTGGGCTCATAAATAAACAATGTGAAAGCAAAAGTGGATTGGTAGCTCTGTGCTTCATTTTATGGGAAAAGAGAAGGCGATTGGGTGGTATATATACGGTAAACACTTTTGGAAGTTATAAAAAAGAAAAGAATAATAAGTTAAATAATTAAATAATTAAAATATGGGAACGCGGTCAAATCGTGATGCCATTGACAGATTAACACGGTCGGTTTACGAGATGTAAGAAAGGGAGTTGGGTTATTATTTTTATTACATTTGTGGTTCTTGTTAATACATTTGTCAGTTAAATTACACCCATTTTCGCGGGAGTTTAGTTAATTAATTATTAATTTAATGTTGAATTCGTTGTTTCTACAAAAATGAGAGTTTAGTTTGGAATAAATTAGAAATTAAGAAAAATAGTATTTAATTCTTATCCTTTTTTAAATTTGAATTTACTCTTATATGATTTTGATTAAATTATTAAAAAAAAAAAGTCGTTCTTTATAATTGCTATTTTAAAAATTATAATCTCTATCGATTGACATAATTATTATATGTAAATGAAATTATTTTTATATATAATCAATTACTTAATGTATATTGTGTCTATTGACACATGAATTATTAATTTTCATATAATTAATTCTTAATTATTATAAACAATAAATATTAATTTTTAACTTTTATCGACTTGTAAGATTAAATTCTAAATTTTGAAACTATAAAATTGAATTTTAACTTTTGTAAATAATAGAAATTATATATCTTTCCTTAAAAAAAAGATTATGTATCATTTTCCTACAAAAAAAAAAAAATCACGACGTTTTATTTTATATTTTTAATTTTATTATATTAGTTTCTAAATGTTGTGTTATCACTTTAAAATAGTAGGCTGAAGTTTTTTTTTTTTTTTTTTTTTTGAAGGTTTGCCTTTTATATCTTTAAATTTCATACAGATGGTTAATAAATGGACAAAAATAATTAGGTTGAACTAGAGTTTGGACAAAGTATATCAGCTTAAGCGCTCAACTTGACCAAGCTAAGAATAGTTAACCATAATATGTAGCTTATGCTCCAAAAAAAAATTTACAATCTATCCAGTTAGGTATCATTTATCAAATCATGTTACCTCAACTACTAACCTGAGTACTAAATTTATTGAGGTATTATATTCCATCAAAAATTCAATTTTAAACTGATATAATTATTTGAATTTAAGTTCTAAAACTTGTAATCATTAAGATTATGTTTAATAATAATTTAGTTTTTTTAATTATTAATTATTATTTTTATTAAAGAAAAACATTGAATTCCAAACCAAACTTCAAAATTGGAAAATTGCATTTATTTTGCACGAATGTAAGATGCTCTAACATTTCAAGATGTAAATATATTAAGCTATTTATACTTAAAAAATTTAGTCACTTTTGAATGGCTTTTGAAACATGAATTTTTAAGATTCTCACGTTGAAGACGTTCGTTAAAGACTTTTTTTTTTCCTTATTAATTTTTTATATTACATATTTTGTCAAAAATAGATAATAATTAAGGTTAGGTTAAGTCTGTTTATCCATTATATTTCTTAATTATATGTAAATAAAAGATAGATTTGAAAAAAATGTAAATAAAAGATATAAACTATTTACTAAAATAAGTTAATTGATTTTTGTATCATTTTTATTTGATTATAGTGCAGTATTTTTTATAAATATATTAAAAAACATTGTACATATATGTGCCATTAGTTTTATTATGAGTAAACATATCACAATTTATATGATAAAATATATTTCTTTTCCATTTCCTCAAAACAAAATATTTCTTTTCCAAACTTAGCCGATCAGCATGCAAATGTATTGATTAGCTAAATATGTATGCTTTTATCAGAAAAAAAAAACAATTAAGTTGATATAAAGAAGTATGTGTTATATAAATTAAAGTTATATTAAATTAATATAAAAATTATATGAATAATATAAAACATTCTTGAAAAATAATGTAAATTTAAATCATGCAAAACAACATACTTATCTTAAATATTGGTAAAAAAATATTCCAACAAAATATATGACATCGGGACATATATAAATTTTTAGATTATTTCTTAAAAAAAATGAAAAAAATAAAATTTTAGATTAAACTGCTTTTATTGTTTCTCTTATTGACATAATGTTTTTCTCTCCACATATAATTCGTTAACTACATGTCCTAACGAGCTCAATTTTTTTTAGGGATGTTTTAACAATTCGACAATCCAAATAACTCGAACCAATCAAATTCAATTTGACGGGTTGGATTGGGTTAAATACATTTTTTAGTTAGGGGCAATTAGGCAAATGTCTATGTTTAAATAAAATAAATATGAAATGTCTACCCTTTTAGATAATTTAAATTTATGGCTAAATCTAATATTCTAGAATTTAGTAATTAAATGAATTTATTGTAAATGACATTTTTACCCTTTTATACCGTTATTTTTTAAATATTTAATATTCCCAATATAGATAGCCCCTAACTAACTCCCTTGGATCTGAATAGATAAAAAGAAATTGAATTATGAGAACAAATTTAAATTTTAACTTTCAAAATTGAAATATAAGGATTGGAAATAGGTTGAAGATTTGAAATATGAAATTTAAAATGACTCTACCATTCCCTTCCAACCATCTACATATGCATACATATGTTCACCTTTTGAGGATGGTTGGAATTTTCAATTGATATAAAAAAAAAATATTTATGCTAACTTGATATGCAGATCGCTTTGAGTTTTCTTTTCGTTCAGTTTCTTTTGAAATTCCAAACGACCAAAACCCCACCTCGTTCAGCTTTCACAGTTCTTTGAGTGTTGAGAATCGTTCGATGTCCTTTGAAACACAAAAGGGACAAAAATCAAAATCCATCCATCCCCAAAGAAGTACGACTGAATGCATCCAGCAGTGTGTGTGAAATTCCACCTTCTTCCATACCATTCGCTCTTACCCTCCGACTGAAACTTCTCCCACCAAAAAATGAACTAGTTGTTGACCTCTTATATCATATATCTGCCTACATAATATAAATCATTGTCAGTCTATTATATTGACCAAAAGTACAAATCCTTACATATTTATGACGCCTCAAAATTAGTGTCTCCTACTCAATACTAGTTTGAGTATAAACTTCTCAAACTCATCATTGTTTGATGACATGAGGCCAACTTTAATCGTAACTAGTGCATCAGAACCGTTGACGTTCTACGTCTCAGTGTGTACGAATACATTTTCTTCAATGATGCAACAATCGTTATACATTGTGATGGAAAACCAGTGCACATTATGATTATGGCCAAACTTTTACCAATACAATCGCAAATGCAACTAAATTGATAAGTTAATTAATTGTTGTATCGTATGCCATTTCAATCTTTCATCGCATACCTCATTGAAGACAACCGTGATAGTGTGACCTCCATGGTTGAAGAACCAAAATCCTTGCGATGTGAAATTTAGGGAGAGTTGCAAATGTGTGGATCAAGGAGATTGTAGAATTCTGATTTTCAACGGTGATTGTGAGTGTGGAGACGGTAGACGTTGAGAGAAAGATAGTGGAATTTTGGGTTTCAAATGGGTGAAATGGAATGTGGTTTTGTGACAGAACTTTTTTTCATAAAATTCATCTTTTTGCCATTCAACCATATTTAATATAGAGATTTTTTCAAATTTCATTTTAAATTAACAATAAAATAGGAGATATAATAGTTATTTAGTATAAAATCTATTTTTTATTTGAATTCCATAAAAAGAAATAAGGCTAAACACCCTATTAGGAAGCTTAGATATCACAAATTCTCCCTATAAATAATTCTTGTTTACATGATCTGTCATACATATTTAAAATTTAATATCTATAGATTAAAAGTTAAACGAAATCAATATGGTTGATTGATTTTTTTAGTCTTATTTTATAAGAGTGCTGCTAAAAGTGGTAATTATAAAATATCTATTTTATAAATTAAAAAAACTAAATATCTTATTTGTTTTAGAAAAATCGTTATAGAGAGAATTTTACTCCTTAATTTATTGGCCGCTTGTTTATTATTATTATTTTGTGTAATTTCATAAATTACACAAGTTTTAAAATAAATAATAAAAAGGGTATTTATGGGAGGAAACTTCTCACTCTCATGCTCTATTTTCCAAATCGACATGTATTTAAATGCTTCGAAACGGTAGATATTTCATCCTTTATTTTTGTGAAAGTAGTTATTTCGAAGTTTGATTCAAAGTCATGAAATTTTAATGAGTTGGATTGGGTCAATGGTTGACCCAAAATAAACCCAACTGGACCAATCCAAATTCATTATTAAGTTTTAAAAATATTTTTTCACATATAACATAATTATAAGTGTATATATTTAATTTAATTTTATTAATATTTTTAGACTTTTTTTTCTAATATTTTTTTGATGTTTTTGTTTAAGTTTTTATAATTTCTATCATGTTTAAAATATACATTCGAATCATATCATTTATTTTGGTTGGTTAATTACCTATTTGTTTTGTAGAAGTCGAATTATGTCATCTAATTTTGTTATGTTAATTATCTTTTTGTTTTATGTTCTATAGTCAAGATATTCTATATGAATCATCATAGTAGGATTAATGATGATTAATTTTTGATTTGAATATTTTGCATATTTAATATTTATATTAATTTTATTAGTATGATAATGATTGGAGATTATATTTTATTTATGTACAAGTGTAAGTCAAATTTAATAAAATATATTTATATTTGCAATGAACTTCATAACCTAACAAAAAAAAATATAGAGTTGGATTGAATTGGATTATCTTTTTAATTGAGTTAGATTGTGTTGGAAAACTGACCAATCCATGGTTGAAAACCTTCCTCAACCCAACACATATTTAAACCTAATTTCTTCAGAAAACTTATATAAAAAAAAAAATTACAAAAACTCGATCTCAACTCACGTTCAACTCTAATTTCTTCCCAAAATTTATAAAAAAAGAAATTACAAAAACTGGATCCCTTTTAAAAAAATAAAATAAAACGTGAAATGCAACGTGCCGCACGTGCCGCATTTTGAAAAGAAATAGTTTTTTCTCTTTCCAAAAGTTTTTCTATAAAAAAAATAAATAATTATGCCCCAAAAAAAAGGCTATGTTGCTCGTTTTTTTTTTTTTTTTTTTTTTTTTTTTTGTTGAAAAGGCTTGGTTGCTCGTTGTGTCGACCACACAAGGTATATATTTTCCACGACATGCTGGCCATGTTTAATAATTTCAAGCTCTATTTTTATTTTTATTATTTTTCCATCAGATAAATGATTATAAAATTGGGAAAGTTTTAATAAGAATAAATTGAACGGGAAATGATATTTGTTACACCGATGCACCAAACGGGAAAGTTTTTTAAACTACAAAAGGGGTTTTTTGTATACACGTTGATGCCATCTAAATAGCATTACGAAAACATTTTTCAGAAAAACAAAACATAAAGAAAACAATTCTCTATAGCAATAGTAAGGCTTAAATGAAGTTTGTTTGATTTATGAGACTATTTTTTTTTTTCAATTTGAATGAATAGTTGCCTGCAGACCTATTTTAAGTGTTATAACGAAAAATTATTTGTACTAATTAAAAATTGACATCGTAGTCAATTTTTTTAAAAAAAATTGTAGTAATTACTCGTTCAAATGTAGTTTTTTAAAGAGGAATGATAAATAATAGCTTGTATAAATATAGATTTTTATCAAGGAATTGCAACCAATAATACATTTGGTTGTGAATTTTGTAGAGTGATTGCAAATGAGTGGTTAAAAATAAGTAATTTTAAAATGAGATGTTATTTTGAGTGATTATTTTGAATTGTTGCAATAGTTTGTTTCAATTTAGTTTTTTTATGAGAAATTGTAAATGTTCATTTATAACGGTCCAACCAAACAAAAAATCTAACAAAATTGAAATGAAAAAAAAAAATCAAGTACCAATTGGGTCACTGGCGCAATAGTTTCATTATTTGGATGTAAATCAGTTCAACAACAGCATCACTGTTCGGTTCGAGCCCAAGAATTGATATTTGTCCCCAATTATATAACATTTGAGAGAATTTTCGAACTTGTAACTTCATAATTATTAAATCATACATGATGATACTGGATAAATTAGTTGCGTAATAATTTTATTATTTTATTGTAAACCAGTTCAACACCAGTATTGTAGGTTCGACTGCGAGAACCAGTATAACTATATTTTATTTAATTTGAAATATTTAAATGAAATTTTTGTATGAAAGAAAACTTCTTTAATGAACTTAATTTTTTTTTAATATTCGTGATTATTTGTACCAATTTATGGGAACCATAATTAATGTTTACATTTTATATAATTTATATTTTAATTTGTTAGAATTACAATAACTATATTTTAAATTTTATCAAGTTTTAATAGCTTAATTAACGTTTTTTCAAATCATGGATACTAAATTATAAGTCTCCTCAAACATACCAAGTTTATAATTTCCTCTCAAAATTAGTATATTAGATTTGGTTTCTTTAGCTAGATTTTTTTATTGCATATTTATCAATAAGAAGAAAACAGAATTTAAAACGAAATAAAATTGAAGAGGGGAAAAAGAACGAACGGTGGAAAATTAAAGATGGAAACAATTCACGAAGAGCCAAGTTGGCAAAGGCGGTTCCTGTCACCGTGGCAGTTTCTGCAAAACTGACATCAGATTTGAAATATAAGCAAACCAACGGCTCATATTCTCTCTTTGATTTTGTTTTGACGGTTTGGATTCTCTTGACAGAGACATCGTTTTTATTTAACGGGGTATTAATAGAAAGTAAATCAATATTTGATTTTTTGCTGCCTTTTTCTTATTACCAAGAAAAATATCTTGTCCATTAATATATTATAGGAAATTTATGAAAGAACTATTTTTGGAGTCTATTTGGATTTTGAATGTGTTTTTTCATTACATAACAATACACCACATACCAACAAAATTGGAATATTTTGAAATGAAGAATGTGTAGTTTTAATTATTAAATTTAATTGGTATTTTAAGAAATACTTTTTATTTCTGCTTGCGCTTAAATTTCGACGGTGCATGTTCATTGATCTTGTTTTCTTAACAAGGATTTTGTTTGGGTCTTTAGAAAAATGATTGAGCAAGACACAAAAATAATAGACTTAGAGAAACAACTTTATATCAATTTTTAAGTAGGACCAAGACAAAATAAAATATGAAAAACTGTAAATCAAAAAACTTCCAAAATAATACGGCACATCTTTTGAACCGACGATTTTATACAATGGACTAACAAGTCCTAACATTAAACAAAGTGCAGTAACACCTTTCATTAATTGACGTTCGAGAAATTTTGGAATTAATAATACTATCAACAATATTAACAATTAAAGAGTAAGAATTGATCATCAAAATAAAAAACAAGAATTTCAAGATTATAAAAGAACGAAGACTCTTCCAAAAATAACATTCGTTCATTATTAATTATAAAGTGATTTGATCACTCCACCCCTCTTCATACCATAATAATTGAAAATTAACTCAACCAAATCTATTGATTAGAGACACTTATTTACTATTATTATTCTTGTTATTTATTATAATATATTTGGTAATGAGAATAGTTTGGACAAAAATTAATTCAAATTAACTTTTCATACCTTTGCGCTAAGGATGTCCATAGATAATTTTTGAAGAATTTCTTAAAATATTATGATTTTATATAAGTTGCCAATATTATATAAATGAAAATATCAAATGAACAGGTAAATTCAGGAGTTATATATCAATGTATGATTGTGAGAGATCCTTAGAATACATTGCTATATAAAAAATATTTTGAAATCTGAAATATATATATTAGTATTAGCAATAGAATGGAATGTAGAAATATAATAGAGAAAGAAGACAAATGGGATATAATTATAGAAAATTTGAGAAAAAAGAATTGAGAATGAAAGAATGCTAAGTTTGTAAGAAAATGAAATTAGAAAACAATGACTTGTGGCCAATGCCACGTAATGCCCTTATCCTCTCAACTCTCTAATTAACATGCCAATCACGATCGGACTTAGCCAAGTACATCTAATAAAATCAAAATATTAATTTCAAATTTATATTTTGGGAGTTTTTTTAATAAAAATAAATCATTATTCAAACCAAGTTTTATTTAAAGATATTGAATACTTTTAAATCTTCACGTCTAGTATAATTTAGTAATCGAAATATTAACATTTGAATTCAACCACCTCAAATGTTATATTTTCTTAATAAACATCTTCAATAGAACTTAATATGATATTTATTATTGATAATAATAATTTTAAGACAAGAAAAATAGAAAGTGGACACATTTCTAAAAATTGAGAGAGTTAAAATTTACAACAAATGTATCTTAATAATTCAATTTAAGTTATTAAAAAAGTGTATGAATATATGAACTAATTTTTTTTAGTAAAATATATATGGACTAATTTAACTTAAAGTAAATGAAATAAAATAGAATAATAGAAGATATATAGATTAACATGTTTTTTTTTTACAAATCAAAGCAGAAAAAAATAAGAAACATAAAACAAACATTGGAAATATAAAATAATTTTGACATATAGAGCAGTATATATATATATATATATTTTTTTGAGATTCAGTATAACATTTTCTTGAGTTCAATAATATATTTTTGTAGTAATAATGATAATATAAAATGGTAATATATTTTTGTTGTTAAAACGAAACAAGGAATCAAACTTGCGACCTTTTCATCAAATATATATGTCCCAATTAAGTTTTTGACCGAATATATATGTTACTGTTAAGCTCATGTAAAAATGAAGTTGGAATTATCTACATTTTTTTGGGTGAGGGTGGAGTAAGATTAAAAAAAAAAGTTTATCATTTTAAAAAATTGTGATTATTTCTTACTACTTTATTATCGTCTTTTCTAAGAAAATACTTTTTAATGCTAAATAAAAAACAAAAATAACTTTAAAATCTAATTGGATAATAATTTCATTTTTTTTAATAATAATGTTTCTACTTAAATTTTTTAATGAGAATACTTACCTCTTTATAAAAAAGGAGGCAAACATTCCTTAAAACTTAGGGTAAGTTTGGAGCATCGGTCCGATTATGATAGACAAAATACTATGAAAAACGGTGGATTATTATAAATGATACTTGAGGGGCAAATTATTATAACATGAATTATGATAAACAGTATTCGAGGGGCTGATTATGTAACAAAAAAATAATATATGTAAGTTTTAGATAAATGAGCACGTAAGTTTAGATAAATAGGTACGTAGGTTTAGATAACTACTGTTTATAATAAATAGTGGGACAAATATCGGTTGAGTTATTATAACCAACCTGACTGTTTATATAAATGGGGATCCAAACACACCCAATGCAATAAATTTTTATTTTTATTTTTTAAATGTTGTTGATATGAAATTTGTGTCATCAAATATTGTCACATGTGCTTTAAGGGAGGCTTATTTCCTTATTTATAAGGGGACAAGTATTCATTTTTTTATATAGTCTTCAACTATATATACAAAAAAAATATTTGAATTTTTAATCAAATTTAAAAGAATAGAAATAAGTTTTTAAAATCACGTTTAATTGTTTTTTTTTTTTTAAAGTTTAATAACTATTTAGTTTTGATTTTTCATTATTGAAAACAATACTTTTAGTTTAAAAAAAGTTTAGATGACAGATTTTGTTTTGTTTTTTTTGACATTTTTAGATGAAAGATTTGATCCTACAATTTTCTTTTATCGAAGATAATAACAGTTGAATTCACTTTGATTATTGTCCCCAAAAAAAAATCACTTGATTATTCAATCATTATTCAATTTTTGATATGATGACTCAGCATCATCCAAATTAACACGTATCATAAATGAACACCTAACCATATCATCATGGTTTGTTTTGAAATTCAAAATGCGCTATAAATTAAAAAAGGAAATCTCATATATATTGACATTTGCTTCCACTCTAAAAGTAAGATGTTATGACTTTTCATGGTTAAAGACCACAATTATTACTGAGATTTGTTGGGATTATTGAGAGTTGGAGAAGTATAGAGAAAGAAACTTCATTCAAGAGTTAGAAGATTTTATTAGAGGAAAAATGATGGAGATATATAGTGCCACACTTTACAATTCTTTTTTTTTAGTACAAAGTTGGGGGAAAGGGGAATTACAAATATCGATTCTAAAGATCGAATCGTGACCGTAGAGTGAAAATGAATTAACACCAAATCAGATAACTAATTGCATCATATCTTACATAGAAATACAATTGCAAACCTAACAAGTCTAATGGACATTACACAATATGATAAGAACACAAAATTACTCTAATACAAATGCTACACTACTAATCTAACAGGTAAATTACTCTAACAAGGCTCACATGGTTAAAGAAAGCCTCTATCTTTTTTACTTTTTTTTTTAGTATAAATTGAAGTAGAGAAACACAAATATTAAGTATTATTGCTCTCGATTACTAAATAATATAACCAATTCATCACTGACCATTTCAATTCTTAATCTTGTACTTTTTCGATAAAACCAAAATTTATTCACAATTAGAGTTTTTTTTTTGTTTGACAGTATATTGAAAATTAGAGATGAATTTAATTAAGTTGAGTTCAACTTCATATTCTCAGCCCAAATAGTGTTGTTGTTTTCTTAAACCCAAGATTTCGAAAATTCATTTATCAAAGGAAAAAAAATTACCTATGTGTAAGACCAACTTTTTACCTTTGTATCACCCTTTTTAACCATAAAAATAATTATTTCTTTTTTATTTTTTGTTGGTATAAAAGAACGTGTGTGGCTCAAATGATGACACAGTGGTAAAAAGTTAGACGGGCTTACACATCCACGTGCATGCAATTTTTTCTCTCATTTAGAAATATTTAGACTCCTTGTGAATGAAAAATCAAACCCTCTTGACATGTATGTTATCTTATTTGGTTTCACAAAATTTTTTCTTTTTATTTTTAATATTGTTCAAACCAAAATTTTGTGACATCAAATGACATCATATATGCAACTAAGGAAGGATGGTCTCAACAAAAAACCGAAAAACCAAACCGAACCAATCCAATTCAATGGATCGGATCGGTATTTTTTTAATTCATAAAAAACATCCTTAGATAATGTACTTTATGGGATCTATTATTTTTATATATTAAAAATAATTGGACATTGATCGGATCGGATCAATTTTTGGACATTGAAAAACCGAACCAATGGTTCTATACTTTTGAACATTGGATTGGATCTATTTTTTGAAAATCGAAGATACCGGTCAGGTTGTCGGTTTGGTATAAAACCGACAAAAACTGAACCAAAATCACCTCTATAAAGATGTATAAGAAGAAAAAACTTCCATCAATGTAAAAGAAATAGAAATAGAATTATAAAGAAAAAAAAAGTAGAAATAGAAATAGAATAAAAATTCATGATTCCAAATGTTGTAGGATTAGCTATGTTCGGTAATATATATATATATATATAAAAGAAAATGAAATGGATATATAATAAGATGATTTCACAATACTCAAAACATTTAACTCCATTCTTGCCAAAGATTAAAATAAAATAAGTAAAAAAAAAAAAACCATTCCCTTCCAATTCTCGCTTCATTTCCATACATCAGTCATTTCTTTTTTTTCTTTTTTTGTAATCCGACGGAACTTCACTTGCTTATCATGGGAAAAGATGCATCAATTCTCACATAAACAGAGACCAAGGAAAAAACAAACCTTCAACAATGAAGTTGGCCGTATTTCATAGGTCAAAAGGAGACCACCCAAAACAAGGAATTCAAGACAAAAAAAGGGTTATTCTAATCGGATTGCAATCAACTCGAACCATGACGAGTTAACTTTAAATAGCCACCATGCCCATCCCAAGTCCAGGAGATAATTCAACAACCCTAAAACTATTAAGATATATGACCCCACCAAAATGAATAAGAGACGTTTCAGACAACCGAACATTCATCTGAACAAGATCCCATTTATCCACTAATTCCCACTTGAATTGCACCAACCGAAATCGGGTTAAGAGACCTAACATGCCAATTCATCTCCTTTAAGGTGTGTTTGGGGCAAAGGTAATGGTTAAGGAAGAATGGTAATGAGGAGGAGAATAGGGAGGAGAATGATTATTGTGGTTTGAGGTAAATGTAATGATTATGGGAAGAATTATTATTTTTGTTTAAGATAAATATAATGATTATGAGAAAAATAAAATAATGAATATGATGTGAGTAAAAAATAATAATGTATGAAAAATTGTTGGAGAGAGAATAAAAAGTAGTGAAGGAGAGAATGAAAAAAATGATTTTTGAAAAACGTGATTATGGAGGAATGATTCTCAGTGGCCCAAACACCCTCTTAACACCTTCACCCTCCTCTAAGGTTCAAAAAACTCCAAGGTCCTATTTGATAATCATTTGAGTCCCATTTGATAACCATTGTGTTTTTTGTTTTTGAAATTTAATCCTATGACAATTAATTTACCATAACTTTTTTCTAATTTGAAAATCTACCTCTTATCTATATTTTAAGAAACAAAAAAATAGCTTTCAAAAGTGTTTATTTTTTAAAATTGGTTATGTATTCACCTACTTTCACATGATAGAAAATTTGAGTAGAAATAACCTAAAATTTCATAAACAAAAAATAAAAAACCAAATGGTTATCCTTGATTTTTTGTTTTATATTTATGAAATTTAAGTCTACAACAACTATCTTATCATATATTTTTTCTTACTTATATATCTCCATTTCACATATATTTATAAGGTTAGCATTTACATAATTTCTTAAAAAAAAGATGAATACATTATAGAAAAGAAATATATCATAGAAAATTGAAGTAAGAACATGCTTTGCTTAAACTTCAAAAACCAAAAACAAAAACCAAATAATTATTCAACCGAGACCTACATTACCTATCCCTCACGTTGTAGCAGCAACGAAACCAGATGCACAACCAAGTATAAAAACCCCCAAAATCACCGCTCATCTCTGACTCAACCAAAGCCCAAACAATTCCAAATCTAAACAAATTCCATACTTAATTTTGGGGAATATTATTCTGTTTAGTTGCCGGATTTTCAATAAACAAATTTAAACATAACATGTATCCACACAATAATCGAGTAACATTAACTATATGACAATAAATAACCAACTAGGAACAAAAACGAGGTTTCAATAAACAGTTGTTTAAACGTAAAAGACAGAAGACAGGGTGAGCACAACACGTTTTTGTTTCTAAATGGACGCATTTAGTAGAGCATCTAATAAAAATAAAGTTCTAATGACAAAAAGGAGAATGCAGAAACATGAACGCAAGAGAACCAAATCCTCACCACAAATTTGATAGACCAACTCAAAATATCTCTGAAGGAACCCTTTTCTGAACTGTTTACCGGTGGAGCCGATTAGAAATGAGCTTAATCGAACAGATTACCCATGGTCATGTCGTCATCCGACTCTTCCTCTGCTTCTTCCTTCTTCTCTTCCTTTGCGGCAGCAGCCGGGGCAGCAACTCCGGACTCGGCCCCCGGGGCTGGAGCTGCTGCTGCAAACTTGCTTGGGTCCTACCATTTTTTAGTCATACCAAGTAAGTCGAATACCATACTAAAGTATATAACTCATTTTCATATTATACACATTTATTATAAAATATATCCCCCTACGATAAACATCTTGTTATACGTTAGAATCGTTTCTACTGTATTAAATAGAAAATATGGATTTAATTAAAATGTCTAAAATTAGTGGATCCCAAACCAATGAAATGTCTACCGTATTATTCCAACAAGACATGCATAATATTAATTAACGAAACATACAACACCATCTTTTCAGATTATTCAGATCATATCATAAGAACTAATGAAGGCTAAAGTTGAGATCTGAAAAACCTGTTAGAAGAAGGCCTAATATAGAAAGTAATTAAAAGGTAAGAGTTTAAGATCAAAATAAAACTGAAGCTAATATAGAAAGTTAAATACTAAAACTTCGGTTGCCAAAATTATATCTACACCCTAACGTAATTGAATTAACTGCAGAAAGGGTATTTAAAAAGCTCAAAGCTCATGTACCTTCAAGAATTCCTTCACTTCTTCGGCCTGTGGAAATGAGTATTCAGTAGCTACAGCAACAGCAAGGGTATTCTTGTAAGCGTTGATAAGCATGTGGGGAGCAGCAGCAAGAGTCGGGTAAGACAGAGCAAGAGAGACAGAGGCAACCATGGAAACCCCAGTAAGGAATTTTTCGAGAAGATCATCTTCGGTAAGATCAAGCACCTCTGGGTCAAAAACAGAACCATTGTCATAGACAGAGACAACAATGAGACCGTAAGAGAAGGGCCTTATCCCAAGCTTAGAGAGAAGTGCAGCCTCGGATGAGCCGACTTTTTCTCCTTTCTTGATTAGCTCCACAGGAATGGTGATCTCAACTGTGCCTTTGTTAATCTTTGTGGGGATGTTCAGCACCTGAAATTAGGAACATTCAACTTTTAAGTTAGATCATTTTCCACGTTGATAGTTAAAAATGGAGGTAAATAGTCTATAGGAAACCTGAAAGAAAGAAGTCTGGGATGGATCGAGTCCAGTGTTTCCTGGAGGGACAACCACGTCAATTGGTGCAACAAGACCAACACGGGCTGGCGCTCCCACCTGTATTTCGGTAAATGAATATCATGTATAAAAATTGTACAAATAAATAAATACAGGGCATAAGCAGAAACGATTTTGATTAAAACAATGTTGATTCAACATGTAACTCTAAAAAAAATAAAAAAACAAATAAAAGTTGAATCTTTAAAACAAGAACAGATTGCCTCCAAATAATCCAATTAACAAATAAAAAACGACAGCAGAACCAGAATTCTTAACTGAGCCACGGACTTTCAAAACAGATGACGATTCACATGATTACTAGATTATGGTACACTCGAAAACATTACTATTCATGAAAAAACTAATTTACTTTTCAATGAGCATTCATTTTTATCATTACTTTCTAAAAAAGGAACCAATCAGCAAAGAACAATTAATACACGAGAATAAGTCACAAATAAATCTGAAAACTAGCACATAAATTTTGACAAAATACAAATATAACCCTGGGCAATGTTCTAATATTCATGAAAAAACTAATATACTTTTCAACGAGCAATCAATTTGATCACTACTTTCTAAAAAAAAGGAACCAATCAGCAAAGAACATTAATACCAGGGAATAAGTCACAAATAAATCTGAAAACTAGCACATGAATTTGGCAAAAAAAACAAATATAGCCCTAGGCAATGTGTTACTACTATTCATGAAAAAAAAAAGGAAGCAATGAGCAAAGAACATTAATACCTTGAGAAAAGGTCACAAATAAATCAGAAAACTAGCACATAAGTTGAAGCAAAATTACAAAAATAGCCCCAGGCAATGTATGGAATAAACCCGACAGAGATAAAACAGCAGCACAGAGTACAAGGTAATGGTGAAATTAAAGCAACAAAACAGCGACATCGAAGCCATGGAAATACCTTATACTTAGCAACCTCTTCCTTCACTTCCTTCAAATCACCTTTGGTGAAGATCAAACCCACGTTCCCCTAAGCAAATCGATCAAAGAACGGAAAATGAAAATCGACGACAAAGTATAAAAGAGGGGAAAGAAGGCATATGCATACCACAAGGAGGGGAAGAAGGGCCATGACGGCGGCGTTGCCGGTGTTCTCAGAGTGGATTCGGATGGAGCGTTTCATCATGGTGTTCTTGCCCATGAGGATGACGGAGTCGCCGCGAAGGCCCTTGCGAATGCCTTGAAGCTGGTTGGAGCCGACATTGTCGGCGCCGACGACGAGTATCTGAGAGTACTCGTCGAGGAGGCGGCACAGTTTCTGGTCGTACTGCGTCTTCTTCTGAGCTCGGGTGGGCTTCAGAACCATGGCTGAACAAACCCTACACACCAGATTTTGGGGTTTTGATTTCGATTTTGATTTTGCCGGAACAGGAAACCCTAAATGGAAACTCAGAGAAAGGCGATGCTTGCATGAATATATATGGGCGATGGTTGCTTTTCCCGGGCCCACTTCATTTATTTGTTTTTATTCATTTTTTCAGGTTTCTTTTGGAGTTTGTTTCGATTCCGATCGCCAAAATCGCGGGATGCATAGGCCTTGGAATCGTTCTCCTCCTTAAATTGAAATAACAAAATATTATTGTCGTTAACATACTATCCTTTTATATTTGATTTTTGAGATTTTTTTCATGTAAAAGTCCAATTTTAATCTTTGTAATTTAAAAAGAAAAAAAAAAAACTTTACTAGTTGGTGGCTAAAGTAAATTTAAAGTTACTAATACTATGAGAGGTTCAGATTTAAGTTTATTTTAAAGTTCAAGGACTTGGACGGGCTAGAACGTGTGACGCTAGTGTTGAACTAAATTACAATTAAATAATGAAATTATTGCGTTACTAATCAATTCGATGACTTCTTAGACGGTTTCTTTGGCATATTTAGGTTGGATTTAGTTTTATGATTTACATGCATGGGATAGTGCAATAAACATGCAAACACATAATATATAGTTTATTCACATGATTATATATTTACTTGGTCACTCACACAACCATTTTGCAATTGCAATTTGATAAAAACTTTTCACTTCAATTAAATGTATGAATACTTTCGTGGGCGGCTTTTAGATATGTTACCATTCAAATAGTTATTCGAATCTATAATTTCATAATTTTTAGGTTATATAATATGCTAATAAAAGTCTACTCTTATTATTATTCCTAAAATTACTTTAAAAAGATCTTGTATTAAGTATAATGAATTGAAGTGGATGGACAAATTTGAGAGAAGTTTAATTGCAAAGAATGATGTCTTAGGTAGATTGTTTTAAGGATTTGAAGACCTTCTAGCAATATATAGATAGATTAATTATTTTTTTTATGACCAATTAATTTTGAGATGAATATTTACATTATCTAATAATATAGGATGCCTCTTTTTATTGGTTGAGACCAAATATTCCTTTGAGATTAGAAAACATTGATATCATATTAAATTTTAGGTAGTTTCATTTCAAAATCAATACATAATGCAAAGCCTAATACATCTATGTTGTAAAAATTATAAAACATTCACATTTTTTTCAATTTCGATCCTTAACCAGCGAAGGATCTGCATTGAAAAATAAAAATTAGAATGTTTTATAATTTTTATAATATAGGGTTATTAGTCTTTTCATTAAATAAGATTTAATATGATATTAACGGGGATTTTTAACCAGCTAGATACATGAAGGAGCTCACCGAATAAGTGGATGGTACAGTTGATTATCTTGTTTAGCATTAATCTATTTCCACTTTATGATCATGACTTTGAGTCTGAAAATTAATATCTGATTCAAATGGAATAGTAGTGGATTGACAATAAATATGATGAAAAAGGATTTGGACAATTTCCTTTAAGGAAAAAGCAAATTTTTGGAAGTACTTTTATTTGTTTCTAAATTTTTGTTTGATTTCAAAAGAAGGGGAAAACAAATGGAAGTACTTTTATTTGTTTTTAAATTTTTGTTTGATTTCTAAAGATGTAAATATTAATGTAGAAAAAGATATACAATATGGTAATTATTATAGACTTAAATTTTAAAAAATAAAAACTAAAAAAAAAATAATTATCAAACGAGACTATGGATGGTAGATGAGTTTAAAATCCGAAACTCATAATCAATTCGGCCTTGTTTGATAACCATTTAGTTTTTTATTTTTTGTTTATGAAATTTAAACTTATTTCTACTCAAATTTTATATTATGTGATCCATGTTTCATCTTTCTTTATGGGGTGTATGGATTTTGGTGTTGGAAAGAGGAGAGAAAGTTGAAGAGAAAGAGGAACTAAAGTGATTTGGTGATATGAAGCAGTTGTTTGGAAATTGATATTTTGGAGAGGAGACGTTGTAAAAGTATTTATTTTATATTGATTTTTTATAATGTAATGATTGTAGATTTTGAATTGATTGATAAATATAATATATTTTATTTTATATTGTGTGGTTGAAAATTATAGAAAATTTGATGTGATATTTGATAAGATTAAATAAAATATATTGTATATTATATTATATGGTTAAAAATTAAAAAAATGTTCGATGTGTTAAAAGATTAAATAAAAGATTTGATATGATATTAGAGAGAGATTGAGGAGAGGTTGATGTGCTAAAAATAAATATGGAGTTAAGATTTCTCCTTCCTCTTCTCAACACCAAATCCCAAACAGTTCCCAAGAAAGCAGGCATACTAACCAAATTTCAAAAACAAAAACAAGTTTTTTTAGAAACTATTGTTTTTGTTGGATATTTTTGGGCCGCGCAGCCAATTTTTTTCTTTTGTAATTATTTGAGAGTTCTATTTTATTTTATTGTAGCTCTTTCTTGTTGTTGGCTCTTTTAAATAAACTTCCTTTTTTTCTCTTCATGTTCGTGTATATTCTTTCACATGTTTATTAGTGAAAGATCTATTGCTTATTTAAAAAGGAGTTTCCTTTTATATTGTTTCTGATGAAAGGTAAAAATATCATGAAATCAATAATCAAAATCTGATATGAACAATGGCATTAATTGTATTTTTTTTGTGGTGAGGTGAGTTCAACAAAATAAAGTATTAATACTAAAAATTAGTTTTGAACACTTGAATTACACTTCATTTAACACATATTTGAACACTTGAATACTTCATTTACGCACAGTTTATAATTATATTAATAATAATAAGTTTTTTTTTGAAACCCTAATAATAATAAGTATTAATTGATATGAAAACTAGTCCAGCTCATGTATGAAAGCCTAAGAGGTCGTACATTAGAATTTCTCGACTCTTAAATATTAAATGTTATGTTGAGTTCAAATAATAATAATAATCTACAACTACTCAAACTTAAATAATATATTAATTGTAATCTCAAATAATATATTAATTTCATAACTATTCAAGTTCCTTCAGAGTTTATCATATCATATTCCTTCTAAAATTATAGTTTTTTGTTTAATTTTTAAATTTTAATCAATGATATGTCACTACAAGAAAAAGGGTTTTTGCCGACGGCAAATAACGTCGCCTAAGACCAAAAAACCGTCGCATAAGGCTTATGCGACGGTAAACAAACCGTCGCCCAAAACGTCGGCAAAACCGCGTCGGAAGAGCCTTAGCCGACGTTTTTGCGACACCGTCGTCAATTCGGACTTTGTACGACGGTGTTCTAAAACGTCGGTCATTATATACTTTGGCGACGGTCTAAAAAACGTCGGCTAAGGTATTTTGACCGACGTTTTAGAACCGTCGCATAAAATACATTTTATCCGACGTTTTAGAACCGTCGCATAAAATACATTTTATCCGATGTTTTATTAAAACGTCGGATAAGGGTATATTTTGGTTTTTTTTTTATATAATTTTTTTTGTTTTTTTTTTTTGTGCGCATATGATATTACTATTGAAGCAGAAAACAAGTTAAAGGTAAACTAAATCACATCTAATAGAAATTGCGAAATTTATAATACAACCTCTTATAACAAAATACAAAGTAGCACAATACAAAGTTTTTAAAAAAGTAGCACAATACAAAGTTCTTAAAAAAGTAGCACAATACAAAAAGATCTTAAAAAGGTTCAATCCAGACACTGTGTCTCCTTTTCCTAAACCAAAGTCCGTACGTCATCTGAAAAAATGAAATGAACCATGAGTTAGCTAATAAAAATTAAAGGAAATTATACTCATATAAAAGAAAATTTGAATTTTCGCCAGCATAACAGCATCCCTATGACTAACAAAAAATAAATTACACCTGTTTTAACCATGAAAATCATATAGTCTACATTATTATGGTTACCTTTGCTGCAGGGTAGCCATAGTTGACATAAAATATGCATAAACATACCAGGAGTCTCTGTTTCACTAGGTTCTTCAATTCTGGAGTGACCTCTTTCCATTTATTAAGAGTCAAAGGAAACGACCCTCTGACAAGCACCCCGATTTGCTTACTCAAGTTTGTTTGCATTTCGTCCAAATGACTTTTCCATACTCTCCGATTAAATTCAACGTTCAAAAGGCCGTGATTATTCACATTTCTCTCCAACTCAGAGCCTGTTGAAATATCTCGACCGCGTCGAGGTCTAGATGTACTACCTGCACGTGGTTGAATGTTAGAAACCAATAAAAAAAATGTGAATGAACAAAACAAATGAAATCATACCTGATGGTTGGGTCTCCTCATAAGGCAAAGTGGCAGGAACAATATCCTGATCATCAGTGCTCTCATCAAAGAATGTGCTAGACATCCCCGACAAATTAGCAGGCATGACTACACTGCAGAAAATAGATAATCATTATCATATGAAATCAGGATGCGAGGTACTGAAGCCCATAAGTAATTAAGTATACTAATCAGTCAGAATAACAATCATCCAACGAGAGGCTCTCAGAAGACGTTTATTGGTCATCTTGGATCTCATGTTCGTCAATGAAATCATTTAAATTATTTGACGATTGTATCCTATTCCGTGTTAAATCGACTATGACAGGTTCGACATTAATCCTATGTAATATACTTTCTTCTATACACTCATCGACAGTCGTTCGACCTTCTAGTTGTATTTCATCAGGTTCTTCATCTTCTTGTTCTTCCACTTCAGGCACATCCCATACTTTTTTATTAGGTACTAATTGCACTACCTTCCAATTGCGACCATACTTTGGATCGCTTATATAAAACACTTGTTCTGCTTGTGTGGCAAGGATAAATGGCTCATCTTTGTACCAAAATTGAGACGTGTTAATTGAACGCAAACCTAGCTCGAAATGAGATCTACCTGGTTTTTTGTCAGTGTTGTACCCATCACATTTGAAAATCATAACTCGTCTCCTATTAACGTACACAAGATCAAACACTTCCTTTAGTACACCGTAATAGTACAAGGGGTCATCTTTGGTTCCCCCTTCGCCCGACACCCTAACACCACTATTTTGTGTTGTTCGACGCTCTTGAACCTTAATATTGTGAAACCTTACACCATTAACTATGCATTTTTCGAATGATCGAACCAAATTACTAGGTCTCATTGCCATTGCATACAAATCATCACAATTATGTCCATTTTCTCTCATTTTGAGAACTTCTTTTTTAAAACCAACTTGGAAATTGTTGCTCGTGTTTTGTATATAAACAACAGAATTAGAACTTTAATTTGAAGAAAAATGCTCTAAAACCAACACCTCAACATCTCTAAAACCAAGAAATACTCCCATCTTCAAATGAACAAGAACAAGAAAAAATCAATTAAATTGCTTACTTTTATAGTTTAATCAAACTTCACATACATAAAGAACAAGAAATAGTTTAATAAAAGAAAGATTAAATAAATTTAGGGATTTGAAGATTTACCTAGAGTTAGGGATTTGGAAGTGAGCGAGAGAGAAGACGAACGGCGGCGGCGGATGAATGGAGGCGGCGGCGGCGGACCCCTTGGCGACGGTGGAGAAACGGCGGAGGAGATGGAGAAACGGCGGACGGGAGGAAGCGGATTGAGAAAAGAGGGAGAGAGTGAAAGAAAAAAGGAAAAGAAAAGAGGAGAAGAAGAAAAGAAAAGAGGAACTCGAATTTTACTCAGAACCTTAGGCGACGTTTTTAAAAACGTCGGCTATTATTTAAAAACGTCGCTTAAAATAAAGTTTATACGACGTTTTTTAAAAACGTCGGCTATTATTTAAAAAAAAAAAGCGGAAAAATGAATTTTAGGAGGGAAAATAAAAACTTAGCCGACGTTTCCATAAAACGTTGGCTAAGAATATGTTTAACCGACGTTTTCTTAAAACCGTCGCTTAAAATAAAGTTTAACCGACATTTTTTTAAAACCGTCGCTTAAAATAAAGTTTAACCGACGTTTATAAAGCCGTCGGTTAAACCACTATTAACCGACGTTTCTTAGGCGACGATAAAAAAAACGTCGGCTAACCCCTTTTTTCTTGTAGTGTGTGTTTTATACAATTTTGTTGAGAATAAAAATCAAATGTATAAAACCAAGGGTCAGTGGCGCAGTTGGTTATCTTGTCTGAGCTCTCATATTATTTGAGAGCAGTCGTGCCCTCTATGTACGGTTTGTTGGTCCCCCTTTCCCCACTATGTACTAAAAAAAAATCAAATCTTCTCCTCCAACGTCATATCAAATATTTTATTTAATCTTTTAAATGTCACGTCAAAACCTTTTAATAATTTTCAACTATATAATATTATATATCTTTAATTTAATCTTATCTACTAAAATATATATATATATATATATATATATATATATCACATAAAAAAAAATTCAATTTTCAACCATATAATATAAAATAAAATATATTAATTTTATTAATTAATATAAATATGCAATGATTACATTAAAAAAAATATTACAAAATAAATATTTTTTACAATATCTCCTCTCAAACATATATCTATATAAACAACTATTTCATATCTAAATCTTTCAACTTTCTCTCCCTCTACTTTCTCTCTTCTCCTCTTTTCAACTCCAAAATCTAATTACCCCCAATAAATTGTGAATATATAGAATTATGCTTATTTTGGCATTTTAGGATTTAACTTAAACAGAGTAAATTTACAGTAAAATTTACTCTCTAAATTAAATACAAGGAATATCATTTGATTTTCTATTTGATCTCTAGATTTTTAAAAAGTTATATTTTAATCTCTAAGTTTTTATTTTGTAACTGAATGGAAATTAAATTCAAAATTCAAAAGTAAAATGTAATTTTCTTTTAAACACAGTAACCAAATAGAAATTTAATTTGAAAGTCAAAGTTAAAATTTAACTTTTTTTTAATCTCAAGACTAATTAAAAATTATACCTAAAATTTAGGTAGTCAAATAAAATCTAATATTTTTTCTCTTGAATATAAAACTAAAACAGCTACAACAATTTTCCTTTGTACTCAAAAAAAAAAAAAAAAAAAAAGTAGTAATTGTCTATTTCTTACCTACTTATTTAGATATTGTCTACCATATTTTTTACTTTAAATCATTCTCTAAATAAAGAATCATGGATGAGAGATGATAAATTTATTCCCAAAGTGTCCTTATTCTAGATTTTCAAATTGTTATTTTTTAAAAATAAAAAAGATTTTTCATACCCTTTTTTTAAAAAAAACATTTGTTGGTATAATCTCAAATCCTTAATTTAAGGAATAAATAACTACCCCTCCCTCTTCTTGAATGATTTTTTTTTTTAATTTCAAAATATCTTCTTTTCAAATATTTAAACAAAAAACTTAAATATCTAAATTTTAGTTTCAGTTCAGTTTGATTACACATCTCATATTCTACGCTAGTTGGAAATATTGAGTATCTAATTATTATTATTATTATTATTATTATTTAAAGCGAGGTCTCACATCTTTTTATACAAAATTTTCGATAGGAACAGTTCTTTGACAATGTTGGTTAAAGTAAGGCCAAAAGAGAATAAGAGAAGCTCATTTTGAGAAGTCTCTTTCTTAGTTGACGAAACATTCTTCAATTCTTGTGAGCAAAGGTACATGATTCATTCAACAGAGCATTGAAGCATTGCACAATAATTTTTCCAAGGGATAAAGAGGAGCACTCCGTTAATGGAAGTTACTTGCGTTTATCACAGTGAGTATGAGATAATGGAACTGTGTATTCTAACTTTTATTGGTGCGCGATTTGAATTGAACAAAAACTCTAAAAATTTTAGTCTATATCTTTACAAATAAGAGTATAACTCTAACCTAAGATGAACGTATCATGCATACAGTTAAGATAGAATGAGAATTTGTGAATGGAGTGTATACCATTTGTGTACAATGAGGTTGTAGTGTTTTCTACTTCAAATTATAACGTTTATCTCTTCAAATAAGAGGCGAAAGAGTATAGCCCTTGTAAAACAATATGATCCAAAACAGTATATCTTATTATTGAGAGGCAACCTCTTTATATAAGAGTTACAATGGGCCTAGCGGGCCTAACGGGCCTAGATCTATTACACAGTACATTATATACAATCACACATTTAGACTCTAACACTCCCCTCAAGTGGAGCAAATATATCTATCATGCCCGACTTGTTACAAAGATAGTCTATCCGAGCTCCATTCAATGCTTTGGTGAAGATATCACCCAACTGTTCTCCAGTCTTCACATAACTCGTCGAAACCAACCCTTGTTGTATCTTCTCTCGGATAAAGTGGCAATCTATCTCAATATGTTTAGTTCTCTCGTGGAATACCGGATTAGAGGCAATATGAATTGCTGCTTGATTGTCACACCATAGTTTAGCAGTGTTGCGGTTTTGATTCCAACTTCATTGCCAGCTTGAACCGGCCATACTATCTCACACGTTCCTTGGGACATAGCTCGTATTCCGACTCAAAGACTAGAACGCGACACCACATTTTGCTTCTTACTCTTCCATGAAACCAAATTACCTCCCATAAAACACACAGTATCCCGAGGTTGATCTCTCTGTCTTCTTTAGAACACCTCGCCGATCAAGATCGAAAAACATTCAATATCGGAATGTCCGTGGTTTCGGTACAAGACGCCCCTCCCAGAGCAAACTTAAGATAACTCGGGATCTGTTCCTGACTCTCCAATGTTCAAGCTGTAGGAGATGACATAAAGCGACTCACGATACTCACGAATCACGAAATATCGGCCTCGTGGATCGTCAAGTAGTTCAACTTCCCAACTAGCTTCTGTACCTTTCTCGGATCGAAAAAGCTTCACCGTCCTTGACGAATCGTTGGTTTGGCACCATCGGGCCCTACTACGCGGTTTACACCTAACTTTCCTACTTGATCAAGAGGTCGAGAACATACTTTCGTTGAGACAAAAGATCCCTTTCTTACTTCTCATGACCTCAATACCCAAGAAATATTTCAAATTTCCAAGATCTTTAGTCTTTGAAATGGCTATGAAGGAAAACCTTTAGTGAGGCCATCCACGAACTATCACTTAGGTAATCACAATATAAATCGACATATACCACAAGTAACACAATCCCATGGTCGGACCAACGGAAGAAGACAGAATGATCGAAGAGCATTTACGCATTCCAAAGCTCACGCAAGAACTTGGTGAACCTACCAAACCACGCTCGCGGGCTTTGTTTCAAGCCATACAGAGATTTACGAAGACGGCACACTTTGGCATTCTCCCCCACGAGCAACAAACCCGGTGGTTGCTCCATATAGACCTCCTCAAGAAGATCACCATGCAAAAACGCATTCTTAATATCCAATGAAATAAAGGCCAATCATTCATTGCCGCAAGAGAAATAAATGCAGACGAACGGACGACATCTTGGCAGCGGGAGAGAAGGTCTCACGCGTAATCAATCCCATATGTCCGAGCATACCCCCTTAGCAACCAAGCGTGCTTTGAGGCGAGCAACGGACCGTCGAGAATTCACTTTGACAAAGAAACACCCACTTACAACCAATCTTCTGTTTTCCTTACGGGACGAGCTACGGTTCCCAAGTACCATTCGCATCCAACGCAGCCACCTCCTCTACCATCGCTGGTGCCAAACTGAATGGGACAAGGCTTCACGAGTACTTTTAGGGACGAGAGACGAGAATCAAGGGAAGTCGAGAAAGGAAAACGAAGTAGGGGATAATTGATGGTATGACACATATGTGGAGATAGGATACGTGCAAGAACGTTTACCTTTGCGAAGAGCAATGGGCAAGTCTAGATCATTACTAGCTTGCAAGTCGGATGATGAAGAATCTGTAGGCATGGGGACGGTGCTATACACCGAGTAAGAGATGGACTAGGAGGAGGGGGTCGGACCCATCGGACGAGGACACAACCTCATAAACCAACAAATCATCCTCCACGGTGGGGACTAGACACAGGAACAAGCGGAGTATCCTCAAAAAAGGTAACATCGGAAGAAGAGACGACATAACGACCGTGCTCGGGCAAAAACAACGATAACCCTTACGGGACGCGAGAATACCCGAGGAAGATACATTTCAAAGACTTAGGATCCAACTTGGTCCTTTGAGGACGAACATCGCGAACAAAGGCCGTACACCCGAAAACCTTCGGGGGAAGGTGGAACATCTCCGTGGAGGATACAAAACACGGAATGGAATTTGATTACCCAAAATCGACGAGCGGCATTCGATTAATGAGAAAGCAGTGTAGACACAGCGTCAACCCAAAAATGTTTTGGAACATTCATCCGAAATAGCGAGGGCACGAGTGTTTCCGGCAAATGCTCGTTCTTACGCTTCGGCCACACTGCTCGGGATGGTGTGTCCGCACACGACGATTGATGAATAATACCCCTTCTCACTAAGATAGGAGCGAAGGGTGCCCGAAAAATATTCGCCCCCATTATCGGTCGTAAAATTTGAATGGAAGCTTTAAATTGATTACGAATCTCGGCATTAAAGGTACAAAAGTGAGAAAACAATTCAAAGACGATTTTTCATTAAATAGACCCAAGTAAATCGGGAAAAGTCATCAACAAAGCGTGACAAAATAGCGAAATCCCGTTTTAGACATAACAGGACTCGGACCCCAAACATCGAGTGGACCAATTCAAAAGGAGGAGCGATTGCTCGTTTATTAACCCTAGAACTAGAACTCAATCGGTGAAACTTTGCAAACCGACATGACTCATAATCGAGGAAGTCAGCAGATCTTGAATTCGGGAAATAACTTCTTCAAAATAGACAAACAAGGATGACCCATCCGACAATGGACTTTCAAAAAGAGACGCGAGACCCGCACATGCCACGGCTGGGTCGTTGCTTGATCCGAGATATAGAGACCCCATTTGCATGCCCCTACCAATAATCTTCTTCGTCAAATGATCCTGAAACAAGCAAGAGTCGGGAAAGAAGGAAACAAAGCAATGTAAGTCACGAGCCAATTGACTAACCGAAATCGGGTTATATATGAAAACGAGGCGGACACAACACGGAAGATAGCGCGACAAGGTAGGGGTTAGAGTAATAGACCCAGCTCCTTTACGGGAGACAAGGATCCATCGGCTAAGGTAAATCAGTAGGAAAAGAAGCAGATGACAATGATGTAGAGAACAACCGTTCGCGTTACTGTCATATGAGTAGTCGCCCCAGAGTCAATGACCCACTTTGTGGACGATTTAAAGAAGACAATGGTTGTTACTGTTTTGACCGTGGTTGCAAAGAGCGGAAGTGCCGAGGATGATAGCCGTGATGGAGTGTGGGAACTCGGAGCGCAACACACTCGTCAACGGTACTTTCTCACTTTGGACACAAGGTGGGCCTTCAAGCCTCGATTGTCATATTGCAACTTTCGCAATCTCTCTTTAAATGACCGGGTTTCGCGTAATGGCGAGTCATTCGAGTATCCGGACGTCGGTTGTCACTAGGAAGATCTCGACGTCGGTCATTCCCAGTTTCGATGCGAGAAAAACTAACGTTCCTCCCACCACGAACCACACTCCTCCCTCCCAAGCAAGCGCTATTCGATTGTTCAATTAAATGAACTTGCATTCGTTGTTGCGGTGCGAAACACATCATCCAAAGACGGTAGTTCGATTCTTCCGACAGATTTGAGACCTCACATTCTCATACTCGAACCCACCCACGCAAGAAAGCGATAACCCCATCTTTTCCCTCGGGTCTGGCTGGATGCGATATCGCGCTTTGAGCGGCATGAGAGAATTTAACTTTCGGCACTATTACGCTTGTGCCTCGTGTAATAGGTCAACAATGGTTCACCATTGTCGTCGGCGTGGAAATAGGGACGAGCAAACATCATACGTCCTTGTTACCGCTCCTTCCCCGAGTATAGGAATTCCACATACGTCATGAGTTCTTTCTTTCACCGTAGTGCAATGACTAATCGGATCGACAATATCATCATTCATTGAGTTAGTAATTTGATTATACAAGCGAGCATCAACGCGATCCCACTTCCTTCTTTCAACTTCGTCTTTAGGCGGATCGCTATCCATGTGTCCTTCTAGCTCATTACTCAACAGGTGGTTTGAATCGTTCGATGCCAATCGAGATAATTTGTCCCATTCGGCTTTTGCGTTTTGTGATCTCCATCATATGAGAAATCACACTTGTATGCTTGGTATCACTCATATTTCCCGATTAGTGTCAGCGGACAGCAGATAACTCAATTATTTCACAAATCAAACGAAATAAAATTTGGAAACTTGATCCTAAAAGCAGATCTCAAAACGACCCTTCAAGCGGTGAATTTTTTAAAAAAAACTCCTTAAAACAAGAAAGCAAAACAAACCCGAGAGGTTTCCTAGCAATCCCACCGTTGGATCGAGTTGAAACACGGACAGACTTAAACTACTCCTCGGGGCGAGCAAAACCCACCGAAAAAATTCTCGATCGGACCGTCGACGACGGCCCGGCGACGGCGTGGCGATTTTCACCGGTGGCGGAGGGTTCGGCGCGCGCGCGGCCGTTTTGGACCGAACGAAGTCGCGACTTCCACGATCGTGTAGATCGGTGGCTGGGCTGCGATTTCCGGTGGCGGTGGCGGTCAACGGCGGCGGTCAACGGCGGTCAACGGCGGCGGCGCGGCGTCAACGAAAAAAAAAACCTAAAAATTCTCAACCTAATCTGCGGCCGCTCGATACCATGTAAAACAATATGATCCAAAACAAGTATATCTTATTATTGAGAGGCAACCTCTTTATATAAGAGTTACAATGGGCCTAGCGGGCCTAACGGGCCTAGATCTATTACACAGTACATTATATACAATCACACATTTAGACTCTAACAGCCCTAACCGAAGATGAATTTACCGTGTCTACAGTTTATGTAGAATGAATTTATGAATATTGGAGTGTGTATCGTATCTACACTTTATGTAGAATGAATTTGTGAATATTGGAGTGTGTACTGTGTCTACAGTTTATGTAGAATGAATTTGTGAATATTAGAGTGTGTATAGTTTATGTATAGTGTTTTTGTCGTTCTCTTGGGTACACAACGGAGATGATATATTTTAGGGTTATATTTTTTATTGACCCTTTAACTTCATCATTTGCAATTTATATGGTGGATAATATCTCTCACACATTCCAACACAAAATTCAACATAATTCAAGTGGAGCGGCACATCAAGTGAGTTTTTTTGTTTACCATCTTTTTAAGTATATTTGAATTTGAATTTGTTATTCTTTAAGTCAAAGACCTCATAAGATTTTTAGGATTTGTTTTTTCATATATGGTTATAAAAAAAACCTGATTTATACAACTAAAAAATTGGGAATAAATTAAGGGTATAAATGTCTATTTTAATTTTGTAGATTAATAATTTATTTTAAAAAAATTAAAGTAGATATTTATTTAAAATTTAAAGCAGGACAGACATTATTTAAATATATTTCCTAATTTTAAATATTTTTCTAATTATCTCAAAAAAAAAAAAAAAAACTAAAAGAGCTCAAAGTGATCGTAAATAGAAAATATCTTAAAAATGACTAAAGATATTTTTCCTTTGGATAGATACAAACATCAATACCAACAACAGGCATTTTGACCTTTTTAGCTTTTGCCCAGAGGTTTGTGCCCCTTGACTTTTTTTGATCTCATCTATCCATAATTAAATTTTATCCTTGCATTTTTTAATCATTTTACTTATTTACAAAATTTAATTTAGCCTCCAATAATTGTACTCATTTAATCCATACGGTGAAACATCATATTTCAAATAAAAAATTTAATGTCTATTTGTTCGAAAATAATTAATGTACTCTTATAATATTGTTAACAAAATTTCTAAGCCAATTAATATAAATTAAATTCATAACCTCTTAAATTTTTAAAATCTTCTTTCACGGCTCAATCAAATTATAACAATTCATATTTTTAGTGAATTAAAGTATAATTTTTTTTTTCTCATTAAAAATATTAAATTACTATTTTATTTTTATAATTCAAGATTCTATTAATGTATTTTGAAATGTTGATTAAAATAAATCATTTAAAACTTAAAATGAAACAAGTTTTAAATTACAAGGACTAAAAATGATAGTTTAAGTATAACCTCAATCGCAAAAATACAATTTTAATGAAAGTTAAGAAGAAAAAAAACTTGAAATTTACAAAATTAATGGATAAAAATGAAGTACATAAAATTTGAAGGCAGGATTACTTTTTAAATTTTATTATTATTAAAAAGAAATAGGATGTAGGACCAAATTAAAATTGTTTACCTTTTGTTTTGTTCTTTTTCCTTAAAAAAATATCTCTGTCCCCATCCACAAGTGTGTGTGTATATTTATCCTTATCAATAATTTGATTTGCTGATATTTCAACAAAAGATTTGCACTGATTGATGGGTGGGTGAAATAATACAATTGGGTGAACCAAAAGCATTCACTCTGATAAGCTAAGAAACAGAAAATTAGCAACATCCTAGCATTAGCCAGAGCCAACTTAATCAAACTATAATTATATATACAGAAATTACAACTACTACTCACAGATTGAAAATGTGTGTACCACATTCTTCACCTAATATAAGATTCAACAGGAAGAAACACTGGATCTGGAACTACCAATGGCAACTTATCAATGTACACAAACAGTCTCTTCCGGTTGTCCTTCAAAATCGAACTTAGATCAATCACTTCACTCTTGTCTGTGTAGATCCAAAGGTCGCCAGAGTCGACTCGCTTGAGGCTATCCCGACAGAAGGGACACGACTGAGAACGATCGTGCCTGGACAAGAAACAGACGGATAAGATTGTAGTCATTGATAGAAAGATAAGGTTGAATGTGAGTCTGAGATTAATGCTATCAATAAATGCAAACAAAAGACACCACCAGGATGGTTATGCAGATTTTCAGATCCAACAGAAGATTTAATTTTACCCCACAAGACTGAGAACGATCAGGGATGCATTTTGTTATAGACCCACTTGCAGTTGCCGACAGAGGTGTTGATTTCATAATTCTTTTGTTGTGGGTTGAAAAAATATATTGCTGGTCTTAAAAGTGGACAACTTTGAGCATGTTTGAAGAATAAACATCATAATCTACTTCCTCAAAAGAAATTTGGAATTCTATCTTCTTTTTTAGATAAAGTGGGGCTGGGGATAGATTGTGTTCGACTAAAACGTAAAATTAAATGACGATCAAACGGGACCTTAATCATGGAAAAAAACTTACCAATCTCGATAACACTTCAAGCACAAAGAATGGTTGCAATTAGGCAAAACAACCATGCCGTTCACCTCCATGCAGATTCCACACTCCTTTTCTCTTTCGATGTCGATTTCTGATAGTTTTCCCCTTCCAAATTCATCCCTTCTTTTGTATCTGGCATTGCAAACCTCCTTCTGTTTTCTATCATCCAATTCTGTAATACCTTTTTGAAGTTGCAAAAGAGAAGGGAAGATTACCCCTGTTGATGAGAGTGTCAATCCATTAACAACCCCACCAGATAAACCAGAATTTGGATGTAATAAAAGTAAAAACTGAGTATAGCTGCATTCTGAAAATGTAACTCACCATAAAATTCTCTAATGCAAGCTTTTCGCTCGTAAATGGACATGGTGGTCTTTCCATCCGGGTAAGTCTGCATCACAACATAAAGCAACTAAATGATATTTACTACCTTCATTGGTCAGAATTTTATTTATTTGTCAATCAGAATGTAACTTAAAGCTAGTACAGATAAGGCCTTCAAGACTACATACACAAACAAAACAACTGGTAAATGGCAATTATGTCCAAATGGTAAATGTAAAAGACATACCACATAGATAAGGATTCTTAGCAGCCCCAAGGCACCAGCAAGGTAGCAGTCAGTCCATTGAACAAGAAAAAGGAAAAATGGAGCTGCAGGACTGTAAGATAATCTCATTTGAACACAAGCTCCATCACTCTCTCTTGGACAATCTAAAGCACTACAAACAATAACAGATAAAATTTAATCAAAAACCAGGGTTTGGGAGGAATTAGAAAAGACCAACTAAAAAAAATCACCAATTATTTAATGCTAATTCTTGTGAATTTCCTATCAATTTGACCCACTACTATCCATCATGTCAATAGTCTTGGAAAATTAATATATAAAAATTTAGCAATTAATTATCTAGGGATTTTTGACATCCAAATGTTACAAGGAGGGTCGGAAAGTATTCTCTCGAACTTCGTGCAAACTGGCCCGGACAGTCTAACAAAAAAAGAATTGACTCCCTGATAAAATTTCACTTCTATTCACTGATAATTGAAGGAAAAAAAAACACACAGAAATAATGAAATTCAGCAACAGTGCAGAAGATAGGATCCATCTTAACTGGATTGGACAATTCACTCAAAGATATTTATACTGCTCATCCAACAATCAACAATGTATGCAGTTTCAAGAACTAAACAGTCCTTCGTACAGTCAACAGTAAAATATGCATCAACTCGACGACAGAAAATTAACCGAAAAATCAAGCAATAAACAGGGAAAAATCAATTCGTAATTCACGAGCGTGTTCATAACGGGATCAAAAAATTTCCACAGAAATCGAAAATTATGATTTCAAAAGAGCAAAGATTAAGAGAATCACATGGTATTGGCATGCTGAACATCGGCTTCAAGCGCTTTCAGCGATTCCTTGAACGAAACCTTTCCCATGGCGGTCGAATTTTCCCCAAAAATCGAACAGTTTCAATGGAACGAAAACGAACGATGAATCAAATATATTCAAAATCTCGAACCGAAACCCTACCGATTAACCTCATAATCAAACAGAAAAAAAAAAGAAGATAAGAACAAAAAACTCGTAATCGATAATTCGATTTGTTTTCCGAGCTGATTAAAGCAAAAGCACAAGCAAACGCCGGTTTTTCTCAGCTACGTTCTTAAGCCGTTCTGTTTTATAAAATCCAACTGAATTTACCATCGTGCCCTCCTTCGATCGTATAATTACGATTCAGCAACTGGGTTGTTATCGGGTACGGTGTAGTAAACTTTATCGTAAGTTATCTTAACCAATGACGCGTCGCCAGCGATTTATTTTGGACCCACAATAAATTTAAAATGTTTCTTGAAATGAGATGGCGAGTTCTTATTGGTTAGTAGGAAATTTTAGAAACAGCGGGCGTCGCCCAATGTTTTAAATTATGGCGGCTAAGATTAAATGATGTCCTAATCCTAATTCCCACTTTTTTTTAATACTATCCTAATTCCCACTTATTAAATTTTAATTAACTAAAGTTTAAATTTAATATTAGATAATTTGGAGTTTTATATAGAGTTGTTAGTTAATATAATTATATTTATACCAACTTATTTCCTTCAACTTTTGAATTCATTCTTTTTCAAAAAAAAAAAAAAACTTTTGAATTCATTAGTATTTTAATATAATTCAATCTGTTACCCAAAGTAAAAGATTTGCTACCTAATTTGAGAACATAAAAAGAATTGGTTTTTTTGCATTTTCAAAGTATTTTCTAAAGATAATGTTTTTTTTTTTTAATTTGTCGTTCTACGATCAAGTTTTAATGATTTCTTTTGTTGAATACATGATGATATCATATTATAGCATATGAAATTTCAATATTAATCATGGTTGTTGGTTGAATTAAAAACTATGGATAAGGTTTATGTTAATTGACAAAATTGTCACTTTCCTTCTTATGTTTAAGCAAAAAAGTATTGCAGGTAGTTTGTTGGTTTATGTTATTTTTATTAAAATAATATTTTTATATTTTAATTATATTTTCTTTTTAGAATTAGATTAGATTATATTTTATTGTTTTATGATAAGGTATTATCTTTTATTTTTATGATTAATTCATTTTTTTTATGGTTAGATTTTATCTCTTCCTTTTATAATTAGGTTATATGTAGTCCTCTATTTATATTCATTATTGGGTATTATTAAATGAAAAATTTAGGGAATTTAAATTTTCATATTTCAACATAATTTGTACTTTTATCTTTTTTTCTCATGCAATATATTTTATAATTAAAAACAAAATACACAAAATTATATTTATAATGTAGAATATAGAATATTACAATTAGACTATAACTTGTAATTCGGCGACTAATATTCAATTGCATCAAATTGAAGATATGTCACTAATAGTAATTATTGCAATGACTAAGAAGTTTGTAGCTTGAATTGTTCAACTTTACTATACTAAAAAAATCACAATAAAATTACATTAATTTACGCATTTATTTTTTTTTAGAATTTACGTGCTAATAACAAGTTAACCGACAAAGGTTTTTTTTTTTTTTTTTTTAACTTTTATTTATTTATCTTCAGTACAACAAGTATAGAATTAATAGTGTCTAAAAAAAATATAGAATTAATAGACCGAGGGTAAGTGGCGCAATGATTTCATTGTTTGGTTGTGAACCAGTTTAACACCAGCGTCACAGGTTCGATCCTGAGTGTATAAATCTCAACCTTCATGTGAGATATCCAATTTAAGACGATGCATCTTTCGGACTCATTATTTTTGGATTGATAATCCAGTTGAGTTTTTATAAACTATGATGTCAAACTAGATAGTTTGAAGTTCCATCTAAAAATCAATCGAAAATATATAAAAGAAATAACGCATACATTTTATAAAAAATTTCTCACCTTTTGCAATTGAGATTTTTACCACTTTTTACTTAAAAAAGGAGTACATGTCATTTATCTTTAAATTATGCTCACTTATCCTTAAATTATGCTCACTTATCCTTAAATTATGCTCACCTTTTCTCTTTGCGTTATAAATATTATAATGGTACATAATCAACTAGTTTCTTTATTAAAAGAAAAAACAATGTAATCAATTAGGTAAAGGATGCTTATTTAAAAATGATGAAGATAAGGTCAAAGGCTCGAACTCTATTCCCATACATGTATAAACTTAATAAATAAATAAATAAAAAATGGTACTTGACCTCAATGAAGAAATGAATAAATAAATATTTGGAAAATTATGTCTAATTTCACAAAATAATTGCAGATAGAAAAATTTGAAAATATTTGCATTCATTATAAAAAATTCAGTATGGTTAATATTCATTATACAATATAGTTTATAATATATAATTATGTATTAATAATACCGTATAATGAATATTAATCCTACCGTGTTTGATTATGATTGTTTTTTTTTACCAAGTATTGTAAATACTTTTTCAATTTTGTCTATTTCTAAAAAGACCCCTTAAAATATTTGATAAATGTATATAAAAAAATTGTATAAAAAATTAAATAAATATAAGATGATATTATATTTGTCCCCAAGGGGGAGCTTAGCGGTTGAGGTGAAGGACTTCCCGGTTTTCAAAAAAAAAATGATATTATATATATATATATATATAATAACCAGAAGGGAAAAAAAAACAAAAAGAAAAAATGTTTGAAAAATCAAAGAAAATATTTTGTTAAAATTAATGTTTTGACTATTATTTATCTAAAGTTGAATTCCAAGTGGCATATTTTTGTGTGGATATTTTCAAAAAAAGTAGACAACTACTACAAAAGGACAAAAAAATGAACCCATTTTAATAAAATATTTGAAAGGGAACCCATTTTAACAAAATATTTGAAAGGGAACCCATTTTAACAAAATATTTGAAAGGGAACCCATTTTGATAATAAGTTTCAAAAAAGAACCCATCTTTACAATTTACCCTCGAGGATGATAGTATTTGCACGACAAAAGAAGTAACATACATGTATGGTATTAACTAAACGTGATATTTAATGTTTAAGTTAATGATTTGAGATAAGACAGATAGAAATAGAAAGTATCTTATAATTGTTTTACCGAAATGTATGAAATTCATTTCCTTTCATACTTTTTTTGTAATCGTGTTTGACTCATAGTCGTCAAGTTTGTTTGTACCTGAACATTTTTACAATTTAATATGTAATTTATGGTTTATAACGTTGATTAGGTTTGTTTCCTACTTTGTACTTGTTGTCTCCTCTTTCATTCTTACTCTTAAGTTTTGGCACTACATAAACTTTAAGGTATAATTTTTTTTTTAAATAAGGTAACCACGCTCGTCCCTAGACCAGGCACCGAAGACATCGAAGGAATAATGTCACAGGGGAGATTCGAACTCAAGACCTTGAGGGGGAAACTTTAAGGTATAATGAGTTCCAATAGAGATCATCTAGGTGAAGCATAAGATTTATCATCATAGGTTGGTTAGCCTTCATAGTTGACCCTAAAATAGGCCATGGTTCAGCTGCTAACCCTTAAGTGGTCGACTCAATTGGCTTCTCTTTCGGAAGAAGGCTTAAGTGTAACCTTTATTTTTTTTATGAGTTGCTTTTTTGTTGGACCTCAAGTTTCCCGTTTAGGTTTCATTAGACTTTTCAAACTTCGACGAGTCAAATTTTTTTAGTCGTGTTATAAAGCCTTATTCATGTTTTTTGGTTGTCTTAGCCTAATGTTTATATAACATATTATTATCTATTATGAATGCAATTCTCAGTCAAGGTCCAACAACGACTCAAAGCTAAGAGGCAAGTTCGAAGGACAAAAAATGTCCAACAATACTTTAAACTTGCTTAGAAGCCTAGCCCAAATCAAGACAAACCCACTCCACAGGGGCCCAACCTAACCTCGGGTTGGGAAAGTTTGACCTAAATTGAGTCAGACCCAAGTTCACGTGAGTCGAGCTAAACTTGACCCCCAAACCCTCCTAAAGGCTTAATTCTGACTCCGATTGGGATTGGATTCCAAAATATAGCACCAATGCGTTGAATATGAGCTTATTCTGCATAAATAAGATTAGACCCAAATTAAGCTTGGCCCGAAATACATGACTACTTAAGCCCGTGTCCTAAAACCACATGGATAAGGTTTCGCACAACCTATAAATAGTTAATCAACAGATTAAAAAGGTAAGTTTGAACAACTCTAGAAACGAAATCCTATACTTTAGATTTTTTATCTGACTTAGATATCGAAGGCCACGTGGTTCACACCACACTGATATTTAGATTGATAGTTATTGTGCATGTATTTATCCTAAGAAAATAAAAATTCATCGTTGATTTTGAAGACTAAATTTCAACATCAATATTACTTATAACATTAATGTCATGTTCTCTTTAACTTTCACCTTAGTTTAGTTTGTATTACCTTTATTTATTTATATAAGTTAAGATGCAAAATGTTCTCTTGGATATTTTTCTCTCTCTTCTTGGTGGTTATAATATATATATATATATATATATATATATATATATATATATATATCTTCTCTCAACTATCATGAACTCATACCAATCTATACATGAGTTTTGACAAGTAAACTCTTTGACCCAAACTGCCTCTTACAAATTCAAAAGGGCCGTAAGTCTTACTTACTTACTATATTTAAATTATTAAAATAAATATTTAATTATAATGCATACAAATTGCTACCATTGAATAATCTATAGTAACAATTTTTTTTTTGAATGTATATACTAGGATTCGATCTTGAAACCAACAACATCAATCAAACTAAATTTAAATTTGACATATTGGCCATCAAGCTACAATGTCGTTTGGTAATCTATAGTAACATTAGTATTAGTTTATAAATATTATTATTTGTAATTGAAGCTCTATAGTAGGTGGAGCCTTTAAATTTGTCTACGAGCTCTATCATATTAAGACAAAAAACATCAAATTAATCCCTGAGTCTAAGATAATCACATTTTTATATCTTATATGATAATGACAAACTTTAAAACTATTAAGATTGATGTTGCTTTTGAAAATAAAAAAATTAATATTTTTTTCGAATATTTTTAATTCTGATTTAAGAATTTAATTTAGAATTCAAAATTTGAAGAATATGATGATTTCATCTTTTCCGAGCACTCATGAGACAATATTAATTTTGATGTTTTTAGAATGATCAAATTAGTAAAGTTTGAGATTACTGCAAGAGGGAGAATTTTAAACCACCAACTTTTATATCTAAATCAGTTGAGTTAGGATTAATTAACTTGCAAATTATTCATAAATTATTCTAATTTTCTTGCCACAACAAATTATTATTATTCATTGACTACACAACTAGTTATTATTTATAAGTTATGATTTGTTATTAAAAAAATTGGGCCTATTATATAGTTTTTTTTTTTTTGAGAATGGCCTATTATATAGTTTTTACATGTCTATTTATTTATTTATTTTATTTGAGAATACATGTCTCTTTGTTGGTATCTATTTTCAAAAAAATTTCATGTTACTTCCACCGATATAAGATTTTTTTTTTAAAGGAAAGATATAAGAATTAGTTTCAATAAAATAATTGAATTAGTGAATTTGTACATTCTTGTTTAATTAATTTCAAACTTTGATCTGATATGTTTCATAACCATAAAGTTCTTTTTTATAAAATTCTGGTTAATTTTTAAAATCTAAATAATAATAATTTTTGTTCAAAGATAGGGCTATAAGAATTCAAGGAAGTACCAAAGAAGGGAAAAAATGTTAGATCAATTATATATATAAAGGAATCAAAGTCAAGTTGTCGAAAAAAGAAAAAAAAAAGAATCAAAGTCAAAGTTGTTTGTGTGTTATGCCAATTAAGGCCTATTATGTCGTTTTATTTTTTTAAAAACATTTTATTTAACGACCGTCAAAAAAATATTATTTAACGCTGGTCTCAAGCCTTTTTATATTCAGTCTGTTTTTTTTTTAAGCATTTTCTATTCAGTCTGTTGATTTAATTAATTAAAGTCAAGAAATAAAATAAGAGAAAAGCCAAACAATACCTAATCCAACGAATGTCAACATTTGGTATATATATATATATATATATATATGAAAAATAAGAAAAGGAAAAACATTCTTCAACTGAATTATTTTCTTTTTTTAGTTCTTCAAATGAATAATGCCTACAAGCGCTCCACTCAGAAAATTTCAAACTCAAACTACATTTCAAATAACTAAAATTTCATTCTTTCAAAAAATAAAAAATAAAACTAAAAACTAATTGTCATAATCATTTCATTTTTTGTTTATAATTTTTCATTTTTTATTTTTTGTTTTTTATTTTAAAAAATAAAAACGTGCATGTTTGATAATTCATTTTAATTTTATGTTTTTAAAAATTAAAATAAAAAAATATGAATGATAATTGTTTTTTATTTTCAGTTATCACATTTTGTTTCGATTTTTTTTAGTATTTTACTATTTATTCTTGTTATTTTCATTTTTTTTAAAAAAAAAAAACTTGTTTTTAAAAGTTTTGTTTTTAGTTTTTAGAATTTTTTTAATGTTTTAAAAATATTTATAAAAAAAAAACAAAATCGGTTATCAAACAAACCTATTTTTAAAAAAGTAAAATAATTATTAAACGGTGCCTAAAATTTCATATTTGAATCACGAAAACACCATTAAATAAAGACAAATCATAATGCTATAATTATAATAACTAGTGAACGCCAGTTATGATAATATAAATAAGAAAATACTATTTTGTCTCTTCAATTTTGATATATAAACTTTGAAAAATCTAATTTTAGTTTTTAGATTTTCAAAAGTATTTCATTTTAATACTTCAATTTTCAAATAGCAATTTTTTTTTTCTAATTTTTTTTTGTCCTGACACTTTTTGGAAGAAAAAAATTTAATGGATCAAAATATGTGAATATATTTTAAAAATTCATAAAGAAATATGGTAATTTTTTTAACAAAAACTAATTAAAAATTTGAAAGGCTAAAGATTAAATGGCATATTTAAAAATTCAAGAATTAAAATTGAATAAATTTGTTAGATCAAAATTAAACTTTTAGAAGTCTAAAGATTAAAATAGAACAAAGTTTAAACAAAATAGTATTTCTTATAAATAATGTAGCCCTCTTAAACAACTGTTACTGGCAACATAGTATACTAACACATGTGAAAGAAGAATGCTTTTTTTTTTTTTGAGAATAAACAAGAATTCTAATTTTGTAAAGAAACATATAATAAATACTAAAGGAAATCACATATATGCCAATTTAAAAATTACATGCAATAGATCACAATAGATGAAATCCTTTTTTTTTTTTTTTTTTTTTTTTTGTGTGTATTTTCAAAATTTCTTAAAAATGTCTTGTAAATGAAGTAATGAAAAATTAGACTTATAAGCGTAATAATGAAAATATAGCCCTCTATTGACGTTTTCACTTTTTATATTATTTTTAAATAAATCTGATCACGAAGTATGAATTTTGGGCTAAGGAAGCTTTTAGCATTATGGGCTTTCTTTCTAGCTTCAATTTTACATTATTTTTCTGAACTTAGACCATGTAGATGGGAACAATCAGTGTTTTTTTTTTTTTTTTTTTTTTTTTAAGTATAAATTGAGAAGTGGACACAAACTCTTAACAAATGACACTACTACTCTCAAATAATTGATACTGAATATTGATTTTTATGATCAAACTCATGACCGTGGTTTTTAATTGTATTTCCATCAAACAATAAAATTAACAGATCACCAACTTTTTCGTATCAAGAATTGATTAATGGTCAAGAAAAATTTGAATAGCATAATAGTCATAGGTTAAATTTAATGTAGTCACCTACTTAAATATGTGTAAACTAACTCAAACATATTATATCAGGGTCCAATTAGTTTTTACTTTTTTTTTTAATAAGATCAATTTTTAATCTATCTAGTTTTTTTTCTATTCAACGACATAATCTAGTATTCAAGTTGTTGTATTAATCTTTACCTTAAAATTTTTAATTCATTAATTATATATGAAACTTAACATTGTTGCAATCTTAACCGTAGATTAAACTTAATCTTAAAAAAAAACCTAGATTAAACTTTTAAAAAATATATTTCAATTGTTATGCCTTAATAAATTTTTCGTTTAACCAAAAAGGTTGATGACGTATTGACTTGATTAATTGGTTGCAATCTAATTAAACTTCACAATCACATATTCAATCTTAAAAATTGATATTTAACTCTCATCTTATTTGAAAATACTAGTATCCAACTTGAACTTATAACCTCTTAGTTACTAGGTTATATATGATACCATAAAAACTTTCCTTTGGTTCATAGTTATTTCATTATTAATTTGTGCATTAATCAAACTTCAATTTATGGCAAACTTGATATTCATGAAATTAGTGAGAAAAGAAAACATCGGACAACTTAGCAAAAGTTGAACAATATTACTAGATTTTTTTTTTTTTGAGATTACAATAATGGTGTGGGGGATTCAAACTCATGTCCTCATAGTCAATGGACATATATTTATATCGCTCAACTATTACTCTTATTCGACAATATTAGTAAAACTTACAACACCGGCGCAATGGACATATATTTATACTGTTCAACTATTACTTTTATTCGATAATATTAGTAAAACTTACAACACCGGTCCAGTTTTATAAAATTAGAAGTTTAGGGTGGAAATTGATTTAACTTGATGAGTAAAAAATTGAAGTTTTTCCTAAATTTATCTTCATGGCTAGAAAAGCTATAGGAGGTTCATGATTGGGAATTATATCCATACCAATTGAGTTATATTTGTGTTAATAATTTTTATGTAGATATTAAAATATAAAATGAAAAAGTAATTTGATTAAGAAGACAAACTAACATAGAAAATATAAACTTGGGAAACAAGTAGGGATGAGAACATGGAAAATAGACTAAGCTTTTGGGATCACTTGTGTCCAAGGCAGGCTGAGTAAAAGAAGAGAAATCATAATTATTAATGATTAATTATTAATGATTTAATTATGTGATTATTATTATAATTAATGTAAATAACAAGGCAGGAAACTCTAGTCTAAGTCAGGCGCCTCTATAATCATAATGCAATCAGTCAACTGTTACATGTGGAACCTCACCATATCCGCCGCTATTCTCCCAATACTTTTGTTTTTTTTCTTAAATTCTTTTTATTATTTGATCATTTTTAATTTATTTTGTCGTTGGTGAATGTCGAAATTGTTAGATAATACATAATGCTGGATGAATTGGAGAGAATTTTGTTCAGAAATTTTTGTCATTTAATTAAGAAAATAAAAAGGACTCATTGCTTTACCTTTTTTTCGAAAATATTTGAATGAGAATTATGTTAAGAGAGTTTCTGAGGATAAAAAGGATATGAATTTGATTCATAGTTTAATTGACATGTATATTAAACCAATAAAACACAATTCCTTGAATTAAAAAAAAAAACTAAAAAGTTTCATTCCAATTAGTAATTTACATTGTTATTGCATTATAAAGTAGAACTTATGATTTTATCTTTTTTATAGGGTTTTTTTAGATTACATTGATCGAGAATTGAAATTTAAGACCTTTCCGTCATTAGGTGTATATCGATGTCGTTAAACTATTGGTTTTTTTTGTATTTTTTATAGTTTTTTTTTTAAGGAATAAGATAGGTGAAATTCTTTGCTTAAAAAAGGTGAAATTCTCTTTTACAAAAGTAACAAAACGTTATACTATTTATCTAGCAAAAGAAATTTGTATCTCTATTTAAAATTTCGTTTTATATACAAAAAAAAAATGGTTATGAAACAAAAACTTAATTATTCATGGTGGGTGGAAAAATAAAAAAATAAAATAAAATAAAGAAGAGCCTTATATAAGAAAAAAGCTGCTTAAAATAATTAAGAAGAAGGGATCAAATTGTCACGTCTCATGAGATCAATCCAATAGAAGATGGAGTCCAACATTTTGTATTTTAGGGTGAAACCAAAACGGTCGGATTTGTGGCGACTGGCCACCATTTTTCCCGGCAGCCTAAACAAGCTGTCCATGAGCCCCCAATTGGCCAGCTCCTCCATTTCCGTCGGAAACAGCCCTTCCTCCTCCACTATCTCCGCCCACACCTCCCCTTTGTCCCCCATCGCCGCCGTGTAGTTGAACTCCGGCGAAAACATCTCCGCCGCCGCCGCCGCCACTCCTAGTTTCTCCGCCACCGCTCCCCATATCTCCTTCCACCTGAAGCTCCACCCGTTACACGCGTTGAATGCTTCCCCCTCTCCGCTGCCTGTTTCACATAACAGATATCACATCTATATTTTATTAAAATTATCATTTTTTATTTTTTTTAAAAGCAAAAATAATAGTATTTTAATTTCTATATTTCTTTTTTAGTCCAACAACGGATAAATATAAAATCTGTAGCCTTTTGATTCACACGGATACATTTATTGCTCTATAGCTTTCGTACTTACTTATATGTTAAATTTTGATACATTAATACTTACTTATGTTAAAGAAAAATAAATTGTAACTCAAATTAGGTCATATGTTTATGCTTCAAATATAGATAATATCAAGAAATAAAGTAAATTACTCTTTTTGAAAATATATGAAACAAACTCTAAAATATATAGATCAAAATGGTATTTTAACTTTTATAAAATAAATATTATGTTAAATTACAAATGTGTTCCACATTTTTTAGAAAAAGATAAAATTTAATTCATGATCGTAAAATCTAGAATTTAATTCCTAACATTCCATAAAACCTAACAAATAGTTATTATTTTTAATTTGGTGTTGATATAAGTACCTGGAATTCAACATTAAGAGTAATAACTTAATGATATGACAAACTCCCAATTGTTGTAAAATTCAAAAACAAAATATGAAATCAACTTTAATTTAGCTCAATTATATTTAGAGAAGGAAGGATTTCAAACTCAAGACATTTTAATTAAAAGACACACTCATATCGTTGAACTATTATAGTTCGAAATAAATACATAAATATAAAATGATGTTTTTTTTTTGTTGATTATGTATGTTAAATAGTTTATCAAAATCAAATTAGAAAATAAAAATATAAAAAAAAAAAAAAAAACTGTATGAACTGGCTAATTTCCATTTTTTTTTTTTAAGTTGATTTCCGTAAGTGAGTTGGTAATATGTTGGCGAGTTTGATTAATTGTATTGTAATTTAAATATACCGATTCAATTTAGAAAATACTCTTATCATATCAGCCTCGTGTTGTCCTGAGTTTGACCTAACAAAGAAAAGAAAAAAAAAATCTACTTATTTCGAAAAAATAAATATGACAAGTCACACGTACCATTTATTTGTTTGGTTGCCGCCCAAACGTGCTGCTCCGCCACAAGCCGAGCGTCGGAGCCGTCAATACAAACCTCCGACCAGCACGCCGCCGTGCCGCCAAACACAAACGGCTTCTTCAGCTTCTTACAAATCGCCCCATAAACACACAAACTCCCCATAAAATTGAAAAAAGTCCGGTTCGAACAACCCAAAATCAAACCGGGCCGGAGTACACTCCACGCCACCCTTTTTCCGCCGCCGCCGCCGCCCGAAAGCCGCTCACGGAGGAGATCCTCCAACGCATAGTAAAAATTACTCCCTGAATTCGCTCTCGGACTCTCCTCGCAATAAACCACCTCCCCTCTTCCGCCGCCAGTCACGGCGGCGCTGGTCAACGAAACGTAGTGCTTGATCCCGGTCTGGAGAGACACGTGGCGGAGATCCGGCGCCGTTGGGAGAACCGCGTCGAGTGCGTTGGCCAACATGGCCCGATTTTGGTCGTTGCAATCTTGAGAATCGAACCGGAGCTGGGCGGCCCAAGTGACCCAAAACAAGTGCGTGACGTGGCGGATTTGCGAGAGGTTTTGGTGAGCCACGTGGCGGTCGAGCAAATCGCAAGCGATGAAGTGGAAGTTGGGATCGGCGATGGGGCTGACGTTGTCCGGCCGCCGTGCGACGCCGTAGACTTTCCAGCCGGCGGTTGAGCCGAGAAGGGTTTTGGCCAACTCTTTTCCCACCATGCCGGTGACTCCGAAAATGACGGCGACTAATTTTGGGTTGATTGTTTCGGCCGCCATTGATGGAAATTTTAAAGCTTTTTTTCTTTTTGTAAATCCATGATCGAATTGAGGTCTTATATATACATGTATGTATGTTTGTTGTTGAAGTTTTGGACAATAATTGAGAATATTTCTAGAACCAAAATACACGGAGTACTCAAATTATAATGTTACTTCTAATGAGATTTCTTCAAAAATAAAAATTAAAAAAACAAATGGGAACACACCTTAGATGGACTATTTTTATTATTTATATTTTTTAGTGATAAAATAATTTAATATATGTTGGTTGGAATGAACGAAAATGAGTTGGTGCAACAAAATTTAATCTACAACATGACACACCTTAATAGGTTAAAAATACACATCAAATTTTGATCTCCATAATCCTCAACACACACACATATAAATTAATCAAGATAAAACTAGAAAAAAGACATGAGATAAAACGCGATAATTTATGTAATTCATAAACAATATGTTAACGAAAAATTTTATTAATTTTTTATATACAAAATTCAAAATGTCAATAAGTAGGATTCAAGTTTTAAGAAAGTTTTATATATTGCACTTTTATTAATAAAACATGACCCAAATACATAAGAGCTAAAATATTAAGCATATAAATTCAATTACATGTTTTATATAGATTACGAGAGTGTTGTCCATGGACCTCAATTCACTGACCAAATAGCGAGACCTTCGATTAAGTAATCGTGGGACATTATAGTTTAAGACATCTCAATATAATCAAAAGTTATTAGGTTATTGAAGTCACCCGACGAAAAGGAGATAATAACTTAACTTATTATGTTGAATATGTAAACCAACAAGAGATTTTTGGTTCGAGTATTCAAATTTCTCATAATACTTAAAAATGATGGAGTTGCAAGAGAATTGATTGACTTAGAAACATGAAACAATGGTCCTCATCCAAAAATTCTGACATTTGATAAGTTCTAGCATGTGTAGCAAAGATATGTGAAATTGCATTTGCTTCACGAGGGAATATGTCAAATGCCATGAAATTTATAGTTGTTGAAACATTACCGAACTGTTGAATTGAATTACCATCAAACAATAAAATTAATATGCTACCAACTCATTTAATTATCTTTATATTAAAGTGGATTTTTACGGTTGATAAGTAACTTAATTTTGGGAAGCGACAAACGATAAATAAATAAAGATCTTCAAAAGAGTAAATGATAAGATGAAATTGGTCTTTTTAAGTTTCCAAGAGAAAGGTTAATCCGGAAATGAAGGAGAAAGTTTTGCTTAGTTTATGGGAAACTTCTTTTCATACCATTTTTTTCAAACACAAAGTGTGGTCTATATATTATAAAACAAGATTATCTAACACATTTTCTTCCCCTATACACCTTAGGTTTTTAATTTGTAAAGATTTTGTATGATCTGTATGATAAAGAGCGACAATCTTTAAGAGATCTCTAAGGCCGGATTTAATAACCATTTGATTTTTTAATAATGAAATTTAAATTTATTTTTATTTAAATTATCTTTACTATAATGCATCAATCTTTATTTAAGATGTTTTTTTTTTAGAAAACAAATACTATATTGAAGAGAGGGCCAAGCCAAGCAAGCAACAGGCCAAAAGGAGTATACAGTCAATTGCACGAAAGAATGCCAAATCAGAGGCTATACTTTGTAAATAGTTTTTTTTAAAAAATCGGTTTAAGGCACCATTCAAAAGTAGAGAAAGTAATATTTTCCCACAACTGTCAAAGGGAGTTAAGTTTGTAAAAAATACGACAATATCTTTCTTCCCAAATCCACTACATTTCAAAATTTCACATAAGAAAATATGTGAATACTAATTAAATTATATAAAAAAAAAAACAAAGTCAAACTTTTGTAAACTATTTTTTTTTTATTATTTCCATATATTAGTTTGATTTCTGAAAATATAGGTAAGATGTAGATATACAAATAAAAAAGCAAGATGGCTAGTGTAGGCATAAATTTAAAAAATAAAATGGTTATGACTTCAATCATTTACTTTAAATATAAATTCTCATGATTTTATTTTTGATTTCAAATCAAATGTTACATGTGAATGAAATGTCAGTCATCTCTTGTGAATTCAAGATCTATTCTTTGTTAATGTGGAAATACATTTAGTTTATATTCTCAGCACTATAATATTATTATAAATGATTAATATTAATACCAACAAAAACATAATTTCAATGACATGACTTTGTATGTTTAAAAAAAAATGGCATGACTTTGTAATCAAGCAACTACGCATTCAAATTTCCTCCCTCAATTAAGACTTTGATAGAATCTATCATTCTCTAGTGATAGATGTCTATCAATTTTATTAGTGATTGATTCTATCGGCTCTTATTAATAGACTCTTTATAGAATCCGATGGAAGTCTATCAATTTACTTTATTTATTAGTAATTGATTCTATGACCCTTTATCGATAGAATCTATCAATTTACAATTTTTGCTATATGTGCAAATATTTTCATTATTGTGCTATTCATGTAATATTTTATACATTTTGTAATATACATGCAAAAACCCCTTTATTTTTCAATGCTAATGTTGACAAGTTCAAAAGAAAAAAAAAAAAAGAAATACTTGAGATTTTCAATTGTCGACTGTAATAATCAAAATAAATCTCCCATTGATAACAATAATGAATTTCCAATTAAAGACAATAACAAACCCCTGATTACGTTTTCAAAAAAAAAAAAAAAAACCTCTGATTAATAACAATGAATTTTCCAATTAAAGACGATAACAAATCCTCCATTAATCACTTCTTGCTCTAATGGTAGAGAGATTTGATTTTCGTTTAACAATAATTGTGTGGAAATTTGAAGTAATAACATCTTGCACACATTTGTACCAATTCAACTATTCATTCAGTAAATTTGATTTCTTTCCCAATTAAAGACGATAACAAATCCTCCATAAATGAACTAATGTAAAATATGCATGAACAAAAATGGTATTAAAAGTTAATTATATATAAATACTAAGATTGAAATAGAACTTCAAAATAATGTAAATTTATGGCTTTGAATATATGTTATTTGTTTTAATTTTTTTTTATTAATTTATCTAATCAAAATTATTAATATATCCTTTCCCTAACTCTCTCTAGATATGTGTAATCATTCACCAATATGAATATAGCCTAATTAATTATATAAAAAAAAGATTAATGACCTACACATCAGGTGTGAAACTTCACTTGAACTTAAAAAAAAAACCTACTTTCAAAATAAATATAAATATAATTAAACACTCTTTTGAGACGTGCAAACCAGATATGAAAGTTTAACAAACGGCAAAATATGCAGCTGTATCTGCAACTGAAGTCCCACTAGTTTAATTAAATAAATAAGTTATTAAATAGTCCACTACACAAAAACTATAATATAATATAATATATATATATATATATATATATATACATATATATATATATATATATATATCATATCATACTCATACTATCTTAAAGCGTGACGTAAGAGAAAATCGTTTTTGGACGATTTTAGTTATTAAGTCATATTCTAAATTACAAATCTATCATTTATTGGAATATAAAAAAAAATTAAATGTAAATAATATAGAAAATATTTACAATATCATTTAGATTTTAAGATAAAATATTTTTATCAAATCTCATAGATTGTATGGCTAAGTTAGAAATATGAGATTTTAACAATCAAATGAAAATATTTTAAATATCATTTAAATTTTGGATATCTTTACCAAATCTAATAGATTTTATTTGACATTTTATATTATAATCAAAATAATAAATTGAATTTTTCAATTCTATAAATAGTTATCTACATTTTATTTAAAGAACAATTCTGTTTACTTGGATTTACTTTTCTTTGTTTTTGTTTTTTATAATAATTTATCTTATTTTTGTTGGATTATTTAGCATCTAATTTTTCTTTTGTAGGATTTTTTTCCATAATGGTTGCCTTTCAAAAAAGACTTGAAAATCTTGAAAAAAAATGTTTGAAGAAGCATTAATTCCTTAGTTTCAAAAGTTTGGTAACAATGATTTCCTATTAAACTTTTTCTTTGCTTGCAGTTACCTTTCTTTTCTTTTTATTTTATAAAAAAAATTTAGTTATCTTATTTTTATTGAATTATTTACAACTTTCATCTAACTTTTTTTTTGTACGATCTTTTGTTACTTAATAATTGTTCAGACTTGGAGATGTGATTTTTTTTTTTTGAAGAATGATAAATTTATCATTTGAGTTAAAGGTAAGTTCACAGATTTATACTAATAAATATATTTAGCTTATTTATATTTATAATTATAATAATGATATAACTCTTATAAATTTTATATTGAGAAAAAAATTAAAGAGTATTGATTTTTAAAAGTCACAGATAAAATTTTATTTAATGCCATAAATTTTATTAAGTTTTTTTTTAAATAATAACAAATTCAAAATAAAATATAAACCATTTTTTAACATGAATTTTAATAAATTTAATTAATGTGAAAAAATAGTTATAAATTTTAATTTATATTGAAATTATTATTTGATTATTTAAATTTAGGGCAAAAATGTAGGAAACAATTTATAAATATATATACTATTTATTGCACTCAATTGAGATATTTTATTAAATATATATAATTTATTATTTAAAAAATTATCACGTCCAACCCCGTACTAAAAATTCTAATATATATAAAAACATAACAATTTTTTAGTTAAATAATTACAAAATGCATGATCCAACTTTTAAGATTAATCAATATTTTATGTAATAATTTTTGGAATGAGAGATTCAGAGTTATTTAATAAATAAAAATAAAAAATGTGGAGATTTAAAGAGGTAACTTATTGATTACCGAAAAAAAAAAAAAAAAAACTTATTGATTACCGAATTATAAAATACTGTTTCAAAAAAAAAAACCGAATTATAAAATACTTTAGAACTCAACTCTGATTAGTAAATTACTAAAAACTTGATTTGGTTGAATAAATGATTAAATTTGAAATCTAAATTGTGATGTTCAATTTATATATAAGGTCGTTGAGTGAATTAAACCATATTATTATATTTTCTTTAGAGTTCGATTTTGGATATATTAGACCCTTTATTCTACTATTTAAAAAAACTACGAGAAACTAATCAAATCTAAAAATTATTTTTCCTCAATTTTTTTTTTATAAATTATTTATAAATATGGTCACTTAATTTTTTTTTAATAAATATAAGTATTAGTATTAATATGTATTTGTCGCATTCTTTTTTCTAATATTAGTTTAGTATTAATGAATATAATATTAATATTATTGAATATTTGATTTTCAGAAAAAAAAAATATATTATTGAATATTTATAATACCATATTAAAAATATTTTATGAAAATAGTATATACTTAAAAAAAAAGAAAAAAGATTATGCCCTTCTTATCTAAATGGGCTACATTCTTAGATCGATGATAACAAACATACTTGGATGCTTCAAAAAAAAAATGTATTATCTTTTTTTATTAATTTAAATCTTAATAGCATTGAAAATTTCAACATCTTAACACTATACACATGCTAAACTTAAAAATATTTATTAATATTAAAAAATTGATTTGCTTAATTTTGATTATATACACTATAAATTAATTGTACCAAATCAAAAAGATTTTGTCATCTAACTTTGTGCTAAAAGGGACAATTTATTAAGTATTGTCTAAAAGCATATTTTTCGATTTCTCAATTTTAAATTTGGATATTAAATTCGCTGCTACATCACCTCAAAGAAGCAAAAAATTATTTAATGGTAGTGTTGATTGTAGAAGCCAGATTATTAATTTTTTTTAAAAAAAAAAGTTTTAAAATATAATTGAAAATTATAACCATTTTATTTTTAATTTTTGAAAATCAAGCATATAAAACTGAATCAACTATATTTCTCTGATTTGTTCTAAACTTTTACAATTTAGAAAACTAACACTCTTTTTTTAGTACAGAAAACAAACACTCTAAGTATTTGATTTTTTGTATATAAATACTATATTATACATTATATATATTATATATTATATTATATCATATTATTTAACAACATTTTTTACAATTTTCTCAAAAAAAAAAAAAAAAAAAAAACAACATTTTTTACAAGAAAATTTAAATCTGAACATCATAATTATTATGCCTTTTTTGGGATATTTTTCAATTTATCTACTAATGATTTTTCATCCCTTTAAAAAAATTATTAAAACTATTTAAATTCATAGGAGAATTCTAAAAACAAAAAAAAGTATATGAAAATTATTTTATATGAAAACTTACGAGATTAATAAATCTATAAAATGATGGTAAATATGGTTAATTTAAAAAATAGCAAATATGGGCCTTTAGTATTATTAAAAATATTGTATTAGAAGTATTTATAATACATAATATTAGATTAAAAACTGTATAAATGAGTATTTATACTATTATATTAAAACTTATTAATTAATATTAATGCAAATATTTTAAAATTTATCTACATTTTAAAAATTTTAATACATGGCTTGATTTTTTAAAACATATGTAAAATGTAGATCATAAAGTAATAAACCCAATTGATTTGAGTAGCATATTTATAAAATTAATTTTGAAAGGATTATTCGATAATAGTTTAACTTTTAAATTTTAGTTTTTAAAAAGGGGATTTTGCATGTATAACAAAAAAAGGCAAAATATTTCCATCTATAGCACAAAATCTAAAATAATTTCATTTGTAGGAGAAAATCCAAATTGACTTCTATCACTTGTTGAATTCTATTAGTGATAGAATTCAATCAATGATAGACTCATTCTATCACTCCTTAAGTTTTCTATCAGTGATAGAAAGCTAAATTGAGTTCTATCACTAGGTGAGTGATAGACTATCATTAGGTGAGTGATAGAAATAAATATGTTATAGATGAATTATTTTAAAAATTATGCTACAAATATAATACAAGAGGTAGAATGTGCTGCTGATGGTAAATTCTCTTTTAAAAATTAAGTTTAGAGTGGCTCCATTTAATGGTTATTTTATTTAATATACACATTTTACTTTTATTTTTTTAAAACTAATTTAGAATTTGAAAATTTTAAAAATTAACTTTTAAATTTTTATTTTGAGTTGTGAAATTTAAATAAGATTGAAATATTTTAGAAGATAATACTCTTACGTTTGTTTTTTTTTTTTTTTTTTTTGAGTACAGTCTTACGCTTGTTTTTTTTTAGAATTAGGCTAAAAAGGTATAAAAACGTAAACAAAAATAGACAAAAATAAATATGTTTTTTTTTTTTTTTAATTCTCACCAACTTGTTCAAAAAATGATAACTTTAATGGGCACTAAATATAACGAGTTTTGAAGGCTTTCATTATTATGAATAAAAGTCAAATTATTTGATAATCAAAGCAAGCAAAGGAGTTTGAAAATGAGACGTTTTTTGTAAAGAAGAGAAATCTCTTAAACTTATTATTATTTGTAATATAACTTTCTTTAAGCAAACTTGCTGGTCAACTAGGCATGTGTAGGTCACAACCTTCAGCACTATTGTTTCCACCTAACAATATATATATTTTATCTTCTTTTTTTTTGAAAATATATATTTTATCAATTTAAACTCTATACAAGTGTATATTCGTCAATAGTTTAATTTTAACTTCATATATAACATAACTTGATTAAGTTTTCAAAAAATAAAAACACAAACTTGAATAAGTGTGGGCTCTAATTCTTTTTTTATTAGAACAAGTGGATAGACGAGTTTGAATCTTTGAATTCAAAGAAGTGCATCGACTTTAAATTAATTGAAAATATGGTTTATTGATATCGAGTTTATAAAAATGATTTTAGAAATTTTCATTCTTAATGTCTACTTTTAATATAAGTTCAAATGACATTACTTTACGTTTTACTCAAAAAGCTAGCTTCATATCAATGAAGACATTTTTTTATGCGTACATCTCCGTAATCTTCTTCTTATACGACCAATCTATAATTTTATATCAAACTCATATTGTCAATGAAGACATTAGGAGTTACTACTATATTGTAAATTTAACACAATATTTAAGTTGATAAAATAAAAAATTTGAGATTGTAATATATCACATTTTTCTCCTCATAAGCCACCAAACACACATGCATGTGTTATATTTATTTAATTACATGGATGGGTAGAAGTGTCTATAAGTAGATAAATTTTGAAGCTGTGTGGTGATAAAAAGACAAGGAAAGGACATATACAATTTAAAACAAAGTTATGAAAAGGCAACAACATAAACAAAACATCTCTATCCACTTTACTAATTTAAACAAAATAAGCATGAAGATATTGCTACATAGCAGAGTAGAAGCACCATTCCTTTAATGTAATGTGAATTTCCATCCTGTTAAAAAGAAAAAAAAATTAATAATATTGCATATATATATATATACATATTTACATTCTTGATTGTTCTAATCAGTTTTCGTGCACCTCGATTATTGTCATTAGACATATGGTTGTTTTATATATTTTCTGTTTTTTTTAAGTATGTTCTCTAAACTTTTTAATTTCATATAATTTATTTGTTGAACTATCTTTTACCATTATAATCCCTTTTTAGTTTCTATTTTGTAGGCTTTTGGTCATGATTTGAATTTAATTTCTGATCCTTAAGTTTAAAATTAGTTTCTCATTGAGTTCTTGAAAATAAAAATCAATTAATTCAAAAATACATATTAACAACATGTCAGGATGAGAATTCAAACTTTAGAAACTAAACATGTCACTTTTCAAATAATAAAAGAACCAAACTAAAACTAAAAATTTGATCATTAGAGGGTTTTGATCAAAAAAAATTTTTCCAATATAAAAATAAATAAATAAAACTTGGTTTTCAAAATGTGGCTAGGATTTCAAAAGTTATAAACAAACATTGACATTGAAAATTGTTATGAAAAGCAAAAAAATAAAAAAATAAAAAACCTGTAAAGTGAAGATAGTCAAGAAGATGGTGAAGGCAAGAGAAGTTGTTTCAAGGATACCAGAATAAAGATCCATTTTGATGCCCATACACCATCCAACTATCACAGTCAAAGGCACCTAATTTGGAATTACAAAACAACAAATAATAAAACCAAATTAGATATTAATTGCTTTCAAGTATTTTCAGGAAATTAGTTTTGTAATTAATTACCACAAGCAAGGAAATTTGGGCTGCTGATCCCAAGGTTATCCCAAGTGTTATGTCCTACACAAGAACCAAAATGAATTAAGTGAATAAATGTTTTTTTTTTTTTTTTTTTTTTTTAATTTCTTGGGTGTGTATGTATAGATATTTATTTACCAATTTGTTCTTGACAGCAAATATAATTGATCCAGCATGCTCTGCTGCATTGCCCATAATTGGTAGCACAATTATGCTTATAAAGCTCACTGAAACTCCCCATGATTTCGATGCATCCTATGGTTAAAAAAAACTTATATATTGTATAAGTACATTCTTTAAACAGCATTTTCATATATAAACTATTATTTACCTTCTTTAAAATATGTGAAATAACTGTTAAATATATAAAGTAACACTGAAGTCCAAGATTCAGCTCATCTCAATCTTGATAAAGAAACTTGAATTCTATAATCTTTTGGTTAACCAGTCATACATAATGTCAGTTGAATTCAATTCTTGTTGACAAGCATGCTTAACTTTGAAGTTCTTATAATTAAGGAATAAAAAAGGAAGATGCACCTTATTGATGTAGATAATAACTATCATTTATCTTTTAAGGGTTTTTTATTCATGACTTGCATATCTTCACGATCTCTCTCATTCACATATGGTCACGGTTTATTCACATATTTCTCCTAGATTTGGGGAGTTACATGATATGTTAAGCTATGTTCTTGTTGGCTCTAGCAAAGTCATAGCATCTCAATACCTGAGGTTCGACCCCAGTGTGAGAGGTTAAATCCGAATTTCAATCTTTGGTCTAGATCCTTAACCGAAGGCATTGCATATAATTTGGACAATACTATCTCTATCTAGTAGAAGAAAATAAAAGCAAAATGACATAGGAGAGCATACAAATATTGATGGTACCTCAATTGTTGCCACAACATAATGTGATAAAACAGCAATGACAATGGTCATACCAACCAACCAAGCTAATGAGCTCCAAAGTCCAACTATTGCCATTTCTTCTTCATCCTCTTCCTCCTATTCAATTCAACCATTCAAATATCCCACTAATAACAAAGAATTTATTGTTTGAAGCAAAATAATAATTTTTTACACTTATATTTTTTTTTTATTCCGAAATATTCTAGTCAGCTTACGCTCACTATTTAAAAAAAAAACAGCGTTTGATTCTATAGTACTATTTAGATGTTAAGGAAACCTATAGAAATTTAAATTTCTCAATAGATGACCAATGATTGAATCTATAGAAAAATAATTCATAAATAGGTGACCACCCAAGAGTCCACTCATTGGAATTTTGAAAACAAGATTGATTAAAATTCAATAACCTAATAAACAATAATAATATTTATGGCCTAGTCAAATTTGGTACCAATGAAATTGGAACTTTTAAGGTTAAACTGAAAAGTGTGAGTGTATATAATATAAATTACCTGCGGTAGATCAAAAAATTGGTGATGTGTTTTCAACTGGAAGAACATATAAGCCATATAAGCTACGAGCATTAAAATGCTGCAAGTTCTTGACAACTCAAGCACTGATAAATCCGTTGAGATATTAGCTGATGTTGGCGATACAAATCTCAGCACCAATGGCAGAATTTGGCATACCAATCCCAGCAGCAGCATCACATTGCTCACATTGGCTGCATTCTGTTGTCAAAAACCCGATGCACACAGAGTCGTCAAATCGTAATTCATTTGATAACGTTTTCGTTTCTTGAACCTGTTCGATAAAATTTTAGATATATGTATTTTTTGTTTTGGGAGGGGTGCTTACTGTGTTAAAAGTTTGTTGCTTGTTGAGATTGGACAAGCCTCCAAAGAGGAGGGAGGTGCCAAGGACTAGAAGCAAGTTAGAAAGAATGGAGCCCAAAAGGGAAAATTTCAAGACATTCACTTTGTTTTGGTGCAAAGCAAACAATGCTATTATCAACTCTGGCACATTCCCACATGTTGCATTCACTAGCCCTCCAACTGCCATTCACCACATTCATAAGTTAACAAACAAAGATGGCCCGGGTTTAAAATAGTATACGTTAACATGCTACCTTTTGGTCGAACATACATATCAATTACGTAGACGACTAGACTAAGTTCAACTTAGACTACTTTATAATTTGGTTCTTAACTTTTCCACATATTCCTATGTAGCTTCTACCGTTAATTCAATAAAATAATGATATGGTGTGTTTATAAAATAAAAACTAAGTTTAAGAAGGATTGTTAGTTAAAATGAAAAGCAAATAGAAACAAACACAAAAAAACAAAGACAGCAGGTTAAACTATGTTTTCTTTTTCACTTATTACTTGTTAAAATCATAAAATGACAGAGTGGTGAGTCATTTTTTAAGTTATTCAATTTATTTTTTTTATTATTATTTTTTGAAGAAAAGTTGTTCAAAGAGTAAAAAAAAACAATGGGAACTTGGGAGGTATTTGTTTGAAATTTTATTTAGAGAGTGTCAGAAATTGAGAGTAGAGATTTCAAAATACCTGTGGGCCCTGTGAAGAACGCAATCTGCCTGAGAATTTTTGGCAAAATGGAAACAACAGAGAGGAAATTAATTAGGAAGATAAATATTTATGTATTTATCTTTTTTAAGAAAATAATGACAGCAAGGATAAGAAATGTAATTAGTGTCCTTACTCAGTCAGAAAACTGATACGTTCTGCAAGTGGGACCAGTCCAAGTAAGCTGAAACCAAATGTCCATGTCTACGTGGCATAACATATTACCATTATGATTTTTTTTTTTAACGGTAATTGCACATCACTATTACAAATAAAAGTTCAAATTCTATCCAATAAATCCAAAAAAAAAAAAAAAAGTTTTAAGACAATTGTTTTTGTCGAGAAATAATTAAAATTAACTAATATAGTTATGAAGTTTTTTTTTTCTTTTTTTAATTTGATAATGGTGAATTACTATTTTCGTTCAAGTTTTGAAGTTATATTTTAACTTGATATATATTTTGAATGTAACCATATCATAGCTCTAATATCATTTAGATAACTTAATAAACCATGGACATGAGTTTAATTTTCTTTTGTTTAAATGTTGTTACTTTTTTTTATATATAACAAATGTTATTGATACGTACATCATGAATTTTTTTTTCATTATTAATTTATAATTAAAAGTTTATATTAGTATTTTGTTTTTCTTTTCTCATAGCAACCAATCCAAAAAAAATTAAATCCATTCCTTTCTTATCTTTTTACTACGTATATATAGCATTATGAGATTGGAAGTTTCAAATCTACTACCTTAATTATATGTCATATTAATGCTAGATTAAGCCTGTTTGGAGCATTTTTACGTTCTCTTGAGATAAAAAGAAAATGCAAAAGCGATATATTGTTGTAATTAGTTAATACAAAATGAAAATGTAATTGAAACTCAAAGAGCTTACTCTTCCAAAGTAATAAAAATCCGCCGCCAAAGCCAAAGGAATGGCCGGAAAAAACACAGCCAGCTTCGTTCCAAAAACCACAGTCAGAAAATTCCCCCACAAATCTCTAACCATTCCGAACCTCACCGCTTTCGCTGCCGCCGCAGTGTCGCCGCCTCCATTGATCTCCAAATCACCAAAAACCAGCGGCTGGTTCAGCCCCATGACTGCAGCCACCGCGACGGTTTCGGCAGAGCAATTAGCCTCAAACCAAATATCACCACCGCCGGAAAAAAGAAGAAGGAGAAATATTTAGAAAAATGGGGGTGTGAAATTCTGATGGAATTATGTGGCCTTTTGTAATTAATTTAGCCATAGTTTTGAAGGAGGAAGCTTCGAGGAAGTTTCGGGACATATTTTGCATGGGATTTTTCTCTCACAACAATTCCATATGGGGAATTGGGGAGTAAATATGTGGAAATTAGCCGAGATTACCAAATATGCTCTTGGAATTTATTTTAAACTAGGCTGACACTTGGGTAAGTTTATGATTATTATCTTTTAAAATAAGGTAGTTTTTGTCCCATTAGATGTTGGACTCCCATATATGGCGACGTGCATGTGTCAATGAGAGTAAAATGAGTAACTATTTTAAACATTGGATATATGCATATATAGTTCAACAATAAATAGGATAAGAATTTGAATGAATGAATGAAAAGAAATGGTGATAAGATGGGTTCGTTGTTTGATACTATTCGAATTAAATATTATGGTCACGAATTTGATTTCGAAAATTTAAATTATGCTTTTATTTATTTGAGAGGAGTGTGGTCGTCTCCTCTCCCCCAACTTAGCCTTTTTTTTTATTGAGAATATAAACTAACAATTTGTTATAATTAATACATAATTATGGTATAATTAATATATAATATTGTATTAATGTACAATAGTGTACTAATAATACAAAATATTATATTAATATCATAAATTATACCATACGATGAATATTAATTACACTATAAAAGTTAAAATTTTCTTAAATCTACCATTATTTTTTGAAATTGGAACAATTTTCCTATTTTTTATTCATAAAAACATTTAATAATACAGTATTAATTATATTGTATTATAAATTTATATTAGAATATTTTCAAATTTAAATTTTAGGTAAGATTATTTTTACCTATTTTTGTTGGAAAAAATATCTATTCAAAATAATCTTTTTAATAATAATCATTTAAATACCAATGGATGAATATTTATCAAAAAAAAAAACCAATGGATGGATACATTTTTATGAAAATTTAACCCATATGTTTTCAGATAAAAAAAAATTAAGTATTTAAAAATATTATATAAAAAAAGTATTTAATAAGATTTAGATTAAAAAAAAAGGGGAAAAAAATTGGGTAAGGTCCACCGAATCCACGCAATAAGAAGTCGTTCATCAGGTCCAAAACGTAAATATGTAAGAATTTGGGCCAGTTCAGGAAGAGAAATATTTACATTATGCCTAGACATGATGTATACAATAATGTCTATCTACGTGATTTAATATGGACCACAATCTATTTTTGTTTATTTCATTTTTTTTATTTTTTAAATTTAAAATCAAATAGATTATGGTCTATATCGAACCACACACGGTGGACATCAAATTATACATGATTCTCGAGCATGGGTAAATATTCCTCATTTATTATATCACCTCACTGTCGTTCAAGAGAAACAAAGCAAAGGAAAAGCTTCTGTGAAATTCGCGGGAAAGGGGAAGAAGCAAACCCTAACAAATGGCAGAAAATTTGGCTCCACAAAACCGCCATAGCTTCCTCCACAACGGTATTCTCTATCTCTTCATTCATTTGATCTTCAGAATTTTCATTTTGAACGAATCGATTCGCTCGCACCTGGATTTTCAGGTCACAAAGTGTTTGAATGGGATCAGACTCTGGAAGAGCTTAACATTTACATTAATCTGCCTCCAAATGTCCATTCCAAGCAATTTTACTGCAAGATTCAGTCCACGCATGTCGAGGTTGGCATCAAGGGGACTTCTCCTTATCTCAATGTTTGTATCTTTGGATTTTCATCTCTCTGTTGCTCGATTGATTCAATTTTGATCTATTCATTCATATGATTGTGGCTGTTGCTTTCAATCGTTGATTTTGCAGCACCAACTTACTCGCCCTGTGAAGGTGGATTGCTCTTTCTGGACGCTAGGTGATTCCCAATCCCTGGCTTTAATGTTATGCTTGTAGACTAAATTAGTGGAGTTTGTTGTTAGATTATTGATGTCTCTTTTTGTTTTTTTATTCTAATTGCTCCGTTTTTGTTTATTGTGTGTTGTAGAGGATGACATAATGCACATCACACTGCAGAAGAGAGACAAGGGTCAGACGTGGGCTTCTCCCATACAGGGTCAGGGTCAACTTGATCCTTACTCCACTGATCTTGGGCAGAAGCGTCTCATGCTTCAGAGGTTTCAAGAGGAGGTCCGCTATTGTTATTATTGTTTATTCTACATGTATTTTAGATGATACGAATTCGTTTTTAGTTTTTTTTTTATAGGAAACGAAAACCTTCATTGATGAATGATAAGTTACGGTCCTATTGGATACATTGCAAAAAACTATGCTATTGAGATATTAACGTGGATAAGTCATAGTTACAAAAAAGGAGGAATAGAATGTTTCTTTTTGTTTCTTTTCTCAAGCCTTTTTTTTACCACTTTTAATCATAGATCAATTTTTTCAAGTTATCAAAATAAATGTTTCGTTTTATGATGAGGCCTTTTGGGGAATGACAAAAAACAACTGAGAATGGTTTATGCCTAAAAATGTACAATATCATAGGAAGGTGGAGCATATGTGGATGTTCGTTGTCCCTAACAAAGTGATTCACAAAATAGATGTTTCATTTTTTGAGGCTAGAATCATGGCGAATTTCATTGTCGAATTGTTGGCACCCACAATTAGAAGATTTTTATTATGAAGAATTAAGTTAGGTGAGATGTTGTGATAGCTTCTTGATGTTGATATCGGAAATGGCGGTAATGTGCATTTTCATGAGCATGAGAGAGAGGTTATCGTGTTTGGAAAATCATGCCTAACATTGATTCACGTTGTTACAGCACCCAATGAGAAGCAGGGGAAGTGATATGATTTATATCGGGGGCATTTTTAGAAATTATAGGGGTATGTTAGCACATAATTGTGAGTTAGTTGGAGTATTTAGGTTATAAATAGAGATGGTGTGGAAGGGTGATTGTATGAAATGTTTTGGCCTATTGGTTTAGGTCTTGAGTGAGCTCAATAAAGGGAGTGTTCAAGTAACCTTAAGGCTTGATTTATTTGGTAAGTTTGTTATTTCTATTCTTTAATATAGTTGGGTTTTATCTTATGCATGGCTAATTTAGAACATCCAGGGCACTTCTTCATTCATTGTTTCTTTGCTTCTAATTGGGGGAGTCGTAGGATTCTCATTAGCTTAGTAAAATTTTATGGGCGGCTGGTTTTATATATCCCCATGTGGCAGTGTTGTTCTGCTTCTGCCTTTATATGGCCTGCTAATGAAAAGTTTTGATATCTTCAAAATACATGAACTCTTCCGTTTTTACAGAATTTAACAAGTCCTGAGCATGCCATTCATGTAGTGATCTCATCATTTCTCTGCAGAATCCTGGATTTGACTTTTCACAAGCGCAATTTTCCGGCAACTGTCCTGATCCAAGGACCTTCATGGGTGGAATGCAATAAATTATGTTGAAAAGGGTCCTCTTTGGTTTAAATTCTCCCCCAAATTATGCTCCAAGTATGATGAGATCCTGTGTAGAGTTCTAGTTCAGGCGTAACAGCTCATGTTCCTTTGCCGTTTGCCATCCCTTATGGTTGGTTCCCTTCAATCCTTTGAGCAATAGAAAATAAACACATTGGGTATTACTTATTAGAAAAGGGAAGTGGAAGTGCTTAATTTAGGTGGTATCAGATTCCTAATGATTGTTGTTATGGCCTTTCATTAATATTCTGCATTTTTTTGCCAATGCTTTTCAGATTCCCACCTCTCAAAGGACGGACGAAACTCTACCAGGTATGTAAATGCAATTTGTAATCTTCTTTATCTGAAGCCCCTTTGTGAGGCTAAATATAAAAACCAAAATTCATAACTTAACCTAAATATATTAAAATTAACTTTGTAGGCTTTATTGAATCCATTATCACATTGAGTTTGTAAATGAGGTGTTATTTTGTGGTTAACTAATAAGACCTTTCTTGGATTCAAGATAAAAGATAACCAAGATACACAAATTAAGTTGTTGAGGATCCCACGATTGAAGAGATCTCTTTGCAATTTATAAGATAGTTGGACGACTTCTATCATCTCTTAGCAATTTCTCATATGATATCAAATCCTATTAAATCTAAGCAGGTATTCGGTCTATCGATTCAAGTGGTTTCGAGATAGATGCTCACACTAGAACTTTCCTTTCTGGAGAATTCTCTCTTGAGCCTAACGAAACTACCTAATATTTGCATATTCCCTTTCATACACACCGATATTTATAACTAAGTTTCCAAAACTAATCACTTGCACACCCTTTATAATATTCCTAATCCTTTGTTGGCCCAAACCTATGATTAACTTATTTAGTATAGGCTCACTTTTGTGTAATTCTAAGGGAACTGAAATACAACAAATGGCGATTATGGGACAAAAAAGTCGCACACAAACTTAGTTTGCCTTTTTGGATGAATACAACAACGTGGCGGCTGTTTGTTTAATTTTATATCAAATGGGTGTCAGATAGTTAGAATTAAGTGCAAAAAATTGGTGGGAGTAATGATCCCAAGGGCATTATAAACGTTTTAGATGATTTCCAAGAAACCCATAAACAATAGATCTCCTCCTATGCCAATCTGGGTTTCAAAAAGAAAAAAAAAAAACTCAGTTTAAAATATCTTTTAAACTCCTTCCCAACGTCTCCTCAACTCCTTCCCAATCTGGGTTTCATAAATTGAGGAACTAATTAGGGGGCGTTTGGGATTTGGTGTTGGGGAGAGGAGGGGAAGGAGAAATCTCAACTCCATGTTTGTTTTTTGGGCATCAACTCCTTCCCAACGTCTCCTCAACTTCTCCTCTAATATCACATCAAATATTTTACTTAATCTTTTAAATGTCACATCAAATTTTTTTAAAATTTTCAATTATATAATATAATATAAAATATCTTTTATTTAATCTTATCAAATATCACATCAAACTTTCTTTAATTTTCAACTACACAATATAAAATAAAATATATTATATTTATCAATCAATAAAAAATCTACAATCATTACATTATAAAAAATCAATATTTTTACAACATCTCCTCCTCGAAACATTAATTTTCAAACAACTACTTCATATTTCTAAATCACTTCACTTCCTCTTTTTCTTCAACTTTCTCTCCTCCCCTCTTCTCAACACCAAAATCCAATCATTCCCTTAGAAGTACAATTCCTGCTCTTCTCTCTTCTCTCTCCATAATAAATATAAACTTGAACATATCTGAATGAATAAGATATCAAGTACCTTTTAAGGTGCAAAGTTCAGTTAGAACTTTACTTGGAATTTTTTGCAAGGCTCATTCAAGCAGTATGGTTATGTTCAATGAGAACAATAAGTTGAAATAAATGTTCACCATAGAGGAGGGGATTACCATAACTTAATGTCTATTTCTCATTTGAAGACATTTTTTTAAAAAAAGAACACACATTGAAGGATGTGTACCAAACTTGTGGCTGCATTTAATAATATTAACAACAGTGAAATTTGTTTGTTTTTTTTTTGATAAATCAATTTTGTGTTAAATATAAAATAAAATTTCAATAAATAGATTCAATGGAATGTTTTGAGAATTTTTTTTTTTTGGGTTTATAGGTAAAGATGAATACAACATCTAACTATTTTTTGAGTACTCAAATAAGAGATCGAGTGATTTGAACCTACTAGATTTCATATTCTCTCGAACTTACTAGATTTCATAGTTGAGAATACGTTCTCATTACCTCAAGCTCAAGTTTAATTTTTTGGAGTTAAATATAATATAAAGTTTAATATAAAATACAGAACTCGCCGCAATGCCAAGGACAAAATTTGTAACCCATATTTTTTGGGGGGTAATAAATTTGTAAAATCAAAACGATACAGAGTTGTTTTCACCCTCGGCTCCCTTTGTTGACACTTTCTTCCAAAAGAAATAAAAGGACAAAATATCAGATTCTCAAAATTTGTTATAAAATGAATGAATTAAACAGAATAATTCCATGCAAACCCAACCTTTTGAATCGAATCTGTCTCCGGCGCGCGTCGCCGGTCTCTGCCACCACCACTCTCTCCGTCTTACACGACTTTCTCTTTTTCTGCCCTCAAATTCATAACTTCTTTCTTTCAATCCCCATTTCCTCCCATGGCGGCTTAGCCCCCATTCTTCTCTTTCCACCCATGATCACATTACCCATCCATAATGGTGAGCGATTCCCAAGACCCATCTCCCAATTTCCCTCCTCGTGCTCTGATCGTCGGCAATTTCTGCCACGATTTCCTCATTCGCGATGCCCATGTCGTCGCCGAGTCCCTCGGCGGCGCCGCCTCCTTCATTTCCACCGTCTTTGATGGCTTGTCGGTTCCCTATCTTACTGTTTCCAAGGTGGGGGTAGATTTCGCCTATTCGACCAGCCAGAGCCCGATTGTTGTGGAGAATGCTAAGACCACAGCGTTTCGTGCGTTTTTCGACTCTTCTATTGCTGGCGATGGCCATGGAGACCGGATTCTCAAAAGGGTTGCCGCCTGTTCTCCGATTCTGCCCTCGGATCTTCCTGATTTTAGATTTGAGTTCGGAATGGCGGTTGGGGTTGGTGGGGAAGTTCTTCCTGAGACGCTTGAGCGGATGGTTGAGATTTGTGATGTTGTGTTTGTTGATGTCCAGTCTGTGATTCGAGTTTTTGATGAAATGGATGGGACTGTGGGGCATGTGAATTTGAAACGGAGTGGGTTCTTCCATTTGTTGCCTCGTATTGGGTTTTTGAAGGCGTCTGCTGAAGAAGCTCCGTTTGTGGATGTTGAAGAGGTCAAGAAGCTTTGCCCTGTTGTTGTGACGAATGGGAAAGAAGGTTGTAAGTTGTATTCTGACGGTGATGAGATGCAGATTGCTCCATTTACGGCGACTCAGCTCGATCCCACGGGCGCCGGTGACAGCTTCTTGGGTGGTTTTTCCGTGGGTTTCACGGCTGGATTGCCTGTGCCAGATGCTGCATTGCTTGGGAATTTGTTTGGATCTCTGACCGTCGCCCAAATTGGCCTGCCCCATTTCGAACCCAGAATCCTGCAGGTTTGTTGTTAAAATTTTAATTCTGGTTGAACACTTCATAATTTAAGAAGATTGAAATGTTGGGGGTTTTGTTTGTGTATGTGTTTCTTTTCTTCAGTTTGATGTTATCTTGAAGTAGCTGAACCCTGTAACTTCTTATTTAGGACAAGAACAGTGATTGGTAGATCATGTTGTTATAAATATCTGGTTGGATAAGATGAGAGATCTGATGAGCTTGTCTTGTCTGTGGTGAATATGACTAAGTTTCAGCCAAAACATGTCTTAATTTAGCTTTATTTATGGCCCAATAAGGAATGACTTATAGTTATAATCATCACCATGAGTTGCCCCGGTGAACAACGGTAAACAATAAGGCCTAGGTTGAAGCCATGGTAGTCGCCTACTTAGGATTTAATAACCTACTAGTCTGCATGACAACTAATATTGTAGTCTGAGAATAGTTAAGCTGTGATGACTTAAGCACCTTGATCGCACAATGGCATAGTTTCTTATAAGTATCTCGATAGGTTGTAACCTTTCAATCCTTTCAATCATCGATGAAAGTTTTGTTTCTTATCAAAAAAAGAATGGTTAAGCTGTGCACAAACTTGACTCTCACAATTATAAAAGAGAGAGAGTTATAAGCCTAGACTATTATTAATGAATAGTGATGAGTTCAAATAGCTTTGACTTTTACCCATTGCCCGTATCATTAATTTTAGGAACGATGATGAAGATAGAAGGCTATTTTTTTAGAGCAGACTTTGGAAGATAAAAATCTTGCTGTTTGTTAGCTATGAGAAACGCACCATCTTGTTTTGTCCAAAGTAGCAATTTGTCATTTTGGAGGTCTATATGTTTGCGTGAGCCAAGTTTCTCAATTTGGATATAGTTTGACGACAGAGATGGTGTGCCAAAATTCCGTGCTGGGGAACATTCTTACTTCATCTGACTTTTTTTTGTAGCAAAAAGCTATAGGTTACTTGTGAGAGAGGATATTTAGGCTTTGCATACCTTTTATAAGTATTGACTTCTGCAAATAGAGTACTAATGTTCTGATGTATCCATAGTGAAACATAAACCATACCTCCTTATCGAGCAGTAAAATAGTTTTAGTTTTTCTGGAGGCATTTTTGTTTTGGTCTACATCACGTTTCGATCTCATCTTGATTGAGATTGTAATATGGATACAAGTACTTCTTCAACGTTCACAGGCCTCTTCAAAATTTTGAAAAATGTTCCTTGGATGAGATTAATCCTGTGTATAGTTTTCTCCCTTGCAAAATGCACAAGTATTCCATTAGTGAATGCTTTAATTACTTTCTGTTGGTGCTGTTCTTTTAGGAGATTTGTAATTCTATAAACTCATCTTCCTTGGACTTAATAATTCTTATAGGTTTTCTTGATATCCATATGTTGTAGGGTCAGTTGGTATGTCTCGTGATAATAGTCGAAGTGCGCACAAGTTAACTCAAACAACTACGAATATCAAATAAAAAGAATGTATGAACTCATCTTCCAGATAAAATAATGCCTTTACTCAGGAAGTAGAAAGAGGGATGGCATCTCATACTGAGTTTTTGTTTTAGCAAACTCATTGCTTCCCATTGTCTTGCAGAAAATAAAGGACGAGGTAGGCAGACGAAAGCTGCAGTGCATCAACTCATGCAATCCGAGAGAGAACAAGTCGATCCACCGTATGCCAGAAGGGCACGAACAGTTCCACAAATCTCTTGGGACGGTCAGATCGGAATGCCAATCGAATCTGCGAGGTTCTCCCAAAGCAGTGGAGCAAGTGAATGGGCAGCACAAGTTATTATGAGGAGCAAGAGGGAAGCTGTTGAGATTCTCGTAACCAAAATCTGAGAAACCAAACAGGTTTGAAGTTCCCTCTACCCTATAAGTTGGGTTAGCAAATAGAGAGATCACCAAAGCTTTTGCCAAAGGGCTGCATCTAATGAATCTGAGATCATTCAATTGAGCACAAAAAGCAGGGTAAGTTCTTGGCCTTCCTCTTGGTTAATAAATTAGGCTCCGTATGGCTTTCAGAAAGTTGAAAATGTATACTTCTCCAATCTATGTTTTCATTATTTAATATCTCCATTTTACTTAAAACTTTCCAATTTTGGTTTAGTTTTTAAAAATTTAAGTACTTTTCAAATGCTTGGTTTATGGAATTTGGTTAGGATTTACTTTTTTTAAAATTATTTTTTAATATGTATGAAAATATGAATTAAGAAACTTAAAATTAAGAAACCAAATTCAAAACAAACTTAAAATTAAGAAACCAAATAGTTATGGTTGAATTAGGTTTTTTTTTTTTTTTTTGACATTGAATTAGGTTACGTTTTAGACCCAACTAAATAATTTGAATGATTAGTTTCTTCAACTTATGAATCATTCAGATTACTCTCCTTTGTTTTTTTCAAGATAATTCAATCACTCCTAAACTATAGTGAAATCAGTTTAGTGTGACGACCGGGTTTTTATAGGATGGACATTTGGTTTACTCTGCCCTCCAGTTTTTTTTTTGGTATTATTTTATTCTCATAGTTCTGTTCGGGTTAAAATTCTAAGAATTTTGGTATATTGAGGGCATTTTTGTAAATTGGGATTTTAAGGATTAAATTGCAATTTTTATTAGTGTTGGGTTAGTTTTTAATTAATTCTTTTGACAGGTTTTTTATTAGTGTAGAAAAATGGTACAAATCAATTTGTGTGTGTCTAGTTTCATGGACTCCACAAATTGTTTGTCAATTATATTTTCAGACTTGTTTCATTACCAGAATGGTCTCGTTTAGTCTTCACTCTAACAACATTTTTGTAACGGGACGATGCAACATAATTAATCTTGAAAGAAACAGTTTAATTTTACGGGTGGTTTCGTCAAATTTTGTTCAATTTTTTTTTTGTGGGTATATATAACTGGATTTTAACCATATTTTAATTATATATTTAGAAGTAGACTTCTCGAGAAGAATAGCCCAACAAACGTGTGCATATAAACGGGAAGAGGGACCAACAAATCTGGCATAGAGGTCACAACTGCTTTCAAATAATATAAGAATCAAATATCGATTTTCGGACTCGAATTCGTGACAGTGAGGTTGAAATGAAACAAGATAACTGACTGTGGATTCAACCTCGGTTCTTATATTTTTAATTACATTTAAAAGGTAAAGTTGTATTACAAAAATCTGTCCCTAAATTTAATTCAATGTTGGATAAGTATTGATTGATTGTGTGGGCAAATATTTCTATTAGTGTTTCTTCCAAATGTTAAATTTGATTATGACAAAAAAAAAAGTTTTATGATAGTATTTAGGTATACTTTCAAATGTATTGTTTGTGTATACTAATGTAATGTGGTACATTTAATAAAGGTCACGTTTCTTTTTGTACAAAATTGAAGTTTATGTAATTTAATAAAGAACATTACTTATTAACATGCATTAATATTAACCAGAAATGAGAATAATTTGACTTTTCGTTATAGTTGGGAAATTTTGGTTTGTCTTCTCGATTCCAATTGGTCTTTTCTTGGTTATGGTGGTTTTATTAGGTCTAGTTTTGAGATGGATATTGGTTATTTTGCTGCAAAATGGAAAACCACGGTAGGATTTGTGGTCTCTCTTCTTTAATTTATATTAAAAATAATAATAATAATTTGATTATGGTGGAGGAGGAATTTGGTGCATCTGAGGTGGAAAGAATCAATGCTTTCCATTCATGAGTGTTTTGATTTTGAGGAGATAATTCTAACATCTTTGGTAAAATAAATAAATGGATATGAAAGCGACTCTATTGAGGATTCAGGCTTGGAGCATTCGGCCAATTTTCTTGCCTTTCAAATATGGAGAGAGATCTGTCCTCGAAAAAAAGAAAGGCGACAAGCAATTTGTTTGAGCATGTGGTAATCAAAATCAGTGAAAATCGATATTTGTCTCTCATATTATTTGAAAGTAGCAGTACTTTTTAGGTAGAGTTTATGTACTCAAAAACAAGAAAAAAAGTTGTTACCCTCGAACTTGAAGGTCTCTTCGCTCCTCTACTGTTTTGGATCTCGCTTCTTTTTACTTGGTGGATACAAGTATGCCAATATATTTCATATCCGTTGGTTTAACTACCAAAATCCATCAAAGCTTAATTATTGTAGTATTGAAATTATTGATTTTTTCCTTTATGTTGAGATTTTTTATTCTCATATGTAACAAGGTCAGCTTGTTGAGTGATGTTGATCCTTTTCGCCTTTTTTTTATCTTTACCTCTACAAGTTGCGGTCGATCTTGATCTGCCTTGTAGTTTCAGGTTTTTATTTCTCTTTTTGGTTGCTCCACATTTGGTGGCAGTGGGTATGTACGTCTTCTTCTTATTATTAATGAATGGTTTTAAAAAAATTAATATTAACCAAAAATCAACATTTATATTCTTTTCAAAAAAAAAATCAATATTTATATTAAAAATAAAGTATAAAGATTGGATAGAAATACATGTGGAATTAGTATAAATATGTATAGTATTTTAAAACAAAATCAAATATATTCTCCAATATCCGATCTCTTTTAGCTTCATATTCGACATTTCAGTTCTCTCCTTTAAATTTTATTCAAGATTTAAGCTTTTCATTGAAGACATTTGATTTTAATACACGTGATATATAGATAAAGCAAACCAATAAGAGATATATATTTTCTTTTTTTCGTTGGAGAAAGAATCTTGAATAAATAACCAGAAAGTTGAGGGAATGGGCAACACGGGAATTTCCATTTTAAAATTTTCGATTGAGAGATGTAAAACATGAATGATGAAAAGATTAAAGATAAAATTAGACATCAACAACAAAATTAAGATTCATTTAAAACTATCATTATGTTTTATAATAAAGATGCCATCTTCTCTTGAGGTCGCTCCTAGTTTTATCATTTTCTTTTTTTCTTTTCATTTTTCCAAAGTGTTTCTCTTTATAATTTTTGTTTTTCTTTTTTTTCAATTTAAGTCTGATTGGGAGTTCGAATCTCTTTATTATCTTGAGAATAAATTTCTTAGAGAACAAATTTATGTTAAGTCTTGGTATCACCTATATTTTAAAGTTCACAAATGTGACTCAATTTAAGCCACATTTTATTTTTTTTATTTTTGAAATTAGTGAATAATAAAATGTGGCTTGATAGATAGACTTCAAGATATAGGTGACAACGGAAATTGTACTAAAAAAAAAAAGATATAGGTGATAACAAGGCATCACCTAAACTACTCTCTTTCTTAAATCAATTATTTAGATCCCTTTTGATTATCATAATTGAGTTTTATATTTTTTGAATTTAAGTCTATTACTACTTCTTTGATATATTATTTTTATACTTTGATATCTATATTTTACTAAATTTTAAAAAAACCAACAAAAAAAAGTTTCCAAATATTTATTTTGATTAATAAATTTGGTTAGAATTCACTTATTTTCTCAAAAGAATAATCAAGGTTTTGAATATTAAAATGGCAAGTTTCCATCAACAAAAGTATTAGAATAAGAAAGAAAGTTGAACAAGTTTATATAATGATAAATGGTCCTTAATGGGCAGCCCAACGGTTGAGGCAAATGACTTCAAAATATGCTTTTTTGAGAGATACCTAGTTTGAGGTTACTAGAAAATGCTTAAACTATAATACCCTTCGAAGTATCCCAGTGTTACAACTTAGGGACGAACACCTGGTGCCCCAGGTATAGGGGAGTGAAGCTCCGATTTCCTGATTTTCAAAAAAAATAAAAATATACATGTATATATATATATATATATATATATATATATATATATATATATATATATTGATAAATGGCCTATGTTTAAAATAATAATAATAATATGGTTTAGCCTTCTTTATAGTGACAATAAATATAAAAAGGACAAAAGCTCACATTAGATGTGAAAAAAGTTAGAAATCTAGTCTATTCAAAAGCTAGAAACTTGTCATTCATCATTTATAAAACTTATAGTTATTTTCGGAAAACAAAATTAAAATTTAATTCGTGTAATTTGATAGAAACCTAAAGTAGTTCGTATCATTTATAATCGTTGACAAATTAAATATCTGAAGTAGCAGAAGAAAAACTAGAAAAACTTAAAGGAAAGTTTAAAAAGATAGATGGCAATATGTGATATCTATTGTATGGGTAGATTCCATAATTTACAAAGAATGAGAAAGCCTTGTATTTATTTAACAAATAATTGACTTTACAGAGGTGCCTGTACTAAAGTGGTTTGGAAACTTTTAATACACTCAACAAGAAAGGTAAAGTAAAAGTAAAAGAAAGCTCCACCAGAGAAGTAAGACCGAAAAATAAAATGAAAACCCTTATGTAAATGCTACTCATATGTAAATGACATGATTTTTTTTTTTGTCTAATAAGATATTTAACTTATACAATCATTATTTTCCATGTTCTTTTAACTATTGAGAAAGATAAAGAATATTTTAGGAACCAAATTTATAATTTTTTTAAAATTACTATATTCTTTATAAATTTAAAAGTATATTCACATTTTGTCCTTTAATAAAATTATTAACATAATCTAACAATTCTTTTATTAATATAATCTTCAAATTTATTATAACTTACTATAGTGATTAATTTTTCTTTTTTTTTTTTTTTTTGAAAATACAAAAATTGATAAACTAAAATGTAACAAACTTTAAAATTGAAAAATAAATATCAAAATTAAAAGATCAAAATAATATTTTTCCATATTTTTTTATAATTTCAGAATAATTTAAAATGGTGCAAAATTTACCACTGAATTATTGGGGTGAATGTTGAACAATAATTAAATTAGATGGTAAATGAAACCAACCGACACAACATTAACTGCAGTGTACAATTTGTATCACTCAGGGGCTGTTTGGTGGGGGGATTAAATTAACCCGTATTATCTTAACCCCTAAAATCCTGTTTGGACTAAAGTTGAAATACGGTTTTATTTAACTCGGATTTGTAAAAGTGCTACTGTTCAAATCCGAGCACTGTTCCAAATCCAAATCCTTTCAACCTTTTTTTTTCTCTGAACCTCATTCTTTTGCTCCCTTTTTTCTCTTTCCTAATTTTTTTTCGATCTGGTTTTTTATCCTCTTTGTCTTCTTCGCTCCTCTTCTAAAGTTTCTTGGATTTTTTTTCAATTGTGTGTTGATTTCAAGTATTTTGAGTTTCAATTTCAATTTTGTTTCATCGATTTTAAGATCAATTTTCTGAGTCCAATTATCATTTCGAGTTTTGGGTATTTTTCAATTAAGGAATAAAAAAACTGCTCAAAGTTGCATATTTCTTTTTTAATACTGTTTCAAAATTTCTTCCTGAAATTGAGATGAAAGTTTTAGAGATGTTTTTTTTTTTTGGAATTTTTTTTACTGGAATTTGTTTTGATGTGGCTCTGCTCGTCGCAGTTGGCATTTGGGTTTGCAAGATTTTGTAGCTTAAGATCATTATGTTTGTAGGATGAGCTTGAGAAAAAGAGTTTTGAGAGATTTATTGTTTGAATTTGGGAATAAATCTTATTAAATCAAAATCTCAATTAGAGAGTGATGTTGAGAAAGAGGGTTTGCGAGCTGTTGAGGTCAAACTAAAGTTCATAATATGTAAATTTGTAATTTTTGCTTTAAGTTTTAAATTCTATGTATTCTTTTTTTTTCTTTTTTTCTGAAACAATTCTTTGTATCTTTTTTATTAAATCTATGTATCTTCGACGACTTAAATTTATGATCTAAAAAAACTTATATTTGCTTTTTTTCTTTTTAATCTTTATATTTTCTTTTTTATATATTTATATTTCTACACATCAAAAAGATATATCTATTTTATATCTCAAATAATTTTTGAAAAAATCATTGAGATATATCAAGAATTTGTTTTAAAAGATATAGTTTATCAACAACATTTAAAAATAAATAAATAAATTTAATAATTTATAAACATTATATATATATAAACGGTTGTCTAAAATACTATGATATACTAAATAAATTAAATTGTGTGTATTTTTTTGAATTAAACTTGTGATTAAATTAAAATGATTTTGATATAATTTAAACTTCTTCCTCAATTTGTTGAATAGATATAGACTTTGTTATATTGTTTTTAAATTTAAATAAAAATATTGTGTTAAAATTGAAATAAATAATAAAATATATAATGATCAAGCATAACTACTAATATCATGTTGTTACTATTTCAAAGAAATGTAATTTTTTCATTTAGGAAAACAAATTGAAAAATAGATTTTTACAAAAATGTATGAAAAATAATAAATAAAAACTCAGCTTAACTTAATCCTTGCACCAAACAACAATCAGCTTAACTTAAGACAGCTTAACTTAACTCTTCTACCAAACATAGATTAACTTAATCCTCAGCTTAACTTAATACCCAGCTTAATTTAATACCGATTAACTTAATCTTAATCCCTGCACCAAATACACCATCAATTATTGGTCTCATTCAGATAAGTGATAGATTCTCAACTTCAATGAAGGAAACAATAAAAAACTACCCTGTCGTTTTCTGAGTTGGAAAATGACGTGGCTATTTAATAAAGCCCACGTTTCTTATTTCTTGCTTTTATTTAAAAATAATATGACTAAATTTAAAATTTACAAAATAAAACAATACATTAAACAAACATATGAAGAATTGTATTAGAATGAAATATATATATATATATATATATATATATATAAGTTGTTTGATTCGAAGAATGACACATATACTTGCATGTGATTAATGAACCCAAAGAACGACAATTGTCATCACTATTAACATCTAATTTGGATCCTGCAAAAAAAAAAAAAAAAAAAAAGTTATTTGGAATTTTTATGGGCACTTTTTGTTAGGAGAAAAAAAAAACGTCATGTATTTAATTAAACACTATTTATCTTCTTCTATTAAAATAAATATCATTTTCATATTTTATCACAGAAAATCTCTTTGATAGTCACATATTGATGAACTCCCTTTTTTAAGTTAGATCACAATCAAAATATGGATTTTAGTCCATATAGGGTGCAATTGAATAAGCTATTGCACTTTCCAAACACTATTTAAATGATTAAAACTAAAATACATATATAAAAAAATTGGTTGAAATCTCTCGTCCAAATATTATTTGAGTTTATATTTTCACCCATCAAATATTATTAAATTTTGTTTTTTTTAAAAAAAACCAACTCGCATATTAAAAATGATAAAAACCAAGAAATAGGTGGTTGTCTTCTATTATTTTTATTTTTATTTTTATTATTATTATTTTGAGAATGGTTAACCTCCTATCATAGTAAAACAAATTTTATTAAATTATAAATTTGATCCAACTTTTAAAAGTATATGAACTATAAAACATGTTTAATTAAGTATCCAAATTTTCTTGACCATATCATTTACATATAAAATTGAAATACCCATATTAGTCATTTTTAAAGCTTATGAACTGGTTAGACAAAATTTAAAAGTCTATTAAACTTAAAAATTCATTAGCTAATCAAATACAAATGTGAAAGTTAATTGACTAAATTTATATTTATCATTATTATTTTCCTATACAATAATTGGAAGACGTGTATTGAGTGTGAATGAGGAACAGTATAATCTGATCTCTGCATCGCTGGATAAATCAGTCCAATGTGGCTGTTAGAAGCAATATATATATATATATTAAAGGGTCCAAATACAAAAATACTTTTCAATTCAACAATAATCAGAGGAAAAGATTGACCTCTTAATTTACAGTATTCTACCTATTCTATTATATTTGCAGTATAATTTTTAAAATAATTTATTTATAACATATTTATTACATTCTACTTGTTGTATTATATTTACAAGAGAATTTTTTTAAAAATAATTCGTCTATAACATATTTATTTTTATCACTCAACTAACGATAGAACTTAATTTAGATTTCTATCACTAATAGAAAACAAGTAGTGATTGAATGAGTCTATTATTAATTGATTTCTATCACTAATAAAATCCAACAATCCCACTTGAGCTACTGCTCTATTGACAAAATCACACATATTTAATTGAAGTAAGATGTGAGATAAAAATAAAGAGAATTTTTCTTTATAAGAGAATTTGTTGAGAGAAAAAGTTTGTAAATTCTATTTTTTACAATAAATTTTTTCTATTTTTAGAGATTTCCTTGAAAGTTAATCTTTACAATAGTTTCGAAATTAGGATCTCAATGAGAGTACACCCTCAGAGCTTAAAGCTTAACGCTTGACCAGTCCGTTAGCCTTAGAGGATGGTGGTACCTTATGAATTATGGTCTTAGTTTGTTTTTCTCCATCTTGGTTTAAATTCATGCCCAATGCCTTGTGTTTGGTTGCATTTTGGGAAAAGGAAAATTATATAAACAAAATTCTTGAATTACATCTAAGCTTGAGCATTAATTACTTTTTTCCTATGGTACTTGAGGCGTGGGGAGATCATTCTCTATTCTTATTGTTCTTCGGAATCTATGATGTTTATTGTTCTTTGGAATTTATGGGTTAGTGGCACAATGGTTTCAACGTTTGGTTGTAAATCAGTTCAATACCAGCGTCACAGGTTCAAGCTCGGAATTTGGTATTTGTCCCTCAATATGTACTAAAAAAAAAAAAAAAAATCTTGTAAGTCCTCGACTTCAATTTATTGCTATTTTGAACAAGTAATCTACTCTGTTTCATAATTACACCAGCGGAAAAACGAGAAAGTTCAAAAAAGAGAAAGAAAAATGTGAGAATTTCAATGGTGACTTAACTCTTAAACATTGGACATTTGACTATAGACTAAAAATTGAACTACGGACCAAAACAATATTGTAATATTTTTCTTCTATAAATTTCGGAAATATATTTAAGATGTCATTTCTTATCAAAATTATTATTAAGCCTTAACCTCAAATTTATAATAAAAATCTAATTAAATTGGACATTTAAAAATAAAATGACCTAAATGAAAACAATTACATAGATATATATATATATGCTAAAAGAGTAACAGCTGACTATGTTTTTGAATTTCTACTCCTAATTATTGTTGAACTAGAGAAATTTTTTTATAAAATAAACCGACCAAAATAATATTTTAAAGAACTTAATTCAATAGTAATTAGTAACCTTTTTAGTCAAAGTGAGTATAACTAAATTGACATTTTGAATATAAAATAAGTTAGTGACGCAATGGTTTCATTATTTAGTTTTATAAATCAGTTCAATAAGAGCGTCACATGTTTAATTCCGAGAATCGATATTTGTCCCCCATTTCCTGATATGTACATAGACAATAACTAGTTTGAATGTAATTAAAAACAATTGATTATTTTATATCTGAATTATTAAAAAATTAATAATTAAAAAAAAAATTATTATTTTGAATAATTATAAATAGATTAAAAATGAGTAATTAAAAAAGAGCTATACAAACTCATTTATAATAACTCTTATCGGCAAACAAACACCCCCTCATATTTTTCCTCTAATTATAAATATTATTATTAAACGTCAATAAAAAACAAAATCATAAATGTGAACTCAAAGTTAAATAAAAATTGATTTTGTACCAAAATAAATAAATAAATGATTTTTAAAAGAAATTAAGAAAAGAAAAATAGCGGCAATGACAGAAAAGGGTGTAGATGCGTAGTCTTTGATCTCTGCCTTTTTCTGATGGCTGAGTTGTTCTAAAAATGAAATTCAAAATCTTCATTTCCACTTCGATATATACATAAAAACATCAATTCAAAGGAATCCCAAAATCAACCCATCTTCCATTTTGATCCCTTTTCTCTCTTCCAATTCCAATTCCAATTCCATCCAATGGGTAATTACAGGGTTTGTCTCTGTTTCATCAGAAGGTTTAAGATGTCCAAAGAAGAGCCGCCGTCGGACGTCAAGGAGGCGTTTCTCCAATACGCCGGCGCCGGCGCCGCCCACATGAACGCCGACCAGCTCCGCAACTTTCTCGTCGAGTTTCAGGGGGATCGTACTGCCACGATGGCCGACGCTCAGCGGATTCTCGAGCACGTGCTTCACCGGCGGCATCACGTGATCTCCAAGCTCGCCAAACACTCCCTCACTCTTGACGATTTCTATTACTATCTCTTCTCCTTGGATCTCAATCCCCCCATTTCCGATCAGGTCCGATTTCAGTTTCTCTAATTTTCTTGAATTTTTGAACATTTGGCTTCTGGGTTTTGTTCCTTGGATTGGGGAAGATTTTGGGTTGGGTTCTTTCAATTTTATTTTAATTTTTAAGGAACCCTTTGGTTGTGTTTGGATTTGGTAAAAAAAATGGAATAGAGAGGAGTGAAATGGTCAATACTGGTTTGCAGTAATTAGCTACTTATTTGGAAATTATTAACCTTAGTCATAGTTGCAATATTTAACTACTCGTCTAGAAATTACTAGTGGTTGAGTAATTAAATGCAATAGAATTTGATATATTTAATAAAGGGTTTGAACAAGGGATTCAAAACGAGTGGGTGTTTACCACTCTTTTTTACCATAAACATCTTACATAGGTGTTTGTCGGTCGGTCGGTGTAGCTGTTTCGCTAAAAACGATGCCAGGTCGGTTTACGTCGGTTGGTTAACTTTTCTTATAAGAAGTTTGGGATGCCAATTGACCAACTACCATACTTGACTGAACCACCCCTACCATCTTATTTATGACATTTTGATCACTGAACCATACTTTGTGATGGTTGATTCTTTCAAATCTAACCCTCAAAGTTCTTAGAAATTCATATACAAGAGTTTCCATCACTTACAGGTTCATCAGGATATGAGAGCTCCATTGTCCCATTACTACATTTACACTAGCCACAATACATACTTGACTGGGAATCAATTGAGCAGTGATTCTAGCGATGTTCCGATTATAAATGCGCTGAAGGGCGGCGTGAGAGTCGTGGAGCTTGATTTGTGGCCAAACTCTGAAGAAGATGACATTGATGTTCTTCATGGAAGGTAACAGAAATTCAACTCTTATAATTGTGAGTGTTGACTGAAAAATGGAACTGTAGTTGAATTTGTGAATTTCTGATCTAGGACCTTGACAACACCAGTGGAATTTGTTAGATGTTTGAAATCAATTAAAGAGAATGCCTTCATAGCATCTCCATATCCTGTCATAATTACTCTAGAAGACCATTTAACACCTGAACTTCAAGCTAAAGCAGCTGAGGTATCTTTTTGACCCCTTCTAATTGCTTACAAACAAGTGTGAAGATTTATGGTGAAGATGCTTGTTTTTCTTTGCAGAACATAAAGGAAACATTTGGAGACATGTTGTTCTTTCCTGAAGCAGAATATCTTCAAGAATTCCCTTCCCCTGAAGAATTGAAGTACAGGATCATCATTTCGACGAAGCCCCCTAAAGAGTACCTCAGATCCAAAAATGTGAAAGGGGAAGTTTCTTCCAGTGACGACGATACGGATGATGAAGATGGGGTTGATACGGTCTGCTTTGTGTTGAAATTTACCACATTTTAGCTGTGTTTTTCTAGTCGTTTTCTGGTTCCAGTATCTTGATGAAGTATATAACTCCATTGGGTTGCAGAGCGAGAGTGAATCCAGCGAGAGCGATGACAGTGATTACGAATCTTACGCTACAGGTGTATCCGAATACAAACGCCTAATCGCCATTCATGCTGGAAAACCAAAGGGCGGTTTGAAGGAAGCTCTAAAGGTTGGAGTGGATAAAGTTAGACGCCTTAGCTTGAGTGAAAAGGGACTAAAAAAGGCAACTAAATCTCATGGAGTTGATGTCATTAGGTAACAATAACATACGCTACAATTTACTCCTGCAAGAAATTAAGTGATATTGAAGGTTTCATTTCATATTATTAACTTCATTTTTACAACGATTCTACAAACTGACATCAATCTTGCTTTCAGATTCACCCAGAAGAACATGTTAAGGATATATCCGAAAGGAACTCGAGTAAACTCGTCTAACTACAACCCAATGAATGCTTGGTTACACGGGGCCCAGATGGTTGCTTTCAATATGCAGGTATTTTCTTTTACTCTAGGATCAAATGACATTACTGTTATTTGCTTCTGTAACATAAATTTACTTGGATCACCACAGGGATATGGAAAGTCTCTCAGCTTAATGCGCGGGATGTTTCGATCCAACGGAGGTTGTGGTTACGTTAAAAAACCTGATTTTCTACTGACAGATGATCCCCTTGGCAAGGTGTTTGATCCTAATGCAACATTGCCAGTTAAAAGGAATTTGAAGGTAGGCATATGTCAAACTAGATATTGTGTCATGTTCTGCTGGACTTTCTCTAAAAAAAACACTTTCTTGCAAATGACAGGTGAAACTCTACATGGGTGTTGGCTGGAATTTGGATTTTGAAAGCACCCATTTTCATCTATACTCCCCTCCTGACTTCTACACAAGGGTAAGTTCTAAATCGATCAAAATCTAGGTAATTGAAGTTTGTAGTTCAAACAATATTGTTACTGTTGGCTGATATAATTAAATTTACCTCAATCCATGAACTTAAATTTTTTTGGGTGGATTGGGGATTTAACATATTTCAACATGGTATCAGAGTAGGACGTTTTGAGTCAAGGGTCTGTCGAGTATTCCTCCTCAATTAAAATTGAATTCCACTTGTAGGATGTTTCTCAAATTTCCAAGTCCACGAGTGGGTGAGAGTTTTGGTTGATATATATAATTAAATTTACCCTAATCCATCAGTTTAAGTTTTTGAGTTGATTGGTGATTTAATCTGATTCAATATTTATGGAACCAAGTGTTTATTCGATGCGAAATGCTTGAATTGTATATTGACCATGTCCACCTTATGCAGATTGGAATCGCAGGAGCTCATGCTGATGCGATAATAAAGAAAACGGAGACGAAAGAGGAGACTTGGAGCCCGGTTTGGAACGAAGAGTTTACATTTCCTTTAACCGTTCCCGAACTGGCATTACTTCGAATCGAAGTGTATAGCTATAACAGGCCAGACAAGGGTGTTTTTGGAGGACAAAACTGTCTGCCTGTTGCTGAAGTGAAGCCAGGAATCCATGCTGTTCCGCTTTTTGACCGTAAAGGATCGAAGTACAGTTCCGTAAAGCTTCTAATGCGCTTCGAGTTTTGCTGAGAATATAGTTTCTTTTCGTTTGGCAACATCTTAAAGGAGTGAATGTCAACCGTTGTCCGTGGTGTAGATTTGATTGTGGTTGTTTGACTAGAAAAGAGTTGGATTCTTAACATTTTTCATGAAGCATCGAATATGGGGGTCTTCCACTTTTCTTGTTTGATGCCATTGTAATGTTATAAAAAAACAGATACCTTGTGTCCAAAGGGAATGATTATTCTTGTAAAGCAAAGTAGAGCCAGCACAATAAATGGATTCCATGAACAAAATGGTGCATTTTATTCATGTCTTTTCTTCCTAATGTATGTTGTTCATCAAAAGATATCTAGTCAACAGAACCTAACTGTAGCTCGAACCAAAGCAAACTCAACTTTAATCAACTCACGTAACACATAAATTGAGAAAGGATACATGAATGAACCATATTACTATATAACTAAATCTGAACGAGATAGATTTTGAGAATATGCAAGTCATGGTTAAAAAAAAATGTAAAAATCAATAGTTACTATCTATATTAACATAATGTACATTTCTTTCGGTGTCTCAATCATAAAAACTTCAAAAGTATGCATCATTCAAAGATAAAAATGAATTAAAAATATATTTGAAAATCGATGTTTTGTGATAAACAATCTATTTCAAAGAACAAAGATTTATGTATTACATTCCGAAATTGCAAGTTTATGAACAGTCCAGTTAGTTCCATATTTCAATATGAATGATCATTAAAACTTGTCTAGTTATGCAGCTCACGTTTCTTAAAAAACATTTTTGGAAAATAAAGTAAAACTTTGCTATATACATAACAATTTACAAGTCATGGTTTTCTGTATTTCGAGTACTAGCCATTTTCCATCAAAAGAAAAATAAAATCTTATCTGAAATGAGAAATAATTTCGAATCCGTAGGAACTCTATACATGTAACTATGTAATATTATTTGGTGTCACACAAATTATTTGTGAATAAAAAAGAAAGAGAAAAAAAACAAATTATGTAGGGAAGTACTTCTCGTTGAAATTTTTGTCAAACAAAGTGGTTGGTTTGGTCAATTTCTGATCTTATTTGATCATGTCAAATTTCTATTCAAATAATTGACAAAATATTTCTAAACTTTAGCACGAAGTAATTCTTCAATTTGACAATAATAATTGTTTGTAAGAGAAAAGCCATTATATAATGGAATAGGTCGAAAAGCATGTGGTTTTTTATTATACAAAGAATATTCAAACACTGTTTATTATATATGAGAAATTGTATTTGATGAGCTATATTCATAAAATAATTACAAAAGCAGATAGATTCTAAAGTATTTATATTCATAGTCGAATGTTTATTAGTATGAGTATACAGTATAATAAATATTCATGAATACCAGTATGTAACGTTGCTCAATAATATCCATGATTACATTCAATAATTTTTGTTAAAATAATTATATTTATAATTATTTTTTAAATTTGACTAGTTTCATAAATTTTTATATATATAAGGATTTTATATGTATAACAAAAAAAATCAAAAAAGTACCATGAATGACGCATTTTAAAAAATATTTCATGTATGACGAAAAAAATGAGGCAATCATGGTAAAATGATTAAGTTTCAATCAATTTTAAATGGATAGATTAAATCAGTTTATTAATAGTCTTAAGTCAATGCAATGATAGTCTTCAATTAATTCGATAATACATCTAATTAGCTGGATGATAGGTTCAATCAATTGGATGATAGATTCAATCGATTCTCTGAAAAAAGGATGAGACGAGAATTTTAAAAAATATATGAAATGTTATTCCATTGTAATTTCCCTTTATTTAGTTGTTTATTTATTACTCTCACATGGACTACTTTTCATTTATAAGTGAGTTAATTGTGTTATTGTTTCAAAACCAATTAATAATGAGCGAAATAGTTCACATATTTTTCAATTTTATCAAACCAAATATTTGATGAGTTTAATTAGCTCTGTATCATAATAGATAATGAAGATATCTATTTCAAAATTAACTAGTGATGAGAGAAGTAACAACATATTTTATAAATGTCGGAAGATCTCTATACTTTTTTAATGCATAATCTTTGACATCAACAATTAAGGAATCTATAATATTTTACTTTCATTTATTTGAAAGTAGCAGTATCCTTTATACATGATTTATAATCTTCTTCCTCAATTTAAACTAAAAGTAATAATATTTTTTTTCAATTACATGACTAAAAGGATATAAAAAAGTGGACACACAAGCATTAAAATTATTATTAAAAAGAATAAGTTTAGAAAATATAGTGAGAGCTATTGAAATATTAACTAATTAATCTCAAAATCTAAATTGTAAATCTCATTTTGAAAAAGAAAGTATATGGAGTTTTTAATGGTCAATAAGACCATAGCTTAAATGACATAATGTATTTTTGGACTAAAAAATTGACAATTCCAATAATTTGAACCTTTTAACTCAAATTGTAAGAGTTAGATTTGGTAGAATGGGCTTTGGTTTGTTAAATTTGGTTGAATTGAGTTATGTCGTTCTTTAGGTTAGATTGAATTATAGTTTGATAATTTCTTTTAGATTGAGTCGATTTTTGAGTTAAACAATTTTTGGCTCGGTTCAACCCAACTCAAACAAAAAGTAAAATTATATATATAGTTAAGATTAATTAATACGATATATTATTAACATATTGATAGAAACATGCATTAAAAAATAAATAATTTACCTTTGAGTCTATTATTACACAAATTTTCTTCTTCTTTTTTCAAACATATTTATTGATTTAATACATCATACTACTTAAAGTATGGCTTAACGGGGAAATCATTTTTGGACGATTTTACCCCTTAAGTCATACTCTAAATTACAAACATACCATTTATTGGAATATAACAAAAAAATTAAATGCAAATGATGTAAAACTTATTTACAATATCATTTAAATTTTCATCTGCAGAAGATATGATATTTTTATCAAATCTCATAGATTTTATGAATAAACTAGAAGATAAGAGATTTCAACGATCAAATGAAGATATGAAATATAAAAAAATTAAATGCAAATAACGTAAACGATATTTATAATATCATTTAGTTTCATCCGTATAGATAAATATATTTTTATCAAATTCATGGATTTTATGACTAAGCTAGAAGATAAGAGATTTCAACAACTAAATAAAAATATTTACAATATCATTTAAATTTTCATCATAGAAAATAAAATATTTTTACCAAATCTCATAGATTTTATTTGACATTTTATATTCTAATTAAAATAATAAATTAAATTTCCAATTCTATAAATAGTTCTCTACATTTTGTTTACCATAACACTCTTTCTTTACTTGGATTTATTTTTTTTTTTATAATAAGTTATTTTATTTTTGTTGGATTATTTACGAAAAAAATTTTGTAGGGATATTTTTTTCATAATTGTTGCCTTTAACTTCGAGATCGAAAAAAAAAAGTGTGAAGAGTGATAAGAATATCATCTGAGGTTAGTGCATGAATGAATTATTCAGTTTGAAAAGTTGGGTAACAATTTGCTACTATATATAATTTTCCATATTTTGTTTACAAACATATTTGAAACTTTCTCTTTAGTTGAGGTTATCTTTCTTGGGTTTTTTTTGTTTTTTTTTTTGTTTTATAATACAAAATTTAGCTATCTTATTTTTGGTAGATTATTTACCTTAACTTTCATATAACTTTTCTTTGTTGCAATAGTTTTTGTAGGAATATATTGTTGCTTAATTATTCACTTGGAGATGTGGAAATTTTTTTTTGAAGAATGATAAAATTAAGGTTAAAGGTAAGTTCATCAATCTATACTAATAAATATATTTACCTTATTCATATTTATAATTCCAATAATGATATAACTCTTATAAATTTTGTAATTCAAGAGTAATTAGTCTATTAGTAGATAAATTGAAAAAAAACAAAATAGCATCGATTTTTAAAAATTAAAGATAAAATTTAATTTTAATGCGATAAATTTTATTAATTTTTTTAAAAAATAATAACATCTATTATTTTTTAAGCTCATAATAAAATATAAACTGTTTTTTAACATAAATGTGAATTTTAATAATATAAATGTGAATTTTAATAATTTAACTGACGTGAAAAAATGGTTATAAAATTCAATATTATATTGAAATTATTATTTGATTTTTTTAAATTTAGTACAAAAATATAAAAAACAATTTATAATTATAATTATATATATAATTTATTATTTAAAAAATTATCGCCTCGAACGTTCTGTTAAAATTCTAGTAGAATTAAATGGTTAGTGGACCAACCTCAAAGTTTGAGTTGGTCGAAAAGATTTTCCGAATCTCAAATTATATTTTATACACTTCTCCATTGTATAATCTATTATCTAAATGTTCTTGAACCAATAAAGAAGACTCTAACGAATGAACTGGATTTTTTTTTTTTGAAATCGAATGAACTGGATTTGATCTTTATAAATTATAAATATAATTTAGACAATAATTATCACACAGAAAAGTAGACAATGAAGACCAGTTAGGAGCGAATTAAAAAGGATTAAAAAAGAAAGATTATCGAAATTCTACCGTTCACAAATTCAAATTCAAATTGCGATAGTAAACTTGAAATTAGAATGTAGAACAGAAATTTAATTTCAAATTATTTCCGTTTCTTGATTTTGGTTAAGTTTCTGCTGAATTTAGTAACTATAATTCGGAAATTTACAAGAAGTCAGTAATTGATCTTCAGAAGAAGATCGAATCATACATCTGTTCTACAAATTCCTCTATCAATCCATCAAGAATATAGGAATCAAAACCTTCAATTATACCTCCAACGTCAAGTTCTTCACTAATTTTGCTGCATTTGATCCAATTGGATTCGCTCAATAATTCCATTTCTGATATCTCACAAATCCCTTCTTCAAATCTTTCTGGCCTAACCCCATTGTAAATTACTTTCGTCTTCGTGGATTTTCCTTCCTTGATAATTAAACCATCGTCAAGATCCGGTGATAATTTCCTTCGATTCGAAGAGGCGTCTCCTGAAAGTAGTGATTAAGGGAATTTGAGAAACCCAATTGAAGAATCTGAATTAGGGTTTGTTGAAAAAAAGGAATTCAAACCTGATAATGGAGTTGAATCTCTTTCGAGAACTGAGACTGGGCTTATTAATTCGTCGGAGCTGGAGCTTGACTCGGATTCTACTTGTCTTGGTTTCTTCTTCTGTTTCAAATCTTTTACGATGATTTCTTTGGCTGCCTCTGGATTGAATCTCTTCATTTTCTCTGCCTGTTCTGTTTTGTTGCTTCCCCTGTTTTTAAATTTGACTTTCTCTTCATTTCTTTGCTTGATTCTACTTTCTTTTGCTTTGAATTCTTTACTTTTGGCTTCTCCTTCAAAGCTAAGTATGAAGTAATTCTCATTTTGAAGCTCAATAAAGGTGGGTATCTCTCTAAATGACACTGCTGATTTGACCCCTTTATGCCTGCCTTCAAGGTGTTTGAAGAAATGCTCCACAGAGTTCAAGGATTGGCTTCCTGCTATCGTGTTATGATTCTGCTTCATCTCGGGCATGGGATCCAAACCCATCAGCCTTGCCACAATTCCAGCACTGGGCTTGGCCTCATTTGTTGCATTGAGGACACTCACATCCTTGACTTGTAAAAGCTTGTCATCAGACTTCACTGAGTTGGTTTCTTCTGTGATATGATCCGACGGGTGCGTCGGGAGGCTACCCGAGCAGAGAATTCGGCGGAGAATCCCCGAGAGGCAGCTAGGAGAAGCTGAAGCTCTGGGATTGCAGGCATTGCCATCAAAACTGGAAGTGGAGAAGGAAGAAGAGGAAGAGCAAGAGTGTGAAGGCAGCAAGTTCATGCTGAGTTTCAGGTCAGTAAGGTTGGGAATTGAGTAAAAGAAATCTATGTAGGAAGTGTCTTTTTTTTTTTTTTTTTGCCTGGTAAAGCAATCACAGAAAACAAAGTGAAGAACATAAATTTGAATGCATTGGTGCTGGAAAGTAAGAAAGAGAGAGAGAAAAAGTGGCGGGCTTTGTGTTTGAATAAGTTGTCTGGCCTAGTTGATTTATGGTGGTTGGGTCAGGATTATGTTTGCTTCCCCTTTTTAGGGGTCAATTTGTTTACTTTTGTTGGCTTCCCCAACTGACTTCAAAAGTTTAAACAATCATATTCTATTTATATTGCTCACTTCATTCGCCTAAAAATAGTTTTTTTTTTTTTTTATATTCGTGACTTTCCGAGCTATCTTGCGCGTAAGGGACATACCACTTGAGAATAGTTGTTTTAGAATGAGATTGGACAGCAACTTCATTTAAATTAGATTGGATTAAGTGGAATTCAAATAGGACACTTTTGAAGTTTCCCAGTAAAGAAGGGTACAAACATCTCAAAAAAACTCAACAATGTCTATATTTTCATTCTACCACTGTATGAATGTGAAAAGGGTTAACAGAGTCCATCAAGGGGCCAGTCGAGTACCGTAATTGGATTCCCTAAAATCCAGGATTATGATGTTTGGTTTGGTGGATTCTTATATTCGGGAATAATAAATTGTTGTTATGTTTGCTCTATCCTTACTCAAGTATGAAACTAATTTTGTAATCATTCATAGCTGGTATTTGTGACTGCTTGTGTTACCTATATAGACAGGACCCATTTTAAGGTTTGAGGTTTCATGGTAGTATTAACACCCTAATGAGAAAAGGGTTAGTTTATAACAAGAGCATCAACTCATTTTTTAATCATCGATTTGACAAGAACTTGAAACAAATAAATTAATGACAAAGCTGAAAACTGGGGTTTTCTTGGGATTGGGGATTGAGTAAAGTACTGAATATGAACACAAAAGGCTTAGACATGTCAGTGTGTTGGGATGCAACATAAACAGTAGAATATATGAAATTTTGGAATTGTATGGCAGTATTATGACTACTCTTCCTCTCTTGGGTTTGCAGCTGAAAATGGAATCTGGGTTTTGCTTTGGGTCAAACTGAACAGCAACTACTCTACCAACCAATCTTTGACCACAAGATTATACAGTTATCCAATCCGACCACCTCTGCTAAGAAGAAGATTCTGTTCTGCTCTGCTCTGCTTTATCCATGTTTGTATATACTGCTTTCGAAATTTGAATTTTAGGATAGAGGGTATGGACTTTGATAAACAATTGAAAGTTTAAGATTCCAACCTATGATCTTGTGATTATTTGTATTTGATATACATTAATGTCACTACATTTTTTTTTCCCTTACGGGACATGAAAACCTTGCATAGAGAAACCCCAAGAGAAAATGCCAATATGAATAGTTGTTCTGTGACACTAGTGTATACTCAATTACTAGAGGTTTTAGATTCGAGTCTCCCAACTCCTAATTATTGTAATCTCAAAAACAAAAGACCCCAAGAAAACCAGTACCATTTTTACAAATCAAATTGTTATCAAATAAAATTTTAGTTTTGAAAACACTTGTTTCATATTTTAGAATTTAATTAAGAATTCAAATGCTTCTTTAGAAAAAGATTGAAATTATTGTAGAAATTGTGAGGATTTGAGTATTGATTGTTTTGAGTCTAACCTCTTTAGCTGCAGCTAGCTTTGTTGGCTTTGGACTAAACTCTTTTGAGTTTAAAGTTTCTTGGCTTTAGAGATCTCACATTTAAGGTTTGAGTTTTCAGCTAAATTGATATTTAATGATTTATTTATTTGATCCTGTGTCCAATTGCAATATATGAGCCAATTTTTACTAATTAGTCTTTTTTTCGACTTTATAGTTGATTGGAGATATCTCTTCTTTTTTTTAGATAGATTCAAATCCATGATCTTATGACCATTAAGTATACACTAATATTACTCACCTTTTGTCAAATTTAATAATATATGTATATTGTGTCATTTATTTATAAACAAGAAAAATATATGTTTCTATCTCATTTAAACATGATTATTCTTTTTTTCTTAAAGAAAGACATGATTATTATTTAAATTGTTACCTGCGTAAAAAGATCAATTTCAATTAATGTTATATATATATCCAAAAGAGAAAAAGAGAACATTTCAACAAAATAAATAAGAACTAAACTAGTATAATTTTATATGTTTTTTTTTTAAATTACAACAATTGGGGTGAGGGACTCGAACCCAAAACCCTGAAGTCATTGGGCATACACTAGTGCCGCTGAGCAACTGCTCATGTTGGTAGTATAATTTTATATTTAGTGGTTAAAAGGATCTTAAAAATTGAGAGATATAGATGCGATAAATTAATTTTTTATATATATATATATATTATATATATATATATATATTATATATATATATATATATATCATATATATATATATATATATCATACAACAATAGTTGAAGTGCGTTCAAATTAAAGTAGGATAAACGGAGATTAAAAAAAAATCTTGTAATAAGAACTATAACTTAAAATGAATAAATAATTATTTTTTTGGTTAAATTATCTTTTTGTATTTCAATTATCATTTTTGTTCTATTTTAGTTCTTAAATTTTCAAAAATTTAATTTTAGTCCCTCAACATTAGCAAAAACTTTTAAATAGTCTTAATTAAAATGAAGTAATCATGATTTAAAATTTGATGAGTAAAAAAAAAAAAAATCATCTTCTCCACCTCTAGTTTTTTTAATATTCTTTCTGTGTTAAAGATCTCACAAATGTCCCACGTTGAAGGAAGAGTCTAACATCAATATAAAAGAGATATGAGTTACTTCCTTCAATATCAATTGATTTTCAAGTGGAATCCTATATTCTCTAATACTCTCTTTCATCTTTTACCCATATTTTCTCATTCTTATCCGAAAAATGATTCAAATTTCTTCAAAATTAGAAAGCACAAACACTAAAATAAGAAAACTCGCTTATTGTAATTTAATTTTGTCCTTGATTTCGTTGTGCCAAATACATAGTCATGTTACAATCAATTAAGATAACCAACGTGCCACCCTCGAGTGGTTAATTTTTACTTTTAGTGCGGTTGGTTGTTGTTTTTGAAGCATAATTTGCTCTTGGACAGATTTTTCTCCTGTTTTCTGGACCTTTTTTTGACGAGGGATTTTTGTTTGGATGGTGAAAAAAAATGAAATGAACTTCGTGGTTTCTACTTAATTCTCTATTGAATAAAAGAGATTAGTTTTATTTGTTGTATTAGTTCTGTATTGTCAGTTTGTAATTGCTAATTGCTAATTGGTTCTAAGTTCTTTGTTTTTCCTTCTGTGTTGTGAACCGGTTATTGAACCGAACGGTTCGTTTAATAGCTTGAACCACTTTTGTATCCTAAAAATTCCCAAAATCGCGATATTCTTTGATTTTTTAAGTTTAATTTTGAAAAGTTTTTAAGTTTTATTTAGTCCTTCTGTTTTCTCAATTTCCATTTTTAAGAGTTTTATTTAAATGGTTGTGAGAAGATGGAGGAAAATTTGAAATCTAATTTTTAAATTTAATCTAAAAGGATTCCTCTAACAAAATGAGCAGATGATTTGAAAATTTATTGAAATTAAACTAAGGAAGTTCTCTTATTTTAGATTTTGTGCTTTGTAATTTCGAAAAAAATGAAGTAATTTTATAATTAGGGTGAGAAATCATTTGTAAGAAGAGAAAGAGGAGTGAAAAAGGAAAAATGAAATGAAAAAGATGATGATATTTTTATTGTTATTTTCTTGCAAATTCATCAAATTTTAAATTATAGTTAACTTTTTGTTTTTTTAATTTAAGGACTGTTTTCAAGTTTTTGGCAGTTGAAAACCAAATTTTGATAAACATGAAAAATATGGTATTTTAACCCTGTTTGATAAATACAGAATTTTAACAGTTTTTTTTTCTTTTTCATATAACTGTTTTTTCATTAAAAAGAAAACAAGGGTATGTTCGTAAGAATGGCAAATAAGGAAATATACAAAGAGAAAAAAAATAAAACAATGATAAATATGAAAGTGAAAGAACGATCGAGTATGGAGCCGAATTATGTTCTCCAACCACTCATGTGTTGTTTATTTTTATTTTAAATAGAAATTTATCTTTTTTCTTAAAAAATAAATAAATTCATATTTGGCTATCTTTTGAAAAATGGATAAAAGGTACATAAATGTACTACTACTCTCAATTACATAAAAGCAAATGTTAGATATTAGAGCCCAATTGTTAGGGTTAGTATTAATAGCTTATATATAGAATATATTAGGGTTTGTATTGAGTGTGGCTTATAGCCTCCACTTCTTCTTCAATAAATAATCTCTCCAAATTTTCACTATTCATCCATGGTTTTCATGTCTTCCTGATGCATTTGTAAACTATAATAGCAAAATATCATATTTTCGAGTTCAAACCTAACACCGTGTTATTGAAATGAATTGTCACCAAATAATAAAATCAACGTGCGACCGACCTTTTCGATATCTTAATAGGATTGTTAATGACTATAAACTTAAAGTGAAATGTATTTGGTTATATTGAACAAAATTTACCATCAGTAGAAAAATAAATAAATAATCACCAAATATACAACCCGGCGATCGTGGGAAGAAGTTGAGTAATGAGTAGGGAAAAGATTGAATGATAGCAATATAGGGTGCAAATGGTTAAGAACATTGGAAATTACATCTCAAGATTTGATTATTTTGGTACATAATGAAGTTTTTAGTAAAATATTATGAGTAATATATATATATATATATATATATATATATATATATATATATATATATATTTGCGAAAGTTTTCTTTTAAACCGTTAATTCTAAAATATAACTGATATATTTTTGTTTGTTGAACTTTTTTTATTAGATCAAGTAGGTCAATCATTGAGACATTCTAACAAAAACATCTACTAGAAAAGGCTTTATAATTGGAAGAAAAAAAATATTTAAAAAAAAAAAAAACTCAAACTAAATACATAAGACAAAACTCCATACCTAGTTAATAATCATGTATGGATTCTAATATTTAGCACGTAACATAAAAATAGAAAAGAATTCATCGGGAAAAAAACGATTAAAATAGAGATCAAACAAGAAACACCAATGTCGAACTAATTGAACTTATTTTGTTCTTTTAATTTCAATAGATGGGATTAACATAGGAAAGGTTTTATTTTTTAGTTTTTGGGAAATTTAATAATACATGTGCAACTAAGCCAAGAAGAAGAATTGTAAGCTTTAGTTGTGGTAAAGATAAGGATCTGTTTGGTAAAAGACAATATTGCCCTGATCACTGACGAAGTGGTCTTGTTTTAGGCTATTCACCAAATTGTTTATCAAATGAAATGGAATTGGCCCTGATTTCTTTGGCTCTCTATAGTACTTACCAAGCACTCTCTTTGCTGCCTTTGTCTGCACCCAAAAAAAAAAAACCAAAAGGATGCTCTTTGTTAACAAATTTGGGTTAGTTACATCGCTCGCGTTTTGGTATAATAAGAGTTGGAGGATTCAAATTACAGACCCTATATTACTAATACATTCAAAATGTATCTCAATTGAGCTATGTTTACTTTGTCTTTTGGAGTTCAAGTCTTGGTATTAATTCAAATGTTTGATGTGTAGGAGTTGATTGTATTTGTAGTAATTGTGTTATTTTCAATTTTAAAAAAGTTTTGAGTTGGATTTCTACAAAAAGATGATAATAATAATACATAAGGACAAGAATTATAGTTGGTTTTTGTTAAATGTGGTTTTTTACTCATCATTAGGGTTCCAACCCAAATTAGTTTTTAAAAGTTACTTCAACGGTTTATAAATAATGGGTTTTTTTTCCCAATAAGAATCATTGTTCAATCAACATACTTTGTGTAACTAAAGATTTTGAATTAATTAAAAATAAATATTATTAAAATGATAAAAATATTTAATTTTGAATCATAAACACCCAATTAAAACTATAATGAAACCCACTAAATATGTACTTTTTTTAATAAAAAAAGTTTAATAGCCTTCAAAAATTTAAAGTTAGGTAGAGCACATTCAAACCTGCACAATTTTCCAAAAGGACAATTTCGTTTTGTCGTCTTGGATTTCGTCAAATTCATGCAGATCACGCTTATAATTTATGATTACATGAGTTTAGAATTATTGTTTTTTATGGGTTTTTTTCCCCTAATTAATAAAGTTTAATTTCAAAAAATATTGCAAAAAAATTACAATAATAAAAGGGGCTTTTGTATGTATATACAAAATGATTAAAATATTTCATGAATAGCACAATAATGAAAATATTTGCACATATAGCAAAAATTGTAAATTGATAGACTTTTATATTGATAGATTCTATTGATATAGACTGATAGAATCAATTACCAATAAATAAAGTAAATTGATAGACTTCCATCATATTCTATCAATAAGGACCGATATAATCAGTTACTGATAAAATTGATAAACCTCCATAGAATGATAGATTCTATCAAAGTCTTCTATAAAAAAAAGGTAAATTAATTATTTTTTTTAAATGACAGAATTTGCTATAAAAGAATTATTTTTAAAAATGTGCTATAATTGTAAACTGTGATAAAAAAAGTTGGTACGGAACAAATTCTCATAATAAAAAGAAAGAAAGACGTACAGCTTCTTGGAGGTGGTAATGAGGGATTTGTGGAAACAAATGGTGGATTACATGAGTTCCAATATCATGATGGATATTGTTCAACAATCCGTAATCCCGATCAACGGTCGTCAGCCCACCACGTAGATAGCTCCATTCCTGTTCATTCAATTTAATTCATTATTTGTCGACACAAACAATAACTCAAGTGGTATTTATGTACATCTAATGACCTAAATATCATAGATTCGAATCTCTCTACTCCCAAATATTGTACCCTCAAACAAATTCAATTCATTATTTTCCCATCTGCTCATTATTTTCCCATCTGCCTTTCCTTGTGGTTTAATTATCTTATGGTGTTTTTTTACATCTTAAATGAACTCACATGACGTATTAGGTAGTACGAGTTAAAAGTAATTAGCTCATAAATTTTAAAGGTATATTTACATTTCCTCTGGAATTTTCAACCGTTTCCATTAATATATATTGTATACACACATACATACATATATATATATATATATACATACATATGAAGAAGAAGAAGAAACCCTTCATCTTTACTCACCTCTCCTCTGTACCAAGGCAGCTTCTGTTCATATCCATGGTGATGAAGATAAGTCACAACGTCCAGCCACATCACAAATATCTTTAAAAAAAATATTTAAAAAAAAACCAATCAAATTCGGATCCAAAAGCAAAAACCCATGAATAAATAAAAAAAAAAAAAAGGAAAAGAAATGTCTATGTGTTGAATTTAGGGAGGATTGGGGAAATAAGTATTCAATGACTACCCTTAAAAAAAATCAAATCCAAGTTGGTGAAATTATTTAAAATAACTTTCATTCTAGCGACTCAAACTAAGACATCATCTCTAACGATTTGTTTTAAATTACTTAAATTAATTCATTTTTAATTCTTCATTTTTAACTATTTAAAATAACTCAAATTTACTTCTCATCAAAAACTTCAAATATATATATATATATTCTAAAAACTTCTTAAGCTACCTCATGTGAGAAAAACAATGAAAATTTGATTGTTTATTTAATGAAACTGATAATTTCGGCCTCGTTTGATAACCATTTTGTTTTTCATTTTTTGTTTATGAAATTTAAGCTTATACTATATTTTTTTCTTTATTTGGATATCTACATCTTTCCTATATTTTAATAAACAAAACCAACATTTATAAACAAAAAAAATTAGATTACAAAAACTTGTTTATGTTTTTTTAAATTTGGTTAGTATTCTTCTACTTTCTTAAGGAAATATGGTTACATTGTAAGAAAGATAGAGCATAGTAGGAAATTTAAATAAAAATAGGATTAAATTTCATAAACAAAAAACAAAATAATTATCAAAGGAGGTCTTCCTGCTTAATATTTAAAAATGGAGCTCCTTAATTTGTACTAAAAAGAAGAAGAAGAAGAAATGAGAGGTTGTTGTTGTTCACCCAGTAAGGAACGCCATAGATTTTGAACATTTGGAAAGGACCAAAAACAAAGGAGAAATAGACCAAAACAATCGCCATGAACGTCCAACACGAGCTTGAAATCACAATATCTTTTCTTTCATTTGGAGCAAACAACTCGCTGTTTGGATTGAAATGGGATCCCTCTTTCCCTGGACTTCTCCACATCTACAACAACAACAACAACAATCAACATTCCAAAACCGAACCAAACCGAACCGAATCGACATGCTTACGAGGTAAAACGGGTAGGCCAAAATGGGGAATGGCAGAGTAAATCTCAGGATTCGTGTTCTTTTCTCCAGCTGCTTATAAGTCTTCTTCGTCAACTGAGAAAAAACAGAGCAGAACGAAGAAATGAAAACGCCATTGAAATTGTTTAAAAAAACAGAGAGATTTGACAAATCCGACGAACGTACTGGAACCCAGGATTCATCTTTCTCGACATGTCCATGATTCTGATGGTGGGTTCTGTGGCTTATTCTCCTGTCCAAACAACACTCTGGTTTCAATATTTGGAAAAACAGAGCAATTTCGATTTGGGGATTTTGAGTGGAAAAAGGTACCATCCATGATAAGGAACTAAAATGGCGGAATGAAGAACAAGACCCATGAAAGAATTAATCTTGGAGCGGTTGGAGAAGCTGCCATGGCCGCTGAGAAACAACCAAAAACAGAGAAATTAGAATTTGGGGAGAAAAACAGAGTATGGAATGGAGGATGAAGACGAACCAGTCGTGGCCGAGGACGAAAATGGCCCAAAACATGGTGCCCTGAGCGAGCCAGTAGATGGGCCAGAGCAGCCAGGAATTGAGGTACACGGTGGCGCCGATCAATGCGGCGACGACGGCCAAATCGCGAAGAACATAAACCAGAGACCGCCAAGGGTTTTTGACCCAGCAATGGGGAGGAATGGCGGCCCGGATGTCGGACATACGGAATGGGGGAGGGGCGGAGGGGTCGAAAGGTGGCGGCGCCGCCGTGCCGTTGCCGGTTCCAGGGCGGGAGGCCGGCAGGGGAATGGCCATATTTCTTCGCCGGAGAGAATTAGGCTGAGTGGCTGAGGGAGGTAAGAATAACTTCTTTTCCAAAATTAATCACTAATAGAGGTCAAAATAACCAGTATTTATACAAGAGGATTACTAAATAAGGCTGATATTCTACAGGAGGGAGGAAAGGGTGGATGAGGATTGGGGAAGGAACTGATTATAATATATAAGAAAAATAGAGTACTCACTTTCTTTTTTTTTAGTACATATTCGGGGAGGAGATAAATACCGATTCTTCGGATCGAATTTCTTGCTGGTATTCAATCTCTACCATCAAACAATAAAATCACTTACCCTCACTATTTGATAGAAAAAAATGGATTACTTGTTTTATAATAAACTAATTTTGAGATGGTATTCACAATCCACCCTAAAATTCATTGATAAATGTTAAAATAGAATACTTTCTCATTTCCATTTAACTTCTTAATTTTCTCCCCTGAAAAAAATGAATATTTCTACTCTCTAATGCAGTATCAAAACACAATAAATTTAAAGAGATATTTTGTTCAATAAAAATGAAATCTATTGAATGAACATTATTTATGACATTAATTAAAGACTATATTAATCTCATTAAAAATTATATGTTGCAAAGTTATTTTGATACTTCTTTTTTTTTTCATTTTTCTACTAGGGCTAGTTTCCTTTCATATTTCCCGTGTCTTCACTTTATGTGCATTAAAAACGTGCAAGTTTCATTAAGGTTTTTTTTAAATCAGTTGTATTTTAATGTTAAGTATTCACATTTAAGGGGAAAAAATAGTGTTTTTTTTTAAGATTTAAATTGTATACTGTTTCTAGCCAGATCAATGCTTGCCCGTCTTGATATATTATTGATCACAACAAACTAAAAAGAGGGTTGAAAAGATAAGTAAAAAAGAAATGTGTACTGTTTTTTTCCAGAAAAAAAATAAAATAAAATGAACAAAAAAGAGGGAATGAAAAATTAGTAAAAAAGAAACGCTTACCTAATGCATAATCAAAATAACAATTTTAAAAGTACAGTAGCCGAAACCATAAAAATAAACTAAGGATATGGGGCAAATGAACATTATTCTAAAATCAAGAAACTAAAATAAGAATTAAAGTAGGTAGAAACTAAAGTAATATATTACTATTTTGGGTGGGGGTAATTTACCTAATTGCATAATTCAACTAATCTGAATATATCTCGATTATAAAGGTACATTTTTATTAAAGAAAATAAATGCATAAAATACATTTTTAATAAGGAGAAGTTGGGACAACTAGTCAAAACGGTAAATTTCGTAAATTTATTTTGGAAAAATACATTTTTAGTTGGGGCTTTTGCATGTATATTACAAAATGGACAAAATATTACATGAATAACACAATAATTAAAATATTTACATATATAGCAAAAATTGTAAATTGATAAACTTCATATTGATAGATTCTATCTTTAAAGGGTGATAAATAAATTACTAATAAATAAAGTAAATTGATAAACATAAATCAGATTCTATCAAGAGTCTATCAATAAGAGCCGATAGAATCAATCGATAAAATTGATAGACCTCCATCACTAGAGAATGATAGATTCTATCAAAGTCTTTTATCAAATAGGTAAATAATTTTTTTTTAAATGGCAGAATTTGCTATAAAAGAATTATTTTAAAAAATGTGCTATAATTGTAAACTGTGGTAAAAAAGTTGTTATACAGCGTACGTTTTGGGTTGAGTTTTAATTTGGTCTTTATGTTTCAAAAATATTTTTACTCCTCACATTTGAATAATGTCTAATTATAGTTCTTGAGATAACGAAATCGTTACTTATATAACAGAATGTTAACTAAATTAATTTTAAATTTTAATATAACCATATTATCAATCTATTAAATTTGAAATTAGTATAATCATCATTTTAATCAATATTCCGTTATGTTAATAATGATTCTGTTATCTCAAGAAATACAATTGAGCATTATTCAAATGTGAAGGTAAAATATGTTCATTTTTTTAAACGCAAGGACGAAATTGAAACTTAACCCAAAATCTCTGGACTAAAATGTATTTTCCCATTTATTTTCTTTCCAACTTCTCCTTGTCCCTGCACCCTCAAAGTTTATGCAAATAATTCAGCTTAGGGAATCAAAATTTAAGCATGGATGTGTTAAAGTCTCAATTTTATAGAGATATTGATAAATATTTTAGATTTCTTAAAAAAATTAAATTAAAAAAATTATAAAGACACAACTTTTAACTTTTTTAACCATATAGATCAAATTCCTATTTTTGAAATGATAACAACTAAACTTAACTTTTTTTTTTCCAAACCATACAAACGAAACTCAAATTTGCTAAAAATAAATTAAAATTTTAAGAAAAAGATAAAAATAAGGCCTCATGTGTTGGGCTTTCCCTTCAGAGTCAAGTAGATTCTACCCAAAAGACCAAACAAAAGGACCATTCTAGCCCAACATTGTGTGCCAAGAAGATCGTATGTATTGTTTTTGTTTATTTATTTATTTATTTATTTTTATATATGTGTGACTGTCTGGACCAACTTAAGGTAGGAAATTAATTTCTAAGTTGGAGATTGGACCCATCACCTAATGTACCTCAATACTCTCTTTGACCAATTAAACCAGTCTATGATAATTATATGTATTATGTTTGTAACAATTAAGTTATCTCATAATAAATCAAGATGTCAATTCTTTTTATTGCATATGTGGCATTATTTAGTGTTTTCCATTTTCCTTTTAAAATTGATCGAACAATAACTTTGTGGTATCAAATGATTACATATATATAACTAAGGAAGACTTGACTCCTTATTCATAAAAATGAAATATCGCTAACTTTATAGGCCATGAGTTCTTCTTTATTCATAAAAAGAAATATCTCTCTAAATTTAGAAGTCATGAATTTATTCTTCCCCATTATTGAACAAAAAATTAATATAACCAGATGTACTTCATGACTATTCTATTATTTATTATTTTAATATTTAATAGGTTCGAGCTGCACTAACTCATAATAATAATAATAATAATAATAATAATAATAATAATAATAATAATAATAATAAATCTAGTTATTTGTTTTGGCTCAATTTAATAATTTATGCTCCGTTTGATAACTATTTCGTTCTTGATTTTTTTTTTTTATTTTTTTAAAAACAAGTACATTTGATAACCAATTTTGGTTTTTATTTTTAAATTTTTTAAAATATTAAAGAAATTCTAAAAACTAAAAAAAGAGTTTTTTTTTTAAATAAAAAAAAACAAGTATTTTTTAAAAACAAGTTTTGTTTTTGTTTTTAAAAAGTATGAAAAGAACAAGAATAAATAGTAAAAAACTAAATAATTATCAAATGAGGCCTAATTATTTTTTGGTTTTTCATTTTAAAAAATATAAAATTAAAATGAGTTATCAAATAAATACGAATTTTATTTTTTAAAACAAAAAATGAAAAAATATAAACAAAAAACAAAATAATTATCAAACGAGGCCTAATTATTTAGGCAATCCAATAATTGCATTCGATAATCTCTATTCCAATCTTAGCTTGGTATTCTCTTAAATTAGTTGGTTGTGTATGTGCTTACCCCAATATGTGGTTTGGTCTCGGGAGGGATTGAACTTGAATTTTCTTAGTTTATTTTTAATGAAGTTTGTTTGGCTTAATTTATTTCTTTAAAATTATTTACTCAAAAATATTCATTCATTAACCAGTATTATTTATCTTAAAAATAAAATGTTTCAAATCTTCACCACCTATATAGTTTTGAACTCTCCATAGGAACCTTATTCATTTTTCTGTTTTCCATTTAGAAGTTATTTGGGCATAGAGCTATAGATTTAATTTGTTTGGGGGCAAACAAATAATCATTATTGTCGGTAAGTATGATAACGATTATTGAATTATTATAAAAAATTATGATAACTTGATTGAAATCTAACGATTCTAAGTTTCCCTTAATTAAAATACATCAATTTTACTTGATTTTCTATAACTATTAATTTAAGATGACTAAATATGTTTGTTTGTTTTTTTGTTACCTTTGAACTTTTTTTTTCTAGCATTGTGACATATGAAGGTTTTTTTTTTTTTGTGTTTTTATTACTATTCATGAAAGATCCCCTTTAAATAATATATAAAAAATAATAAGGATGAAAATTAAAGAATGAAAAAGAAAGTACATTTGAAAAGTAAGAAATTAAAAAAAATATGAAAAAAGGAGAAAGATTTTAAAGATGATTAAAATAATGACAGCTATAAAAAAAAAATCAACTATGAATGCCTTGACACCACAACTTCGACCATGTATTTGAATTCAAACCAGAAAAAAATTTAAAACCTTTAAATTATCAATGACACAAATTGAAGAACAGTTTAAACATGAACTTTTTTTTTTTTTGAGAAAGAGGTTTAAACATGAACTTTAATTGCAATCAAATAATTTCTCTCTGAAATTAAAATATCAGGAATATTATAAACTTTTAAAAGACAAAACAGTTTTTTTTTTTTTTTTTTTTAATTCTCAATTTTTTTTTCGAGTACATATGAAAGGGGGAGGGGGATAAATATGATTCTCGGGATTGAAAAGTACAAAAAAAAAAAAAAATGCGTAAACGTAGCTTATAAATATTAATTGGACAGACAGTGAATGCATTTATTAATTAACCTTTTCTTTTTCGACATCTGTGGAATCTATTTGGTTTAGACGTCAATAATCCACCATTATTGTCATCTCCATTTTGTTATCATTTTTCTTTATTCAATAATATTTGCGGAATTCAAATATGTAACTTTTTAAGTTATGTTTTTGTTGACACATAATTTTCCTCCATATAAATATGAACTATATTATTTTCGTACGTTTTATCAATATAGCGTTCATTTATTTTCTAAAATGTTTTTATAATTTTTTTCCTTTTTATTATTCATGAAAAAAGCCACATACACAAAACCTATTCATAAAGAAAAATTAAAATATAGTCATTTCAATAATAAAACATATAAATTGAATAAACTCAATTGGTTAAGAAGTTAGATGGGAAATCTAGTGTCAAGGGTTGAAAATAGCAGCAAAAAACTGAGATAAGTCATGAATGATTCTGAGATTATTTGGGAGAAAATTTATGATAAAAGAGGAAGGTAGAAGCTAACTATATAAATAAATAAATATATATATATATATGTATATATATATGTATGTATATATATATATATGTATATATATATATATATATGTTGTTCAATTACTTTTACAAATTGAAGATCTAATGAGAAGGTAAATAAATTACACGATTCTCAAAAAAAAAAAAAAAATTACACGACTTATAATTTAACCATCCAAAACTATAATTATAAATAAATCCCAACTGTCATTCATTTCTTTATTTTTCTTTTTCTTTTTTTGGATGTCATTTTGAAACATAAATGTTTAGAATTTTCACATTAAGGCATATTCTAATAATATTTTTACTCCCCACAAATTATTTATACTACACATTTTATGGATGTGATTGTATCAATTAATTTTTAAGTCAAGCCTATTTAGACACTGTATTTTATTGTTTATAGGTAAACAAAATATAAACAAATTTAATGAAGTGATTTTTTGTATTACTTTTATTTGATTATAACATGGTTTTTTCATGGAATATATTTAAATGAAAATTATACATATGCATGTGCTATTATTTTTCCAACAATTAAATGTATCCCAATTTATATGTATATTCTTTTTAAAAAAATATCAAAACTTACCAAACATAGTAAAACATGGATCGTATCATCAAACTATATTGAATATATAATTTTATTTTGGAAAGAATTAATTGGTTGAGCAAAATTAAATATATCAATACAAGAAACTAATGGTTAAAATGCTATTTTGATCTTTAGACTTTCATGTTTACTTTGTTCTATTTTAGTGCAATTTTTAAATGTCGAATTTTAATGTATAAACTTTCATGTTTGTTCAATTTAATTCCTAGAATTTTAAATGTTTAATTTTAGTCCCTTAATTATCAATTTAGTTAAAAAAAAATAAAAATACTAATTTTTCTTTATCCTAAATTTATATTTTTCTCTCTCCATCATTTTTCTCTCTCATCTTCTCTATTACTCTCCATTTAAAAGATTTCTCTTCGTCTCAACAAATTCTTGCTCTCGCATGAGATTTTTCTTCATTTGTTCTTCCCTTTGAGAGTGCATGTGAAAAGGTTGAAATGTTTTTTTTACTTTTATTTTAGCATTAGATATAGCAAGAGAGATCATGGACGTTGAAGAAGAAAAATAAAAAATTTTATATGACAAATATACCTTTTATTATAATATTCAAATTTAATTTTAGTATTAAATTGCAAATACTTGTCAAACTTTAAAGAGTGTTTTTGGAGTTATTACCACTATTGTCCTATTTTAACTGAGACTTGTTTTTGTATTTACGTTGATATAATTATCGTTCATTTTGAGCATAAATTCTCATGACTTTCTTATTTTATATTTTTTAAAAGACTTCATATCAATGGAGATATTTGTCATCTCTTATAAAAAGTAAATAAAGAACTGGCCATTTGGGAAGGGCTTTTCGTTAATCACTCTCTTAACTTCATAGAATCTGATGCTTTTGTCTATTATTAATGCTATTCATAATGATTCTTAAGATTTATATGAATTAGCAATATTTTGCTTGATATCAAAGAGCCATCCTCCTTGGCTGGAAACCTTTTATTTATGTAACGTTTTAGAGACCGTAAGGGGTTGTTTGTTTGACATATTTAGGTAGGAGTTAATTCTATGATTTATTAATTTCTCCTTAAAAATTTACATCCAAACGAATTTTTATTAATTTTTTCTCATTTTTATTTTTAAAAATAACTCTCATCTTTGACCATTCATTTTTAATCATTCACATTTATAATTATTCAATCATTTCTAACCACTTATTTTTAATCATTCATTTCAAATCAATCAACATAATTCATTTTCAACCATTCATTTTTAATAATTTCTTTTTTAACTACTCATTTTGAAATCTACATCCAAACATATGTCATGACTCTAACTTTTCTATACAAAAACTACATTTAAACGAGTTTTTGACACAATTCTCAATTTTTAACTCTTCAACATAACTCTTCAATATAACTCTTTAACCCAAAAAACTACCTAAATATGTCAAACAAACAATTATCAATTCTAATTTTCACCCTCAAATATTAATTTATTAAAAAAAATGTATAATTGAATACTATGGTATAAATGTCAAAGGAAAAAGGTTAAAAATTAAATCTAGAAACCCCACAACCATTTTCTTATTTGAATTTTTAAAAGAAAAAGTAAAACAATTTCCAACATTATTAATAATGGTAGAAAGTTTTGGTGTATAGTTTGGATGCTAGTTTAAATGAGAAATCAAATAATATATTTTTTTTTCAATTCAGAAAATAAATAAGTTAAAATTTCTTCTTAAGAAGTTAGAAAGTTAAATTAATAAATACGTACAAACATCTTTAAGAATTTGAACGTTAACCCTTTAGATAATATTTTAATCACTTGAAGAATATTCAAGTCATTAAAAAATTCACATCTTTGTCGAAAAAATATATATATAAAGACAAATGAAAGCAAAAATATCCAAATCTATATAAATTGCCAAACAGAGAGGGAGATATATTACAGTTCATACAAAACTCCCATGGATATTTTTGTAAATTACCGTACTAAATATTCATTACATAGAATTGATAATACATTATTCCATTTCTCAACAGAAATGAAAATATTTATTCAACAGTATAATACTTTTAGTACTATTATTACTCTTGCATATCATTATATTCTTTGTTTAAGCTTCCTTTCTGATGCTGCTGCCAACAAGTTCTCCTGTGGTGGCACGGCCGTGGTGGCGGTGGCGATGGAAGGTTTGGATCATGGCTTGGATTAGCCCCTGGATCAGCATAGTCGTGTATCACAACCGTGATCGCTTGATTTCCTGAAAAAAATAATGATATTAAAATAATCATGACTAGAATTTAGTTTATATGATTCGAAAGTGCAGTAGCTGCATAAATATGGACTCTTTGAATTGGTAACGGTTTAAATACCTGAATGAGGCGTGATTCGAGCTGAGATGACAAGAACAAACGAGAGCAAGAGGACGAGAGAAAGACGAGCTTTAAACTCCATATTGTTGTTGTTGTTGCTATTCTTTTGTGTTTCTTTATTGAAGATTGATGAGGGAATGTGAAGTGACATCCAAATATATAAATATGTTTGTATTATAGAGAATGAAGAAATGAAGATTTTATTCGGTTGAAACTGGCGAATGGAATAAAAGGCTTAGCGAAATAAGTGGAAAGTTATGAAATTTTGAAGCCAAAAATGGATAAAGCATCGTTGTATGACATAACTAGCCAACCTAATATCTCAATATATGCATATGCTTTTAATTGGTTCTTTTCGAAATGGCTACTACTACATTTTACCAATTATAAGAGATTTTTTGGATTCCAAAATAACAAAATATTTAGCTTTTGGTTAAAATGACATTTCCCTATCTTTGAAGTTTGTTTAAGTTTGGTTAGTGTCCTATTTTAGTCTTCTACTCTCAATAAATTTTAAAATTCTTGTCAATTTTCAAGATTACTCTATTAGTTTTTTCCGTTGGGTCATTTTTTGTATTAAAGTTATAATTAATATTGAGCCAACTTTTTTATCATTAAAATTAATTTTGAATTGATCATAAGAACCCATTTAAGCTCTATTAGGAGTACAAAGAATAAACTTGAATATTTTAAGTTGTATGAATTACATTGGAATAAATTTTAAATTATGGGAGTCAAAATTACATTTTAACCTTAGAATTATTATTATTATTTTGAAACATTAACCTTATTGTTTTCAATAAAATATATATTGTGTAAAGAGAATATTTCAATGCCGTTTTTAAGACAAATGTATGATATTTTTTTTTGAAGGTATATATAGTAAGATTGTTAATACAATTAGGCAGTTGACATACAATTATATTTATAATAAAATTAGTTAACCATCTTGAAATGGATTAGTAGTTTTTTTTTTTTGAAACAAGGGTAACTACGTTCGTCCCTAGGCCAGGCACCGGAATAGATCAAAAGAATAATATCACAGTCGAACCTAAGATCTTGAGGGGAGCATACCTCAAAACTCAAGTCTTCAACTACAATGTTACTCATTGGGAACTGTATTAGTAGTTGAAAGGACTTTAAGGGAACCAAAATATTATGAATTCAAATTATAATGATCATTTATCCATAAATTAATTTTCTAAGATTTTTTATAACTAATTAATAGGAAAGAAAAAACGATTTTGTCAATTAAAAATATTTATATGGAGATTGCCTCAAACACTCATGGATATAAAAGAATGAAAAAATAATAAATTGTAAACGATTCTCAAATAAGTTACTTTTTTTTTTATCACTAACTATATCCCACAGTATCCATAACTTATGCCGTAAATAAAATCTAATTAGAACATAACAAAGAAGCATGTATCTTCCAAAGTTATAACATTTTATAACTACTCTTCTTGCACCAACATTATTAGAGCAATAGCTAAGCACCATAGTTAAAATATGGCTCCATTTATAATGTATATAGTTGAACAATAATTGTATCTTTGGAGTTTTATTTTTGGGGATTTTGCATATATAACAAAAAAAGACAAAATATTTTCATCTATAGCATAAAATCAAAACTAATTCATTTGTAGCAAAAAATTCAAATTGAATTCTATCACTAGCTGAATTCTATCACTAGCTGAATTCTATTAGCGATAGAATTCAATCAATGAAAGACTTCTTCTATCACTGTTAGAATTTGCTATCAGTGATAGAATTTCAAATAAATTAAGTTCTATCACTAGTTGAATTTTATCACTGATAGAAATTAATATGCTATAGATGAAATTATTTTAGAAATTGTGCTGCAAATGTAATACAAAAGGTTAAATGCGCTGTTGATGGTAAATTCTCTTTATTTTTTATTCTTTACTTCAATAAATGTAAGGTTGGATGAATTAAATATTACCATTAGAAAACAGAGTCAAAAGTAAATTTGGAGATATATTATCAACTAAGAAGTTAGAAGATAAATTTCTCAAAGATTTCCTTTATTAAAATAATTTAAGCATTCATATATGACAACAAATTAATATCATAAAAAAAAGAATTAAAGATGGTAGAAAAACACATCATTTAAAAAGTCTTAATAACACTTCTTAATAAGGGTCATTTAAAAAGAATAGACGATGAAAAAAAAGTATATTATTTACTGTAATAATATGTATATGTCTTGGTAATGTATAACTCAAATTCTTGCCCTAATTTGTGAGTTAGAAAATTGTGAAATATATGCATTGTCACGCACATGATTGCATAAGGATCTAATGTATCAATAGGGCTATTACATAAAATTTGTGTCTTCTCTTCATAGATATATGTTCGGGCACAATAAGTATATAATAGAAATTTCATTAGTTAACAATATCCTTTTTTTGATAGATAATTAAAACATAGGGATGCAAAAAAGATCATAGAGTAACATTTTTATTATTGTATATATTAATCTCAAGAAACGAACGGTAGTTGCTACCACCATTTCACCAATGACCCTTCCTTTCAAATTATCTCTTCTCATTAACCCTCCAACTCCTTGTTATTCCCTACAAAAATAATAGAAACAAACAAACAAACAATTATTATTTTTAATTGAGGGAGAGAACTACAAATGAAATATAGAAGGTACTACTTCTTTCAAATAAATAATTTTTTTTTTCTAAAATGGAGGGATCGAACCCCATAATCGTAAAGTTAAAATAGAATATTAGCAATCAAGATAACCAAAGTATGATCGACCCATTTAGTAACAATTAATTTTTTTAAACAAAATATGTATAATCCTTTATCTCTCTCTAAAAACGGAATCACTTACATTAAAGAAAAAATTTATATATAAATTACAATGTGGTTCTCTTTTTTTTTGTTTTTTTTCTAACTATTGTGTATAAAGTCAAAATTACATAAATTTTAACTTGTATAAAATTTCACCATATATTTATATAATAATAATAATAATAGGCTTACCCTTGGCAGCAAGAGGATGGTGGGGATCATGTCTATGATTGGCACGAGCATCACCATAGTCTTGTAACCCAATCACCTCTTCATGTCCTGCTATATAATGTTTTCAATCACAAAACCCCAAAAATCATTTTGTGGTGGCTATATATGAAGCCAAAAAATGCGAGGATTTTCGAACGGGTTTATTTGGAAAAGCGTTATTCTTATAGTTGGAATACTAAATCCAAGCATTTTGTTAACTATAATATGGATTCTCTATTGCTAAAAATTGGTATGCTTTCTTTTAATCTCTTTTTGCATGTCAATGTATCGTTTCTTTTTCTTAAAAAAATACTTTTAAAAAAAATCTTAAATACTGAAAGATTCCAAATAAACCCCAGTTATTATAAATCCAACAAATTAATTTATTAAACCATTAAAAAAAATTAAAAATCAATAGGGCTCCTCTAGCTTGTTAGCTTGAAAATCAATTCAAAACTCAAGATCATATGTTTGAATACAGAGGATTCTGAAACTCAGGGATAGTGATTATGAGGGATTTTATGAAAACAAAATCTTTTTTGAATCGCCAAGAGTTATAAATGATTGTGACAAAAAATTTTTTTGTTTTATTAGAAGGATTATGGGTGGTTGGAATAAAAAAACTTTTATTTATATTTAAGAGAGTTATGAGTGGTTGTAGCATAAACTCTTGGTTTTGATTGAGAGATTATGAGTAATTGAAATAGAAATAGAAGTGATATGGTGGGAGAGTTTAGGTTTTTATGATAGGGAGAACCATTGAACACAAAATTATATCCTAATAAAATGCGATATTATTAAAAACAAAAGAAAAAAGAAAGGGAATTAAAAAGAAATGTTATTGTGTGTTCTCACTTAGTTGTTTGCTTGCAATGGAAGTTAGTGCAGGGGCATGGCGAGCTGCAGAAGCTACAACAATGGCGGAAGAAGCAACAAGAACAAACATAACACAAAAGTAAAGGGAAATTCGAGAAGCCATTTATATCTCTTTCTTTACAAATGGAAGTTATATGAATGGAGAATCCAAAACCAAAATACACTTCATATTTATAGAGAGAAGAATATTAGTCTAAATCATGGTCATGCAAATAAATTGTTTTCCTTTTGTTCATTAAGTTAGTTGCATGCTATGTGTAGTTTATAGGCAACCTAAGTCCGAAGCCAGCAACTTTTAAAGTTAACTTAGTTCAACCATAATTAGAATGTATAAATTTTCAATACCCAAACTCTTAAATATTGTTTATAATTTAAAAAAATTTGAAAGTTATGTTAAGGATTTCACGTCAGAAAGAATAGAACCTTATAAAAATACATAAAAGATAAGATATGAGTTACTCTCATCACTATCAATTAGTTTTGGGGTGAAATTTATATTATCAAATAATTATTAAATTTCTTTATGTAAGAGCATTGAGGGTAGCCTAGGCTAGTGCGGCCCATTTCAAGTATAAAGCAAAAAAATAAAGATATGCTCCTTTAGATGTTTCTGATTCAAGATTGTTGGAAAGTGCTTTAAATATTATGAGTTCAAGTGGTATTGGATTCATGGGTATAGGTAAGTAAAGCTCCAATTTTCCACTTTCCAAAAATAATAATAATAAATGCTACCCAAAAGGTGTAGATGCATCCTCCAAAGTAATTTTTTTCCCTTTATTTGTGGGCTTTGATCACTATTTTGATCTTTTAATTAACTTTGAATTAATTGTTGGTACATTTGACATTTTTTATGGTGGGGTGTGCACTAATTAATATTATTGATGAATTAAGATATATATAAATATACCTAACAAGATATGAGTAATAATGCAATAATTCAATCATCTAGCTAAAATCTTGTGTATTATTTATGATGGTAAATATGTTGACCTACATTTTAGTTTAACTATATATGAGGCCTTATTTATTAGCTTTTGACTTTAAATTTATTGAATCGTAATTAAAGTTCATGGCTAAATTTGATATCATATGCACCACTCTCATAAGTGCATGCTCTCATGTCGTAAATAACAGTCATAACTTAAAAGTATTCAAAATGTTTATTATCTCGCATTAATTAGCTTAGGAAAAGATTAGGGTTACATAAGTGATAATTATTTTCGTTGTTTTTTTTACTGAACCAAAAAATAAGTCTATGAGATTTATATCTAAAGTGAACAATATCATGCTGATGTGAAGATCTATGGAGAGTTGTCATCTTTATACCTCTAATTTAGCATGTCTGTATAATGCCTTGGTGTACGAGAAAGAAGTTGAAAGCTTGGAGACATAAAATTTGTGGTAGTAGTGTAATCTCAAGAGAAGATGAGTTTAGTCTGAATTTAAGCTAGACATATTGACTAGCAATGTCTTCTGAGGAGAAGAAGAGTTAATTAATTATGTTGTCATGTCTTTTGATCAATATTACTTATTAGCATGAAACTCATCTTTGGATTTGATAAACTGTTAATAACTTTTATTCAAGAAGGAGATAGAATGATGTGAATATGTTTTTAAATTTTAGGGAATTTGCCCCCAATAGCAAATTTTGTCCACCCAATTACAATTATAGCACAAATTCTAAAACAATTCATATATAACAACTTTTTAGTTTAACTTTTCAATTTTCAAGTTTTCCCTTTCTTCCTCTTCAAGCTTGTCTTTCTTTTCATTTCCCTTTCTTTCTCTTCAAACATTCGACATTCCGATTTATTTGTCATTTCTTCTTGGGTTCGTCTTCACCGATTTCTTTATTGGGTTTAAGATTTTCAATCAACTTCTTTGTGGGTTCGTAAGTTTATCTTTGTGAATTTCAAGTTCTAGTGATTTTGCCCTGTCCCCCGTAACCTAATGTAATGCTCTGTTTCGAAAAAAAAAAAAAAAAGAAGAAGAAGAACTCGATTAACTCGAAGAACTGATGGTTGGCGACTTGGAGTCACTGAAAAATTGGAATTAAAGCATCAAATTGCTTCGAACTTCTGGATAAACTTCTATCAGTTCAACTGATAGATTTTAGACTTCTATCAGTTCAACTGATAGATTTTAGACTTCTATCAGTTCAACTGATAGACTTTAGATTTCTATCAGTTCAACGGATAGACTTTTATCAATTCAACTGATAGATTTTAGACTTCTATCAGTTCAACTGATAGACTTTAGACTTCTATCAGTTCAATTGATAGACTTCTATCAATTCAACTTATAGATTTCGATCGATTTTGAGTAATGGAACAATGCAAATTAAGCTTACACGTGTGGCAGGCTTGTTTGGTTTTGCGATTTTTCCTTGCGATTCTTACAAACAACTTCAATAAGGTATTTCTTGTGATTCTTACGATTTTTCCGTCGTGCAGATTCGCCGTGGAGTTTCATGAGAAGAAATCAGAGAAGTAAGATTTGCCGGAGTTTGAAGAGATTCGCCGGAGTTTGAAGAGACGGTCGGAGTGGATTGAGAGTGGGTGGTTGTAGAGGTGCAAGTAAGGGCAGAGAAAAAATCGTGGGGGAATAAGTCGGAGAGGTTGCAAATGATGGGTAGAGAGAAATCACGGGGAAGAAATTGTGTAATCTGAAAGTGAAGTAGGGCAGAGACAAAATCGTGGGTATTTTAGACATTTCACAAGCTTTGTATAACATTTTTGCCACATATAAATAATTTCTGGAATTGTGCTATGGAGGGAATTATTTTATAATATACCTGTCAAACCCCCTAAATTTTATTTTATTTTATTTTATTGAGCAGATGTTTTCATATTTTATAGAGAAAAGTAAAAAATATGAACTTTTAAATTTTTTTAAGTTGACCATAAACTAATAATTATAACCGAACGGAATCAGTGGCGCAATGGTTTCATTGTTTGGTTCTAAAACAGTTCAACACCTGCGTCGCAGGTTCGTGCTCCGGAATCGAATATGTACTAAAAAAACTAATAATTATAAGATATAAAAAAAAAAAAAAAAAAAAAATTACCCCCAATAAATTTAGACATTTCAAAGTACAGAAATAGGACCAAAATCATATTTTCTTGTTTCCACCAAACCTATTTGAAATTGACTTTGAAATCCAGATGGCAAATTTACCTAAAGTAGTTAAATTCCACCAATCATGGTTTTGGTTTTGGTAAAAGTTATTAACTACAGAGCTTTGAAGTTGCATTTGAATGAAAGAGGGTATTTCTATTCCAAAGTCAAAAGAAATATATATAGAAGCCTATCTTTGATTTTGATTTTGATTTTGATTTTTGGTAGTGACAATTGGGGCTTTTTGAAGAGGAGGGTCCAAATTGTGCAACCAATAATATGCTCATAAAAATCTCAACTTTTAAACCCTGTCATGATTGAGCTCTCTCTCATTTGCAACTTCTCTTCAGTTGACTTCCATTAATGGAAATTTGTCAAAACAAACCATTTAATGTACATGCTTAAGTTTCAACTTTCTTCAAACTTAACTTGATTTCAATAATTTGCACTCCAATCAAATAATGATATGTCAAAAAAAAGAATGAAATGAGCTTTGGAATATTTTTAAGAGATTTGATCAAAAGGTATTCATTTAAAAATTAACAGAGCTAGATTATGTGATAGGTTGGTGAAAAATTATTCAATGTGGATAGTCCAAACTAATTATAGATTCAAGGGTAAAATTTGTAACAGTTTTTTTTAACTCGATAATTAAAGTGAGAATTCCAGCTCATGGGTATATCGTAATTATGGGCCATACTTATGATGATATTAAGCTGTGCTCTTCTTGGCTTTTTTTTTCTATTTTTTTCCTAAAATCATCCAATAGCAAGGAAAATTTCCAAACTATCAAATTAGAAGAAATGACAATCAACCACAAGGCACAAAGATTAATGGTATTTAGTATAATCTTATTTTAGATATATTATAAGTTTGATCCATATGATTTGAAACAGGTTAAAACATCATATGATTTTAAAAATTAAAATTTAGTTCATCTAGCTTAAAGTTAAATAATCTTTTGATTAAATCTAAAAAATGGTCATTGTCATTTACAATGGGTGGTGAATTAAAAATGGATAAGAAAACTCTACATTTTGGTATCATGGAACATTGAATGCCACAAAAAATTAAGTTGTATATGAAAATATTAAAAATTATATAAATTTTTGTGTTACTCAATGGTACCACATCACCAAAATGTAGAGCTCACCTACACATGTATGTGTAGGAGAGTTTTACTCTATTTTATATAATACATGAATCTATAAAGTAACCAACATAAAATAATTATGGAGAGACACATCACAATCTCAAAAGTGGATTTAGGGTTGTGACAAACCTGCAATTGCCAATGCCCCCCTTGATTCGGTTGTAAGAGAAGTGAATTGATGACAGGGAAAAGAACATGGAGCATACAAACATTCAAAGAAATTCCACTACCATTTTAGGCATACAGGTAACTAACAAATCCATCCCATCAACCATGAATCCCAAAATTCCCTGTATTTTGGTTGACTTCCAGCATTTTACTTCTTTTTCCTTATTTTAAGGGTGTATGGGCCACCTCTCTAACATCATAGTTTAATCGCATCCCGAAACCGTTATAATGTGACTACCTCTTAATAATCGTCGGGCAATTGAGGCATCTCATGAATGGCGATGACCTACTGTTCTTATTCTGACTCATCAGCATAGTCTATACATACATGTCTAAAACTTGAGAGATTAGAAATCAGAAATCCATCAGAGTACAGTATGAAAGATCCATCCATTTTGTTTTGCAGTTTATCGTTTCTTGAACCCATATTTCTTACGTTCATAGAACAAGTCTGTTTTTGCACTGCCTAAGTTAACAATCTTTGGACATCCATCTCTATCTTTCTCCTGTTGTGTGCACTCTTTGCAGTAGTAGGCATCTGAAATTCCCACTCCACCACATATCACACACCGGCCTTGAAAAGACCCGTAATTGCATTCGTCACACACCCGAACAAGCGTACAGGGACGAACATACGAATCGCAGATTACACACTTCCCGTCGCACTTCTCACACAGTCGGCCAATGGCAATTCCTGGCTGCTTTCTGCACATAATCAAATCAGGATGATGCTTGGCCATGCCTAAATTTGCAACTGCAACAACCTCTCCTCTCTAAGTTTATTAAAAGTTTTAACCTGCAGATGTATTTTCAAACTTGAAGTTTTAGAACCAACTTCATGCACAGCACCAAGTGGAAATCTGAAATCTTATAATAAAAATTAACAGTTAGAAATATAAATTAAGCAACATAAATCCCTTCAACGGGCCTTCCTTTCTAAAAGATTTCTGGGTTTCTTTCTGTCTCTTCTGTTTATCTTGGATGGTCAGATGTTCGTTTCTCTTCTGTTTAATCTCTCACTTTGTAACCATCTTAGTTGCCAACTTCTATCAATTATATCTTGACTGGAAAAATGATAACATTATTGGCCAACTGTATTCCATCCCTAAACATTTAGGAGGTGTTTGTTTTTAGTAGTTAACGAGCTATTACAAATGAGCTTTACAATCCTTGTTCAAAAAATTATATCCGAATATAACCACTCATTTCTAACTACTCAAAAATAACTCCTCGTTTCTAACCACTCGTTTCTACGATCCTTCTACAAACTTTACATACAAATAGACTACAACTACTCTATATTAAAGAATATGGGGTTCCACCTCAAAACCAATTGGCAAGGAGGGGAGTAACTCATATCTCTTATAAATGGGTTGAAAACTCCTCACATTTCCAATGTCGGACAATTGACACATGGTGAGCATAGTGAGTATCTCCAACATGCCTCCTCAAGATGGCGGCCATATCGAGAAATGCCATCTTGAAATGGATCCTAATTTGTGGACCGAAATACCCGTTTTGGCTTACTCGCATAGGTCGGATCAAAACTTTGGGATCCAATACCCACGCTTATGCCCGCTTGGGTAGGGTCCACACCCGCTTTTTTGAATTCAAAGCGTTTTGGGTAGGATCGGACTTTGGGGGGACCATTAACATTTAACCCACGGGAGCTTTGATACCATATTGAAGAATATGGGTTTCACCTCAAAACCAATTGGCAATGAGGGGAGTAACTCTTATCGCTTATAAATGTGTTGAAGACTCCTCATCTTTCTAATGTCGGACAATTGCCACATGGTGAACATAGTGAGTATCTCCAACACTCTACAAAAAAGTAGATCCAAACGAGTTATTATCTACAACTCCTATACAAAAATCCACATTCAAACGAGCTATTACTACAACCTCAATTTCTAATCACTCAAGTCAAAATAACTACTCATTGTAATGACTCAAAATAATCGCTCATGCAATTACTCATTCAAACACCTCCTTAAGGTGCACGATGCACAATCCAAGAAGATAAACAAATCCAACTAAAGCTACATACATGGAAAGCATAATCAAAGCTGAAAATATAAACTAGAGGATGTGGCTAGCGAATTCCACTACTACCTAACAATGAGGAACGAAATGAATCTTGGTTGTTTGAGCCTTCAAGTATTTAAATTACACAAAAATGGAAGAGTGCTCTTATCACTAAAGTCGGCTTGCAGGTCTACATAAATTAGCTACTAGTTGAAGGCACTGGCCACTTTCTCCAATGGTTCGTATTTTTAGCTCTCATTGCGTTCTACATGCCCCACTCAAGGGGCATCTGTTTCTAGTTATTTTTCCATAAGTAGAGAACATTGCAATTCTTGCCCACAAGAGCATAGCTCAACTGCCATGATGACCTATAACTGAAAATTATGAGTTTGAAATCCACCACTCCCAAATGTTGTTGAACTAAAAAAAACAATCCAATTCTTTTTCTCCACCTCTTTTGAGCTTGATTTTATCTAGCATGAATGGTTGTTATAGCCAAATATACTGCAGTGCGGTATTGTCCAAGGATGTGGCTGCTTTGGAAAATTGAATTATGTGACGCAGACAAGGCAAATTCAATGAATATGCCATCAGAAAAGTCCTTTTCAAATCGAAAAGCAACCTAACCACCATGAGTAGCAAAGTGGTCAAAAGTGTCTTAAGAAACCAAAAAGTTGTGAGTTCAATCCATGACAGTCACATACCTAAGAATTTCCTACGTGTTTCCCCAACATTCAAATGTTATAGGGTGTAAGGCAATATGTCTCGTGAGAATAGTCTAAATGCGTGCAAACTGGTCCAAACACTCACATATATCCAATTAAAAAAATACAAAATGCAACCGATGCAAATTGAAAAATGGAAGGAGGGCAGATTGAGGTCAATCTATGTGAGCATTACAAGAGAGAGATTGAAATGTGGAATTCTTGAATATGAGTGAGGTTAAAAAATCAGAAATCTTCTCTAGGCCATGGAAACCAAGATGAATGGAGGGTTTCTCGAGGCGGAGAAACATGGAGGTACTTTGTAAATTAGAAGAATTTTATCTAGATGAGGAATGGAACCCAAAGGCCTACTGAGCTATCCATTCAAACGTATAAATAGACATACAAACAGAATAAAGGACTGGGAAAATTAAGAAGTTGCAAGATGAATTTCCTACCTTTAAGTCCCAATTGGAGGGTTCAAGAGACTCAAATAGTCGAGATCAATCTGTTCAATAGTACATGATGGAGTTCACCATTTTTGTGCATGAGATTGAGATACAGTTGAATTTGAATAGTAGTATTTAAATTACACATGCTTGAAGCCACGACATTACTCGAACAAACTTTGTTCTATAGGTTGTACAATTGCATTCTTGAGTTCTTTGTGCTTAAAGCTTAGGGCACAAGCAAGATTATGAAAGAATGGTGAGTGTCTTGAATAAACTATGAAAATGACCAAGAGCTTGGCTGAGCATTATGTGAGTAAGAAAGAAGGAGAACATTGATGTGTCAAGACAAGTCTCTGAAATGGTAACTTGAGCAAATGTGGATCTAATAAACTTGAATATCCACTCTTTTTCAATTATATCCACAAGTGTTCGGGCAAATTTACACAAACGAGACATTCATCTAAGTTCTAACCCTACAACATTTGGCTGACAAGAAAATAAATTCCTAAGATAGTGACTAGACTACCATTAATTGAACCCATAACCGGTTAATTGCTTAACTTTTTTCATCACTAAGAAAACTCATGATGGTTACTTGAATACCCAATTTTGCATTCTAAGGAAGGACTATATCTTGCCCGATTGAAATAAGTTGCAACAAACTCTTATTTATGCTACTGCACAAATAATAACAATGACAAGCAAATGCCTTTTGGATAGGCATTGCGAACACATGAGAGCTACTACCAGAGAAGGTGGTCATGCCTTCAACTACTAGCTAATTGAGTGAACCTGACAAAATTAACTCTTGCTGAAAGATTCTTCCACTATTTCAAAATCAAAACACATAAAGAAATAAAAGGGAAATAACACCCCTTCAGCCCTGAGGTTTGAGAAGTGATTCAATTTCCCCAAGTTTAAACGTGACATTATAACCCTTGAAGCTTAGAAGAAAAAAGAAAAAAACTAATAACCTCTGACTCTAACAACATTCTTCAATCTTCAATTAGGTGTCTTTTTTTCGAACAACACGAGGGGTGGAGGATTCAAACTTCTAACTTCTTGGTCGAGGATATATGATCTAGTAGAGTTATGCTTAGATCAGCACCTGGCAGAGAATGAGTAAATTAGATAATTATGAGTCCTGGGTTAGTAATTATGAGTATCGATTAGTTTGTGTTTTATTCTTAATAACCTCGCAACAAAAATAACCTTCACTCTCTCTTCTTTCCATTTATTCTTTCTTTGACCAAACTCCAACCAAAACCTTAACCCAATAAATCATAGAAGCAATGACTAAATTCCAAACTCAAACACAGAAGAAAAAAACTCATTCTGCGCACCAATCCACATCCCATCCCCATTTCAATGCCACCAATAGTTATGTAGCAAAAACGAGATAGAAAGTGCCAACTAAAACTATGTGATTAGCTTAAAGTTTCAACCCAACACATCTCAATCTATATCTATCTATACCATATATAAAGGGTCTAGACTAAGAGGGAAAATCTTTAGATTCCTCTAAGCCCTTCACTTTTGGAAATAACTCTGTTTTACCTTGCACATTTTCTACAACTTCAACAACCCAACTGCATTAATGTTCAGTAAATTCAAAGTATAATTGTTTAGTCTGAGGAGAGAATTTCAGTTTTCCAGTAAAAACCCAAGAAAAATAGAGATGATCAAAACTAAGTTGAATTCACAGCATATGCATATATATCAAAAGGAAGTTCGAAGAAACGCTTACAACAAAGAGAGTAAAATGTAGCCAATGAAAACCCGTTAGGATTGAGGCTAATGCACCGCACAAACACGGCTTCCACACAGAGCCAAGTTATAAAAACTACGACAGAGAAGAAGATGATGAAATACCATTAGGGCAAAATTGTTGGGCTAAAGGAAAAATGGGCCTGTGGGGATTTTTTTTTTTTTGAGAAATCTTATAAAATATCTGATTCTTACAAATTATTTGGTGAAATGTCTAAATTATAAAATATTAAAATGCATATCTATTTTTTATTTTATGGTAGAAGGGATAAAACTTTAATTTCATTTGTACCCTTCCCAATTTAATACGATTTATGAAAATTAAAATCAACATCCTACCCACTATTTTAGGATCCATGCAAAATTGAATAAACAAAATTGAGCCCCATTTTTAGGATATAGTTTTTCTCCCACCAATTGTGCAACCACATTTCTTCATTTTTGTCTGTATCAAATTCCAGATCAACCAATTGCTTCCACCTCCATCTCGATAGGCTAACGAATTCACAGGTCCATTTTTCACAGTTTTCCAAATTTTTCATCCACCATTTTTTTTCCATTTTATCCTATCACTATATTTATTCATACTCCCATCATCAATTCTCGATCTCTATTTTCTCTATCAATTTTCAGGGGTTAGTAAGCTTCCATTTTTTCAATTTCGAATGGATGTTACATTGGTCACGGTCGTCTTTAATGGCAAATGGGATGAGGGAGACATTTACTCGAACTACACAACAGTCGTGGTTGGTATCACGCACAACACTTCCATATCCCTACTAATATCGGCTATCGAGGAAAAGTTGGTTTTGGACAAAAACTAAAAAATCATGTCAAAGATATTGAAGGATGACAGGGACGTCCAATGGATGTACAACGGAATTGTTGGTGGCATGTATAGAGACTGCTGCCTCTTGGCGGACATCGTCCAAACACGTATGGAGATGTACATCCTAGACTTAACTGGAGGTACCACTGTGTTAATGGCAGATGCAATGTTCCTTAATAAAGATGAATTGAAGAAGTAGAGTTTTCAATACAAGACGGTGAAGTCTAGTCCCAAACAATTTACGATATGTTGCATTCGTGTTACATGTAATTGGTATATTCGCGCATCAGTATTCATGAATGAAAACCTATTGGGTAATTAGGAAGTTTGTCGATTGGAAGCTCGACGAAAGAATGAGAAGTGGAGGTGAATTTTCTTTGGTACAACAAAACTTTTTCAGATGGATGGAAGTGAAAGCTTCCCATGGGTATGTGTTTCGACCGTTCGGCTCCAATATTGAAATTGATGGAAAAAAAAATTAAGCATTGTAGCGGCGACAGGTACATGTTTTACTGTTTTATCATTTACATTATATTTTGGAAAACTTGGGGCGCCAGATGGATGTACTGACATGGACATAGTATGTGCCTGTGTTCAGCTCCGTGGAAGGAATTGTTTTTTCAAAATTTAATATATTTTTATAAAATAATTCAAAATCTAATATCTTTTTAAAAAATCCAATGTAGTTGTTTATTTAAATTTTCAAATTTTGAAATCAAGATCTTTAGTTATTTTTAAATTTAGTTAGTTGTTTAAAAACAAATATATCTCTCATGTTAGTTAAAACGTAATATTATTTGAAAAGGTTGGAAAAAAATGAGTAACAAAATAAAATGGGTATTTTAGACTTTTACATTTACACATGAATTAATTTTATATTTAAATAAACTAAAAGTAGACATGCATTTTAATAGTTTCTAATTTAGACATTTTCTTAAATAGTTTGTTAAATATAGATATTTACCTAGTTTGCCCCTTTTTTTTTAAACCTCATTCATTCATCAAACAACCAATGGCAACCCAATACAATCTTTGTCCACCACAAAAGAAAGACAAAAAGTTCCACCATGGCCCTATTACAAATCCTACTACAATAAGAGACATTCACAAAACCTACACTACCCGGTCTACGAGTTGAGGTCCTAGGGACGGTTTGTTTGACATATTTAACTAGTATTTGGGTTAATGAGTTATATTGAGTAGTTAAAAATTGAGAGTTGTCAAAAACTCGTTTTGATGTAGTTTTTGTGTAGAAGAGTTAGAGTCAAAATCTTGTTTGGATATAGATTTAAAAATGAGTAGTTATTTTTTAGTAATTAAAAAAATGATTAAAAATGAATGGTTAAAAAAGAATTATTTTAATTGATTTGAAAAGAATGATTAAAAATAAATTGTCAGAAATGATTGAGTAGTTATAAATGAATGGTTAGAAACGAGAGTTATTTTTAAAAGTAAAAAATGATGAATAATTAAGAAAAACTCGTTCGGATGTAGATTTTTGAGAAAGAATTAAATAAATTTTAAAACTAACTTCTACCTAAATATGCCAAAAAAAAAGGGGAGAAGCTCAAAGGTCAACTTCAATTCACCAATTATACACATATACCGAATTAGAAGTATAAACAGATGTAATTATAAAATACTTAAACGTGGGATAGCTTAAATCTCTACACTCTTTCAACTATAATAACTCACAACTCACTTTTGATTCAATATAAGACATTCAAATTTGTAACTTTAGAATGTTATTAAATTGTATACGGTACACTTGAGCTATGTTTCTTTTAATCATTGTTTTGTTATAATATATCTTATAACAAAATTTTTGGTTATAATAATTTATACTAATCATTCTTTTAACCTTTTTTTTGTTGGGAGAAATTTCGTTGGTACTATCATAATATTATTATTGAAATTTGTTATAGATAGTAAATTTTTAGCATCCTTGTTATAATTATAGCAATTTTTAAAAATTGATAATAATTTTTATTTTTTTTTAAACTTCTTGGGAATTGATTCTAACACCCTTGTTGAAGAATAATACCTTTAAATTTCAACATAAAACTTTAAAACTAATTTTGAAAATCAACTTACACTACTACAAATCCCACATATAATGACTATAATTTATAGTCATGAGAACTTTTTATGACTAAAAATAAGAGTCGTAGTATCCGGTGTCATGAAAGCTTCAACCTTGACACTATGCTTTTAGAGTCATGGAAACACTAATTATGATAGATATCTCTAGTCATTGAAGAACTATTAATGACATATATATAAAGTCATTGAGATAGTATTAACGACAATTCAGAAGTGTCCTCGAATAACCAGTTATGACAATTGATTTTAGTCATGATTAATTAAATAACGTCACATATATATTGTCATGGTTTAACGATTAATGACAATTATCCATGGTCATTGTTGATCTAATAATGACATATATTTATAGTCATAGTTTGATCATTTATGAACTAGTCTTTTTAGCCATATTTTCAATTTACATGATACGATTCATAACCTGTTCTTAGGTCCTATTTTCAAAACATATAGAATAGAATGCACTTAATAACCTGTTCTTACATCATGTTTTCAACGACAAAGCTAATCGAAACATAACTTGTTCTCACATCCTATTTCAATAACAAAGTTAATTGAAATATGTTTCAACAACTATCCTTTTAAGTTGTACATGTACATTACACTTAGATAAAAAAAAATAAAGGATGCACTTAATAATAATATGCTTGATAGTTCATAACAAGAATAGAATGACAAAGACTAAATCTTGTGCATGTTCGCAAGCTTTGTTCAATGAAGTCATTGGCTCATATTGTTGCCTTTTAATTCCATAAAAGCATTGATTGAGTTTCATTGGTGTCAGTTTGATGATACTCCACTAATTCAACGAGCTCAAAACCTAGAAAAAAATACATACCATGAAGCTTAAAAGTGATTTTTACTAAAGGACACATATAACCAAATCCCAAATATTTTCCACAAAACAATCACATATCATAATAAAACTACATATTTAGGAAAAAATTTGGCACCTCATGTTGATATAGACCATGGTAATTTATGAATGCCCATCTCAATATGCATAAAGAATCATGTGCATTTTTGTTGCATATGCAACAAAAATGCACAAGATCAAATACCCAAAAAACAAGAACAAGAACAGAAAAATAAAGCACATTACAAACATTACCTCATGATTGCTTCTTGGATAGTGAAATGGGATCCTTAAATGAAAATCCTCATCTTCCAAGTTGTGGTTGCAAGAAACTAAACCATAGTACCTTTGGGTAAAGGAGTTCAAGAGAAATCATGGTTGTAACACAAGTTGGAGTAATTTCCAAGTGATCCAATCCCTAAAATGTATATATAGATACAACTTTATGGACAAAAGGTGAGAGTAAAAGAGAGAAATGTAAATATTGTTATTAATAGAAAAACTAAAGTTACAGAGAAAATCAATATCACAAGACATATAATCATGGACACCTGCTAAAATATAATAGTAAAAATGAATTACACCTATAAACTTGTATTTGACACTAGAAAACAACGAAAAAATAACACACCAGACAATATTAAGAATTTAAGAATAGTCAAGATACGTACAAGTTGACCTCGACACTCGTAAATATAAATAAAAATATACCTTCTTAACTTCTCTAATATAGCAAAAATCCAAACCCAAATCGACATTCTCTATAGACAATCCAGAAATTTGGGGCAAATATCAAAACTAAAATTGGAGAAATTATTGAGAATAATGAAGCAATTAAACGAAAATGAAAATACCTTAGTGAGAATAGGATAATGTATGTTGGCAACTGTTCTATGTAGGGAGCCATGAAATGGACATACAAGACCCAACAAAAAGCTATAAATACAAGAAAGTAAGGGACTTTAAAAATAAATAATTTAAATAAATTTGAATTTTATAGGATAAAACAAAGCTATAAATACTTGGTTTTGTAAATAAGAGTTCTTGCTTTCAAGAATTGCTACAAAACGAAAACACATAGAAAACTTAAATCAAGAATCTCCCCAAAAAAATCACCAACAATTAACCTAACCTTGAGAAACAAAAACAAGTCAAATGAAATCCAAAAACTCATATCTCATTACCAAATTAAAGGTCCAAAAATAAGAGAGAAAACAATATAAAAAAAATAGTTAAGATAAGTTCGAACACGAAGTTTGACAACACCAACAACTCAATGCCCCAGTAATATTCCATATGAATTTTACAAGAGGGTTAAGATAAAGAGCATCCTAAGACTGAACAACCCTTCACTATCCTCCTCACTCCAAGAATGGGAGTCCACCTATAAACTGATGCAATCTCCTAAGCAATAAACATTTTGGAAATGCATATATCTAACAAGTGCGATTCGTTACTCTATGCATACATCTTAAAAAATAATTTATTATTGCTAATTGTACTATTCATATAAAACCATTGGTTTAAAGACATGCCTGATTCATCCAATAATGGAAGGAGTTAGCTGCATACAATCTCTAACAACAAACAAACATAGCCACAAAAGTTTAGTGAATGAAAGTTGTATCCAATCTGAGATCTCAAAGAACAATAGTAATCAATGATAATTGCTGCGTTGGCCTATGTTTCAGCATTTCCTTGAGCAACAATGTGTTAAATGTTGTAGGAAGGACTGAATACCCAAAGAGATGGAAAATAAAACGTATCTTAAAGTAGACTTCAAAGTCCAAGTCTCTGTCTTAGAGACTGAAAAGATAAACAATATGTGTTAGTTTGAAGAGAAAAGAGGTATATCATTGATAACTCTATGTAACTACATTTAAAAATGTACCTTAAAGTGAACTCCAAGGTCCAATCAAAGATTCAGAAATACTAGGGAATTTTGACTTTTTGACTTAATCACATGTGTTGCTTCTGAAGTACTTGACCCAATTCAATTTTTTTTTTTTTTTTGTATAATAATAAGAAACCATTTGACCCAGCTAAAGGAACACCAACATCGTAACACTCACTAAATGAATGAAAAGTCATCCCTTTTATATCTATTATTCTCACTTCTTCCTTTCAAGAAACTGAAAATCAACATGTAAAAAAAAGAAGTTAATGCAACACTCAAATGATTGGAAAGCAAATGGATAAACACTCAAAATTAATCAAGAAAAAAAAGGGCAATCTAATGAGCAACTTAACTTCAAAATGCTATGAAAGTATAAGTTAAAAATCCAAGAATGATGAATCAAAAGAGACAACTTCTTGAAGGCATGTTGAGAATGACACATAAAAAAAATGGAGTATGGAACATCAAAATTTATGCTAGTACCCAATAGTTTTGAAAGGGAACTTTGTAGTAGAACAACACAATTGCACTAAATTTCTACATACCCAAAAACATATCAAACATATATTGCAAAAAAAAAAAAAAAAAACCCCATTCAAGATCGCACTGTAAATGAAACTCGTGATAAAAAAAAAAATGTTGCCAATCATAATTTAGCAATGTAACATACATCTTCAGTGAATTAAATCATGAAGAAACAAATTATCAAAACATTCATAAAGAATCAAAGAACTCAAAACCATAAGTTCCAGAGCAAAGAATAAAAGAAAGAAAAAAAAAGCTTATTTGCCTCGATTTCAATAACTAAGCAATCATATAAAAAAAACGTAGTAGTTACCACATGTAATTCAAATGTAATAACAGTTACATTATGGAGCTTGCAATAATCAAAGATAAGAATTTAAAATCATCAATATGTAACCCCATCAAAAAAGCTTCATCATAGTTATAGTGGCCCAAGCACCACTTTATTTTGAAAGCATTTGAAGGCAAACATACCCTATGAGTAAAGGGCATGTTCTTAATCATATATTTTAATAACGGTGGATACCAAGATAGAGGAACCTTTCCTTCCATATTCCTTCTATATGTTTTCACATCAAATAAAATATATGAGATTGGCACCTGGTTGAATCCATTAGTAAATGCTTCCATTTGCCATTGTCTACAAGTCCCTACATGTTTAGAATATATATATATTTTCCAACAAAGATTACAAAAAAAGAAAATAAAAAGTGATACCACAAAGATGAAGAAGAAAGGAGAAAATCTTTCAATTGTGATGAGTGTCATCTATTCCACTTTTTGTAGTAGTGCAAGTGCAACAAATATTACAAAAATAATGAAAGAGATAGGGGATTCACCACATGATCATGTCCAACCAAAGAAACTCACCAAAAAATTATAATGCTCTACTTTATTATCAAGATGAGAATTAGTATTCAAGAAAAATAACCTATAGAAATCTTCTAGCAGTACGAGATGAGAATGTCAACGATAAGATAACCATAAACAAATATTTAAGTAAAGTAGGAACAATTGTTTTATTTGTTTTCGTTCAAGGTAATTTATTTTGTTTCCATACGATAACCTTCTTCCAAAAATGGAAAATATGCATCTAAGTACGTCAGACACCCTACGAGTTTAGTCTTGGTATTTTTACCTTTTAACTTTGAGTTTATGATCACTTTGGCTGAATAGAACTAACAAATTTCTAAAGTGAAAACTAATGAACATCAAAATAGAGATAAGAATATGTTAACAATACTTCTAATCTAGATGTAATTCATATACATATAATTGGTAGAAGTACCTCATGAGGCCAAATCTTGGGCTTGCACTTCCCAATCCTTCCAAGTTGTATAATTGTTCAATTTCCATTTTCCTGTTATAAAAATTCACTTAAAACTTTAGTATTTGCTATTTGAGATTTCGTCTATCCTATTTTATCTTCGCCAATTGATTAGAACCTGGGATACCAAAATATCAAAAAGGTAAGAAGGGGTTGTTAAACCAAATTTCAAGATAATAATACAATAGATCGGAAATGATTCCATATATAGTGAAGGAAGTCTAGTTGTGCACTTGTGCTAGCAAATACCAATACATTGTTTAATAGAGTAAATAAAATTAGGATGCTACTGCAAAATGCTCTATAAAATTTAAACTTAGAGATAATTGATACAAAAATAAGCAAATGAAAATGTTTAATATAAAAAGTAAATAACACCAACAAAACAACTCTCTCTCTATGTATGCTTAATAAAAAGTTTCAAAATTTTCAAGTAAAAAGACACCAACAATTGATCTGGATAATTGATGCCTTTGATGTAGAGACTTGGCTCCTTGTGAAGAAAAAATGGATCTATATAGTATAGGAAATCAAGAATCCAACAATATAATTAATCATATATTTAATACAGCTACAACTTTGAAGTGGTTATAACATAACCTAAAACCATTTAGTCAATCCTACATTTCAAATAGTCCAGAGAAATTATCGGAAAAAGCTACATTTCAAATAGTCAGGAAGAAGTTTAGTAAGCGTTTATCCTACATTTCAAATACTCTATAGAAATTCCAATGGATTTAATAGTACCAACGAATGAGTCTACAAAACCTGATTTTAATAGTATCAAGGACAAATAGAACTCTTATTCTCTTTTTTTTTCTTAGTTCCCTTTAGTCGATCCTCGACTAACAAGCACTTGTTGTCCTTCTTTGCCAAAATATCCACAAAGCTACGGTTCATGATGATATCGAGTAATTCAAGATGTAAGAAAGGTAAAAAAATAAAAAATATAAAAAAATAATTGCTAACCTCCTTGTTAACATATTAAAAAAAGAACTCTTATTAATACTAATTTTGCATAAGGGACATGATCTACACAGAACCAAAGATTAAAAATGAAGTAAAAAAAAATCAAATGAAATTGTGAGAAGAGAAAAGTTCGACATGCTATCAAGAGAGCATTTCGCTTTGACAAGGGAAGAATTTGGCGATTTGAAGGCTTGTTTGTCGAATCGAGAGAATCTACAATGGAAGAAGAAGAGTGGTGGGCTTCGTTACTGTTAGCGAGTTCCTCCATGAATAGTGCCCATCTTCAAGGAGAACCCATCAAGGAACCAAATTAATTGGAAAATAATTGAATACCAAAGGGGAAAAGGGAGAAGAATCGAGAGTAAATGAACAGTATATCCAAATTTGAAGAAACCAAAAGGGGAAAACATGTAGGAAAACTAAAGGAACAAAAGGAAATTGAAATAACTTAAATGGAAATCGAAATACCTTGGCGAGCGTTGGACCCCAGTGACGATGGTGGTTGAAGATGATGGTGGTTGACGAAGGTGGTACACACCGATTGAAGACCAGGAGTCTGATTGAAGACCTGGAGTGAGGCTTCAAATTTGCAAAAGAAGGGGAAAGGAATCGGGCTGGAGGTGAGTAAAAGAAAATGATGGGTTTGAAAATAACCCTAGAAAACTCTAAATTAAAAATAAATTACACAACTAATTTATGACTCTAAAAATTAGTCATAATTTTGTTAAAATTTTGAATTAAAATTTTCTTCCGCTTTTATGTTTTAATGACTCTAATTTTTATATTCTCATCAAATTGCATGTATAGGAGTGTCATTGTAGGTAGTTTTTCTAATAGTGTTAAGGGAAGTAAAATCAAATTACCTTATCGATCACATATTTCAAGCCAAAGATTTGAATGACTCTACAAGCAAGATTGATCAAAGTCAAGCTTGAATGATTCTAAACATGCAACCTAATCACATACAATTGCAAAGAAACATAGCTCTAAGCTATAAGAAAGCACAATTGCTAATCATTGTGGGGTGATTCAATTGGTCAAAGAGGACTTTGTGGTCCATAAAGGGATGTGTTCAATCTCCATGATGGCCACTTCGGGAACCTCACATACATCAATCTAACTTAAACTTGATCCATATGAAATATTTATTAACTTGATTGAAATCTATCTATAGATCCCATTTTTACTATATTTGAATATTTTTTTCTAAAATTTTAACATCAATTTTTTTGTTATTCATGAAAAATCCTCTATTATTTTTATTTTTATTAGTATTCTTATAATGGGTTATTCTTATTGTAATTATCAATTCAATTGAAAACCTCTATAAAATAATTATAAGGAAAAAACATCTCTATATATAGAGGATTTCTATGTCCAATTTAAAAGGAAAAAAAAAGAAATTGTAAATGAAGATGCTTCCTTGAAGCTTGGTGGTCCTACCTGTTCTTAAGTATCTTCCCTACACTATTCTCATTCCATGAATTTGATAACAAAAGTCATCTTAGGCTTAGTTGTTATCTCTTTAATAAAGTATTTACCATAAAATCGAACATAAAGCCTTTTGTTTTGTCTTTTTTTTTTTTCTTGATCGATACATAGACCTACAATATATTTTGTTCATTTACTTGACTAATGGATACGTAGACTAACATCTTGAAGCAATAGGTTAGTTGTTGACTTTTGAAATCAAATGAATTTATCGTTAAATGACAAAATAGTAAATGAATAAGAATGACTAAATAGGGAAGTGATTGGAGGTATCCAAGCTAAATTAGAGTATTTAAATTTTTTAATGTTTTTTTTTAATTTAAATGTTAAAATATATTAGATAGGATTTTCTTTTTCTTTTGAATTCATACTAAAAAGATTTAAAATATAATTAAATGCTTAATTACAGGTTTAGTCAATATCTTTTCTTTTCTTTTTTTTACTAGTTTAGTCTGTAAAAAAAAATACAGTTAGTCTTTAAACTCTTAAATTTGTGTTTTTTAGTTTAAGAATACTAAGGATAATCTCTTAGGTGGTGCAAATGATCAAACGTCTAGGTTTTAAGGATGTGTTCTTCTTGAAATTCCAAATTATGAAGATAAAAGTTGAAATAATTAGGTTAAGGAATTTGAACCTTGTTTTAGATGAGAATTTGAACCTATTTGACTGGACTATTATTATTATTATTATTAACAGTATAAATTTGTATTGAAAGTTTTTTAACTTAAAAAAATATCTAATAAATCTCTTAACTATCAATCTGTCAAATAAGGTACCTATTTGTACTTCAAAAAGGAGTCACCAAAGTGAGCTCAATTGGTGTTTGAATCTCTTAAACCCTCTAAAAATATAATATTGAAATTATTATTTATTTTTAAAAAAAAAAAACTTTAAGAGAGTCTAATGTCTAATTTTTAATGTTGGACTTGATTATAAGTCCACCTTTTTTTCTTTTTTTTTTCTTTTTTTTTTAAATAAAGTCGGGAGAAGGGGATTACAATACCAATTCTAAGGATTGAACTCGTGATTGTGGAGTGGAAATGGATCGACACCAAACTACATAATTAATCGCCCCACCGATCTATTCGGCAGTCCAGCTTTTTTAAAAAAATGGATAAGTGCTTGAGGTTTCAATTATGTAATTATTAAGACTTGATTTATTCTAAGCTTTCAAAGCTTTACAAATCTATTGAACACAAAACTAAAATAAACACGCAATTCAATTTTATAATATTCAATAAATTTACTGATTTTAACGATGTTGAATATGTTAGTCACCTATTAGGTAGACACAAAATTAAAAAAATTAGGTATTTAACATTTTAATGTTTAGAGGCTTAGTAGACATAAAATTCAAACTTCTTGTACCTATTAGATTTTTTTTTAATATCGAATGGGTTAGTGGTGTAATGATTTCATTGTTTGGTTGTAAATCAGTTCAACATGTATTTGTCCTCCTCCTCCAATATATACTAAATATATATATATATATATATATATATATATTTTTTTTTAAATTTTGGATGCATATTAAACTTTAGATAAAATTTCATAAACCAAAAAAGAAAAAAGTTTATTTCAATATTGGCATTTGATACATAACTTGTAGCTCATATCTCATCTCAAAATTAAATTGTTAAAGAAAGGAATATCTCATATATCTTATAGAGATATTCAGCGCTTTTTTTTTTTTTTTTTAAATTGGAAAATCGGAGCATCGCTCTCTTATAGTCGGGGCACCACTGGCCCGTCCCTAAGCTGTGGCACCGAGATACTTCAAAAGGTATTTTAGTTTAAGCGTTTTCCAACGGCCTTGAACTAGGGATATCTCAAAAAAACATACCTTAAAGTCTTTTGCCTCAACCGTTGGGCTGCCCCTTGGAAAAGCTCCAACCGACATTAAATTTTACGCTCTTTCCTTCCCCTATGGGAATATAAGAATACTATTGAAAAATAGTTGTATGTACATATTTAACTTATTGTTGAAGTTATTTTTCCATCTATAATTGTCAGATTATGAATTGTGAACGCATACAACCATGATTGTGATTTACTCTCGATCATGAGGTCAAAGTTTTTATTCTCCACACAAATCTAATTAAATTCAAAGAAAAAGTAACGGGATGAATTCTTCAAATTCACTCTAACTAATAGTGAAAATGTTTTGATTAGATAAAAATCAATAAGAAATTAAGCATGTGAAAAGAGATGTGTCTGAAAACAAACTAGCGGGAGAAAATGTGTATAAATTTTTTATTTAAATATTGTGGGATGAGGTTGGATTCTTCACATAGAATTATTTTTTAAACCTCTTGAATGAAACAAAACAAAATAATACTTCACATCAAAGTTTTTAAATTGTTCATACATAAGAGTTTAAAGTTGTTCGAACATATCAAAATGTTCATAAAAATGTCTTTTTTAAGTCACTAGACAATTAATAGAACATTTAATTTAAAGCTACGTTATTTTATTTTATTTTATACATTAAAAACATTATTTTTTTTGTACAAAATACATTAAATTTAAATCTTACGATTACCAACTAAAATACATATTCAAACTTATAGATAATGTATATGGTTATATACACATATATATAATAAACAAAGTAAGGAACTGGAGATTGAAAATATATTCACTCGCAATTATTTTAGGACTCAAAAAAAGAATTATGCTCGTGAGTATTCATATCAATTTATGTGCACCTCGACTATTTTAATAGGATATATCATCGGACTTTATAAGATTTTGGATGTTAATAACACACCGCAAGAAATTTATGAATGGAACACACTAACTCTTAAATCTTTAAAGCCCTATTTACTACTAATTCAACACATAATAGTTATTAAAAAAAAAGTGGATAAATTGTGATTAAACTTTTGATTTTAGGTCAAATAAGTTAATTTAATTTTCAATTTTGTGTGTAAAAGAATTTTTTTAATTTATTCGAAACGGTGTAATAAACACATAAGCATATTCAGAATGGAAAAAAAAAAAAACATAAAACTTTAATAGATTGTTTATTTAAATAAATAAATGAAACAATCAAAACAAAATAGAAAAAATATTAGATTTGAATAGGATTTCGTTTTTTAGATGTTGGATCCTCACACAAAATGTAGAATTTTCTTACACAATCATCTTTCTTTTAGAATATTACTTTTAAAAAAAAAAGAGAGAAACCAAATAGTATTTGTATATTATGAAGTTTCCTAATGAACACGAACACGGAACGCAGCGTTGCATGTGACAGAGACGTTGATACATGACGTCATGCTCAACGGTCTGCCTTCCAGCAACCACGAGAAACTAGGGGTGTTCATATTTTATCCGAAAATCGAACCGACCGACCAAAACCGACCGAATCAAGGTCGGTCGGTCGGTTTTTTGATAAGGTCGGTCGGAGTCGATTAAATTAAATAATTAACCGACGGTCGGTCTGAGAATTTTCTAAAAAAATTAAATTATAAGAGTAACATCCATGGTTTTCCAATGAAAAATATTTAGATTTTTTTTATTAAAAAAAAAAAACCCTTAACCGACCGTCGGTCGAAATTCTCGATTCAAAAAATTTTTCGGTTTTTATTATTAGAAAACCGATATATCGTTTATCGATGTCGGTTTTCTCCAAAAAACGACCCCGACCGACCGACGAACACCCCTACGAGAAACACACAATTTTTTTTTTTTTTTTTTAAATTTTAAAATTGCAAAATTACATAACCACCCCTTTCTCTAACGGTAACTTCCCAGAACTCTCCTCTTCTCCTCTGCTGGTCCCCCCCACGGACACCTGTCATCTGCACCATTCGCTTCCATCTTTTATTCTTTTCTTTAGTCAAAAGGAGGTTGTCAAAATTACTTTTTGAAAATTAACTCACTTGTGTTTTATGACTTTTGACTTCCTTTTTCCTAATTACCTTGTTGCCCTCCCCCGGAAGAAAAGGAGAAACATATCATTCAACTGGTGACATGATGTTTAACTCATTGTAGGTGAAAGGATTATGAAATAATCTACTAGTTCAGACGATTAAGAGGTGATGAGTTCAAATGATCAATTTCTTATGAATTTATTTCCTACAAATTTTCTCTACATTCAAAGTTGTAGGGTGATGCAGTATGTTTCATGACAATAATTGAGGTGTGCACAATCTATCTTTGATAGTAACAGATATTTAAAAAAAAACAAATAAACAAACGACTATTACAATCATAGGTAGTAGTTATATGAACACTATAGAAAATGTAGTATATATTATATAATACGTTTCTGATTGAAAAAATTATTTAATGAAACTATCTATGCATTCGAAATATAATGGCCTCAAAAAGCTATTAAATGCAAAATTGTTCGCCTCAATATGAAAATCTCCTGCATTAATTTCTTCATGTAGCTCAAATTTATTCTCAAGACTATTTTATTAACTATTCATGATAAACGATTTTCAACAACTACAAGACTATAGTCTCTATATATATTTTAACCATTTTTTATCTTTTAACTATTTAGGTTAATTCATGCGCATCTCAACTATTATCATAGGATATAGTATATGATTTTACAATATTTGAATATTAAGTAAACCCATAATAAATAATTCTTTTGTAGATGATCGTTTGAATTAAACTCACCATCTCATAGTTCTCTAAAACTATATTTTAACATTTACACCATTAAAAATTATCTGCATAGTTATCCTACTTTAGAAGAAGAAAAGGATAACATATGTTTTATGACTAAATAAGAAAATATGTCAATTAAATAGAACAATAACTTGATCGACATAGTTGATAATAAAAAAAAGAGTCAAGAAGTTAAATCTCCCCCACCTTAATTATTATTAAATTTAAATTTTAACACCTGATCGTCAAATATTTGTTTTACTTTAAGACAAAATAAGAAAATATATATCATATGTAAAACATATTTTCTTTATATTTTCCTTCAAAGTTTTCGTCTACAATAAATAAATAACACCCTCAGTTCCCAATTGGTTGACTCAAATCAGAAACCAAAAGCAAGAAAAGGGCAAATTAGGTATTTCAGATGATATGAATACAGATATTAGTCAAAATACGTTAAGAATAAATCCAAATCCAACTGGCCCACCCCCGCTATTAACACGCAAATCCAAAAAAATTAATAAATTAAAATTTAAAAAAAAAAACGAACACGCGCTGACCCATTTCCCCTTTATATTCCCTCTTTTTCTCTTCCCATTTTCCCAAATCATCTAAACCCTAAAATTCGCATCAATTCGAAGAACAATCGGTGATCAGAGAAAAGAAAAATTAGCATCTGGGTCTTGATTCCTTTGCGTTTTTGAAACTTGGGTTTCCTTCAGAAGATCGTAATATGTCAGTTTCCGTCGCGGTTTCGAACTCGCCGGGGTTTTCTCCGTCGTCGGCCCTGTTCTGCAACTTAACGTCGATCATTTCTCCGGCGCCGGAGACTCTGACGCTGACGTTGGCTCATTCGAATTCGCCTTCTTCCCCTTCTTCTTCCCCTTTCCGGATTAGGTTTCTGAAACCCCCTTCTGGGCTTTCCGTTTCTTCTCCCTCGTCGTCGCCGTCCACCGCCGTCTCGAAGAGGAAGAGACCGGCGAGGTTGGATATTCCGTTGACGCCGTTGAGCTTTGGATCTTCGTCGGCGCCGTCGCCCTCGGCGGTGGAGGCCGAGAGAGATGGGTACTCTGTTTATTGCAAGAGAGGGCGGAGGAGAATTTCCATGGAAGATCGCTACTCTGCCACTGTTGATCTTCGTGGAGATTCCAAAGAGGTAATTTTTCTACAGATTTCGATTTTAGATTCTAATCCCTTATCTCTGATTTTGAACAAATGGGACTGAATTTTGTGTTATTGATGTTGATTTTTCAGGCATTTTTTGGTGTATTTGATGGACATGGAGGTGCAAAGGCTGCAGAATTTGCAGCAAATAATTTGGAGAAAAACGTGTTGAAAGAGCTTGAAACAATGGCTGATTTTGAACAAGCCGTTAAACATGGCTACCTCACCACAGATTCTGATTTCCTCAAGGAGGATCAACGCGGTGGCTCGTGTTGTGTGACAGCCCTGATCAAGGAAGGCAAGCTCCTTGTCTCCAATGCCGGTGACTGCCGTGCCGTTCTCAGCTCCGAGGGTGTCGCCAAGGCCATCACCTCCGACCATCGCCCAACAAGGGATGACGAAAGGGCCCGAATCGAGTCCACGGTAAGAATTGGAAGATGATGATTGTGATTGACTGATTGCTTGATCAAATGTGAATGTGAAAACTGAATTTCTGTTCTTTGCCTTTGCAGGGTGGATATGTTGATTTGTGCAATGGAGTTTGGAGAGTCCAAGGATCACTAGCTGTAACAAGAGGAATTGGTGATGCTCACCTTAAACAATGGGTGATAGCGGAGCCGGAGACGAGGGCCATACGGATCGAGCCTCGACACGAGTTCTTGATCTTGGCCTCGGACGGATTATGGGAAAAGGTTAGCAATCAAGAAGCAGTGGACATTGCACACCCATTGTGTGTAGGGATTGAGAAGGCAGAGCCATTGAAGGCCTGTAAAAAGCTTGTGGAGCTATCAATTTCAAGGGGCTCAGTTGACGACATTAGTGTAGTACTAATTCAATTGGCTAACTTCATATAACTTTCTTTTAATTATTTAGTACCATATTTAGAGATGATGATGATGATGCAACTAGACTAGAACCCATAATTGAAAAGGGATGTGGGGGAAATTTGTTTCTCTCATTAGCTTTGAAATCTAATTTCCTTCTGTTGTTGGGTTCTGTTAGTGTAATTGACTGATCAAATTCTTTTGTATTTTTTTCTCAAAAAAAAAAATTCTTTTGTATTTATTATGACTCCAAATTTTAATAATATACCTTTATGGTTCAAATATTCTCATTCTAGCCTAAGTCTTTTCTTTTGTTTTTGTACTATTTCATTTCATTTGGGGTCTTTCTACAGGGTCCCTTTTCAACATTATTGAAACAAGGTCCAAGTGGGTATTCGTGTTAATTTAGATTAAGTTTAGAGATAACATTACCATGAAATGTGTGAAATCTCAACCATCATCAATTGTTATACAATTCTTTTTTTGAAAAAAGATCGATTGGCCTACAATATAATATAGGGTCAAAATAGAGCTAAGATAAATTCATATATAATATATATATATAACAGCCGAAGTAAAATGTCCAACAACCCATAATTAATTTTGTCTTCAATTAATTTGTTGCAACACAACAATTTTGGTTATTGGTAATCTCAAAACCCACTAAAAGCCAGAATCAAACATCCAACAACCCATAAGTATCCAAATTTAGATATTTCTGTTAAATTTGTGCTAAACTTAATAACCAAGAAAAAGTTCAAAGAGGATAATGTGAACTATAGATAGAATATAGCATCAAAGTTTGAAAATGTTGTTACAAGTTAAAAATGCAAAGGTTACTAAAGTTTTAGATAACTAAAAAATTATAAATTTAATTTATATTTAAGTGGTTAGTTCCATAAAAATACAGTGATTAGTCCCATAAAAATAATTGAGATGTAAAGAGTTTTATGTAAGTTCATGTAATTCCAAATGTAAGATTTTTTTTTTTTTTTTTTTTTTAGAGAATGGGTCAGTGGCGCAATAGTTTCATTGTTTGTTAACCAATTCAACACCGTCACAGGCTCGAGTTTGAGAATCGGTATTTGTCTCTCCCTCCCACGTATATTCAAAAAAAAAAATCTAATTTTTTTACGTGATTGATCTTCATTGTTGGTTTTTATTTCATTTTGTCCAATGTGGCTAAATAATAATAATTTATAGTTTAATCATGAATGTCGGAAAATAAAAAAATATCATAATGAAGCTTTCATAAACATATACCAAATTATAAAATTAATATACAATTCGTAAGAAAATGTTTTTTATTAAGAAACCAATTAAGTAACTTTTAAATTGGTTCATTTTTATATATTAAAAAAACCGTAGTTTTCAAGCTATTATTCTCATAATTTATATTGGAAATGTGAAAGAATGAAAGTTCAAAAAAAGAAGAAAAAATGTGATGAAATATTGTGGAGTTGAAGGATTGAAGAACGTGTTGACTTAAAATCAGCATATTTTCACACTGAATCTTTGAAAATTTGAAGGAAAATATTTGTGTTCCCATCTCTAATGCTTGGCAAGTTCACTTTGAATTCTCATTTTCATTCTTATCTTAGTGTATTTATTTATTCCTCCTTTGTGTTTATGTGTAAATTGATTAAAAATAATAATAAAACAAAAAGAAAAAAAAGAATCCACTCAAATGACTTGACTTCTTTGAATAAAAAAAATGACTTGACTTCATATTATAATGATAATTTACCATCAACAGCATATTCTACCTCTTGTATTATATTTGTAGCATAATTTTTAAAATAATTCATCTATAACATATTTATTTCTATCACTCACCTAATGATAGTCTATCACTCACCTAGTAATAGAACTCAATTTAGATTTCTATCACTGATAGAAAACTTAAGCAGTGATAGAATAAGTCTATCATTGATTGAATTTTATCACTAATAGAACTCGACAAGTGATAGAAATCAATTTGAATTTTCTGCTACAAATGAAATTATTTTGGATTTTGTGCTATAGATGGAAATATTTTGCCATTTTTTGATATACATGCAAAATCCCCTATTATAATTCCATACTCAAACTAGTGTCCAAACATTTTCGTCCGTCAATACTTTTCAAGTTATTTTTTTAAGTAACGTTTTTTTTATTCCTCTTTTTATTTTATGCGTTTCCTAGTTTTTTTTTTTTTTAATTCAACATATTTAACACTACTCTCATGTCCAATTAATTTCAAGAGGATGGTCAACACTATTTAATAAAACTTGTAATTTTCATTCGCTTTGCAAAGCGTAGTGTCAGACTTTTCTTTACCTTATATCTCATTACGAGGTTAATAAAGATGCTCGGCAGCGGGCCGTAGCGTCAAACCTTACTTTCCCCTATTTCCCTTTTTCAATGGAGTGGAAAATCTTCTTGCCTCTTTGATTGGTAGATGCCCCTTTATTGAATTAAGATTCAATTCGATTCGTTAGGATAATTTTTTGTTGTTGTGACGCTTGGATTAGGACGACTTACTTACTTTATGAGAGGCTACTTCTAGCTTCTATAGTAGCCCTTCCAATCTAGTTTAGTTGTAGTTTGTATTGGTACTAAATGAACATCATAAGCCCTTTTCTCGCCTAAGAAAAGCAGCGAACTCTAGAAGCTAGGGCTTTATTCACCTTTGGGCAAGAACGCTATTCCATTCAACTCTTCGGCCTGCAGAAAGTTCTGGAACCTCTCCTTTTCTGTCTTGAACATGCATACCAGGACTTTTACTAGTTTCTTCGTAAATTCCATATTATTGATGATGTGATTAGAGCACGACTCTTTTTTATATTTTCTAGTTAATTTATTGATTCACTATTTTTACTCATTTTCTTTTTTTGAAGCAAATTTTACTCATTTTATAATTCTCCCAAAAGTGAATGATCTAAAATTGATATTTCTAGTGAATTTCTATTTTGTATTGATAGCTTCTATGTTTCTTTGAGAAAGCATTGGACAATAAATTTGTCTGCCAATTTAACAGTTGTAGGAGGATGAGGTTGCTAATGGAAGTAAATGTCAATTTCAATATGCTCCGTACGTGAATGAAGGATCAATCACACACATGAGTTTACATTGGAAATTGCTAATATTGAGTTGTTGCATAGTTCAATTGTTAGCCGTTGTGAGTAGAAGATCATAACTATAGTAAGCTAGACAATTGGGCTGAAGGTCTTTTTATAGTTGACTGAACTTCTGTCAAGTGTGCCAAAAAATAAATTTATAACTAATTACTAATTAGATTTGTAGTAATATAGTAATTAACTCTGATAAATCGTAAAGTGAAGACACACCCTATATGAATGTATCTAACTTTGGTGATCGCATCATCAAACCACTTTTTAAACTTAGCTCCGATAATTTAGGCCCCGTTTGATAACCATTTTGTTTTTCGTTTTTTGTTTATGAAATTTAAGCCTACAACAACTATCTTACTATAACTTTTTTTTTATTTGGATATCTACATCTTACCTATATTTTAATAAACAAAACCAAAATTTGTAAACAAAAAAAGTAGCTTCCAAAAACTTGTTTGTGTTTTTGAAATTTGGTTAGTATTCTTACTTTTTTTTTTAAGGAAAGATGGATACATTGTAGGAAAGATGGAGCACATGGTAGAAAATTTGAATAGAAATAGGCTAAAATTTCATAAACAAAAAACAAAATGGTTATCAAACAGAGCCTTAGATGCAATGTTTAAACTTAGCTATAAGACAGACTATGTTGTGGGGCCATCCCGCTACAATCTAACCCTAACCCTTGCATTAAGACTAATATACTTTATCAAATTAGTCTATTTTCAATTGTAACCCCTAAAACTATTACATGCATATTAAAATTGTCCTAATAGAGTCTAATAGGGGTGATAATTAGGGATGATTTCGGCTCGGTTTTTATCAGTTTTGTGCCAAACCGACAACCGAATCGATATCTTTGATTTTTTAAAAAATTGATCTGATCCAATGTCCAATAAAGTATAGAACCAATGGTTCAGTTTTTAATTGGTTCAGTTTGTTTTTGGATCTAATCCAATTTCCAATATTTTTTAATATATCAAAAACAACATATCTCATTAAAAAAAACTTCTCCTATTTTCTTTAACAAATTCGATCCTCGCATCCAATTTTCTTTCGTAAAATTAGTTTCAAATAGATAATAACAAAGTAATATGAAAAAGTTACTTAGAAAATATATTAACATTTGAAGGATTAAAAAACATTAGATGGATCTTTAAGACTTTAGAAAATCTTATAAATAATGGAAAAAATATGACTTTAAATGACCTATTGACAATATATATATATACATATATATATATATATATATATATATATATATATATATATATATATATATATATATATATACATATATACATATATACATATATACATATATACATATATACATATATACATATATACATATATACATATATACATATATACATATATACATATATATATATATATATATATCGGTTTTTATTGGTTTTTAAAAATGAAAACCAGAACCGATCCAATATTTTCGATTTTTCAAATTACTAACTGATATGTCTAACTTTGGGTTAAAAAACCGATCCACTGAATTAGATTGATTCGGTTCGATTTTTTGGTTTTGCCTTGCACCCCTAGTGATAATGGTTCAGTTTTCTTCGATTTTAAGTCAAACTGATTCAATCGATTTGGAGAAAAAAATAATAATAAAATAAAAAATAAATAAACTGAACCAAATGTCCAATAAAAAGGTAAAACTACTGGTTCGATTTTCCTCGTTTTTTAAGTTAAATTGAGAACCGATTTGATCCAATTGATTTGACAAAAGAGGAACCAAACTAATGTTCAATAAAGAACAAAATCATTTGCTCAATTTTTTTTCCAAATTCATTTCCTTTACGATTTTATTCTTTTTTTCTATTTTACTTGCTATTTCACTTTCAACCTCTGTTTGAATGTTTTAAAAAAAATATCAACATTTATAATTAAATTAAAAATAATAATTAGTCATTTACCAATAAAAAAATCAAATTATTATACACAAAGAAAAATGAAAATAAATAAATCAATATTGATACGGTCCGATTTTTATTAGTTTTTATAAGTTGAAACCGAATCGAACCAATAACTTTTAGTTTTCTCCAAATTAAAATCGAAATGTCCATATTATGATAAAAAATCGAATCAATACAATAGATGGATTTAGTTCAATTCACTTTTGTCGGTTTTCAAGTATTATTATCACCTCTAACTAATACTACCCATGCGCATTTGTCATCTAGATAAGTAATAAGATATAAAAGAGTTTTTTTTATTCAAGTGGAGTCGTCATTTCTTGCAAGTCACATATTATACCTTGTAACTAACCAAAACATACATGAACATATTTACCCAAAAAATAAAGATGGAATAAACAAAACCACAAGTAAAAAAAATACATAAAAATTGTTCTGACTCAATAAATTCCCTTAATATAAACGATCGAAATTTTCACAAGTAAATATCTCCGGTACACATGTTCAATACAAATGATGAACGCATCAATATAAAGTTTTCGGTTTAACAAATAGTATATTATATGTTATGTTGTGAAGAAAGCATGCATTCATAATACTAATTAAAAGCACAATTGACCAAATTACATATTTTTAAAACCACAACTTTAATAATTCATAACTCATAAGAGAGTTGTGCATGTAGTTTTGCGGTGTTTTAAAGAGTATTTTAATGTTCGGTACTCATCATGTGGTAGCTTTTTAAATGAATAATTGAGAATATATGTATAAGAATAGTACTTAGGAGTGATTGATTATTAAAAGTTGATGGTGGAAATGATAATGAAGAGCTACGAGAGAGATTAATTATTAGGTCAATGCAAATAAAACCAAACCAAACCAACAAACAAAGAACATGAACAAAAAAACATGGGTCATATGTCAAAAGTTGCATTGTCGGCCAAAATGAGAGATAGCTCATAACTCATTTCCCTTGAGCTTATCTTTGAATTGATTCCATCATAATTCAAATATCATAAAAAAGACATTTTAGAAAGAAAAAAGAATTGTTGGCTTATTTATTTTTATGATTATGGATGGAATATCCAACATTTGGAATATTTTTGCATGATGTTAGGAGGCTATTTTGAAGACATGGATTTGACCTAAAATTTGTGTTTTGGTCTCTTTGTTGGCTACAACACCTTCTTCCTCTCTCCCACGCCTTCTTTGATCCATCATTTCATATTGTCTCTCTTAATTATTTCTTTAATATATATTTTGATTATGGTATTTGCATGAGGTTTTCTTAATGTTGTTGATTATGAAATGAAATGCGTAATTGATTAAGGTTGTTTACGATTTGGAAGGTGTGTTTAGAAGAATTTGATGAGACAATTGGATTGATGTATAAATTTATCTCAAAATACATCGATACACACCCGAAATATAATGTTATAAGTAGTGGTTAAACTTGCAACTTTTATAACTTTTAACTTTTTGTCACTATGAATTAAGAAAATGTTTTGGTAGATGGAAATTTTTTACATTTGATATTTGAGGTATATATTGTTCTATTTTTTACAAATTAATTTTGCAAAAAACATATTTTTTTAATTTTTTTTAGTACATATTGGGGATTGAACCTATAACAACTGGTGTTAAACTGGTTTACAACCAAACAATGAAACCATTGCGTTACTGAACCATTCGGTACAAAAAAACATAATAACATATATCTCAAATTACAAATATTTGAGATTGGTTTTCTTGAGTTATACGGCTTATTTGATTATAGTTTATATAGTATAATTAATTATGAACAAAATTTTCAACTATATTATTGGTTTTTTAATTTGTCATTAGATATTAGACAAATATTCTTTAACCTTTAAGCATAACTCATTTAATTCTTATTTGAGATAAAAAAAAATTACACAATTTTCTTTATTTATTACCCAATTTAAATATAAATACACAATTCACTCATTTAATGAATATTCCTAATTCCGTGCATCATATTGGATGCACGAATTATATCCAATTTTTTCATCATGTCGAAAATTGTGTGATTAAAAGAAAATTTCACTCACAACTATCAATTCAATACTAAATAGTGTAGATATGTTTACAATTTAACTATAAGTCAATAGAACAAAGCTTAGGGTATAATATTGAACGGTACAAAACTAATTGAACTCATAATAGTAACCAACAACTATTAACAATGGTTTCTAGAATCGAATACATTGCAACATATATTATGATTTATGCATATTACAATTTCCTCTCAACATTGAGATTCTTCGCATAAAATAACTCAAACATGTTGCTCATCCATTAGAGAAAAAAAGAAGAAAAAAATGGGAATTTTTTTTAAAAAAAGGGAGTAAGTAAGAGAGCGCGTGCTGATCATGCACCTCGACTTGTCGGCTGTCCGTTAAATCTCTGTCTTAAAATTGGACGACATCGGCCCGCCCTATCGGACATCCAACTTTCTTCTCTTCTCTTTTTAATTTATTCATTGCAATTTATGCCAGCCAGTTTTATTTCTCCATTTCATATCATACAACAAATATTAAACTACAATTTATTAGAATTTTTCTTAACGATAAATAAAATGTAATATTTTTTTTATTTGACTTATGCTTTTAAATTCTAAGTTGTTATCAATTCTTTTTTAAAGAAAATTGTATTGAATTTTCTCTCCTCATAAAATAACTATCAATATAGATAAATTTTAAAGTATTTGTATCTATAGTTATTAACATTATATTTTAAAAAGTATAATTAATAACAATAACTATAATTACTATTTTTTTTTTAAAGTAACTATATTTGTAATTGCTTTATATATTTGATAAATATTGCAAGTTTCCTTTTTTAATTTCAAAATCTTATTAATTCATGTGTCCCCAAGGGACAGCTAGCGGTTGAGGCAAAAGACTTCAAGGTATGCTTTCTTAAGAGATATTCTCTGGTTCGAGGCTGCTGGAAAGTGCTTAAACTAGAATATCCTTCGATGTATACCGGTGTCAAAGTCTAGGGACGGGTTAGTTGTGTTCTGAGTATAGGGGAACGAAACTCAAATTTTCCGATTTTCAAAAAATATATATATATTCATTCATGTTAAATTTTGAAAAGTCATAATTCTAATATCATATTAGATAGATAAAATTTTAACTTAAAATTAATTAATAGTAAAAAAAAGTAGTTCATATATTATTGATATTGAAAAACTGATATCTCCTTTTCAAAAAAAAAAAAAAATGGTATCTCCTAACATTCATTCACACTTCTTCCATACTGTAATGATGTTTTGCTATCATGATTCAAATCTAATTGATTTTTCTTTTCACTTAAAATAAGATGTATACTAATAAGGATGCTATCTTTATTAATATATCATAACTTTTTAATTCAAATTGATTTGGTATTCTTATATGAGACAAAAAAATATTCAAAACTGCCATTTTTTTAAAAATCATAAAACTTTAAGTAATATTGAATTATGTTCATATTAACAATGGACCCACGTGTAACAATTTCCTTCAACACTAACCATGAAATAAAATGGAGCCAAGTGGTAGCTTTCACTATCATAAAAAAGCATCATATTTTTGTACATTTATGAATGGAGTTTTTTTTTTTTTTTTGGAAAATTTATGAATGGAGAATTAGAATATATATATATATATATATATATATATATATATATATATATATATATATATATATATATATATATATATATATATATATATATTCCATCTTTATCCACAAAAAGAAGGGAAAAAAAGGTTGGTTTTGGAGTTGGGCGTTACGAAGTTTATGTGGACAAATTCATTTGCCATCCAATTCTCTGCCGTGTTAAATTGTTCAAACTTATCCCAAATTCCAATTGCTTGGCTTCACATTTTGCCCAATTAATTTACTTTAATTTAATTTAAAAGGTCAATCTTTTTTTTTTTCAATTAATTTTTTGGATGCATAGAGGCCATTTGGCAAAGGCTTTCATTGTCTTAACATCCACTTGGCCTTTTTGTTTAAATCAGAATCTATAAATAATTTCACTCCAAAAAATATTTAATATTTTGTTACTCATTCAATGTTTCTTATAATTCTCTCTTCTTAGTTTTTCAACAATTATCCTATTTCATTTCTTTTGTTCTTATCCTTTTTTTCAAAGCTGGTTGAATTCTTATTCAGTTTTTTTGACATGTGTTTGAAGAAGTTAAGAAATATCTTTGGTTTGAGTTTTTCAAGTTCATTCTTTTCTTGAGTTTTGAATTATATGTTTTTAAGGTGATAAATATGATGTAAATTAAGATTTTTTTAAGTACTAAAAAAAAAAGATTTTTTTAAAATTCATAATTAGAGAAATAAGATTGAACTACTCTAAAGTTAGTCTTCTTAAAATACTATTTGTATAATTTATTGATTTCTTTTTTTAGTACAATTTATTGGTTTTTTTTCATCAAAGAGAGGGTTTGTCGAATTTGAATAATTAAGACAATATTTCTTTATTTGGTACAAAATTGTTTATTAAAAGGTTTGCATTAAGTCAATTGATGGTTTATTATTATTTTTTATTGTAAAATTTATGATATGCATGCTTTTTGGTAAGCATAAAAGCATATATTTATTTTAATTTTTCCAAAAATAAATAACTACTTTCCAACAATGCTGACCTTAATAGTGTAACTAGGTTGGACATGGTTTTTGGTCAAAAATCGTGTACAACAAACTTATACTTAAAATAATAATAATTATTATTATATAAAAAAAAAGTCGATTTTTTTATAAATATCAAACAAATGATCAAATTACTCATCTATTTTTGTTTACTTTAAAAATAATTAAAGATAAGAAAAGTGAACTTAGTCTAGCAATAATTAACCTGAATTATTAATTTTGAAGCTACAAATTTGAGTCATCAATCTTCAATTGTTGTACTAAAAACAACAATTACAAATCTAGAAATTTAAACTCATGTGTTTAGGTTATGTTGGTTGAACTTTGATTTTATTGACCAAAAAATATTTACTTTTAAATTTTATGAATCTACATCAATCATATAATTTCATTAAATTAAATTATTCATATATTCTTGCCAAAATAAGTAAAACTCCACCAACATTATCAAAAGGTGCGTTTTAGTTAACATAGTCGAAAAATGGATGAATATCATAATATATTTTCGAAAAAAAAGGTGCATGTATTGATAATATTTAGCAAGTATTAATATCACCCACGTTGTTTCAATAAATAAATACATGTATTATCACCCACATTAACAAGTCTCCACGAGTTGATTAAGAAAGATTAGATTAATAAACAAAATTAACCATTCTTAATTACAAGATTCCCTCAATTATTTGCCCACTTTCCAATAAGTGTTTACATTTTTGTCCTAAAACACAACTTTTTTTTTATTTCAAACATTTTTTTAGTTAAATTAAAATTGGGAAATTCGAATCTATGACTATCAAGTCTGTAAACAAAAAATTGACTAGTTAATTTTTTTCTTGTTTCCAAAATTTTGGAAAATGTACTTAAAAAATGGCAGAATTTAAGAAACTATCCGATTAGTTTAAAACCAACAAGGAAAAAAATCGGATTAGTTTCTCTCTAGGCCCGTAATATCTTTTTTTTTTTGTATTTTGAATATATAAAAAAATGCCGTAAAATGTTTTAAACCATTTGTATTGATTCGTTTTTCAAATTTAAAAATTTGTTTATAAATTAAATATCCAAAATTTTGTGTTATATTTATGATTAGATATTTAATATGCATATTTATAAGTAAAATAATAATTTGTCTATATTTTAGAAAAAATAAATTGAAAAGAGACAAAAAAAAAACTCGGTTTTCGTTGTTTCCAATATTTCTAACACAATACTAGAAACGTTTTTATAAAAATGTGAGAAACCAGTAAAGTGTTGTTGTGCTAAAACAAGTAAAGTTCTAATGATGCTAATTGGAGTGGTAGTTTACTTGTATAAGTATAAACTCAATAATTATAAGGTCATGAGTTTGAATTTTTGACTCATAATTATTATAATTATATATATATATATATATTAAGAGAGAGTTCCAATGTTACCTTAAATAATCGAGGAACTAATTTACGAGCTTGCATTCCTCAATGGTATAGGCTTAATGAATTAGTGGCATGGTAGTTATTTAAATTATGATAATTTATTTCAATTTCACAGTTACGAATACAATCATGAAAATTAACATTCCATTATTAACTTATTTAAGATGAATAAATGAATAGCACCTCGATTGTGGTTTCTTCCCCTGTTTCAAAAAAAAAAAAAAAACAATATCCTCCCTAGATTCACGAACTTGTAAGTGTAAATATTTTATTGAATATAAATTTAAAAACAAATGCAAAAATGAAATAAAATAATCATAAAATGTGGGTAGATGAATATAAACGAAATCTTGATAAAGATTTCCCAAAGATGTGGATTGAGGATACGGTTGGGTGTGCCAGCTTCACCAACATAAATAACTCAATTAAAAAAAAAAAAAACTATTTTTGAAAATATAATAATATATCAACAAGAACAAAAAAAATTTTGAGTGATCGAATTTTATTTTAAATTGATGGTTAAAATATCATTTTGGTCCCTCGACTTTGGAGTTTGTTCAATTTTGGTCCCTCGACTTTCAAATGTCCAATTTTAGTCCCTCAACTTTGTTGTTTGTCCAATTTTGGTCCCTCAACTTTGTTGTTTGTCCAATTTTGGTCCCTCAACTTTTAAAGGTCCAATTTTGATCCCTCAACTTTGCTATTTGTCCAATTTTGGTCCCTCAACTTTCAAATATTTTCAAATTTGGTCCTTAGACTATAAAAAAAGTTCAAAAATTGTCCTTTGGTCAAATGAATTTGTTATCACTCCTAAATTATTTTTTCTCTCTTTCATCTTTCATAATTTCTCTCTCTAGAAATTTTACCTCTCTTCAATCCACCCCTCTTCCCCATTTTTCTTTTCTTTCTTTCTTCTTTATTTTCTTTCTTTTTCTTTTTTGTTCCATGGTAGACTATGAATTTAGAAAACAAAAAGTGACAAATCATAGTAGGAAAATTATTATCTCTTCCCCTCTTTTCTTTTCTTTTTTTTTTCTTTATTTTCTTTATTTTTCTTGTTTGTTCCATGGTAGACTATGAATTTTAGAAAATAAAAAGTGGCAAATCAAAGTAGGAAAATTATTATTTAGAAAAATTATCTCATGTTAAATAATTTGATGAGATGGATTGACGAGAGAATAAGAGAAAAAAGAAGAGAAGAGGATTAGAGAGATGGATTTAAGAGAGATAAAACTTTTAGAAGTAGAAATGATGAGAGATGGAAGAGAGAGAGAAAAAAAATTTAGGAGTGAGAAAAAAATTTATTTGACGAAAGGACCATTTTTGAACTTTTTTTATAGTTTAGGGACTAAATTTGGACATTTGAAAGTCGAGGGACCAAAATTGGATAAACAGCAAAGTCAAGGGACCAAAATTGAACAAACTACAAAGTCAAGAGACTAAAAATGAACATTTGAAAGTCTAGGGACCAAAATGGAACAAATCTCAAAGTTGAGGGACCAAAATGGTATTTTAACCTAAATTCATTTATAGTAATGGAAAATGATGGGCCACGTCAACTGCTTTCCACCGGCAATTCCTACGCAGACATGTAATCGTGGGATTCCACTTCACACGTCGTTCCCTATTTCCTTTCTTCTTTCTTTTCCTGATGCTGATGTGGCATTTCCTTCTACTGCCACGTCACCAACCGAAAACCTTTATTTCTTTTTTCCTTTTTTGTTGCTTTTTTTGACATAATTATCTCGTTCTTTTTATTTTTCGGCTAAAATCGTGTGTGTGCAGTTTGACAACAGTTTCATGAAAAGAGCCGACATTAAAAGTCAACTTGGACTTTAGTCATCAAATCAAACGACTCGCACCTAACCCACTGCTTAAGCAAGCTTACTCCCTAAATTACTTCCGTAATTATCCGCCGAAAATACGTTGCTTTTTTCGTTTGTTAGTTTAATTTCCAGTTACCCACTAAAATTGCGCATATGTCAATTTAGCTCTTACGTCTTACAAATAAATAATAAAAGGATTGAATTAAATTTTGTATTTTTTTTTATATAACAATGCTTAAGGTAGAAAGATTCGAACCTGTAACTTCATGTTATTAGATGGTACAAGATACTCGTTGATTTTACTTTTGTCACCAAAGTAAATGCATTAGTGTATATTCAAAATTATAAAAAAAAATTCATAGTTTTGGATCCTCACCTTGTTGTAGAACTAAAAGAAAAAAAATATCATTTAATTATGAAATAATCTAGTTTTGTCATTTATTGAATTAACAAAGTCTTGCCTAATAAGTTGTTGGTACGTTGATTATATTGATTGAGTTGTAATCTAATTCAACTTCATATATTTAGAATTCGTAATTCCATCCCCTAATTTTAAAATGATAACAAAAATAATTAACAAGCCTTTGTTCATTGTAAATCAATATAATGTATATATTCAAACATCAAACATTTTGGTATATAATATTTTTGCAAATCTAACTATGATATATAAGATTATATTCATTTATTTTAACTTTTTAGTTTAATAACATATAGTAATGAAAAAATATAAATAACTAACTTTTTAGTTGAAAATATACTAAGCATGGACAATATATTTTAAATAGAATAATGAGTAACAAGATTGTCGATAAAATGAACATAATTCAAATGGATTGACAATCATAATATCTATGGTTCGATTTTTTCACCATCGGACATTTTCTCAAAAAAAACAAAAGAAACAAGATTTTCAAAACACAAAGGAAAGCTTCGTTTTAGATCAAAACCAAGGGCCAAGATCAAAAGAAGAAATGGATAAGGATAAAATCAAAGAACAAAAATGAAATCCTCCTCAAAAGAATTAAAAAATAACAAATAATAAAAATCCCTAAACTTGGTGCAGATCCACCCAATTAAATTCCGCCTCTTGCCATTTTAACGGTTTCTAGAAATTATCCACATTCTCATTTCTCGAATTCCAAAAATCATTAATCCAAAAAAAAAAGTAATAAATAAAATAATAAGAACTCAATTTATCTTCTCTATTTTTGCACAATTTATTTCCCTCATTATAATAAATGTTCCACGCGCCTATATAAATACACACTCAATTCCCAAATTCCCAAACCATTCAACTTTTCTTTTACCTTTTCCTCTGTTTCTTCCCTTTTTCCTCTGTTTCAGCTCTTCAGAATTTAACAATGGCGAAAACAACTGCGCTTTCATGGACCAGAAGTAACCGTGTGATCGGAAAGGGCTCGTTCGGAACTGTCCGCATCGGAACTGGGAAATCCGACGGCCGGATCTTCGCCGTGAAATCCGTGGAACAGAGTGTTGGATTCGACCGCCAAATTGAGTGTTTAGAGAACGAAATTCGGATTCTCCGATCGCTGAAATCGCCGTACGTGGTGGGATTTCTCGGCGATGATGTTTCCGGCGAGTCTCCAACGATGTTGTTTCGCAATTTGCACATGGAGTATTTGCCAGGGGGCACGGTTGCCGACGACCCCACCGGCGCCGGCGATGAGAAGCTTTTACGGGCGAGGACAAGGTGTATTGTTTTGGCTCTGAGTTATGTTCATTCGAAAGGAATTGTTCATTGTGATGTTAAAGGGCGGAATATATTGATCGGATCGAATCCCAGTTTTGTGAAATTGGCCGATTTCGGCTCTGCAACTGAAATCCCCGGCGCCGCCGCCGGATCAGTGGCGCCACGTGGGAGTCCATTGTGGATGGCGCCGGAGGTGGTTCGAGGAGAATATCAGGGGCCGGAATCGGATGTTTGGTCAATTGGGTGTACGGTCATCGAAATGGTCACCGGAAAACCGGCCTGGGAAGATTTCGGGGCGGATACGGTGAGTCGAATCGGATTTTCCTACGAGATGCCGGAGATTCCGACAGGGTTGTCGGAACTCGGACGGGATTTTCTCGGAAAGTGTCTCCGGCGAGATTCAAGTGAGCGGTGGAGCTGTGATCGGCTGCTGCAACATCCATTTCTGGCGGTGGACTCGCCGGATATCGCCGGCGAGGGTTCTCCCCGGTGCGTGCTCGATTGGGTCAACGGCGACTTTGACGACAACGAAGATGAAGAAATTCTCTTCACCGGTGCCGGAGGCCGGGAAATTGAGATCTCCAGCAAAGGCATAATTCAGAAAATTAGTACAAGCGAATGGCCGGATTGGGAGTCGGACGGTTGGTTTCCGGTGAGAAGTTTCTGCAGTGAAGCGGCGCCGGAGAGCTGTGAAGAAGAAGGGGTGGGGGTAGAATGGGAATATGAGAATTTGAGAGGGGTAAAAGGGGAAATGGAGGGAACAAGTTCGGAATATTCGAAATTTATAAAGGACAATCACGGAAAATTTGGAGCCGAATATTCAAATGCTGGCGGCCAGGAGTTTCCGGAGCGTAATAATTGCTGCGGCGGCTTCGGTGACGGTGGTTTAAGTTTCCGGCGGTGGTGGTCTGAAAGATGTGAAATTACAACAATAACCTCGTGGATATATTTATTTGAATTGATATTATGTTATTATTTTAAAATATTAATGAAACAATTGATGTTATTTGGGAACTACACTTTTTTACTTTTCTTTGGTCTTAAAAATATTTTCCCCAGTCCTCTTAAAAACTATCTACAAATTATCTATAAATCTATCTAGTATCTACAATTCTTGAAAATGAACCTAAAATTTGGCTAACAAGATAATCAATTTTAATTTATTGTACAAAGTCAATAATAATAAAAAAAAAGGGTTTAATTTGAGCCTAACTTAGAAGCTAATTACCTTAGCAGATGTCAATGGAATCCATCGTTTCTTATTATCGATTATTTAACTAAAAAAATATGCAAATTAATTAGGGTCTATAATAGCTCCCAACAAATTTAGGGACTATAATTTTATTTCCCCCTTCTTTAATATTGGTGGTTGTACAAAACAACCAAAAATAAATTGTTATGATTTATAAATACCATTCGGGAAGACTTAATAAAGGGGCATTGATTCAAATTATATGCTTTGGAATTGCAGGGCCTAACTAAGAGTTACTAGATGCAGAAATGTTAATTGGGTAGCTATTAAAGTCTAAAGCTTGAGCACCACATGGTTCATGTTTCAAAATAAAAGTTAGTTATAGGGTCGAAGATCTCACATTGATAAGCCCAAAATATCTCTTTAAGTATTTATAAAATAAATCAATTACTATTAATATTTACAATATTAAATATGGTATCAGAATCTATAAATTCAAACGAAAATTCAATCTATTAAAAATGAAATTATGATTCGATTTTAAAGGGACAGGTTGAAGATCCACACATGATAAAATATTATTATGAAACTTCAATCATTTATATATCTATTTTTAAAGTTCCGGTCATATTTATACAAACTGCATTGGTTCTTAATAAAATTAATTTGATATAAAGACATAAACATAAGAGGGAGTATTTGTTTGTTGAATCTCTGGATAATTTTAAACCAGATTTAGTAACTAATTTTTAAAAATCTACGTCCATTTTTGTAACTACTCAAAATAATTCTTTATTTTCATTATTAAAAATAACTTTTGATTGATAAATACTCATTTCTAATTATTCATTTATAACTACTAGAAAATAACTCTTTATTTGTAACTTTTTATTTATATTCATTATCTAACCCCTCAAAATAACTCATTTTTAACCATTAATTTGAAATCATTTTTTAAAACTTAAATCTACGTTCAACAAGCCATTGTTTTTAGTTCCTCTACCAAAAAAAATAAAATAAAAACCATTTCTAAACAAATTTTTTGCTACAACTCTCAGTTTTTAACTATTCAAAATAACTTCTCAAACTAATTATTCATTCAAACATCTTACAATGTTTACAAGATTAGTTTATTTTTATGTATATGGTTTGAAATTAATTATTACTAAGTACCATATTAACGATAAAATACCTAATATATATGGTCTCTTTATGGTTAATATCTTAATATAAATAATATATAATTTTTAAAAAAATAATTATTTGTACCCAAGAATTTGCTACATACTATTATTTTTTTAAAAACAACCCCTTTAATTAATGATAAATATGAACACATTTATTGTTAGTGGAAATGGTAGGATAGTTTGGTAAATTCAATATTCTCGATTGAGAGTTTGTCTTCCTTATTAAATATTGAGTTGTTCGTGGTATATGACTAATCTGTGCAGATGTTTCTCTCGTCGGAGTAAATACAAAGATGAAGGTTAGACAACGTCAAATGCAATGAGGTCAAATTCATTATGGTTGCAAACTCTTGAACCCAAATGGCATATAAAACATTCATTATTTGATGTTAATTTAGTTCAACACCAAGATCACGAGTTATTCCGAAAAAAAATGATTACTATATTATAAATACAATTTGGTAAATAATGTAAATACATTATGCATTTGACTTATTCTTGCAAGTAGCCCTTTTTCTAAAATTTGAATATAAGGGTTCCGCCAAATATCATCAAGTGTTTTAATGGTTAAAATAGTCTTACAAAATTTAAAAATAATGTATGGTGATCACTTATTTATAAATTTTCTTGACATCTAAATATTATAGAGTACACACAAATTAATCGAGATAATAAAGAAATATATGGCATTGGATTACTTGGGCGTTATTGGCCTAAGTGAAGACTTCGAAGGAGTGGTTGGTTCTGACGTGGTTAGCTTAGAGTTAGACCTTTTTCTTACCCAAGTCAACTAGGATGCCATTGGCTAAGTGGGCTGGGCTTGGGCTTGGTCTCGCGTTTATCAAGCCCAACACAGCCTGCTTCATAGTTTTTCTCTTCATGGCTTGCTTGCCACCTATTTATATTTTGAGCATAATTTTGTCCATAACTATTCATTTTACTCTGTATTTGATCTCTATTTTACATTATAATTACTAAAGTACTTTCAATTTATCACAAAAGTTTCATTGCACAAATATAGTTATATCATCGAATTGATGATCGTGATGTTGAACTAGATTGTCACAAAACAATAAAACCATTAGATTAGTAACATTTTCGATATATCAATGAGTTTAATACAATATATTGTTGATTATAGTTGCAAATACTTTACCCACATTTATAATTACTTGTGAGAAAGTATATCCAATACAATATCCCAATTGATTACAACTCATGTTTAAACAGTAAACTCAAACCAAGTCCAACTCCAAATAATTAAACCCTTAAATTAAGATGCCTAAGCGTCATAGTCCATCCCATAGGCCACTAAAAACTCAAGCCTAAGGTCTATAAAAGGCTAAGAACTTTCAAAGCTAAAAAACATTTCAAAGGTCTGAGTTATGTCACAAAAAGTAACACTTATTTATAGTGGTGAGTTATCCTTTAGAACCACATGTTTTTACTTTTTTGTACTTCTCCCTTCATCAATCAATACCTATTTTCTTAAAAGTAAAAACATGTGGTTTTAAGGTGATAAGTATTTCCACTTAAGATAAGTATGAACGTGTCACAAATTTATTCAAAATCTCTCACGTATTACTTTATTTTTGTTGATAGCTTTTTAAATAACATTTTATTTTGTTTTTATTTTATCATTTTTACAATTTAAATAGTATTTAAAGGTCATGAGTTCGAAAGATTAAACAAAAACATGTCAATTATATGAAAACAAAATTAAAATCAGCGCTAAGAAAAAAAAACAGAACCCTTCTTTTTTTAATAAAATGAAATAATTTATATATAAAAAAATCTTAAAACTTAAAGCAAGGATTCAAGGTATATATATATTAAACCATAACCCAAACAACCTTAAAATATAAAGAAACCGAAAACATTGAGTCGGTTCTCAAGGCGGGAGAGATTTTGTTCGGCTCGAACCGAACCAAGCCGACCAGTGTAGAGCATTTTGTCACTCATTTCTCCACTTCCCTTTCCTCCGAATATATATATAAACCCTACATTCTGAAGCATCCTTTTCCCAATTTCGATCCATTTCATCATCTTCGTTGTACCCAAACCCTAAATCCTCTTCCATGGCCAGCAGCGACACCGAACGCAGAGAAGACGAGGAGGCTCCAGCCGGAGAGGATGAAGACACCGGAGCTCAAGTCGCCCCAATCGTCAAATTGGAGGAGGTCTCCGTCACCACCGGCGAAGAAAACGAAGACGTTATTCTCGATCTGTATGTCCTTTTCTCTCTACCAGTCCATCTCTTCTTCTCAATCTAGATTTTGAGTTTGATCGGTTATTCGTTTTCGTTGCTTTAGGAAATCCAAACTCTACCGATTTGATAAAGATGGAAACCAGTGGAAGGAGAGGGGTGCTGGCACTGTTAAGCTTTTGAAGCATAAGGAGTCTGCCAAGGTTCGCCTTGTTATGAGACAGTCCAAGACTCTCAAGATCTGCGCTAATCATCTTGGTTCGTTCTTAATTCTCTACTTGTTTATTGATTTTGATTTAGTTCTTCCTTTTTTTTAACGTTCGATTTGTTGTGGTTGTAGTTCTTCCATCAATGTCTGTTCAAGAACACTCCGGGAATGAGAAGTCGTGTGTGTGGCATGCGCCTGACTTTGCTGATGGCGAAGTCAAAGATGAGCTTTTTTGTATCAGATTCCCATCTATTGAGAGTGAGTTCAACTCCGTTGTTTCCCTTTTAAATTTTGTGTGCTTGCTGGCCGATAGATTCTTGTAGTCTGATACATATGCGCTGATCGGTGGTGGCCAGTATTAGTTTTGAAGATGCTTCTTATATACTTCTAGTTTTAGTTCTACTACGTTCATACGGTGACTTTTTTTTTCTTCCGATAAGGGTGACTCTCTGGGTGAGCTTGTGCACCTCAACTAATGTTATGAGACATATAGCCTCACCCTATAACATTTCGATGCCAAAGAATTCCTAGGAAATGAATTCTTAGGTAGATGGCCACCATGCAATAAATTCATCATCTTTACTTATTAATATTGACTCTTAAGTGTTAACTACGTTTTGAGGGAGATCTGATTGACATAAATTTATCTAGTGGTGCAGTCTAAGGATAGGTTAATGGTTCCCTGGGTATTGGGGGAGCCGGGATCCGATTCTGTTCATTAAAAAAAAAAAAAAAAGAGAGATGAATGGTTCAGAGTTAATAATTATAGTGCTTCTGTTGGTGCATACTAGATACACCGGATATGGTAGGGGCTTTCTTAAATTCCGTAGACCTCTCTGCACGAAATAAATCAAAACTGATAATGTAGCTTAGGTGGTTCATGGTTGTAATTTTATTTTTTTTAGAAAAATTAAAGAAACATATTATCATTATTTAAATGGTGTCTTGAATGAATGCCAGTTCAAAGTTATCAAGGAATTGGGTTTGCAACTCTCAATAAGATAGGAAATCCTGTATAATTTAAGGTTTCACTCTTTTCTTGTCATGGTGTGGTGAGTACTGAAGTCATTTGAAATAACTTTAACCACCTTCCCTGCCATGGCTTCATTTGATTGAACCAGAAAGGATATTGGACATGAAGCATGGAGACATGCATGTTGTTAGCTTTGAAAACTAATTAACACCCTCTGCAATTCTCTATAGGCTTCGACATGCTGCGCATTACTAGTGTAATGTTTCATTTCTTGTGGATTTAAAATGGGCAAAGATGCTGTTGGATCTTCTATTTCAGAACTTCTTAGCTAATTTTATAACCTTTTCATTTCTTTTAACTTCTTACCATTCTCTTATGTTTCCTCCAAACATTTTTGTGTCATTTAGACTAAAAGATTTTCAATTGTCTGGTTTTGGCATTTGTTTGTCATCTCTATATAATTCTCCTGATCTGTCTAGCATGACTTTGGGGGGTTAACTCCTAGTTAGATTTGTAAACACAAAACAGTTAAAATTCCTGGACTTGCATACGCATGCTTGTGTTCCATCCAACCGGTAGAGAGCTTTTAGAGAATATTTATCTTATCTTTCAAGTACTTCACTGTTTATTTTTGTTTGTCAACCTTTTTTCCCTCGGTTACAATTTATTTTTGGTATTATCAGACTGTAAGACGTTCATGGAGACATTCCAAGAAGTTGCAGAGTCTCAAAAGAAGAAAGAGGAAAATAAAGATGCATCTGCTGCAGCTGGTCTACTTGAAAAATTGAACGTTAAAGACGAAAAGAAAGCCGAGGACAAAGCCGAAGATAAATCTGAAGATAAAGCCGAGGATGCACCAGCAAAATCTAAGGAAGAGGATAATAAACCTGAGTGTGAAGCAGCAGGGAAATCAGATGTAGAGAAGAGCAGTTAGGAGCATGTTTCCCCTTCCAGATATGTCCGGTAGCTCTACCTGTAAAAGATATATCAAAACCATGAAGTTATGATGAGGTTGGCTTTGCTTCCATCCATCTTTTCGTTTGCTAAAACATAGTCAATTCTTGGATTGGATAGCATTTCTTGGGTGAGAAATTGGTCGTGGTCTATGTCGGTCGGTCGGTTGAAATCGTTTTCCATAGTTCTCCTTTTCCTTTCAAAATGAGATTGATTTGTAGTCAGTCAGTGTCAAATGGTTGGTTGTGGTGGTGGTGTCTTGTGAATTCTCAAAGTTAAGATAGCATTTCATCTGTAGAATACTATAAAGTTTGTTTGCAAGGGTTGGGTTACTAGTCAAACAAGAGTAATTGTACTTCTTTTTTAGTTGTCATGTGGTCTTTATTATTTGAGTTTTTAGATTCTAATATATTGTCAAGTGTGATTCCTTGTAGGACTGGTTTTTGCCAATTGTATTACCTGTTTACAGAGGGGTTTGTATTGTTTTTTTGGAATTGTTCACTAAAGGAAGCATTGAGGCTAGGTGTTATTATTTCTATTATTAATAGTTTTTTAGTGAGGTATATTATGTTTCTATGAGCTACTTGATACACCTTCATCAATGGTAAGACTTTTTTTTGGGAGACTTCATCCATGGAAGATAGAAGAGCTTTTTGGTGTGCTATTCATTTGGTGTTGCTCTTGCTCAATTATCTAATAGTATAAGCTTCAATTATTTAATAAAAATAGATCATTTATCTCGCATAATTTAGTAATCAAAAGTTTATATATTTGAATTTTTTATTTTAAATATTGTTGAATGAATTTAATTTTATAATAATATATTTTCAATAATTTAGTTTATAAATACTACTTTCATCTGAATTTCTTTATTACTTGGGTTAAGCACTTTTTACTTAGGTTTACAATATGTAGCATCAAGCAAATTTTTGTTTAAAATAAAATAATAAAAATCATCAAGCAAATTTTAGAAATTCATCCAGAAATATCGAATGAAATACTATACAATTTTTTCAAGGAAAATTATGTACCATAATTAATTTGACTATTTGTACAAGTTGTGGTAAGTTAATTTATTTGATCTGTTTAAAAAAAAAAAAATGATCGGTTATATTTAAATTTAACTTCTTACAATTAAATCTCAAAAATTGGCACTTCATAAAAAAATGGTTACACAAAATGTTTAGGGTCTAGCATTATTATTATTATTTTGAGATTACAATAATTGGGGGTGGGGGAGACATTATTATTATCGAATCAAGGATCTTTTTCTTTTTTTATTTTTGAAATCATTGAATCAAGGGTCTAGACATTATTATATAAAATAGTTCAACAATATTAAAAATTAACTCGTAAATAATTGAAAACTATTACTTTAATATTTTTTTGAAAGAAATATTATTAATTTTGTTAGAAAAAAAATATATTATTACTTTGCTAGAAAAAAGGTACTTAATTAATAATTGAAATGATAATTTTATAATTTCGTTATTTACAATTTTGTTTAAAAAAAGAAAAAGAAAAGATAAATCTGAAGAGGCAGGGTTTTCTCATTCATTCCATCTCTTTCATATAAAAACCCTAATTCTTTTCCCCCACTCTTTCATTGCGTTCCTCCCAAATTCCGATCCGTTTCGTAAACATCAAACCTTCATCCATGGCGAGCACTGATCCCGAACGAAGAGACGACGAGGATGCTCCGGCCGGGGAGGATGAAGACACCGGAGCTCAAGTCGCTCCGATCGTCAAGTTGGAAGCGGTCGCCGTCACCACCGGTGAAGAAGACGAGGATTCAATTCTCGATCTGTACGCTTTTCTCTGTACTTCTTTCTATGCATCTTGTTTTTTTCAATCTAGTTTTTGAGTTATGGTTGAGCCGATCGATTGTGCCTTGTTTCAGGAAGGCTAAACTGTACCGATTCGATAAAGATGGAAGCCAATGGAAGGAGCGTGGCGCTGGCACTGTCAAGTTTCTGAAACATAAGGAGACTGGCAAGGTTCGCCTTGTTATGAGACAGTCTAAGACGCTCAAGATCTGTGCAAATCATCTTGGTTTGTTCTCGATTACTTTTTCTTTTATGCGCTACAGCCGAGTTTCTTTCAGTTTTTTTAGTTTGTTGTTTGATTTTTGTGCTTTTGTAGTTCTTTCGTCAATGAGCGTTCAAGAGCACGCTGGCAATGATAAATCGTGCGTGTGGCATGCTGCTGACTTTGCTGATGGCGAATTGAAAAATGAGCTTTTCTGTATCAGATTCCCATCTATTGAGAGTGAGTACAACTTCGTTGTTCTTTTTTCCTGAAATTTGGCTGTAGATTAGACTGACTGACATGGATTCTTTGAGACTTTTGATATATATGATAAGAGGGGTAACTACTCGATGATGTATGGTATATCCTTTGGCATTATCCTTCTCCTTACAGAACTGATAAATTTGAGCTCTCTAGTTGTGTTCGATTGGATATATTTACTCTTTAAATGGCGAAGTACTAGCACTAGTATCTTCACTGATGGAGCCATACACTATATTGTATGATTCTAACATTTTCAATAGACGATTTTACAATGGAGCTTGTACTGTTTTTTTTCCTTTTGTGATTCCTTTTTAATACATCATAAGAAGTGTAGAATTTTAGTTTGGTTGCATGATATTTCCTGATAAAATTTGATCAAAAAGTGGTGATGAGTATAGTTAGGTTAATGGCGAATAGAGATAGTTTTTGGTGGTGGCAAAGTATGAGATAGGTGGGGAAAGGGGAAGTTGAACTGAAATTTTGTTTTAGTGCGTATAAAGAATTGAACTTTGATGTGATTGACCACTTTGAATAAGTTACATTTTGAAATCTAATTTAATTTAGATGTCATAACTCAGATTGTTGTAAACTGTTTATCTAAACCAGTTAAAGAAGCATGTTACATGATAAATCAAGTTCTTCTGACATCTAATTTGATTACCTAGATTTATTAGTTTGAATTGTTGCTCTGCAGTTTCAGGGATGATCCATGTTCATTCATTATCTTTCTTTATTGTGTCTTCAATGTCTGTCTGTCCGTCTAATTTACCTAGGAGTTAGGTTCTCTTTCATTCTAAGTGAACTCTCAATTAGATAGGATCCTTAAGATAAATGATCACTCAAGGTTTGATCTTCTAGTAATCTCATTTTGTGGAGTGGTCTGTAGAACTCCCTTGAGTTTTCTTATGCATCTCTACTTTGCCATCACCTGGATGATAGTTAAAATCAGATTTTTTTTAAGCCTGTAACTTCTTAACTATTCAAGCTAAAGGCCTTGAAGGAAACATTCCATTCATTTGTGTTTTTGTAATCACTAAATTTTTAATCAGTACTGATAGTGTGTTTGTTCTTCAGATTCTTGACGTTTAGTTTCTTAGGTTTTATAATTGTTTCTTACTTCATTTTCAAATGATTGAACATTCTACTTATGAAGCGTGGATATAGCGATGCTAGCTTTGTTCCTTAGATCTTAGATAGAGACTCAATTGCACAATTGCATTTTTAGATTTAAGTGCGTGGACACCATGCATGTTTTATTATTATTTAATTTCTCATTTATATGTACCCTAAAATTCTAAATGAGAAAATATGCCTCTCTTTTCATTTCTTGATATTTGTAATTTTTTTATTGCTGGCTAACTGTTTTGGTGCATCTTTGGGGCCTAAATAGACTTTAAAATTGTTTAAATTCCTTCACTTGTATGTACACCTACATCAAATCCAAGATTTTTAGAGCATTGTCTAGTGAATGTATATCTTATAATCTTCGTTCTATTGTAAGATGGACACTTCATTAACCATCCTAATTGGTTCAAGTTTCATTGGTTACAAATATTCTCTTTTGCTTCAGACTGCAAAACTTTCAAGGAAACATTCCAAGAAATTGCTGAATCCCAAGAGAAGAAAGAGGAAAATAAAGATGCATCTGCAACGGCCGGATTACTTGAGAAATTGAGCGTTGATGAAAAGAAAGCCGAAGAAGATAAACCTGCAGACACTCCGGCCAAAACTAAGGAAGAGGATGACTCCAAGGGCGTGCCAGAGAAATCAGATGCAGAGAAGAAGAATGATGAGTAGTAGTCTGATTCTGCTACTGAATGCATCCGAGATTTTCGACGAGGTCAGCCTCTCTTCCATCCATGTCTTGGTACATTTAAGCATAGTCAGTTCTTGAATTGGTTTTGTTTCTGGGCTGGGGGATAGCACAAGAATCGTCCAAGTTGCACTTTGGATAGATTTCCTTTCCATTTTTTTTAGTTTCTTCATTTCAAAATGAGATTTGTAGTTGCGGTCGTCGTCAAATGGGGTGGGGTGGGTTGTGTTGCGTCTTGCAGTTTGTGGGGGAATTCATGGAGTTAGTGTGCAGGGCTTGAGCTCAAGATGCTGCAAGGGTGTTAGTAGTCAAACAAGAGTTATTTGAAGAAGCATACACACACTTATTTTTGCTTTGATTTGTTTAGTGCCGGAGATTTTTGCCGATAATGAAAATTATGATGGTTGTCTTGTGGTATTTTATTTAAAGTTTTGGCTCTTTTATTGTGCAGTGTGTTTCTCTTTTACTCTCTTTCAATTTTATTTGTTCCCCATGTTTGCTTTTGAAGTAATTCTGTATTCCATTTTATTGAGTGCTGACCTGAAAGGAAAAGACGGTTTTATGGTTTCGATTGGTTGGCGGTGGGGGTGTTAAACTAGTTAACAAAAATATAACCATCATAGAATGTTTATGTGCGTGATCACATACTTAGAAATTAATTTTCTACTAGTTTTTTTTACATCAGTGTTGTAAGATTAGTTGAGATGCATGTAAATTTAGCTGATACACACAAATATAAACAAAAAAATTAATTACCAAAAAATGACTTGAAAAGCTACAACAAAAGAAAGGTAGCTAAGTTAATGAATTCCTAGGAATTATATTTCTATAGATTTTCTTGACATTCAAATGTTCTAGGGTTGAACGGTATATCTTGTGAGAATATCTAAGGTACGTGTGAGCTAGTCTGGATACTCATCAATATCAAAGTAGGAAAATATTTAAAAAATGAGAAGAAAAACTTGCAACGAAATAAAGAGAGCCGTGAGTCTTTTTTGTTAGTTTGCCAAAGAATTTATTTTAATGATGGCTTACTTTTTTGGAAACTTTAATCTTGGAAGGATTTCATGATTAAGACTACTTTTTAAGGGTATGAAAAGACTAATATAGGCCATTGTGAAAATGATTTCAGTGGTGATTTGAAGTGAACTTTGTTGTCTTTTTGGGTATTTAGATTTATTTTTGAAGTTGAACAACATTTGAATCGGGGATTTAACCCTTTGTTGATCGAGAGTATAGCAAGAAGTGTGTTGTAGGCTGAAATGCACCATATCCTTTAAAGTTTTCAAAGATGTTTTGGATCCCTAAAAGGGCGTAATCTTTTTATTTGTGGACGTGGCCAATTTCTTGGTATGACAAAATATTTTGGGTAATAGGAGAATTACTAATGGAATCAAATAACTCAGTTTTATTCCAGAGTCATAATTTTAAATCTTTGTTCATGTTACCTTGAACATAAAAACAGCTTAGAAGATCATGTAATAATGCTAGTAAGATAAAATAATGGAGTACATAGTTTCTTCTAAGATAAAATAATGATATATAAAAAAGAATGACTCTCTCTCTAAACTCCCTCTCTCCCGACTCTCACCTCCCAAATATCCCCAAAACCTTCCTTCTCACCATCTCCGATGAAACCCTCTAAGACTTATCCCAACTATGGTGGCACAAAGACAAGTTTTCAGGGTTGACAAGAAGATATTTACCATCTCATATAGTACTCCCACATCCTTTTCTATTGAAGAAGATAATCGAAACAATAAACTCGTGATAACCTTGGAATGGGTCTTTCTTCCATGGCTAATTGACAATCTGGAAAGGCTGTGCAATATTGCATTGAATCACCAGTTTTTCAAGGAGTACAGACTGGGTGAAACAGTGGTTTGGCTCGAAAAGATTTCTAACAAACGAGGTCATTGTGCAGACATCACCAAGCTTAGCCCAAATGGAAGGATTCAGAGACTTATGGTTCCTATTGGCATTGAAAGAAAAGGCTGGAAAGACCTCCTTTATTGTTTAAATATCCTATCCAAGGCCAATATCGACAAAGTTTATGAAGCAGACCATTCATTATTACCACCTACCTTACAAATCCCCTTTAAGGTGAAAGCAGCATTAGGTGATAACAAGGATCCACCACAGGGAGAATGCCTGTCATCTGAAATAGGGGAAAACAGAGAGTGGACTAAAATAATCAACAGGAAAAAGGAGACTGGCTTAAGCAATCAAGATGGTGTCATTTACTCTCCCCACTTTGCCACTCTGTTCTTATCAAAGACAGTCATCATACAAAGGGAAAAGTTCCATGATAATTGGTTTGAGCTGGGCAAAGTTATAAAAGAGAAAATCACATTTTCTGAAGTTGCTATTAACCCTCTTTCACCTGATAAAGCTCTTTTATCCTGTAGGGATAAAGACCAAGCATCGACTCTCTGTTCTTACAAAGATTGGTACAATGTGGGCAGATTTAAAGTCAAATTTCACCAATGGAATTCGGAGATCATTTTCACAGAACCCAAAATCCCTAGCTATGGAGGTTGGATTAGAATTAGAAATTTCCCCATTGACCAATGGAACTTAGATGCTTTCAAATCAATTGGTGACGCATGTGGTGGCTATTTGGCAACAACAAAACATACCCTCTCTCGATTGAACATGATGGAAGCCTGTGTGAAGGTAAAAAAAAACCTGTTTGGCTTCATTCCTAGGAATATCCTTGTGAAATCACCAACAAGCTCTGTTTATCGGGTGGAAATAGACACTTACTCCTTAGATGACTTTGCCATTGGTTACGACCAAAAGATTCATGGAAAAATCCCGTTTCATAATGGTGTTAATCTATCTCATGGCATCGTCATCGGAATTTTCTCCACCGGAGAAACCATTTTTCCAGGCGAGAAGAGAGCAGAAGGCACATCATAGCACTATTCACCCATCAACATCAATTGTAAGGCCTAGAACCTATTTGTCCTCATTTACCTGCGCTAAAGTCTGGAAACCTATAAAAAAAGTTGACGTTTGCTTTATTAACCCTTCCAATCCATCTTCTTCTGATGGGCCCCATTCCATCGAGACAACAAATACTTCCTGCTTTTCGCCCAATCAAAATCTCGCCCTCGCTAATGACCCTTCAAACAAAGGGGCCATTGTTCCGTTTCAAGACCAGATCACCAAGTTTGCAATCGACTCAACCTTGATTCTTCCACCCCCTTGTGCCATCAACCAAACCAAACAGATTGTCATCGACAAGATATCGTCCACTCTGGCCATTGGCACTAAACACTCTACCAACTTGAACTATAATTTTTCAGAAACAGAAGGAGAGTGTTCGTCTCCGGGCAATACCTCCTTGTCTGAATCAAACCTTGATGACAACCCATTGGCCCTACAACCCTTCAACACTGAAATCGACCCTTCTTTGCTCTATCAGTCTTCGATGGAAGATGGATCCGACTCCCCAATCCCTATCCAGATTGAAGCACCTCTTACTAATCTTGAATCTGGATCATTGGGAGGCCCATATTGCTCTAAATCTGATGACACACCATCTGTGGATGAAAATGTGTTGCTGAACAGATTATTACAGAGAAGAGCACAGATGGACCCCAAAACTCTTCTCCCTTTTCTTTTCCCCTGGCTGGCTGAGGAGGGTATGTGCATTATGCCTATGCCATCCTTCAAAAACACATCATCTGCTTTTAAAAAGAAATCCAAATGTATGAGAGAGCTTCAAAACTTGTCAATTGACATGAAATTCTCTTCAAACACTGCAACTAGGCAGTACATAGGCTCGTCTCCCCCTAAATGATTGTTATAACATGGAATATCAGGGGTCTTGGATGTTGGAAGAAGAGAGCACTCATCAAGGAATATATGCTACAACAGAATCCCGTAATTCTTATCCTTCAGGAAACAAAACAGAGCTCTATGGATGTTGCACTCATCAAAAGCCTTTGGGGATCTAGAGACATTGCATGGACTTGTTTGGATGCCAATGGCACAAGGGGTGGTATTATTGTATTATGGAAAAAATCTCTGTTTTCCACTACCGACATATACAAAGGTACATACACACTATCTATTCTTTTCTCAATACAGGATGGCTTCTCCTTTTGGGTGACAGAGATATATGGGCCAAACAACCCTCGAGACAGATCGATGCTATGGAGTGAACTTGATGAATTGAGAATCAAATGCAATCCAAACTGGATTTTGGGCGGAGATTTCAACATGATTTGATGGACCACTGAGAAGACTTCTCCACATAGTCAAGTTAGGATCACCAGCTCCATGAGACTTTTCAACAGCTTCATCCAGAGGGCTAACCTCAATGACATAGCCTTGGCAAATGGGGGCTATACTTGGTCGAACCTAAGAAGTGAGCCGACTCTTTCGATTCTAGATAGGTTTCTCATATCAGAATCCATTCAAACCAAGTTTGGTAATGTCTCTGCTCGAAGGATGGAAAGAATTTGCTCTGACCATTTCTCGGTGGGTTTGTCCCTCGGTCAATCTTCATGGGGCCCTACTCCCTTTCGATTTATAAACGCCTGGCTGAGTCACAAAACCTTGATCCCTTTAGTTGAAAATTGGTGGAAGGAAAATCAGATTGGTGGTTGGCTTGGCCACAGCTTCATTCAAAAATTAAAAAGATTAAAGATTGTTCTCAAGGAATGGAACCTCAATACTTTTGGGCATCATAAAGAGACATCTCTTCGTCTTCAAAAAGAAATTGAAAATATTGATTGTAAGGAGACAGAGGGCTCCATGGATGAATCTGATTGCCTGAACCGAATCAACCTGAAAGCTGAGATGATGTTGAATTCTGCTAGGGAAGAAATCCATTGGAGACAAATGTGTAAAGCCCTATGGCTCAAAGAGGGAGATGGAAACACATCATTCTTTCATAAACTCGCTGGTGTCAACAAAAAGAGGAATTATATTCATGAAATTTTTATGCGCTTCTCAAAACCGCTTGGTCAACGGAAATGACATTGAGAATGAGTTTATTGCTTTTTACAAGGAGCTTTATTGTAAGAAAGGTTCTCGTGGCCCTCTTCCTAACATTCAGGATTGGAGCCCCATTAGTGAGTCTCAAAGACATGCTTTGGATGTGCCTTTTTTGGAGGAGGAAATTATCGTTGCTGTTAAATCTCTTGGTACAAATAAGACACCTGGACCTGATGGGTATACCACTGAATTTTTTAAAAAAATTTGGAACATTCTTAAAGATGATATTATCGGAGTGTTCAAGGATTTTTTTGAAAATGGTATAATTAATCAAAGTGTCAATGAAACATATATTTGTTTGATTCGAAAAAAAGCGTTGCCAGATCGTGGGAGATTATCGTCCTATTAGTCTCACGACATGTCTCAGACAAGATCATTGCCGTGGTCCTCTCGAAAGACTTAAGAAAGTTTTGCTCGACATCATCACCAAATTCCAATCACTTTTGTGGCTAATCATGATTCTCGATGCATCACTTATTGCCAATGAACTTATTGATGAATGGCATAGAAAAAACAAGAAAGGTATTGTTATAAAGCTTGATATTGAAAAAGCCTTCGACATGGTGGATTGGGATTTTTTGATGGACATTTTAGAGAAAAAGGGTTTCAGCCCAACATGGAGGAAGTGGATTTTCGGATGCATATCGTCGATAAATTATTCCATCATTATCAATGGGAGACCTAGGGGAAAAATTCGGGCATCTAGGGGCCTCCGTCAAGGTGACCCCCTTTCCCCATTCTTATTCACCATTATCATTGACTGCTTAAGTAAGATGCTTATTAATGAAGAGAAGCAGGGTAATATTAAAGGCTTTTGTGTGGGGGACCAACAAAATCATCTCACCATTACCCATCTCCAATTCGCTGATGATACCATCTTATTCTCCACTGCTGAATCTACCAAATTTGACAATCTTATTGCCACTGTCAAGTCTTTTGAAATTATTTCTGGACTAAACATCAATGTCAATAAAACGAAATTCTTTTCCATTGGGCTCAGTGACACGAATATGATTAACTTTGCTCAACCTTATGGATTTTCTGTTAAATCTTGGCCGACATCCTATCTTGGTCTCCCCCTTCATGGTAATCCGAAATCTATAGAGTTTTGGAATTCGGTTATGGAAAAGATTGAAAGAAGGCTACATTCTTGGAAGAGCAACTATGGGCTCGTTTGATAACGTTCCCGTTTCCTGTTTATTGTTTCTTAGTTCTTGTTTCTAGTTTCTTGTTTCTTATTTTTTGAGAATAAGAAACAATAATATGTTTGATAACCGTTTCTGATTCTTGTTTCTTAAAAAATATAAAAAACAGAAACAAACTTGTTTGATAACTATTCTTGTTTCTTGTTTCTTATTTCTTGCTTTTGTTTATATACATATATATATTTAGGCTTCTAACAAAATATAACATGCATTAAAATATGACCATTGAAAGTTTACATTTTCTAATATAATTAAATCTTTTATAATTAAAAAAAAATCTTAATATAAAACTAACTATAAATTTAATATGTTATCTCTCACATAAATTATTTGTCACAAATGACGTGTTTAAAAAATGTTGTGAGTGTAAAATATTAAGGTAGTGTCAATTGTATATTTTAGTGAACAAATTTTTCATAATACCAAATTTTTTACCGATTTCGAGTGTATTATTAACTTAAATAATAAATAAATACACATATACAAAATTTTCAAATCAACCCATAAATTAAAAATACATAATTCCATTAAAAATATAAACAATAAAAGATTACAAAATTTAAAGCTAAAAAATAAAATGGTAAAAAACCATACAAAATTAAAAGAATTAAAAATTGCAAAATATAAATATTGCAAAAATGATTTGAAAAAAAAAATACAAAGTTGGGATTTGAACCATGGACTTGGTTAAATTATGGAAAAAGGGTTGACATCACAACCATCACACCAAAGGTAAATATTGTTAATTTTTTGGAACGCAGAATATAAAACAAAACCAATACTGGGTTTAGAAAAAAAAAGAACGGAACAAGAGAAACAAGTTTGAGAGTTTCTCATTTTTTCACATAATTTGAGAAACGTTTCTTGTATTTTTGGGAACAAGAAACGGGAACAGTTATCAAACAAGACTGTTTCTCAATAAATAAGAAACAGGAACAAGAAACAGGAAACAGGAACGTTATCAAACGAGCCCTATATATCCAAAGGTGGAAGGCTTACATTGATCAATGCCACCTTGGCTAACTTGCCCCTTTATTATCTATCTTTATTTGAAGCACCTGCTAAAGTTACAATCAATATAGAGAAGTTGTATCGCGATTATCTCTGGAAAGGAAATGGTGGAAATTCTCTTAACCATTTAATTCAGTGGAACATTGTCAAGACTCCAATTGAGAGCGGTGGATTGGGAATTCCTGATATTAAGCTTAAAAATCGGGCTTTGCTGGCAAAATGGCACTGGCGTTATGGATCAGAAAAGGATGCTTTGTGGAGATGGGTGATGATGTATAAATATAGGGGTGAGGCGGATTCTAAAAGACATGGGGATTACTCTCTAAAAAAGGCTAGAGGCCCTTGGAAAAATATCTCGAAATATGGTAGTCTTATTTTCGATAATGTTGAGCATAAACTTGGCAGAGGGAATAATATTCTTTTATGGGAAGATGTTTGGAAAGATGGTGTTGCTCTTCGAGTTCGGTTTCCTCTCATTTATCATTTGGTCCTTAAAAAGAGGATGACAATCTACAATGTTATGAACCAAGTTCCAACCGGATGGAATCTATCTCTTAGAAGGAGTTTAAATGATGCAGAGGCTGATGAATGGGCTTCTTTTTGTACTATTATGGACCAGATTGAACTTCGGGACGACGAAGACTCTTGGAATTGGCCCCTTGATGAATCTGGCTCATTCACAATTTCTTCTTTGTATAAAAAATTGTCATCTTATAACGAGAACAAGTTGGATTGTGACCTATACACCAGATTATGGAAGGGCCCCCAACCTCAGAAGGTGAAATTTTTCATATGGGAGCTTAGCAGGGGTGCTATCAACACAAATGACGTTCTACAAAAAAAGATGGTGCAAACTGCCCTTCAACCCTCTGCTTGTATTATTTGTCTTGCTAAATCAGAAACACAGCACCATTTGTTCATTGAGTGTGGTATATCTGCAAAATTTTGGGCTCATATTCAAACAACATTTAGCTGGTCCACTCCCCTACCTAGAAGGCTGCCGGATCTAATTACCTACCTGCTGTTGGGTCATCCATTTAAAGGAGTGATTGAATCTATGTGGCTAAATATCATTTATGGCTTCTTTTGGACAACATGGAAGGAGAGAAATAGCAGGCTGTTCAATGAAGAATACACCAGTAGAGAATCCCTTTTTGAATCCATTTTATACATGGCTATGTATTGGTGTCACTCTATACCCCCCTTTTGTACTTATGACTTGAGCACTTTAATTGCACAATGGCATAGCTTCTTACCAATATCTAGATAAGTTGTAATCTTTCAATCATCAATGAAAGTTTTGTTTCCTATCAAAAAAAAAATAGTTTCTTCTAATTTTTGCAAAGAAATAAAAAAAAGCTTTGTTCTGGTTTTTCTCAAATTAACAAAAAAAAAAAAGAAAGAAAAGAAAAAAGAGTTTATAATGAAAGGCTGCTGGCAACTACTTTCTTTAAATCCATTGTCTGATATTTTTTTGTCTTTAAAGCCTTCACTGATTTTATTTCTATAAAACATACAAGTGGTGTGTAACCCACACATGTCTGTCTTAAACAGTCTCATGAATTGAACATTATATAACGAGTTGAAAACTATTATTTCGGTTTCTTTTTATTTTTCTTTGAATTCATTGAACGTTCAAATTTATATCCGGGACACTAGTCCGTCTCTAGACTATGACATCGGAATACTTCGAAAGATATTTTAGTTTAAGCGTTTTTCAGCAGTTTTGAACCAGTGATCTTTCAAGGAAGCATGTTTTGAAGTTTTAAGCTTCAACTGCTGGGCTGTCCTTAGAGACCTATCCTTTTGGACATATTTGGATGGAGGAATGTTGAAGTTGGTTGAATGTGGTGTTTAAATGAGTGGCTACACAAAAATCATGTCTGAATAGAGGAATTGTAGAAAAAAAATATTTTGATTTTTATGAAAGAGTTGTAGAAAAAATGGAAGAGGGGTTTGAATAGCTTTTTCTACCCTAAACAAAACATGACATAAGTTTTAAATTTAGCGAAAGTATATAGATTAAAATTGACTATTAAAAGTACCTACACCAAAATGAAACTAATCTCAAATACATTAAGATTATAATTTTTTATATTTCAACCCACACTTATATCACTTCGATCATTAAAAATTATATATTTATATGGGCGACTATCTAAGCCAAACTATTATCATCTAATTCTTCTTTTAAAACATCTCATCAATGATTTATTTGTTTATATTTTGTGTTTTATGGTTAATTTATACGTATCTCTTGATTATACTTATGAGACAAACCGTTTAATTCTACAAAAGTGTGTAAGGAAATTGATAATAAATTAATTTTTTAAATAATTATCATAGATTAAATTTATTTATTAAAATTTTAATATTATTTTAATTACTTGGTCAACCTATACTCAATTTTATTGAATTGAATGAGAAATAATAATTTTTCAAAACTAAAAGTAGACGTTACAAAAATTTAAATCCTTGCCACTCAAACTCAATGAATTAAAATATGGTCAAACTTATCAACATTAATTAAATTTAGGTGAACCTTGTGAACTCCAATAATGTTCAATGGAAGAATTGCACAACTACTTTTTAAAGTTTAAAAAATACTTTTTAAATTGACCCACCATTGTATTTAAAAAAATCGGGACCTATGATGTGTTTGACAAGATGGTGAAATAATTTCATGCTATAACTCAAAATCTAACTTATGGATACTACCGACTTAGAAAGCATTCATAAAAATTTCATCGGTTGAAGGGTAAATATATTTCTAAAGTTTCCTCAATAAATTAGTAATAATTCAACAAAATTAATATATATTCAATAATTAAAATATTATGAATTTGAATCCTCTACTTTTAATTGATATATTAAAAAAAAATTTGTCAATGGTTTGAAACTACAATAATTTTAGCTATAAAAAGGGACTTAATGTAATCAATTGCATCAAATAGTAATAGTGACATCGCCTTTTAAACATGCAACTAAAATGTCATTGTCTATGAAGATAAATATAATTTTATTGCTTTCAAAAAAAAAAATTTATATTATTATACCTTAGCATTCACTTTTTCTTTGAACTTTCATACTTATTATTATTATTATTATTTTTGAAAAAATTGAACTTTCATACTCAATCCATTTTAGCCCTACTTTAAAATAATATAGGTTAACCTCTCACCTAAATGCTTGTGAAATTCAAGAAAATTTGGTGTGTTGTGAAATTCATGAAAGGACTGACCTACACAGCAACTACTTTTAAAATTGACCCACCACTGGATTACTTTTAGATGTACAAAATTTATTTTGGGGCCTAAAATGTTTTTGATTTGATATGATGATGAAGTGATTGCATGCTATTTCTAAACCCTCCATAATAAATACACTCATTTAAACTGCACTTTCTTTTGGAAAAAAAGAAAGAAAGAAGAAAAAGAAGATTTCAATGATAATAGGGACAATGTCTTCCAAATCAATAGTATGACTTATTTTATTTTATAATTATTTTTTGGGGTTAAAGAATAGCTAATGCAGCCTAAATTAATTAGTCATGTCAAACCATGATCAAAATTACTCTTCATTAATAAAATACAAATTTGAACCTTGATTCCTCTTTCAAAAATTAATTTTAATTTTAATACTTAATTAATTTAATTTCATACTTATTTAATTTTAATATCTAAGCTTTCTTTTTTTCTTAGTACATATTGAGTGAGAGGGACAAGGATCTTGAACTAATTTACAACCAAATAATGAAATCATTATGACAGTGACCCATTTGATATATATTTAAGCTGTTGTATGAGAATTCCAATTATTTAAATATTTTGCAAACCCTTTGAATTCTTATATAAAAAGATTTTAATACTTACTTTATTTTTAATTTTACCATTATTCATTTAATAACAACTCAAATTCATTAGAAAAATTGACACCTTAACTTACTCGAAGCAACGTTTACCACTTGTCCACAGACAAATGAAACTACATTATATTTTCATAAAATTATTTTAAGTTAAAAACAGTTTTGGTTTTGAGTATTCATGAAAATAAATTAGTCCTTGTAATTTAAAATTTGAAATAATTTAGTCCTTATTATGGAAATTATTGTTAAGATTAAATATAATTTCTGAATGTGTAAATAAATAAATTAAGAAGGGACCAAATATGTTTATAAACACACTAAAATTCAGACACAAATAAGTTACCAATTTCAAAGTTCATGGTGAATTAAAAAAATCAAAATCAAAATCAAAGCCTATGTATGAATTCCTCCCAGACCTCTCAATATTTTCTTGTATCCCCTATAATCTAACTAAGGTAGCCTACTAGCCTTCATTACTTATAAGAGTGAGGACTGCCCCAACATACGTTAGTATGCTTTGTCTTCAATAACATGTTTCTTAAGAATTGCTCAAGTTAAACATACTTAATTTGAAGTTTCTATGGTTAAGTCATTGATATAAATATGTATCTTGTTTATAAGGTAGTAATTATCAATTCTTTTAAGTATTTCTTAACAACAACTTACATATCCTCAAGGCCACTCTCGTTCATATGTGGTCACGGTTCATCCAAATTTCGAGTGTTACATGATCACTTACTTCCGTATTGGTTCAGCTCTATACCTTGCAATATCCATTGTTCTCACTCCCTATGCTTTCTAGAAGAATTCTCAAAAGGTTACTTTGTTTGAGTTAAAGCTCGCTTTTGCTACCTAAAAGAAAATTGCATGTTGTTGGTATATGTAGTAACTATCCATTCTTTTAATCATTAACCATGGGTGGGACGTTCTCAAGACATTTCTCATTCAGATGTGATTACGGTTTATTTGAGTCGTCTTAATTTCAAGAGCTACTTCAAGATTAAATTATTACTTTGTTGAAAACTCAAAGACTAAATTTTTTTAACTAATGATTTACGAGGAAGTTTATTGCAATAACTAATAGTTTTCTTTATGCAAAGTGCAAATACCAAATACAGAAAAGGAATAAAATATAATTTTATTTTATAAAAAAATTATATACAATTATTGAGCGGCTATCAAAAATGCATATGAAAATGAATTAAATGTCAACATCAATGCCAAATAATATCACATAGCGATAAGAATATGGAGAAGATTGAAGAAAATTATCATACCAAATAATATCAAAAGGATAAGAATATAGGGACAAAAATATTCCCCTTTCCTATATGACCCTATATTTGGGGTAATGAAGTGAGCACTATGGCTGAAGCTTGCTTAGAAGAAACAGAGGCATACCAAATTTCTGCATATGAGGAAGAGAATAGCAAAAAAGAAGCTTCCATCTTTCATACTTGTTTGGCCCTTCCAATCTTAAAGAAGCTCACATCTGATAATGACCTTCAAAAACCAGACAAAGGCTTTAGAGTCTGCTCAATCAAACCTTTATATCAGCAATTCTCCATCATGTAGGAGAATGAATCAAAGTTATCCAACTCATTTTGAACAATCTTATCTGAAAGAACCATTAACATAACAGAATTAAGCCAACAAAATCTCAAATAGATAAAACCAAGCCACCCCAATGAGATGGAAAAGAATCCAATTCCCATTTCTCTACACCACCAGCTTGCAACTACAAATTTATGGTAAGAGGGAGAATTGGATGCCAATATATGATTTGAAAGTTGCAGAACATCAAAATGGCAGAGGATTAAACAGAAAGTGAAACCAGATGAACTAAAAACATGAAAGTACAGAAGCTCTGAAGCAAAAACTCGACACGTCTAAAATGATCAGAGGCTTAATCTACAAGATTGAGATACGTCAATTTCTCTAAGTGGGCAAGCTGAAAATGCCTTCAATTATCAACCCTAACAACCATATCCAACTCTCTAACTTTCTCTCAGCCAAATTATTTGATTCCATTCATTCAGACATTTTCACAAACACCTTACGGGCAGAAACAGAACCAGCAGCGAATTGAATGAAATTGAAAAACTATAAGAACTCAGATTCTTACCTTACAACAACCATATCTTTGATTGTTCCATTTCTCCCACCGTACCCCCAAGTACACTGCATCACAGTTTCAAATTTGAAAGCAACAACAGAAGAAGGGTTATGCATTAGGTATAACATCAACGTCGCAAATTTAGAAATCTGTTTACGAAATTGAGAGTGACCCAGTTGGATTAAATGCTTTGGCAGTCAAACTTGTACGAAGGAAATGATGATGATAGAGAAATGGCGTTGGATTTGTAATCCGTCGGCCATGGGAGCGTAATGATAGAAAAAGACTTACATCTGATTGAATTGATTTGGGTACCCATCGTTTCAAATCGCCTTTGTTCGGATCGCTTTCTTGTAATCAGAATCAGAGAATTTCAAAGCTTATCGGTTCGTCTTTGCTGTTTCAACAATCATTGTTGAGCGATTTTTCTCGACTGTTCTTCCAAATAAATTTAGTGGTAAGGACAAGGGACACATTTGCCTATTTTGGTCAATTTCTATAATTTTAATCATAGGTTTGTGTTTTTAATTTTGTTTTGGTCCCTCATCTCTGGAAAATTTTCCATTCTAATCCTTAGCTCTAAATATTTTTCAAAAGTTGAGCATAATTGAAGGGTTAAATCAATTTTTTTCAAAGATTTATTTTTTCTAAGGATAAAGTTAATATTTTGAAATTGATTTTCAGATTGATGGAACAAATGTGTCAATTTGACTTCTTTTTCAAAGTTTAAAAATTCGAAATTTTCACTATGTTACTTTTATATAGATATTAATTGCTCAAGTTTTCTTTTCACCTTTCTATAAATCTAACTGAAATAAATATTTTCATTAAATGGGGGTAGAAAATTTAAATGTATGAAATAGAGATATCTTAGCGCAACTATTAAATTATGTTCCAAGTTTATATCACTTATGATGGTTATTGCTTACTAGATTACATACCATTAATAACAAGTTGTATACATTTTTGTAAAAAATTAGCTTATAAACAAAACCAACCTCCACATTTTACTTTCTTTTTGCTAGATAGTTTTGAAAAATATCTTGAGAATCTTAGCCAAAATTTTGAAATTGAAACTAGTTTTTCTTAATTAATTGTGTAAAAAGAAAAAGTGAAAAACATAACCCCAAAAATTGAAGTTAGGAAGACCAACAAAAATTTCAAAAGAAGAGACTAAGACATGAAGATCACTTTCCTGAGCATTATAATTATATCAACTTTTTAACTATTTAAAAATATTCTCCAAAACTAAGATAAATTCAGAGAACAAAAAAGAAAACAAAATTAATATTTTTGGTATCAAAGTAGCCCCCAAACTTATTTATTATTATTATTTGGTTGCATTGGCAAAGATTATGCTCATTTGGTTGGTTTGAAGAGAGGAGGGTCATGTAGCCTTGTCACTTACACACCATTTCTGCTTCTTCTTTCTCTTTCTCTCTGTAGCTATGAACAACCCATCAGAGGAAAATGTTGAAACAGGAGGCATTTCTTCAAAGGTTTGCTTAATTTTTCTGTACTGTTTATTCAAACCAGTAATTTCTTGAAGGAATGTATATGGGGTTTTGATTTGTTGTTTGTATGATTGTTCTGTTTTTATCTGTTTATTTGGGAACTGGGTTGGGTTCCCTTTTGGGTTTGGGTGAAATGCATTTTACATATTGATTTGGTAGATTCTTTGTCAGCCTGGAATTTGGTATGAATAGCTCTTAGTGATTGGGACGGTCGTCGAACCGGGCTTAGCCTAACGGTAATTGACATGTAAGTTCGAATCTCGGATCCCCAAGTATTGTACTAAAAAAGGATTGGGACTGTTTTCTTTTGCTTTTTGTTTAAGAGTCTTGATGGGAAGATGGGTTTGCTTTAAGTTTCTTGTTAGTCATGTCCAACTGTTGAAGTAAGAAAAAAGGGGAAAAGGAGCCTTATCGTAGTTTTTTTTTTGGTTTTTTCGAATTCAATAACATTTGGATGGGGGTTTTGAACCTGTAAGCTTTGGTTATTAAGTCATACAAGATGTGACTGGAGTTTTGCTCCTTTTGGCGCTTTTTCGTTGCTTTGATTGTGTGTTCGAGTGTTTTTTCTTTGGCAAAAAGTGTTTTTAGAAGATCTTATTGATCAGTCACCTTTTAGTATTTTGAAGGCGTTTCTCTTGGCAAGTGGTTATAAGGCATATGCTGATAGCTTGATTGATTTCCCACCTTCCATTTGCACCTTTTAGTTGCCATGAACATCTGTTCATGGCCACACAAGTGCTTGATTTCATGAGGGAACAAACTTCTTCTAATTTTTCTTCCATTGATGAAGAATATAAAAAGAGATCAGTGAGAAATTTGTGCTAGAGAGAAGTTAGAGAGAGAAATTTTGTGTAGAGAGTAATCAGGGAAAGAAAACACTCACCCCAATTGCTTATTTAAAAAATAAATGTTTTTTCTTCTTTTTAAATATCTAGGAGTGTTTATTTTTTTGAAACAATATCTATGAGTGTTTGTGCGCTAGCTTACTCACAACTCAACTATTTTTACGAGATAACAGCATAATCTTAGTACATTTCGTTGCTAGTAAACTGGTAAGATATTAAATCCTAGGTAGGTGGCCACTTTGAATTGAACATTCCCTCTAAACTCTTAAACTACGAACCAACTAAACATTTAAAAACACTTCTTTCATTGCTATAAGCACACACAAACATGCCTGATGCATTTATGCTTGAATGAAGGAAAATCATAAATGGTATGAAGTTGAATTCCAAACATCATGCTACCATCTTCCATGCTTTGCTGACTGTTGATGCATTCAAATTTGTTTTTTTTTTTTCCTGATATTTCTTCTTCTAATGGATTGGGGTAAATTTAATTATATCAACCAACATTCCTCCTTATTTGTATGCTTGAAAATTTGAGAAATGACCTACAAGCAAAATTCAATTTTAATTGCAAAGAAATCGACTCGGCAAAAATTTGAACACATGATCTCATTCTTTGCTACCATGTTGAATTACCAATCAATCAACCCAAAAGCTTAAACTGATGGGCTAAAGTAAATTTAATTATATCAACTAAAATATGCTAATATGTTTCTCATCAGAAAGTGAAGAATGAGTCCTATAGAAGTGTGCTAATGTTGGCTTACCAAAGTCTAGGAGTGGTTTATGGGGACCTTAGCACCTCTCCTCTCTATGTCTACAAAACCACTTTCTCTGGGAAACTCAGCCTCCATGAGAATGATGAAGAGATTTATGGAGTTCTATCCTTCATCTTCTGGACGTTTACACTCATCGCTCTCTTCAAATACGTGTTCATTGTCATGTCCGCCGACGATAATGGTGAAGGTAAAGTTTTTCATCTCGTCCAATATTTTAGATACTGTTAAGATGATTAAATTGTTAAAGCTTTGAACATGGCTTAACTTGTCACGTCGATTAGAAGTGAGGAGGATTGAATTATGTAAGGAAAGTGATAGGATCCGAACTAACACATGAACAATATATTGAAATATAGATATAGTTGTACAAGATACGCCAAGTTTTAATAGGATTTGGAATCTTTGACTTCACTCAGCTACAAGATACATTTCACTACCCATGCATCCCCTTCCTATTTATAACCATAATCCTCTAACTAATTTCCCATATACCCTTACATTATTCCTTAATTCCTCTAAGGGCCAACCCAAACAAAAAGCCTCTCCACCGGTGTAATGCTTATGTGGGCTTTAAGTTCAAATAAACAATATCATGCCATTCATGAGATATGATTCTTTGTTTGAATGTTTATTTCATGTTTGCTTTTCTGTTGAGATTTTTGAAATGAAAGGACTTGATTTCATAGCTTGAAGCCAATATAGAAAGGAAGAAACACAAAGCTGATTATTTCATACTATGTGCTTGTAATGCAGGGGGTACCTTTGCACTGTACTCTGTTCTCTGCAGGCATGCTAGATTATGCATTCTACCGAATCAAGAGCCTGTCGATGAAAAGTTATCTGCATATGACATGAAGGGAATCTCGGAGACGAGAACTAGTGCTGCTCTGAAGTCTTTTTTCCACCTGCATCCGTCTTTTCGAAAAGGTTTTTTGGTGTTCGTGCTCTTTGGAACTTCCATGGCTATTGGTGATGGAGTGCTCACTCCTGCAATATCAGGTTATCTCCCTGAATTTAACTGTAAATAGATTATTTTTTCAGCTCTGTAGCTTAGATCATCTAACATTTGTACATACATACAACTTTTATGCCACTGCTAGTTCCAAGATGTTGGTATTTTCCTTTATGAAAATACGGAAGAACAATCAAGAAAATAAAGAAAATGTGAGAGAAACAACCCAACAATTTACGTGATCACTAATGATGTATTAGCTACGTCCACGGTTAGAAGAGATAACTATTTTAATTAAGGAGATAAGAATACAAATGCTTAGTCAAATGAGACTGGATGTTAAGAGAGTTTATATTGTGCACTCACATAAAATTCTAATATAACATATGATCGGGCAGCGAGACCCCCGACTAAGTAATCATAGGACAACATAGTTTAAAGGCATCTCAACATTTTCAGTGTGAAATTGCATTAGTACCTAAGCTAAGATTAACTTTGAAAATTTGAAGAAGACTTCATGAACGCTTGTATTTTTTCATTCTTGTACTTTATTAGAAGTATTTGTCCTTTCAGTTCTTTCAGCAGTCTCAGGAGTTAAACATAAGATCCCTGGACTCCACGAGAGTAAGTCTCATCCTCTCTATGGTTGCATTTCTTTATATGGAAAAAAAATTATAACATTGCCAAAATTTGTGTTTCCCACTTTCAGATTATGTTGTTTTGATCTCGTGCGTGATCTTAGTTGGACTGTTCTCCCTTCAGCATTGTGGAACACACAAGGTTGCTTTCATGTTCGCTCCAATCATCACTGCGTGGCTTGTCTGTATTAGCGTTATCGGAATGTATAACATTATCAAGTGGAATTCGAGTATATATCACGCACTCTCTCCGGTTTATATGCTGAAGTTCCTTAGAAGCACAGGCGTGGAAGGTTGGATTTCATTAGGCGGAGTCGTTCTCTCGATAACAGGTACTTGCACATCTTGAATTGTACAATTTCTTTTATTTCTCGTCTCTTAAACATCATGAGTGAGTTATGGGATATTATCATAGGCGTGGAGGCAATGTTTGCTAATTTAGGCCACTTCTCTTCGCTCTCAATCAAGGTAACTCTAACCGCTTTGTTAAAAAATAATAACTGAAAGGCGTCACGATCTTAATGTACTTGACATGTAATCCTCATTTAAATCACAGATTGCCTTCACATTTCTTGTATATCCCTCCTTGATCCTTGCATATCTGGGTGAGGCTGCATTCCTCTCTAAGCACCATGAAGATATTCAGAGAAGCTTCTACAAAGCAATACCTGGTAGGAAGTTAGTATTACAGACAGATTATATATATTGATGTGTCCCTGTCTTAACATGGCATTAACATTATTTCTGGGTGTAGAAGCGGTGTTTTGGCCGGTGTTCGTTGTGGCGACTTTTGCTTCTGTTGTAGGAAGTCAGGCCGTGATTTCGGCTACGTTTTCCCTCGTTAACCAGTGCTGTGCTCTGAATTGCTTCCCCCATGTGAAAACTTTGCACACTTCAAACCAAATATATGGGCAGATTTATATCCCAGAAGTTAACTGGATGCTAATGTGCCTTTGTTTAGCTGTAACAATTGGTTTGAGAGACACGAACATGATAGGCCATGCATATGGTACAAGTCTTAGCATTTAGTATTGTCTATGGGCTTTAGTATAACCTCATAAGAAAGAAATCTGATTTGTTTTGATGGGTTTATAGGGCTGGCAGTCACCATTGTTATGTTTGTCTCAACTTGCTTGATGGCCCTTGTGATAATCATTGTTTGGAAGCAGAGGTTGATCAGTGCCATGGCGTTTTTCGTGTTTTTCGGGTCGATCGAACTACTTTACATTTCAGCATCAATCAGCAAAGTTCACGAAGGCGGGTGGATTCCCATTGTGCTTTCAATTCTCTTTATGTGTTCAATGTATACGTGGTACTATGGGACAATGAAGAAACAGGAATATGACGATGAGAACAAAGTATCGATGAATCGGATACTTTCTTCAGGGCCTAGCCTCGGCATCGTGCGTGTGCCCGGAATTGGACTCATATACACTAATCTGGTCTCTGGTGTTCCAGCTGTTTTTGGTCACTTTGTAACCACTTTGCCTGCATTTCATCAAGTGCTTGTCTTTGTTTGCATAAAGTATGTTCAAGTTCCCCACGTAGACGAAGAAGACCGTTTGATCATCACGAGGGTGGGGCCGAAAGAATGCAACATGTTTCGGTGCATCGTAAGGTATGGTTATCGGGATTTGCTACAAGAAAACTACAATTTCGAGAATCGGTTGGTGCTTTCTGTAGTGCAATATGTAGAAACAGAACATCACCTTTGGAAACCAATGACACAAGTCTCTAGCGAGTATGAAAGTTCAGAAGAAGAATCTTGTGAACATGAACCACTAGAGGAGGTTTTTACAAGGCCAAATATGTCGCAATCTTCCTACGAATATCAAGCAACGAATACCGCAGTCGACAACGATCCAGCGAAGTCTATATACAACGAGGAAGCGATGCAGATATTGGGAGCTAAAGAATCGGGAATCACGTACATTTTCGGGCATTGCTCGGTCAAGGCTAAGAAATCATCCTCCATTATGAAGAAGTTGGCCATTGATATTGTGTATGCTTTTTTGAGGCAGAATTGCAGAGAGCCTGAGGCTATACTGAATGTGCCTCACACTTCTCTCTTGGAAGTTGGAATGGTATATTATGTATAGTTGGAATGGTAAAAACATAAGCTTAATGTTAAGATGTAGCTTTCTTTTTATACTTTCATCCCAAAATTAACAGAAAACTATAGTACTAGGTTAGGTTTTTTCGATCTACGTTTATTTTTCCTGATATTTTGAATACCTCAAAAATGTAAAGCATGGATATTTATAGCTAATATATGGATTAAAATACCATTTTGTCTATGCACTTTGGTTCTATTTTGATCCATAAACTTTAAATGAAAAAAATATATTAAATTAAATTAATCACTCTTATCAATATGAAGTTAATTTTTGGTTCAATAGTATTAATAAATATAAGAAATGACAAGTTGAAAAACTAATAGAGATTAAGATATAAGCGAATACTAATGAGTATTTTTTTTTCTTTATTCTCATTATTCTAAAGAAAAGAAAGTTGAAGTTTCTTTGGGATTGAAATTGGATACTCAAATTTATTTAGTTTAATGTTTAATTAATATAAAGGAAAATTATTAAACATCATGAACCAGTTCAAATTATATAAAACATTATAACTAACTAACTACCATCGAATCAAAGTTAACTTTGTTCAACTGACATTACATTTTAGTTTATGAGTACAGATTAATGTCATCAAATTATTGCTTTTATTAGTAAAAATATTTTAGTTATTTTCATATATCATGAAAATGTAGAAAGAATCTTAATTTAAATGCTTAGAAAAATTTATTTCCTATAATTTAATATTAACAAATCAACTTTCTTTTAACGCTAATAACAATAATTTAAACAACATAAACGTATTCATTATTAAAAGATCGGTAAATTTAGATTTTCTATCTCAATTTTTTATGATAAATGGTGATATATATATATATATTTTTGAAATTATAACAATTGAAGATGGAGAGACTTGAACCTAAGACCTCATTGATGCCGCTTGAGCTACTGCTCTATTGGCTAATATATATATATTAAATGGACTTAAAAGAAAATGGACTTAAAAGAAAAGTTAAAATACGATTATTGTGTTGTTTATGGGACACACTAAATTAAATGTAACATTGTTCATTTTCAACCTTTAATGATTATAAACTTTCCCTAATTGATGGGGAAATCAAACCAATTCCCCCAAAAAATGCCACTTTCAAACCCATGTGCCCTCCAACAAAGCAATACAACCTCTCTAAAATAATCTTTGCTCAACTTTCTCATTCCAAGCAAAGACACTTTTTACTATAAATTATCAGATGGTTGAAATTGAAAACAAAATCATTTTTGCTTTTCATAAACCATTCATTTTTTACTTCTTATTATTATAACTTTGAAAGTACCCTTCATCTTTCTATAGATTTTTTTTATATATATAAAAAAAGCAAGATGCATATTTCATCTAAATTAAGTGTATAATAAATCTTTGGAACTATCAATTTCACACTTTAGAGTGTGAAGTTGAACCTATCATGTAGATGTATTTATGGGATAACTTCAAAATTTTACCATGGTATGTAGCTTCAAAGATTTACCATACTTGTGTAATTATAAATTATAATCATACAAGTTCATAGTGGATAAATGGCTTAAATAATAAATATAATTAAATTTTAAAAAATTGAGAAAAAATAGAATTAAATTCAAATTGAGCAAAGTAATTAGAGTGCAAAAGAGTTCAATTATTTTGGTGATATGTAACCATCCCAAATCCTTTTCTTTTACATTAAAATTTCATTGTCAACAATCTCTTAGTGTCATTTAAACATAATTTCTACTTTTTCCCCTTTGCTTAAGAAGTAAAAAACTAGCCAAATGCAATTTCATACACAAGAGTGCCTAAGAAATGACCTCAAAAACTGACCAAATTCTGACATCTTTTTTACTCTTGTGTCTTTGAGGAAACTATAAACTTGAACATGGGTCCACTTCTGTAAAGAAAAAATATATTAAGGAAAAAAAATATAATAATAACACAAATCATTGAGGGAGAATTCAATTTCTACTAACTTTTACTAAAAATCAAAAGAAGAATAAGGATGGAGATGAACAAACGGGGTGATTCGTTTTTAATACAAACTTTGAAGTACTCTTAATTACATTTCTATTGAAAAGTCCAAAATATTTGTTCAAAAAAATGTAACCATTTTATGCAGTATTGGCGACTAAATCTCATGAAGATACTAGACTTGTGGGGGGTAAAAATCATAACATATACATAAAATGTGTTATAAATATTGTACCTAACTAACATGCCTTGTTATTTATTTATTTATTTATTTATTTATTTTTTAAAAGAACTTAACATGTCTTGTTAAACACAACCATCACTATTATGGCATGCCAGAAAGGGTAGGGAACTTGTCACCTACAATGGTCAGCCATTCAAACTTCAATTAGAAGGTCCTTTTTTTTCTTTTATTATTATTATTATTATTATTATTATTGTTGTTATTATTTTGAGATTATTATTATTAATAATTTTAAGGCAAACTGTCTATTTGAGTAAACATCTCTTAAGATAATTTATCCTGACATTGAATAAAAAATATCTTAGTTTGTTCACACAGTTTAAAACACAAATTAACTTTTAAATTACATTTGTCCTATCTTAAGCTTTTCCATAGGCGCCACAGTTTCCTAAGAAAATTTTATTAGGTAGCATAGTGATCATTTTTTTTATATAAAAGAAAAATGTATATTTGTAAGTGTAATTACAAATTTAATGGGTTATTTGTCTGAGTTTATATTTCTAATATATAATCTAAAGATTAAATTAAAAGCATCCTCACAAAATTTTCAATGTAATACATATGATACTTAAATTTTATGTATAAAATTATTTTTTACCGTGAAATAAAATCAAAGTTCAATTTAAAATTATTGTCAACCAAATTTCAACTATCATAATATATAACTTAATAAAAAAAAGAAGTTATCGATTTTATTTTAAAAGTAATAAATTATTGCTTCAAATTCACCACTTCCGATAATTGTTAAATTCAAATATATATATATATATATATATATATATATATATATTAAAGAAAAATATATTAATTATATATTAAAATTATTATACTAAAACAATAATTCAGTCGTCAACATGAGTAGCTGCTCAGCGGCACTAATGTATATCCATCGATAAAAAATCATAAGTTCAGGTCCCCTATTCCAATTGTTGTAATCTAAAAATAATAATAATAATAATAATAATTCAGTCAATAACATTTAAAAAAGGAGAAGTGTGGAGTAAAATCTTGTCGGTTTTTTTCTTTTAAAAAAAATTCCAATTAGAAGGAATAAATTACTAAATGGCCATGGTTGTGCACATTTGAAATATAAAAGAAAACTCCCTCATTTTTAAGTACAAAATGTTATAAATATTCTACAAATAGGCATTCCATGGAAAATATTGTTCTTCACAAAAACTTAGGTGCATAAATATTGTATGCCATTCTTTCATTTGAAGCAAAAAAAAAGAGAGATTGAAATAAAATGAACCCAAAAAACCAAGCAAATTATTCTTGGCTGGCTTCTCCTTCAGCCCATTTGTTAAAAAAATCACAAAATCAAAAGAGAATGCCAAAGGAAGAAGAAGAAGAATTGGCTATGGAGGTCAACACCCTAAAAAAAGAATTGGAAATTTCTCTGCAAAAAACCAAATTTCTCGAAAAAGAAAATCAAGAACTGAAACAAGAATTGGATCGACTCAAATCCCAAATTCAATCTCTGAAGGCTTACAATAATGAGAGAAAATCCATTCTTTGGAAGAAATTTCATAATTCCGTGGATGTCGCCGTCGCCGGAGAAGACTCTCCGCCACAGAGTCCGGCGGCGGACAAATGGGAGCCGAGCAAATCGCAGAAACAGAGAGTGGAGGGGGCGCCGGCTCTGGCTCCGGCACCGCCGCCTCCACCGCCGTTTCCGACGAAGCTGGTCGGAGGGTCGAAGGCGGTGCGGCGGGTTCCGGAAGTGTTGGAATTGTACCGTTCACTGACGAAAAGGGATAATCAGAAGGGAAATAAGGCCGCGAACGGTGGATTTCCGGCGGTGGCGTTCACCAGAAACATGATCGGCGAAATTGAAAACCGATCAGCCTATCTCTCTGCGGTAAGTATGTAGTTCTCTTAAGGCGAAATAATTTGTGTCAATTTGGCTAATTCTAATTGGTTTTCCACTTTTAATTTCATTTTATATTTAATAGGTTTTCCACTTTTTTAAGTACATGAAGATTGAAAGATACAAATGATAGAACTCTGATAGTCTGATTATTATTACTTCAATTAGGTTTATTTTAGCAATCATTTGATTTATTAGATATGCTATGGAAGTTTTCTTTTTCCTTGAAACCAAACAAGTTCATTATTTGATATACCATGTTTGGTTTCTCATTCATGGAAGCATTGATATCCTTCCGAAGTTTGTCTAACTATACTAATTCAGGGACCTAAAATATAAAATAAAATTTTGATACTTTATTGAATATTTTATCAAAGACATAAAATAAGTGTTTCAAACCAAAAAGTATCTATTTAAATCCCCAATCTTGTGTTTCAAATCAAAAGGGATAGTAATTTATAAGTTTTATTATTTGGTAGTAATTCACAATAGTGTTTTCTACTTATGATTTGTTTATCTATTTATTAAAAAAAAAAGCTTAGACGCTTATAAGGTTTAGGGGCTTAACGAACTTAAAATTTAGGACACAATTTAAAGTTTAAGATAAAATAATACAAGCTTGATGTCAAAAAAAAAAAAAAGATAAATGATAAAATAAATACAAGCTTAAAAATGTACAAAGTTGTAATTTAACCGTTATATGATATATGAACGAAACAAAATGAAATTGTTTAATAATATTATTTGGACATGATTTTCTTTAGCTATCTATGTGATATGATATTAGCTAACAAGAATCTAAACATAGAGTGACTAATTTTTTTATTTAAACGACATGAAAGTATATTTGTTGATAAAAAGGTCATGGGTTAAAAGTTTTAAATTATTATTGAACTAAAAAATGTATATAAGAAATTTCAATTGTGATAATATGACATCTTATAAATTAAAATTATATTTTTATATTCATGAGTTTCGATCAAATCCAATAACATTTAGTTATAAGAAACGTATATGAAATTAACTTTTAAGTAGATGTTCATTAAGATTGAACTTGTAATCGCATAGTTTAAAAAGCCTTAAAGAAACTTGCTCACTAAAGATTGAACTTGTAAGCTCCTATTAGATCAATTCATGGTAGTTAAGGCTATGTCCAAGTTAGCAAACTTGTTATTTAGAAAACGATTTTGTTGAGAAGTTGGTCATATTTTATGTTAAGGGTAGGTTTGATTTCATATCTGGTTTGAAGGCATCCAAATAACAAAACATCTTAATACATCATAAGCCAATATATGGTTAGAAAGAGTAAAAAGCAAGTGAATGGAACCATGGGCAGATAAAATCAGAGGTGGAGACACACGGGGAATTTGTGAACAGGCTAATAAGAGAAGTAGAAATGGCGGCGCCGAGGGAGATTACAGAGGTGGTGAGGTTCGTGAAGTGGCTGGATGGGGAGCTGGCGTCGCTGGTGGATGAAAGGGCAGTGCTGAAGCATTTCCTGCTGTGGCCAGAGGGAAAGGCAGACGCGATGCGCGAGGCGGCATTCAGCTATAGGGACCTCAAGAGCTTGGAAAGTGAGGTGTGTTCGTTCAGAGACAATCCGAAGGAGGAGACAAGCATGGTTCTGAAGAGGGCTCAAACCTTGCAAGACAGGCGAGAATGTACAATCTGTTTTTGTTGGTTGGATTGAATGACAAAATTGGAAGGGAGTTCAATTAATGAAAATGTTGGAATTATGCAGACTAGAGCAAAGTGTGAGCAATATGGAGAGGACTAGGGAGTTCACTTGTAACAAGTACAAGAATTTTCAAATTCCCTGCCAGTGGATGTTGGATTCTGGCTTGCCCACTCAGGTTAGTGTTTATCATATCATGAACAAGAATCAAATACATTCCTCAAAAAAGAACACCAAGCTTCAGATAGGTTTGGACATTTAAAGAAATTGAGATTAAAATAAGGGCATATGGGTAAGTTGGGAAGCTTGTTAAAAATTTCAATTATATATATAGATGGATGAGAGTAAGGAAAGTATCAAAATATTGAGTGGAGTCATATTCAACTATTAGGTTATTCTCAAGAAAATAGAAGGTTCCAAATTCTATCAGAACTTTAGCTATCTTATAGTTCAAGATATAATTGAACTCTTAGATGATCTTGGATCTTAGCTTCTCAAGGCCTATGTGGAATAAGATTTCCCCAACTCAAATAAACTTCTCTCTTCTAGATAGAGAATAGTGAAAACATCACAACTCTAGCTCTTTTTTTTGAAGAGACAATTTCATTAAATTATGAAATTATAATATAGAGATATAGATTTCAGAAGATCAAACAAATGATCTCTAGTAATTAAATAGTTTTATCCCAAACGATCAACAACTCTAGCTCCATCCAAAAAAAAAGGGAATGTACCAAAACAGTCTTAATGTCAACTAAGAGTTTAATTATATCCTGAGAAATACCATTTACCAGATTCACAACAGATACTATCTGATTCCATATGAGGGAGCGGGTGAACACATTGGAATTGTGTTCACATCTTGAAGACCTAAACCCCTATATATTATCCTAAAAGAATGTTCAATTGTGAATTAAGAAAATTTAAACTGCACTATGGCAATATACCAGAGTTAAATTGTGAATTACAATAAAAAAAGAGAGGAAAAACAACACATTTTGATGCAGATGAAGCTGAGCTCATTGAGACTGGTCAAAGAATACATGCAAAGGATAACAAAAGAGCTACGATCCAACGAAACCCAACAAACAGAAAACCTTTTTCTTCAAGGGGTTCGATTTGCTTACAGGGTGCACCAGGTAAATCTACAAAGATAAACTATCTTGATAGTATATATATGTATATTAACAAGTATTAACTCAACAAAAGAACCATAAATAGAAATAAAATTACAAAAAAGCTGTCAACGAGACAAAAGTGTAGAAACTCTATAATCCTTATAAGGTTGTTTAGTATACGCTAATGTTAATGCAAGAACCGTCAAAGATTCAATAATGCTATATCCTACATGATCCTTTTCATCAAAGAGCTTTGAGTTTCTTCTCCTTCATACAGTTCACAAAAATGCAATTATAAAGAATTTCCATAGAATTTTTTTTTTTTGAAAGGGTGGCCACTAAATGCCTGAGCATAACTCCCACTTAAAAAACATGAAGAAGATGTTCCCTAACACTGATTGCCACCCCAAATTGATTAAAAAGATGAAACTGGCCTTCATGCAAAGGAAAGGGAACATAGGGGGATATAACAAGTCCAGTGTTAAGAACCCCATGTCTAAGCTCTCAAACAAAAAAAAAAAGTTTTCTTTTTAATGTAGCCCATTCCAGATTTCAGTGTATAAATCTTTCTTACTTCCGAATGCTAATACTCTGAAATCTTTTAGTATGCAGGTGGCTTCGATTCTGAGGCTATAGGGGCTTTTGAAGGACTGAAGAAAGTTGGGCTAGATAGTCAAAGAAAGTAGGATAAAATTACAGGCTTCGAGAATCTTGTCAGGGGTTGCCATTATAACAGTTTGTAAGATACAGGCTATATTGAACAAACTGATGCAATATGTAACATGAATGATTGAATGGAAGTTCTATACAATATTGCAACTTATTTACATCATCAAAATGCAAATTACAAAACCCAAACAAATCTGTATTATCAAACAGAAACATTCAATAACACCATTATGACTAACCTAGCATCAAGAGGACCTTAAAAAATAGGAGGTGAAGGGTTTTCAATGGATGAGACCACCTGTCTAAGAATTAATTGAATTAATTTTCAAGAGATTAAGCAAATACAAAGCACATAAAACAACGATATTCGTAATAATACTATGGTGGAAGAAAATAACGAATAAATCATTCGACATAGCCATCAGAAGAACAGAACAGATGATGCAAAAATCAATAAATGGAGATTGTAAAGCTGAAAATCCAGTTCTCGATTAAAGATAACTCAATGTATGCATCACATGGAAATCAAAACCAATTCAAAACGCAAGTAAAACTAAAGATAACATAAACAAATCTAAAGCGTAACCGTAACCAAAACCCTAGGTCGGAACTGTCCGTCAGATCATGGCGATTACTTCGATCTCTGCCTCATCTTTCGGCGCTTTCTCTTCAACCTCCTCATTCTCTTCTTCTTCCACTGCCATAACACGAAATGGAAATGTCAGAGCTGGCTAAGCATTTCGAGAAACATGAGTAAAAGTTCAAAACCAGTCGAATCCATTGACGAATATTGAGATAAATTACCTTCGCTCTCATGGCGACGCTGCGAGAAAAGTTCAAGTGCCTGCTGTCAAACGCAGACGAACGGCAGATGGATGAAGCTTGGACAGAGTAGGGTTAACCTACGATCAACGATGATGCAGAACTTATATACAAAACCCTAATCTATTTGGGCCCAGATTAGGAAATAGAATTTTGGCCCATTAAGAGAGGATTCATATCATTTTTAAGGCCCACATTAAAGATTTTAGTAACAAGACATTTTTTTTTTAAATAACAATTTATTTATTAAGTTACTACTCAATGAAAGTATCGAATGGCTGGGTGGCCCGATAACTTCATTATTTGGTGAAAATTTCGGATCCAATCTCTGAAATCGAAATTTGGATAGTGTTAAGTTTTAAGAAAACTTAGGTCTTAAATTTTCCTCAACTATTTCAATTTGGAATAAATTGACTACTTAATATTCATTTATCTATAGAGGCTAATTTACAGTCGTACATCTTTTCTGTTCAATCATTTTTTTCTTTTCCTTATGTTTTCTAAAATAATTTCTTTTCCTTTTGATTTATATAGAACAAATTTCTTTTCATTAGAGTTGTAACGACGTGCTTGTCACTTAATTAAATGTGTCGAGATGCTTACCAAACTTATATACTCACAAATGTACTTTTTTTTTTAATTGTTACCATACCTAAGTTCATTCCTTTTATATGATGGTAGAATGAGGAGGCAGGTAGCCTACATTTGTCATTTAATGAACTATGGAAACATTGAGAAAGTACATATATCTAAACATGTTGATGAGCTTCGGATAGGCTTGCAGATCACGATATTGGAGAAGAAAAGTGGAAGAGTAATTCATAGACGCAACTCTAGTGGATGAGAGATTCCGAAAGAAAGAGGCAAATAAGTCACTTTTTTTTGTTGGTAGTTCCAATTGCATCTTGTACGATCTAATAACCAAGAAATTGCAAGTTCGAAACTCTCATCTTCAAATATGTTGTTGAATCCAAAAATAAATAGATCGATAATGTCTCGACGATAATAACAGAAGATTGGAGAGAGATCATGTAATCTATGCATACACTAAATTAAATGTGTTGATAATCATCCTCTAGAGTAGTTTAGTTGTATATGTATATATATATGCTCAATGATAAGAGATCATAGCTTTAGGAATATTATTAGATACAGTTCTTGTAAACAACATTTTTTGATGAGTAACAATTTATTATTTAGATCTTACTATGCCTCCTACAAAAGGCTCTCTATATTCTTTTCAAAGTGCAATTGAATTGTATTTTATTTTGGTATCAAAGCAAAAGACTCACGACAATTTTTTATTTTTTTTTATTCCTTTTCTCTTGGTTATTAATCAAATGGCAGAAACATCAATCCAACTCTTCCTCTTATCAAACATAAGCAATCTTGTCCCTATTCGTATTGACTTTATAAATTATGTCTAATATAATAGAAAGTGTTTTCAATCATATTGATTATATAATTACTCAATTTGGCCAATATATCTCTGATTCATCTCAAACACAAGCAGTAGAATCCTCTTCTAGCACGCCAACAAGCAAAGGAATCCGACATTTTTGCAATGCAACGAAGTTACCAAGACCAAGCATTGATGACTTTGATCAATACTACTATCTTCCCTTCCGCGTTCATATTTTCCACTTCCATTTGTAGATCTAAAAAATATTCTCATTTAGTATTAATTATGAGATTGTAAATTCAAATTTCCAATCTTTATTTCTTCGTAAACACATTAAAAATTCATAGTTAAAAGAAATCTAATTACTACTGTTGATCAATTTCACAAATGTTAAGCTGCTTTTATTTTTTATTATTATTTTAAATTATGTATTTGAATTTATTTTAAAGGTAAATTGAATGATTAAAAATATATATCGAAACATGCGTTAAAAATGAGTGAATGAGGAAGTAAAAAGTTTCTACCCATTTTTAATAAATATAGGTATAGATGTGGAACTTAAGTTTCTTATGAATGTGGAATTAAGTTCTTCATTATTGTTCACCCAACTAATTACACCCAATTAAATTTCAAAACAAAAAAAAAACAAAAAAAACCATTTACATCCAAGTATCAAAATGAAAATGACTAGTCACACTATTGCCCATACTCTTTTCATTTATATTTTGATGTTTTTTAAGAAACATAAGTGATAGGATGAGTGTATAGATCACAAAACTCAATGACAACCTACTAAAAATTATTTAAAAGGCATATCTCAATTAAACCATATATTTAGCTTAGTATCTCTCAAATTAACATGAATTTAAATTAAGTTAACATTGGCTCAACTGCAACCAGCATAATTTCATCAGCTAAATTATTGCTCTTTAAAAGTTTCTACTTATCTCAAAATCTCCCTTAAAAATTTATCACACTCTTCGTAATGGTATGTGTTAATCAAATATATAAGTTATAAATAAGACATTCAAAATCCAACTAGAATAGTTTTCATTGATGGTTCTTCAAAGTTTGGTAAGTCTTGTATTGTTTGATTTCCTATATGATTTATATATATATATATCCATAATTGTCCGGCACAACTTGTGCGCAATTCAACTAATGTCATAGGACATACTGTCTGACTCTACAAATTTGGATGTCAAGAAAACTTGTAAGAAATTAATTTTTAAGTAGATGACCACCATCAATTAAATTGATCATCTTAAGCACTTCAAGACCCTCAACATTTGAACCATTCCACCATCATTTTGATTTTCTATATGACTATTTTCCAAGAAAAAAGGAAAAAGATTACACTTAAATAATCTTCACTCCACACTTTTGTAAAATATTTTCTTCAATTTTTATACAAACATCTACCTTGTAAAATAGTAATTTTAAGAGACCATATTGATGTTAGTCAATCGTCTAATAAATTTTTATCTATAATATATTTATAATAATAAATAAATGGTTAAAGTTACCAACTAAATAGGTTTACTATTGTTAATTAAATTATAAACATGTTTTATATTTATAAACTGTATTTATTTATTTATTTTAACCCATTTTTAATATCACATATAATATATTATATTACAGATATTTAATTTTAACAAAAAAAAAACATGTCAGAATTAACTCACTATTTGGATCACAAAATACAAAATAGTTTTTTTTTTCTTTCTAAAGTAGTTTTATGAACAATATAATAAGAATCCTCCCAGCTGATTTCATTTAACTCTATGAATATGGAAATAATTGTACACCAAATAGACTCTTCTTCTTCTTCTGACAATAAATAGACTCTTCTTTTTCTTTAAAAAAGAAAAAATCGATAGACTCTTCTTTTTTTCGAATAGTGTAAATTATAACAACTTTCTAAAAAAAAAATCCCGAAAAAAAAAATCCTTTTACCCCTTTTTGGTCCGTAATTTTCAAAACACCTTTCAATAATATTCAATTTTAATTAGGTATTTTAAATTTATTTATGTTAATTAAGAACTAAAATAGAATATTATTGAAATATTAAAGATAAAAACATAAGATTTTAAAGTATAAGAATCAAAGAAAATTTAGACTCAAAATTTGTAGACTAAAAATATTTTTCCATGATAAATAACAACAAAAATGAAAAATTAAGACTATAAAATAGGCCAGTAATTGAATTTCTTCTATTATTGTTGGTTAGCTACCAAATTAATAGTACGCGTAATGCATATCTAAAAAATGAGGGGCGACCAAACGCTAAAGACATAGATCTATACATTTAGGTCCTTAATTGAAATAAGAGTCAAATTAAATAATTGAACATACACCGCTACAATAATACTAAACTAAGCCAACATTAAATTAGTTACATAAATTGGAACAAAAACTTAGTCACATGGGACCCATGAAACAAAATTTTAAGAAAAAGCAAAATCTAAGCCAACATTAATGTTTTAATAAAAATTGATAGCCACTACCGCCGGCGCCACCGGTCGCCGTCGCCTTCACGAGTCCTCCATTTCTGGCGTCCTCGAATTTAGGGATTTTCTTTTTGACTTTCCCAACAAGTAGAGTACACGCAACAGTGGATAAACACTGACTATAATGTTAATTATTCATCTCATAATTGTTACAAGTATTGATTGACACTATTCATAAATCTAATTAATGCGTCGACATTATAAAACTACACCCCCATTTAATGTAAATAAATGAGGCTTAATACTTTTATATACTAGCGTGTTTGTAATTTAATTTCAATCTCTTGCCGACGTAGAACCCGAGGTAGAATTCAGTTTAGCAAGAGAGATCCAAAATATAAACAAAGGAATCTCAAGCTTTTTAGGAAATTGTTATGAAATTTCCACTCTTTTAAATATATTGTTATTAGATGAGTAATTCATATTTTTTATATATTATTGAAATGAGTAACTTATATGTTTTATATATTGTTATGAAATCTCCATTCATATTCGATCATTAATATAATTTCAATCCAACGAAAATTATAAAATTGCAACTCAACCAAACTCAAATAAAATTATAACTCAATTCATCTCTTATTATTTGAGTTGGGTAGTTCGAGTTGTTAGAATTTCACACTTGTCCCACATTATAAAAGTGAGGAGTTTTAAAAGCATTTATAAGAGATAGGAGTTGCTCCCCTCATAGCTAATTGGTTTTGAGGTGAAACCTCATATTCTCTCATCTGATTCAAAATTGGTGAGCCCAAAAAAGACACCATATTAATAAGACATGTTAGGATAATAATAAGGACTCAGTCTTAATCGCCAACCGTGTATAGTAACTCCCGACCTAACAATCAGTTCCCCGCACTAATCTAAACGCTTGGGGGACGATCCAAGTGCTCGATTCTCGACAATCACAATGAATGGTGCATTGACAACACGCGCACACCACATGCTACTAAAAACCAAGTAAATGCAAGCCTATGCAAACTACACTAGTCCAGGTCTACGCTCAGAATTGGTGTCCATTAGTCCAGGTCTACCCTCAGAATTGGTGTCCACTGATCCAGAGTCGGTGGGAGGCCCTCGACACCCTATTGTGGCAGCTTGTTCACACCCAACACATGAAGCTAAAGGAATTCACATGGCAAGCTTACACCATGATCAAAATCTGGTTCTAGCAAGCCAGGCTATACTGAGGGCAGTATGTTACACGACATCCCCGAGACAACGCTGGTCGTGTGGTGTTGCACTGCTATTGGGTCGTGGACGTGAGCGAGGAACAATGAGGGATTAGACGCTACTCGCGGGTCGGGGGCGCGCACGACTGCCTGCATGCGAAGATGAAGACGATTGGTTGGGGTTGTACATGGGGCTCGCGATCAAATAGGGAAGAGGATCGCGGTGGCTGTTCAGCGAGAGAAAAGGAGAAGGAATCAAAAAAGGGGAAGAGGATTTCTAGAGCTCTTGCCTTTTTGGTTTGATCATTGGAAATTAAGGCAAATTCAATCAATCGAAAAACTCCCTACATAAACGATACAAAATAACCCTTTTCTTTTCTATTTTAATTTTAATTAAAGTCTTTCCTTCAAAATTGCAAAACTAGCCATCCTCAGTCTGAAACCACAAATACAAACCACAAATTCATTTAAACACAACAATAACCTCGAAACTCATTAAATTAACAAACTGGCCTTGATGGTGAAATTACCAAAATACCCCTTAAGGATAAAACTGTAATAACGACCCAACAATGAAATAACTGAAAATCGTACCTAGAGAACCGCATCGAAAACCTAGTCCGTTTCAATAAGAGATGTGAGTTACTCCCTTCGTTGCCAATTGGTTTTGAGGTGGAACCCATATTCTCTATTACGAGTTGCTCGTGTTGTCAATTCTTTTATACACCTCTAAGATGAAAGAGGTGTTACATAATTTTATTTTAAAAATATTTAGTGATTATTAATCAATATTCTCTTTAGTTAAATAATATTTAAGGTAAGAGATTGAAAATTATAAAAAAAAAAAATTTGTCAAAGGGTTCTACTAGCATTATGTATCACATTGTAATATGTTGTCACAAATTCGAGTCCCAAATATTATTGAACTTCATTAACACCAAATAATGAAACCAGTAGATCAACGTACCTTTCAATCTATTAACCAAGGGGGTGATTGGATTAGTGTTGAAAACAGGAGAGAAGATAAAATGGAAGAGAAAGGAGAGTGATTTGAAAATATGAAGTTGTTGTGTTGGAAATTGGTATTTTGGAGAGGAGATGTTGTAATATTATTAATTTTTTATTGATTTTTTATTATGTAATGATTATATATTGTGGATTGATTGATAAATTTAATATATTTTATTTTATGTTGTATGATTGAAAATTAGAGAATATTTAATTTAATATTTGATAAAATTATATAAATGATATTTTATATTATATTATATGGTTGAAAATTATAAAATGTTTGATATGACTTTTAAAAGATTATAAAAAAAATTAATATAATGTTGGAGGAGAAATTAATATAGGAAGAACAAATATGGAATTGAGAAATCTCAATTTTCTCTCCTCTCCTTAAGGCCAAATCTCAAACAAACACAACCAATAGTTAGATAAAGAGATTAAATTGTAATTTGACGAAAAAAGTAAATAATAATAATAATAACAAAATGAGAATGAGTGAAATAAGGGCATGTGAAGTAAATGTGACGGCACCCGCAATTTAATCCGAAAAACGGAGACTCCATTTTTCAACCATTTTCTGTTTCTGGTTCACGGAAAACAGATTCATTTTCAAATACAACAAATAAATAAATACACACACACAGAAATCACTTCTTCGTCTTCCTCCTCTGCAACTCTCTCTCTCTCAGCTAGCACCAACAATGGCGTCCAATTCCACTTCTTCTTCTTCACTCTCCGATTTCACCCATACCATTTTCTCCTACAACACCAACATCATGCTCGCCGCTCTCATTTCTCTCCTCCTCGTCGTCCTCTTCGTCCTCCTCCTCCACGCCTACGCCAACTGCTTCTTCCCTCGCCGGAGCCGCCCCTCCCTCACCGTCTCCTACCTCCTCGCCCCGCAGCCTCTCCATCCCCTTCCCTTCGATTCCGCCTCCGCTCCGTCCAAAGGCCTCCACCCCTCCCTAATCTCTGCCATTCCTCTGTTCGTTTACGAATCCGAGGTGGAGAAGAAGAACACTGCAACCGCCATGGAGTGCGTGATCTGCCTCACTGAATTCGAAGATCGAGAAATCGGACGCCGGTTGAGGAAATGCGGCCATGGATTTCACCTCGAATGTATCGATATGTGGCTGGATTCTCACGCCAATTGCCCTGTTTGTAGAACGCCGGTGGAATCCGAGGGTGATATCGCAGGGGCGATGGAGGACCGGAATAATTGTGAGATTCAGAGTGATAATGAAGAGCACGACGGTCAGTTTCGTTCTTCTGATTCTTCTTCTTCGACTGAACCGCCATTGATGTCGCTTGTAGCTTCTTTGAAGCGAATGATGAGCAGAAACAGAACAGAGGGCAGGATTTTCCCCTCTTCCAATGGCGTTGAAGAATTGGATGTTTAAGTCCCCCATTTTTGTACAGATTGTTTGCTTCATTTTTTCATATACAATTCCACTCTTCTTTCATGAAATCATCATTTTTATTTATTTCTTGTTTTCCCTTAAAACAAACAATTACTCTTTTAATTCATTTATTTTATTTTCGTACCTTGCAGAGAGAATTTCCAGATTACTTTTGCTTTTGAGCATCATATTTTTGTCCTATTGTGTTAGGTATCTTGATTTTAGAATGTGGATTAGAAATTTCATCAATACGACATTATACATAGTACCATATCACCAATACACTTTGGTGGATTAGAAATCAGGTTAAAAATGCAGCAACGACCATGTGTAACAATTTAATGTAATTTCAAATGATATTAGTAATAAATAGTCACCAAGGGTCGGTAATACAATTGTTATCTTGTTTGGTGTATAGGTTTGTTCTACAAAAAAAAAAAAATTAAGCACAAATTGGGGAAGGTGAATTACAAATATCGATACCAGAGGATTAATACCAAACCAGATAACCAATCGCGTCATCGACTCATTCGATAATAACAAATTGTTCACCCCACTAAATTGTTACAAACTTTAGATATTAAATCACAAAACACAATCTATCGACTCATTCGATAATAACAAATTGTTCACCCTACTAAATTGTTACAAACTTTAGATATTAAATCACAAAACACAATCTAACAAATAGTAGAGTTATAGCAGCATTTTGTACCATTCAATAACGATGAAATTATAGGTTCGAATTTTTATTCTCCCAATATTATTATATCAAACAAAAAAAATTCACAAAACACAGAAGTTTAGAGGCCTAATGTACTGTATTTTAAGTACAAAAATCTTATCTTATTGAGAATTGGAAATCTATAAACTTTGGATCCTTATAAAATTATATTATGGTATGCCAAAAAGAGCAGTGTGCTTCCATGGCATTTAAGTATCTAGAAATTGAAATACGTTAATTGTGTTTTTTTTATATTAAATTTTTATGTAATTTGAGCGGAATGATATATTACAATTTTATGAGTATATCCTACATAAATGTCGTTTTTTTTTAATCATCCTATACAAATGTCGTCGTTAAAACCTTGGTCTGTTTTCTGAATATTTATATTCTTATTTTTTCATCTAACCATGAACGTAAATAACACATCTTAAACAAACTATATAAATTGTGTACGTTTTGTATCATTTCTTTTCAATGATTCTTACATAACAATTGTTACCATCCAAGTCCACTACTAAGCATAAACTAACAAATATGAGGCTCAAAAATTCACACTACTGGACTCGCATAGTCTAAGATATCTACAGTGGACATGAACTGTCGAGCTGCTAGCTTCAACTCTGCATGCACCAAACCTATTTTTAAAAACAACTTTTTTTAGTTATTTTTTAAAAAAAATATTTTAAAAACAAAATATCAAATGGTTATCAAATGAGACCTTAGTGAATACGTGTTTATATAGTATGGTGAAGTTGTCAAAAAGTTGTATTTAAAATGCTTGATTAGCTGCTTCATCGATTGAGAGTTTGTTACAACTGCTCTAATCTCTGTTATTTGACCTAATGAGTTGAATCTATTCGTGTAGTTGTTTAAACTATTTGTCTGAATGCTTGAGCTTGTTATAACTATCTATTTGATGTTAATTGATTGAATTTGTAGGAATGTATAATATTATTGAAGGTATTTAGTTTGTATTGTGCATTTATATTTTGTGTGTTTGTAACAACCAATAATAATTAGGTTTCATTTTATAACTATTTTTTTTTTCATTTTCATGTAAAAAATTTAAAAAAAAATTGTTTTTTGTTTTTTTATTTTTGAAATTTAAAATTATGACCAACTACTTAACTATATGTATTTTTTTTACTTAAATATCTACATTTTTCTTATATTCTTAGAAATCAAACCAAATTTTGAAAAAAAAAAAAAAAAGCTTCTACAAGCTTATTTTTGTTTTCGAAATATGGTTAGCATACACCTACTTTTTAAAGGAAAGATAAGTATACTGTAGAAAAGATGAAACACATGATAAAAAATTTGAGTAAAAATAAATTTAAATTTCATAACTCACATGGTTATCAAACCTAATCTAAAATATGTGATTAGACAGGAAAATAAAAAATGAACTCAAAATTTACATGGATGGTATTAGAATTAGTTATTTCATTTCAACATCGACCATTTTTTTAATAAAACATCGACACCTTAATCTATAATTGCCTATTATAAGTTACAGTTACAAAAAATTTCAAGGATCAAAATCAGAAGTGTAAGAATCGATTTTTAAAGATTTGTGTGTGTGTGTTTTTATTGATCATTTTTTGTTTACAAGGACTTTCATCTTTTTATTAGTGGAACAATTGAGCTTATAACCAAAATCCAAAAATAAAACTATATTCTTGAAACTAATTTTTCTAGCTCCCATTTTAATAATCATTCTATTTTTGGATCTTGATTTTTTAAAATTAAAAGTCTTATAT